>KZ451950.1:3312307-3470180 GCA_002786265.1 Apostasia shenzhenica
GAGGATAAAACTTTAGGTTGTGGGTGGGTTTTTTATTGTTTGGTTAAAATTTTAAAATATAATTAAAGTGGGGGTGGGGTGTCATGTAAATTTAACTTTTTAGCGGTGTCTAATAGTAAATATTAACGTTTTTTTGTGTCTATACAGGTATAAAATCTTTTTTTTTTTTTTTCATTCATGTTTTACAGTTTGGTTTGATTTGGGATCAAACAAGTTTAAGTTCGAAGTTCGAACTAGTGAATTCACGATAGTTCAGCTGTTGGTGCAGCTAAATTTTGCTTCAGGATTTGAATAACCGATGAAAAAAATCCCTAATGTAGAATTTGATTTATAGTTGGTGCTGCTTTTGTTTTTCATCAGCAACATCACGTCTGACTGAGATAATGATGTTTCAGTCAAGGATTTAAATTTCGGTCTTTTTGGATCAATGTCAGGCGAAATTTGGGCGAAAGATGTTGATTTCTCTCGAACATCGAAGTTCATTTTGAAAATTCAATCAGATTTTAGATTGAATTGAGCTTGACTCTATTCAAATGAGTCGACTGACGAATCATTTTTATGGCTCGAGATTTTTATCAATTCAATCTTGAGCTGATATAGAATCACATTGAGACTGCTCAATGAAAATAAATAAAAGGTGTTATTTATATGTATTGATAAATATAATTGGATTTATTATGTTAGTTTTTTGCAACAGTTTAATTGAAAGTTCATTATAAGTTTTTTTATTAATTTTATTCAAATGGATAAATAAATACATTTATATATAAGATTTGGCCAAGAGATTGAAAATTAATTGAAAGTCGGATCGATTTTAATTTAGATCAAACTTAAATCAAATAATAAATGAACTAAACTTAGCTTGTTTTGAAATAAGATTGAACTCATCTGATTCAATTTTTAGATTGAATCAAGATTGAATTAAAAATTTTTAATTTAATTTTGAGACGAAGTCGGATTGGTTCGAGATCTGATTGTCAACAACACTAGTCGGTATTTAGGTGAGGTAAAATCGGGCCAATTTGGGCCTTCTGAGTTGACACAAAGTTTAACAGGTGGTGGGATGTAGCTGGACTGTGCAAGCTGCTTGTTTGTGAAATTATTTCTATTAGATAAAAGATAATTTTTAATATAATATTTTAATTATTATTTTAATCTTAATACTGATGTTAAAAAAAAATCTTTCAATTTTAAATTGTTTTTTTGGCCAATTATTATTGATCCGAAGATATATAGTTTGTACGAATTGCTAATGGTTTGATGTCAGGAATAATAATTGTTTCAATATGTTAAAAATAGATATGTATTCACAAATTATATTGAATTCAATTCAAATAAGCAGTTATAAAATTTATACATGATTTGCTGTATATTGTCAAAAATATACGACTAGAAGATACAAATATACGTATAGAACAGTTCGATTTGTAGCGTGTGGTTGGTCACGTGTGGGTAGCCGTTCGTTTGCGTGCAGCAGACAGTTCAACCGAGACAAAAGAGAGATACAAAAAAGAAAATTAAATCGACACTTATGAGTAAGATCATAAAAAAAATATTTTTAACAGTTTTATTATTTGGGAACCTAACAACAGCTCAACATGTAGGCCTCGTTTGTACAGGAGTTTAAAATTAATCAGATATATTACATCACACATAAAATTTAATATTAAAAATTAAATTTATTTTATATCCTACATATAATAACTAATTTTATATCACATCTGTCATATATCTTAATATAATAATTAACTTTATTTCACATCATTCATAATTTTCAATAAAAATATTTTTATTCAAATGTAATTTTAATATTTTTAAATTTAATTTTACAAACAAACAGATCATACCATCTAAAAATCCTAAGCTGAAAATTTTTAAAAATCGGGAACAAGGATGCAAATAAAAACCTAATTTTATCTCATTAAATACAGATTTAAATATAAATAATATTTTATTTTTTTTATTATAATATTAATATATATTTTTTAATTTTTGTCGAAAAAAATCAAATTAATTTAAAATCTTATTTCCACCAAACAAAATTTAGGTTTTAAAACATTTTAGTTTGTAATCTGCATAATATATATCGACAATTAATTTGGGGAGAAGAGGAAGGTGATAGTTTTTCTTTTTTGAATTCGGCTTTTAATGCATTATATATATATATATTATTTATTTATTTTTTTGATAGCAAATATAGATTGTTGTTATAGATATATAAGGTTATATTTAGATAGAAGAAAAAAAATAATTTAAAAATTTTAAAAAATTATGTATGATATGAAAGAAAATAAGTTGTATTGAAAATCATGTTGAATATAAAATAAAATAATTATTTAATGCTAGAATTTATTGAGAATAGAATGTAAAATATTATTTTATTTTAAAATAAAATTTTTAATTGGAGGAAATTTTTGCCAACCAGCTGGTAAATTGCGTAAGCCACGCGGCTCGCGCTTGCGCGAGGATTTGGAGGAGAGAGAGAGGGGAGGGGTAAAATGGTAATTTTAAAAATTTTTAATAATAAAAAATTAGAATGATTAATTTGATAATTTATTAAAATTTAAGGGCTCTGATGTTATAATTTTAAAAATATAGATGCTGAATGTAATTCTCCTTATATAAAATAAAAAATTTATTGTGGTTATTAATTTATTATTATCTCCACCGCTTCTCCCCACTCCCAGTCTCTCTCTCTCTCGTAGTACCCTTCGCCAGGTGTCTTTTGGCTCGCGAGTCTGCGGCGATGACGGAGGAGGAGGTGCGGCAAGAGGTGGAGGCGGTGCAAGCAGTTTATGGCGACGATTGCCGTGTAATCTGCGGATGGCCCCCGCATCTCAGCGTCCACTTCAAGCCGCGAACAGCTGATGATTCTTATCAGCAGGTATCTCCCCCGTTCCCTAGCCGTCGAATCGGACTTTCAGTTTTCTATCTACCTGACGGCGTCCTTAGATGTTAGTATTGATGGGAATTTCGAGTTTTTTAGGTTTAGATGTGATTCTGTTGAATTGGCGGGTTTCCTTCGCTTCTCAGCTGCTTATTGATTCAGCTTTGGAGCGTGGCTTCATCATATTGAATTACTGGGGTTCCGTCCATATGAGGATGTGGGGGGTAGTCGAGGAAAACCATTGAACGGAGTTCCTTGAGGTAGTTGTCATCGAGGGAAGCTTGGCCAAAGTCTGCGACGAGGTGAAACCTCTGACAGAGGTTTGGAATCTCAGGCGAAGAAGGGCCATGAGCAGCGAGGTTTTGGACCTGGGACCGAACCGGTCCCAGGTCCGGTTGGACCTGGATCCGGTCCGAGTCCGGTCCAGATCCATATATTTGGGTCGGGTCAGGTCAATCGGGTTAATTAATTTAAAAATATATATTTTTTATGTATTTTATAAAAAAATATTATATATTTTGTTTTATTTTTGACAAAATTAACATAAAAAATTTTAAGAAATGTTATTAATATTAACGAAAATATTTACAAAACATAATTACAGTTCGTACAAATATTTCACATTACAAAAAAATTAGTCGTTGTAGTTACAAAGAATTCTTTTCGAGTACTTCTCCTCTTCTTCTGAACTGTTATTCTTAAATTTGTCCACGAAATTATACTGTTGATTTTCTGACTCAGCAGCAAACCAATCCTGTAGACAGGTAAGCATGCAAAGGGTTGTAGGAAACAAACTACTTCTGTAATCTTCTACTATTCTTCCTGTGATGGAAAAGGCTGATTCGGAAGTTACAGTTGAAGCTTGGGCTGCTAGAACTTCCCTTGAAAAGCAGATAGAACGGGATATTGCTTTGATGAGCTTTTTACCACTCCGATTTAAGAACATTGAAAATGCCAGGCTTTTTCTGTGTTCTGTTTGTATCTCCACACGTTGCACGTAGGCCTGTGCATTAGGTTTAAGTGGTTGGTTTGGTGACCAAACCAAAAAAAATGATTGACTTCGATTTTAAATTTAATAAAACAAAATCAACTAAATTAGATTATAAACCAAACCAAATCAAACCAACTAAATAAATATCGGTTCGGTTTGGTTTGGTTAGAACCATATTTTTTATCTTAAAAATTTTCTTAATCTTTTTATAATAATATTAAATATTGCTATATTAATATCTAGATAATAATTTTAATATAAGAGTGATTTAGCACAATAAGTAATTTAACTTAATAACTCAATCGCATCACTAAAATAGCCTAACAAAAAAGTAGGAAGCGTTCAGAAGCAATTGTACACATTATTAATCAATATCACGATATAATTAAAATTACATAACAAAAATTTCATCTGTTTATAAAAAATGATGAATATTTTTTTTTTAAGTTTTCAGATAGTCTCTATTGTAAGAATTCATCCTAATTTTTGCACCTGAAAAAAATACACTAAATAATTTATATAAAAATACAATATGAAAACTCATAAATATATTTAGTTAAAAAAAAAAAACTCATAAATATACATATACACTATTATTTCAATAGATTCGAAGTCAATACTATAAAATTATTATAATGCAATGCCTCTACAAGCACAGTCACTATCACTACTCAATAAAGTCTGAAATATTATCAATCTATCAAATTTGATTTGTAATTAAGCTCTATAAAGACACTATCAAAATCAAAAAGGCCCATACTACGAAACTGAAGCGGATCTTCTTTCAACCTACCTAGCAATTCTTCAAACTCTAACATGAGCATTAATATTGATCATGAATTCCTTTGATAAAATCTTGAAAGTAATATAATAACTGGAGAAGATCAACTTCACAATCGGTCGACTCGGCCTTCTCACTTTTCTCGCGAACCCGTCTATGAGCGAACCCAAATCGGCAAATTGCCAACTGAACCGGCCCAACCCTAAAATCATATTTATACGTGGGTTATTTAATAATCGGTTAATTCGATCAGTTTGGTTTCTAAATATGTGAAACTGAACTCAAACCAATTAACCGAAATACTCAAAATATCAAACCATAACCAAACCGTTTGATTTTAAACAAACCAAACCACTAAATTTAAATGATTCGGTTAGATTTTTTGGTTTAAATCATAGTTTGCACACCCCTAGTTGTACGTTTCTGCTCGCAACCTACTCACTGTAATAAAGAGAAAACAACTCTTGGAGAGTTGTAAAAGCCGATGCTTTTTCGGCATCAGTATTACTTCTCAAGAAATCAGAATATTCTGCGTCTTCGTACATTAACATACAATCTTTTTTAAGTGTATGCCTAAAAATACGGGTATATTGAGGTTGTAAATATTGAATAATATATTCTAAAATTTTTCTTTTTCACATATTGTAAATGGTTGTTCGGTTCGTACTACAAATCGAACTAAACCTCGACGTGCTTTATCATTTCTAAAAGCCGACGGCATAGATCCACTCTGTGGATTGAGTTGTGTTTGGGTTGGCTCTATAGTAGTAGGTTGGCAAGTGTTTTCATCAAACTTATGAAATTTAACTAGGTGCTTCTTAAATGTACCAGTCCCACTACCAGTACCACTCTGTTTGTATGCATATTGATTTTTACAAATTTTACAAATAACGATATATTCGGGTCTCTCCGAATTGCTATTCACTTTAATTTGTACATAAAAAAACTCCCATACCTTACTGCATTTCGTCCGAGACTTGTTAGAGATACTTGAAGATTGAGTTGACGGGCCAGTGCCGGTGCCAACATCTCCACTTGCCTCAGGATCATGTTCCGCAGATAGATCGAGATCAGGTTCTGAAGTTCGTCAAAGTTCTCACCGAGTGCAGGAAGAACTTCGGATCAACATTCCCTTGGCGACTTGAGGAAGAAACACCAGAGAATCGACGTTGGGAAGCTATTAAAACATGTTTGAAGATTTTTTGACAGAGCAGAAGAATAGAAAAATGAAAATTGTAGGAATTATCATCACAAAATTTTTACTATTTATAGAAAGTTCAATACATGTTAAAAAGTCTAAAATGACCTTAAAACAGTCATTGAAACGATCAAATGATCATTCAATTAAAAAGAAAAGTTTATATTTTTTTTAAAAAATTAAGCTGCAGTTCATGGGGGCAGCGCCCGCATGGCGCATGCGGGCGCTGCCCCCAATTATTCTTTTTAAAAAAAAAATAAATTGGAACCAGACCGTTTTCGGTTCAACGGAACCGGTCCGGTTCCGAACCGAATAACTGGTTCTACGGCCCGGAACCGGTTAGAACCGGTCCGGTTCAACTGGTTCTGGACCGAACCGGTTCTTACTGGACCGGTTTCGAACTGGTTCCGGGTCGAACCAGTCCAGTAAGCTGCCCTAGTTTTGGGTTAGGAGATGGAAACCTCAGGTAGAACAGAAACCTCAACCCCACCTGGCTTTTGATCAGAAGCAAACGACAACTAGATCGAGGTCTTAGCAAAACTCATCTAAATAAGTGACCCAGTTTTCATGTTCACTGTCTTTGATGAAGTTGCTCGACCGTATATTGAATGCGCAGATCTTTCCTTTGTTAAATTAGTTGTGTGCTTCTAGAAGGTGAGATAATTGAGCAGTTACAAGGAGAGTGGCTATGTCAGCCTGGCATATTGTTGTGGTCACATCAGCCATGTTTATTTGCCAAAAAGGAATGGCTGCAGTTTGACAGCAGCATGCAAGGACATTCCTGAGAATCTCCATTTTGTTATTTTTGGCTATAAAGGAGGAAGAGATGGATTGATCGTGTTGTTGATGTTATTATTGAAAGAAGACTCTGGCCAAGTGAGTTCAGAGAGCATCGATGATTTCTTCATCAACTGATTTAGTCCAACAATGTTGATCTATAGTAGGGGTCATCCTATCTCCAGAGATCTATCGTTGCCATCATTACCAAAGAAGAAATAGAATGAGAACAAAGAGAGGTTTTGTTTTTATTTGTGAGTTAGGCGAACACCCCTATACCTCTTTGGTGAATTGCTAAAGAGAACTACCCAAATCCAAATTCTATATTCTATGAAGCATGGACACTTCAAGAACTATGCCATGTTCGTGTCGGACACACGGACACTTGGGGACACGCGAGGACACCCGGGGACACCGTGTCGGACACGCCACATGGCGTGTCCTAATAAAATAATATAAAAAAAATTTAAAGGACACTTCTTGGACACGCGAGGACACTTCAGGACACCTTAGGACACTTCTGAGACACTTTAGGGTCTTGTTTGGTTGAAGTCAATTTTTTTGCTCAACACAAATTTCAATTATAAAAATAAACTTTATTTCATATCCAACGCAAATACGAATATTAGAATTGAAAGTGTTTCACAACCGTATCCTCACGTATCTGTATCATACTTTTTTTAAATTTGTCATATTGTTATATCAGTATTGTATCGTATCTGTATCATCGTATTGTACTCATATTTCATAAATTTTACCCAATATAAGTCAAAATTCTAAGTTATCCAAGTTAAATCAAATTTCTTCCTTTTTTGTTGCCCTTAAGTCTTTCGAAAATGAACCAATCGCAAAAGTTTAGAATTCTAGCTTCACCTTTATTCTTCTTTCATCTTCAACACTAATAGCTTTTACTTTCTCTTATTATCGTGCTCACTGTGATTGTCCTAATAAGCAAAATTGTATTTTCTTTTACTCAAGGTGCTAGAAGTGTTTCTCTGTAGTTACTCTTCTGAGTCTTTAGTGGAAGCTTTATTTGTAAAAAAGTGTTGAAGTTTTAGTGTCCCGTGTTTGTCTTCTTAGTTACCTGAGGTTTTAGTTGCCTGAGGTTTCTCTGATGAAATTAAGTTTCCCTTTTGTTTACAACATGAATTACCTAAACTTCTTGTTATCAATCGATGCATTTGTTGACTGAATCCTTTCCTCTCTCCCCCTACCTTACTTTCCTATACAAGTTCTAAATTGATTTTTTACATGCTTTTTTTTTTTTTGCTTTTTGCAGTTCGTGGAAGTGACACTTGGCATAAAAGCGAGTTTGGAGGTACTCCTGAATCAAATCTATTTTATTATTTCAAAGTGCACTTGCATGGAACTTCGATCTTTTGTATTCCTTGATAATCGCTTTGCATTGGATGGAGCTTATGTAGTATAGAAATAACACAAAAAACCTGTTTGCTAAGCTTGTTCATGTACTTTGATATAGGTGATGCAATATATTCTGACTTTTGCAAAGTTATTGTTTTTTGTAAAATGAAACTTGCAACTTTAATAATGATAGGATGTTGATAGACCTTGAGAAGTATCAGTAGGAAATTCCAGGAGTTCACTATTGTGTCAGTAGCTAATTGCTGTCTTTATCTATAGCTATTACTGTTATTGTTATTTTCCTTTTTTTTTTAACATTTCTTACTTCAGGGCTTTCACTCTTGAAGTTTGTGTGCACTCAGTGGTTGGAATGTTTGTCATACCCCGGTCTTGTTAAATATATTGGTTTGGATGTATTTTACTCTTTTCTTTGTTTCCACCGTTTATTGAAATTGGTTACTTTATTTATGATAGAGTGGTGATAGTCCGTGAGATATTGAAGTAGAATCTGACATGTTCACTATTGTACAACAACAACAACAACAACAACAACCAAGTCGTAATCCCACTAGGTGGGATTGGCTACATGAATCTTTTATTTCTATTGCGCTCTATCAATTATCAAATTCTTATCTAAGTCTAAGTAACTAAGATCACTCCTTATAGTTTCTTGTCATGTCTTCTTTGGTCTCCCTTTTTCTCTTTGTATATGGGCAAGATCAATAACTCGAATTTTCTGACTGAAGCTTCAATCGGCCTACGATTTATATGTCCAAATCATCTAAGCCGACTTTCTCTAAGTTTATCCTTAATTGGTGCAATACCAATTTTTTTTGGATATACTCATTTCTCATTTTATCCTTTCATGTATATCCACGCATTCACTTTAGCATCCTCATTTTTGCAACATTTATTTTATTTGTATGTTTTCTCTTTATAGGCCAGCATTCAGCACCATATATTATCGCTGGTTTAACTACAGTTTTATAAAATTTACCCTTAATTCTGGATGAGATTTTTTTGTCCCACAATATACCAGAAATATTTCTCCATTTTATCCATCCTGCTTAAATCCTGCTAATAACATTATTATTTATTTCACCATCATTTTGTAAGATTGATCCAAGGTATCTAAAGTGCTCACTCTTCTTGACAATTTGATTACCAATTGTCACGTCTCTAATATAGGTATTTCTTTTTTGATCACTGGCTAATTGTACCACTGGCTAATTGCTCTCTTATCTATAGCTATTACTATTATTGTTATTTTCTTTTTTTTTTTTCTTGTAACATTTCTTGCACTCGGCACTTGGGATGTTTATTATACCCTGGTCTTGCTGAATATAAAATAGGTAATAATCTCAAACTTTCACATACTAAAGAGAGAATATCATTGTTCAAATTTGAATATTCATTTCTAGGTTCTCTTAAATTTCAGATCCTATGATTTTGTGTTTTTGGTTGGAATGCATATTAATCTTCAATGGTCCTTTCAGATGTGTGATCTAAGGTCTTTTTAGCATTGTCAGGACTAAAGCTGTATCTAAATTTTTATTGTCATATTCATCTATCTTAATATGGACGTGCAAAAGAAGAGAAAGACCTAGAAATTTCTTTTTTTCCTTTGATTAAGTTATTTTGAAGGACTATAACATCTTGATGTTTTGGCAGTACCCAGAGAATCCTCCTTACATATATGTTACTGATATGAAAGGCATGGATAATGGTAGAGAGGAGAATTTGATTACTAGCATATCAAAAATGGCCCAGGAGCTCTCGTCCTGCTTGATGCTTGTAGCGCTTTGCGAGGTACTTTTATCTTGACAGACTGTTGCTCTCCAACTATTCAGCTTCTACAATGATTAGACGTACATGTTGTAACGTATTCTCATCAGTTTAGCTAGTTCTGATTGTAATCTTGTTGAGCATGTCGAGGTTCATTTACATTGTATGACTATGGTTGGCATGAAACCATCTGGAGTCTGGGAAGCAGGACTTGGAAAATCAAAATTTAATTAGATGTTGATATTTCGGTCTTTAAGCATATGTTGAAAAACTTGGATGCTTGTCAAAGGAATTTAAGGCACATGCCATTCTCTCCTTTTTTTGGTGTTGAAATCTCTCATTTATGTGGTTGCCCTATGAAAAATTAGAATGGTCATATCTAGCTAAACAACAATAATAAACTAAGCCAGCCACATGAATCTTTTATTTTCATTGTACTCTATCAAATAATAGTTTTCGTTTAGCACCAAATAAAATGGTCATATCCTATGATGCACGGACACGACAGGGACATGAGCACACAACACGGTGCGATATGCGATATGACAATTTTCTAAAATATAGGACCTGGCATGACACGTCAAATACAATAATAATAAAATTAATAATTTATATTTTAAAAAATACATAAGATATATAACAAATTAGAATTTTTAAGTATGAATAACTTTTGAGTAGCACAGAAGTCTCATAAAATCAAATGAGAACTTGGGAAGAGATGTTGGCATTGAAGAGGTTTGAAATATAAATTTAAAGTTCACTTTGTAAAGTAAGTAAGAGAATAAAAGAAAATACAACTTTACTTGACAGAATAATCACGACGAGTACGACAATAAGAAGAGTAAGTGCTCTTGGCGTTGAGGATGGAGAAGGACAGAGGCGAAGCTAGAATTTCAAAATTTTTGCGATCGATTCATTTTCATGAGGTTTGAGGAAAGTTAGGGAGGAAGTAATTTGATTTGAAAAAGGATATGACCAATCAGGAGATTAAATAATAAGAGCATTAATTAATGAATCCTTTACAGTTTGAAATGCTTTAAGACGGACTTCATCAAAATTAAATTGAGCATCTTTGACAAGAAGATCACATAAAGGCTTTGATATCTTACTAAAGTCTTTAATAAATCTCCTATAAAATCAAGCATGTCCCAAAAAATGATCTAACTTGTTTAACTTAAGTAGGTGGTGAATGTTTTGTAATATGATCAACCTTAACTTTATCTTTTTCTATTTCTCTCTCAGAAACAATATGGCCTAGCACAATTTCCTCTTTAACCATAAAGTAACTCTTCTCCCAATTTAGAACTAAATTTGTCTCTATTCACCTTTGTAAGACTTTAACTAATTTAGAACAGATTTTTCTTGCCGTTTCGCCTCATTTTTCATATTTTTGAAAAATATTTTTTGTAGGATACATTTTGCTTGATGTGCATTTATATACAAATTTTACCAAAGTGAATCCAAATTGAAACAAGGTCAATACAAAGTTAAAAATATATTGTAATGTCGTTGCGTGCGTGGCGCGTGTTGATTGGTTGCCTCACGGGTGACGTAGCGCGTTGCTTGCACCTAATATGGGTTCTTAACCACAGCTAAACCAGATTTCTTAGGTGCTACTTAAGTTAGGACTCACCCATTTGCTATTAGAGATGGAATAAATTATTCCTGCATTTAACCACTTAACTACTTCTTTCTTCACAACCTCTTTCATATTTGGGTTCAATCTTCTTTGCATTTCACGAGAGAGTTTAACATTGTCAGTACAATAAATGTGGTGCATACAAATAGTGGGGTTGATGCCTTTTAAATCTCGAATCGACCATCCTATGACCTTTTGATATTTTTTTAAGAATTTCAACTCATTCTTCTTGCTCAGATGTCAAACTAAATGAAATAATCACAGGAAGAATATTATTTGCTCCTATGAAAACATATTTTAATGACCATGGAAGATGTTTTAATTCAAGTGTTGGTGGTGACTCAAAAGAAGTAGGTAAAGGTTCTTTATTTAAAGGAGGTAAAGATTCAAACTTAATTGTCTATAATGGCTTAGAGCTTGAATGTGAAGAACTTAACACAATATTCACTTCCTTTATGAATTCATGCTGATGAAATCATCAATTTTAGAATTAATAAAATATTTCTGCAGTTTTTTATCAAAAAAAAAAAAATTTCTGCAGTGGATCGTTAATCATTAGATAATCAGAAAGATATTCTATCTTCCATTACATCTATAGTAAAGCAATCATCATCCATTCTAGGTGCATTTGTAGCATTTAAAATATTCTATTTAAGTTTTTTTATTTCCAAAAGAAACATCCTTGACACCAGTCATACAATTTATATGTGCATTTTTTGTGGCTAGAAATGGGCGTCCAAGAATAATAGGAATTTGCTTATGATTGCTTGAACTCTCCATATCAAGTACTAGGAAATCCACTGGAAAATAAAAATCTTCCACTTTAACTAAAACGTCTTCAATTAATCCACAAAGTATTTTAATAAATCTATCTGCTAACTGCAAATTAGCTATGGTGGGTTTTAGCTCAAAATTTTTATCTCCAAACTGCTCATGGACGGAACTAGGAAAAAGATTAATACTAGCTCCTAAGTCAAGTAGTGCTTTATTGATGATAAAGTTCTTATTTCATAATTAATAATAGGAACATCTGGTTCTTTATGTTTTGAAGGAGTAAAATTTTGAAACATAGAACTAACTTGTTTAGTCAAAAATATTTTCTTAGTAATGTGAGATCTAGATTTGCGCTTTTGAGTACAAGGATCTTTGAGAAATTTAGCATAAGATGGGACTTGCTTAATAGCATCTAGAAGGGGAATATTAATTTGCACCTTTTTAAGCATTTGCTGTATTTTATTTCCTTAACAATATGTAACTGAAATAATCAAATGAAATATTTCCATAGTTGTGATGATTAAGGCCAACAAATAGGTCTACTTTGATCGATTAGGATTTGTTGAAATGTTTTGATAATTCATTTACGTTTTTTTTTTTCATGTCAACACTGGTGCATCTTCTTATAGATTGAGGCATTCTGATGTTAATGATATGCATTATGCTTTTTCAATTTGGTGGCATACATCTGATTTAATCTTTTTCTAGGAAGCTGCGGATCTAATTACAAATATGAACTATCCTGAAGGAGATTGCCCATTGTGTTTGTACCCTTTGGTTGCAGAAAATGAACCTGGTAGTTCTATTCCCTACATGAAGCTAATGTCCTGCTGTCACTGCTTTCACCGGTTCATACATCTCTTTTATTCTTTTGGTTTCCCGTAAAAACATCAATTTTTTGGTCTTAAATTTTTTGGTTGATTTCTCCTAGTGAATGCATATTACGGTGGTGGAGATGGATTGAAGAGCAAAATGAGGCCAATGAATCCAACCAGACCACCGAAAGTGCTTCTGCATTTGCTGGAACACGAAATGGTATTGCAATGGTATATTAAAAATAGTTGCATGTCAAAAATTATCTTGGTTCTCTCTTCTTTTTATTGCTTAAAGTAGTTAAAGGGATGGCATCAGCTATCAGTATGATTAAAATGTTGTAATAATAGCTTTTGGTCTCACGAAGAACTTATTTCTCAATTGAATTGCATACTAAGAACAGCTTTCTTATATTGCTGGTAATACTTGCATTCAGGTCTAATTTGCATGCAGTTTCCGCTGTTAGACTTGCTATCTTTTGTTGGTGGCTTATTCTTTTGGAAACTTTAGATAAATATTTAAAAGAAAAACTAGACAAGATTGTGATGGTTCACTTAAATGTACTTGGTCAAGGAATTGGTATATATCTCAATCTCTCTTGACTAAACACTTCATGCTGGTGTTTCTGTGCACTTCCTTTTTTTTTTGAATTAACTGACATGGACCTAAGGGTAGACAGTTGCACACATGAACTTCAACTTTGGAGAACATGATTTTGGTGTTGGCAATGTGGCATGCTTCATACTGACACATTAGAAAGAAATGTCATTTCAAGTTACAGTGGAAGCAAATTTGATCACTATACATCTTATTTATCTTCTAGTCATTTCTACAATGAAGTGGAACCATTGTATAATTCTGGAAATTAAGTTATCGCCAAATACAATCATGTCGTTCAAATTGCTGATCTCATCTAACAGTCAAAGTTACGAGTTATGACTAGTCAGATTCTTCAGACAATTCCTTTCAATTACCGTCAAAGTTTGAGTAGTACCAAATGAGCCTAGTTATACGTTGTGTGAGATAGTACTTGACATGAACATAGCAGCCTTCTGTACGTACAGCTTTGGGGGACACATGCCTATATCTTATTGTAATTACATGACTCAGAGAATAAGTAGTATGGATGTTTCTTGTGGAAAGCAATGTAAACTTGCTAGAGGTTCAGTTAGGAGTTTCTTCGTGGATCTATTATTTGTTCTTTACTTTTTTTTGTTATCTCTTGCCAAGATTTTTCCTTCTTTGCTCACTCTTTGCAACAATTTTTCCTAATAGCATCTGCATACTTCATTAATTGTGAATTTAATGGGTTTATTTTTGTCCCTGGAAAGGGAAAAGGACAGAACTATTCTTTGCAAATTGTGAAACTTAGGTGTGATTGAAAGATATGATACTTATTTTTAGGCTAATCAGTACTAGTACTCATTCCTATGTAACCAAACAGAAAGATAATACTTTTTGATTATGATCCTAACCTCAAGGAGAGTAAGCGCAGCTCAGTCAAAACTCAAAAGGGACCAAAGTGAAGCATTCCTTCTGCCACTAGCCATGATTGAAAACTTATTGTTTGACATATCATGGTATTAATTACAGTGGTTGAGGATTAAGAATTTGGACAGTTTCTATACATTGCTTGGATACATTACAACATAGTCATTGTTGTTCAACATTAGTGATAGTGAAGCTGCTTTGATTTGCTATTATTGTACCTACAAACACGCTAATGTGAATTTTGTGGGGCTGTTCTACATTAGTTGTAATTCCTGCTAATGTGATTGTAGAAGCTAATAGGAAACAGTTATTGTAAGCAAATTAAGTTCCTTGTAGATAATCTTATGTGATACAGCTGCAAGCATCTTTCGCAAACTATTGCTTATTATAACATCCAAATTTTCCCAGATGTTTTTTGTTCTGTAATTTTTTTTTAATCCCCACTAATCTTTCCTTAAATTTGAAAAACGAGGCATGAAATACATCATTCTGATTGAACTGATAGAAAGTAAATCAGTAACAATGTAATTAAGATGTTATTATCTCCAGCTCCAGCTCAGGATCTGCATAGTTGCATAAAGCAGCAAAAAAGACATTGTCCTATTTGTCGTAAGGAGATTGATGTAAAAGACATTCAACATGTTCTCGAATATCTTGCAGCAAATCCATCCTCCGTGGTACGTATTATCGAGCATACCACCTCTTAACTCTTCGATGCATATATATATATATGTATGTTGTTTTTTTAAGATGAGCTACATCTATTTGATTGTTTATTTACCATATTTGAGCACCAAAATTGCAATGCTAAAGTTGTTCTTTTTTCTAATATTACACATTTCATTTGCTGCAAAAACCCGGGTTGAGTTCTCATCATAAAAACTGGTTTTGCTTAATTTCGAAATATTTTTAAGCCTGCGCTTGCTGCTTGGTGTACTTCCTATTATCGTTTCTTTTAATTCCCTGAATTATCGGTTGTGGTTTTCATTTCATTAGAAATCATTTCCCTTAAGCTGATAGCATTGTGAAGAAATCAATGGTTTTCATTTCATTGATGAGACTAGAGATTTGGCTAAAGTGAAATTTGAGTCATAGAGAAATATCTCTTATCTTAACAAATTAAAAATTGAATATATAGAGTGGAAATTTAATTATGATAAAAGGACTTATATTAGTGAGATGATAATTGATAATTAAATTATTAAGAAGAGTGATCAGTTGAGATACCTTAGATTAATCATATAAAATAATGGTGAAATAAATGATAATATTATCAGCCAAATTCAAACATGATGGATAAAGTGAAAAATACATCTGGTTTGTTGTAATAAAATAATTTTATTTATATGTAAAGGTTAATTTTATATAATAATAGTAAGATCAATGTTGTTATATAACGCTAAATACTGATCTATAATGTAAATATATATATATATATATATATATATATATAATATAATATAAGTGTTGCAGAGATGAGGATGCTAACGTGGATGAGTCAATATACATAAAAGTACGGAACAAGAAATGTGTATATTAGCGAGAATATTGGAATAGCCTCAATTGACGACAAATTCAGAGGGAGTCAGCCTAGATGATTTGGCATATAAATCATAGGTTAATAGAAGCTCCAGTAAGAAGAGTTGAGTTATTAGATAAAGTAAGAAATGCATTTAGTTTGTTATGATAAAATAATTTTATTTATACTTAAAGGTAAATTTATATAATAGTAGTAAGACCAATGATATTATATGGTGCTAAATGTTGACCTATAATTCAAAAATTTATATATATATATATATATATATAATATAAGTGTTGCAGAGATGAGGATGTTAAAGTGGATGAGTTGATAAGAAATGTGTATATCCGCAAGAATTTTAGAATAGCCTAAATTGACGATAAGCTCAGAGAGAGTAACCTAGATGGTTTGGACATATAAATCATAAGCTGATAAAAGTTCCAGTAAGAAGAGTTGAGTCATTAAATCTTATCCATGTAAAAAGAGGAAGAAGAACAGACCAAATATGTTATGGCAGGAAACTATTAGAGAATCTTACATGCGTGAAAATAAATAAGAATTTGTTATTTGATAGTGCAATGAAACAAATGATTTATGTAGCCGACCCTACCTAATAGAATAAAGGTTTGGTGGTTGTTATAATCTTCTGAATTATAGAATTCATATTTTGTAGGTTTGAGATGCAAATATTATGATTTTGATGTATTTCTTAATTTTGTTTTCGGCTTGTTCTTTAAAAGAGGGCCATTTTCATATTCTTCTCCTTACATCTGAAAGATCGATTTTTAGGAAACCCACGAGCCTCATTTGACACCTCAAGATCACGTTATTCTAACTTAGGGAACTGGGAACCCACGAGTCCTAGTCGCTTGTGTTACCCTTCTTTCTCTCATTGGGTTCCCCACCCCCAGGTTGAATCAAGGCAAACTTCGATGGATAGATGAAGGGGAGTGGCTCTGCAAGTGTAGGAGCGGTGGCTAGAGACCATGATGGTAACCTCCTTTGAGCGATTAACATCCCTTTCTTCACCAGGGCGGCGTCTGACGTTGAAACCAGAGGTGCATCGGAGGCCGCCAAAAGAACCAAAAGATAGGTTGATACTGCGGGAGGCATCTGGATTGAGGAAGACTCTTTTATAGTCATTGCTGATATCCTAGGAGCAGCTAGAGGACACACTTTCAATCATAATTTTTTTGATGTTTCTGATGTTTTGAACATTTTCAATGCTTATAGGATCACACATATATACCGATCTGCCAGCAAGGCAGCGACTTTTGGTACTTCTTACTCAATAAACTAGGATGTGGTATGGGAGAGGAGAATGTTCCTCCCACATGACTTTTGCTCAGTCTTCTCTAAAGATTTGGAGATAGGTTGTACTTAATCTTGCTTTTTCTTTTTGAGTTATACATGCTACGATTGATTTTTAGGAAAGACAGAAACTTAAACTATCATAGAGAATAACATAGTAGATGAAGAAATATCACATTTTGTTCGTAGTCACAATGATTAACTAGGTTTGGAATTTGAGTTTAAAAAGGTAATTCCTTTAATTTCCAAATTTGAATTCTCTTCTTTTCTCTTCCTCTTCTCCAACTCCAATGAAGTGGCCCCTTCTCAGCTTCACACAAGTTGCTATCGCCGCGACAATCAGCTATAACCCATTCACTGCCACCTAGGCCTATCAATGGGTCGAATCATGACCCGATCCGATCCGATCGGAGTTCCTGTACGATTATTCTATTAAACAAAATAATTTTTGACTTGAAGTATTAATTGAAAATCCGATTCGCTCTGTTTATTTATTTAGTGGGTCGGGTCAGCACTTATTAGATCCGATAAAAATCTAATTAGATTTTCTTTAAATAAAATTACATATTTTTATTGATTCTTGTAATAATATTTTTTCATTAAACAAAATAAATATAAAAATAAAATATAAAGCCTAAAGTTAATTTTTTATTTATATTTGATCGTATAAAATTTTATTAGATGGCTATATGTTATTGATTTATATTATATTTAAATTACTGTTATTAATTGTATTATGATTCTAATTTTATAGATTTTTTGCCTATAATATTATTTGAAGGATTATGTATTTTCTTTCTTTCTTTTATAATATTTTAATATTTGTTATTACTCTTATTTTAATATATATAATTGTTGTGATGATTTAAAATAATATATCAATGTTTTAAGTTAGGTATATTAAAATTATTATTTTTTAATTGAAATAATAAATAAAGTGGAATGTATATTTTTTTTTTTAAATTTTTATTTTGGGTTGATTATTTGATAACATACTAAATAATAGATTGATTAATATTGTTATTATTATGCATATAATTTCAAAACTTACGAAAAGTTCACATTTTTTAAGAAAATCAATGACTTAAAAAGTAAATTATAGTAGTATAAGTTTTGGGTTAGCCTGAAATTCAATCGGAAAATCTGATCCATCATGAATCATAGTCGGATCTGAGTTGACTTCAATCCGATCAGATTTTTGATCTAATCTAGATGTTTTTCAAGTCAGATCCGGGTCCTGGCTAACCCGATCCCAATCTGTCCTGTTGATAGGCCTACTGCCACCACTTGATGTCGCAGCTCTGTTTTTGACTTAGCAAACGTTGTCTTGGATTGTGTAAAACTCATATTGGCTACTTGTTTAGTGTAATATTTATGTTTTGGATGTAAAATTTGTAAATTATAATGTTTAAATGTTGTACAAGTAAATCTTCCAAAAAATATTCCTTCAACTCAACTATATAACAACTTAATTGTCACTGTGGACAACGGAAGTGTAAAAATGTAATGTTCACTTGCTTTTGAGCGTGAATAACATAAATTCTCTTATTTAGATTGTTATTACATAAGCAAACAAGTTTAATGTAACTTTTTTAAAGTAAGCCAAAATCTCCTCACCATACCTTGCCATCTCCAGATTCCTACAGAATCAGTGACCCATGAAGAAGAGAGAGCCATTCTCCAGTCCGAATCAGAGAACTGCAGAAGAAAAAATTTCGCGTCGATTGTAAAACTCCAGCAGGAGAAAAGTGGTCTTATTGAGCCCAGAAAAGACCTTGTGATCTTGCCTGGAATGTATTTACCTGAAGCTGTTGTTCCTCCAGCAAATTCTACTGAGATAAACCATGATCTTCCTGTCGATCAAGCTTTCCACCATGGCTCCAGGCTCAAAGGCAAGCTGAAGAGCTCTGACAGAAGAAGGAAGGGCGGTTTCCATGGATTTAAAGGCCATCAGGGCAGTGATAATCAATCCAGAAGTAAACAATGGGTGAAGAAATCCCCCAGTACTTTACAATAACAAGAGGTTTGTTAATTTATATGGTTTTCACTTGTCCTGCAAAGATATGAAATCATACAAACATTTAATTGGCGCATATAAGACATCTTCATTTGATTTTATGGGAAAAAATGTGTATTTCCGATAAAGTTGAAGGTAAAGGAAACTGTTTTAAAGTAAATAAAATAAAACATAAACCCTGTATATGCTTATTCTTCTGTTTATCTTCTAAGTGTTTTAGTTCTATTGAACTTTGTAAAATCTATTTTTTTGTCATGTAAAGTGTCGTAATGCATATGTGTGAGATAGAATAGATGTGGAACTGTTTTTTTCGTTTTAATTTGTTTGTATAATATGATAAACCTTGCTGGGATTCGTTCTTTGTTGGTTATTATGTTTGAAGCTTGAAACTTAGCTTGAAAACTGCCGACTTTAGTCAATTTCACCTTAATTTTTACCGTGGTTCGAAATAACTACTTCAAAATGAAATGAACATATATATATATACACACAGTTAGCCTGAACTTAAATGTTCGTCACATTAGATTCTACTCTCTTCTGTTTTATATTTTTATGTTCGTGGAAAAGTTATATACATGCTAGTCGACTACATACAATCCCTTCAATTCCAATAAATACCGAAATACAACTCCCACGATGTTTTCTGATGTTAGTAAGTTGGAGTGCTTCATAAGGAAGGTATTTATGCCAATCATTAGGACTTTACATTGCAGATGAAAAACCAGAATATCATTATATAGCTGTCATTTGCATGCATGGCACATTCTATAGCAAACTTGTGAGAGATTGTGAGATCTTCATTTGAAGGTCTCATCAAGTTTTGGGAGTTTTTTGTGACATTTTTTGAAGGTCTAATTGAAGATTTCGAGGATGTCTTGGACAATTCAATGAATTAACATCTTTAGATATTTGATAATTGTCCTTTAGAGGAACTTTTTGTGACGATTCGTGGCTGAAAAAGACGAGGAATAATCGCTGAGTGATGTGTCGTGAGAAAGGAAGCATTGGAGCAAATAGTAGATCCTGGTAGACTTTTAAGCTAAATGAATTGTATCATATATGAAAGGAGGGAGTTTCTAAGTTTTATAAGTAAATGACGAGATCCTAAATAGTAGAGGCACTTTTGGGAAAAAAAATTGGACGGCTAGTGATGGGAATTTCGAAGTTAAGCTTGCTTGAGCTAGAGTAGTATTAGGTTAAATGACCTCCTGAAAAGTACTTAAGTAATACAGTTTCGACAGTACCTCTATATTGGATCACAAGATATTCTAGTCTCCTTTAGAAACACCTCAAACAGCTTCATTAAGAAGTATTTCCTCAAATAGCTCTTCTATACCTTATCAAGAACTTTTTTGACAAATTAAATGTCTTGAAAACTTCTTAGATGATCATTTTTTTGAAGACTCCTTTGAGGACTTCTTTAAGACCTCTCTTTGATAATCACCTTATTTAAGAATTACTTGTTTGATTAACAGTTCATCTTCTTACAAAGGATTCCCACATCCCCTGAAACCTCGAGCTAGTTGCACTTTTGTTGATTTTTTTTTATTATATTTGATCTATCATCGAGAGTATGAATCTTCTACAGTTTTTTGTGTCTTTTGTTTGAGCACATCGTGTATCCAGTGATGTGTATGTCGTGTTTCGACTTTGAGTAAAACGTAGGATTTGTTTGGTAGATAGGTAACATTTCGACTATTATAGTGTCATACGTAAGAATCTTGTTTGCAATCTTCTTAGAGCTCTTCACCTATAATAGCTCCATGCAACCTTCTATATTTGTGGTATGCTTAGCTTCTAGAGTCAAAATTCATCACGCTTTTAAATTTTCAATTATCATAAAACATCTCTTCAATTATTACGAGAGTTTTGAGCATTGACTTCTCGAGTTAATGCCTCTGGTCACATATGAAGACTTCCATGATAGGCTTACCTTTTCCAAAGCATAAGACCACCTTTAATGTGTACCAGAAATAGCTCATGATTCGCTCTACGGTTGTCATGACTCAAAGTGCTCTTTATTGGATTTTAGGGTGATTGCTTATAGCACCGTTGTGTACATCAAGCTTCTTGTTGCTAATGAGTACGAGATTTTCTTCATTTCTTTGTTCTCACTTGGCTTTTTCTAATACTTGACTTTTTCTAATGTTGCGTCTATCGAGCACATTCTAGACGGAATCAATAATAGAACACCGTTTTGAACACCTCTTTAAAGCAGGGTTTTCAGAACCGGACCGGACCGGCCGGTTCGACCGGTTCAACCGGGAACCGGCCCAAGGTCCGGTCTGGTTCAATATTAGAACCGAAATCAAGAAAAAACCGGGTTGGACCGGTAAAAATCGGTCCAACCGCTAAACCGGACAAACCGGAATTATTATTTAAGCTTCTTATTTTATTTTTATACATTAATATTTGGGCATTAATATTTTAATATTGATGCTATATTTTGAATAATAATTATTTTATATAATGAATGTTTAGTTAATTTATTATTTTTTTTATCATGAATTTATTTCGAATTGTTATAAAAGAGATAAAGTATTTTGAATGACAAATTGACAAGAAAAGTAATTATATTTGTTTTGTTTTGTAATTTTTAATTTTTTTATACATTTCTTGTAGTAGTAAATTTTTTAAATTAGTTGTACTATTTTTGTTCAAAATATTTTTTATCATATTTTAAAAATTAATCTCACATTTAGAAAATTTATATTTAATTATAATGTAATTATTAAGTCATTCGATTGAACCACGGTTCAACCGGTTGAACCGATAAAACCATGAACCGGTCGATCGGCCGGTTCGATCTTTGGTCCGGTTCTGAAAACCTTGCTTTAAAGGGCACGATCTTGAAGAACTCCTTCACGAATAGTTTTATCAAAAAACTTCGACAAACAATCTTCTCCAAGACTCTTTCAATATCACTTTCTTGAAGCCTCTCAAGAACTACTTGACATCAATAAATTGTCTTTTGATATTATAGTTTTTTTTTAACTTTAAGTTTTTAAAATATTTTCTTTCATTATACAAAAAATTATTAAATAATTATGGTTGGCCAAGTTTGAGTAGGTCTCTAGGTAAAATTGAACTCTCTACATATGATTTATAGTTTATGCTAATCAGATGGAATTTTATTTGATTTTGAATTTTGAGTTGTTTCAATTTAGCATATTTAGAATGATAAAAAATGGGTATAGTTAGGGGTGGCTTGAGTTGATTTTGAGCGAGTCGAGTTTAACTCGAAATTTAAATTTTAAATTTCAAATTAAGTTTGATTTGAGCCTGTCAAAAGTTTTTGGATTTTGAATTAGTTCTTAAATTAAGTTGAGTCTCACTACAAGTCATATATTTTTTAAAAAATATAAAATATCAATTATGCAAGTTAAATATATCAAAAATATAATATTATAAATGTATTTTTAAATTTTAGTTATATATTTGTAATATCATCTCTATTATGTAAAATATCATAGTGTATTTACATATAAAAAAAACTTTAATTATACATTAAAAAATGCTAACTATGAATATTTAAATTTATTTCGGGTGAGCTAACTTCGAGTTGGAAGAATTTTGAGTCGATTTTGAATTAAATAAAATACAAGTGAGTTTCAAGCTAATTTTGATTTTCATTAACTATGCCTGAAGAATATTTATGTTAGGTATCTATATATAACTGAATGCATCTATGATTCTATATAACATTTTTTTTTTGAATAAATTCTATATAACATTAGTAGACATTAATCTATGCACAAACATTAAGCATATAAACATTTGTTTATTTATTTTTTGCCTATATATATACTTTATATTTTTGATAAAACTGAATTTCATTTTAACCTATTTGGCGCTAGCACATCAAAATGATACTAATTTAAAAAACAAATAATATAAATAAATATTATTTATCTTCGCTTACTCAACAATTTTCAACTAAAATATCAACTTTATTTCACGATCTAGATGAAAATATTCGAATTGAGTATTTTGATCTAGGATGTGCAATAAAATTAATATTTTTATTAAAAATTATTGAGCATGTGAAGTAAAATAATATTTTTTATATTAAAATTAATGTAGAATGATTAAATTTATTTATTTATTATTATTATTGTTATTTTTTAAATTAGTACTATTTTGGTCTTAATTTTAGTCTTCATACTAGTCGAACAAAATCTTACTCAATTTTGACGCTAAAGCGTGCTTAGAGCCCTACAGCCATGAACATAATTGCTAATTATTAATGATGAGAAATAAAATAACTAAGGTTTTAAAATACAATAATTTCGTATTGGTTTCGATCGAAATTGAAACGGCTATTGAGTTTCAATTTTGGCTAAAACTTGATAGTTTTGGCTGAAACTAATTTTTCTCCCATTCAATAATTATCATTAATTTAATCAAAAAATAATTATCATTATTAAATTTAATTTAATTTTATAAAATTTAAATAATTTATAAAAAAAAATAAAACTGTTAATACCGAAATTGTTGAAGTCGATATTTTTATCTTATAAACAAAAGGAATGATGAAGTTAGTGTGAAGCTTGTTGGCATGGAATTGTTATTCTAATTAGATGAGAAACTTATATGTTATTTAAATTTATAAAACTGTTTTTGAAAATAGCTAATAGGTACTTGAGATATTAAAGTTCTTACATGTTGATCCATATGCTTTAAACTATTACACATTGGTCCTTTAGCTTCAAATAATTTTATCATTGTTTGATCAACTTGTCATTTATTACATAAATTTTATTTAGGACCTTTAATTTTCTCCTATTTAATTTTTGCTACTCTAGCCTCGTTTGGTTCGAGCTTTTTGTTTTGAATAAAAGAAAAAATATTTTATTTTTTAAATTTAATGGGAAAAAAATTATTTTAATATTAGAAAGTATGTAAAATATGAAATAATTTTAATTTTAATATTCGTATTTGTGTTGGATGTAAAATAAAATTAATTGTTATAATTTAAAATTTTATTGGGCAAAACAAATGCCTCGAACTAAATAAGGCCTAAAAGATAAAAGAGAGTTTAAGATGTAGAGACTAGTTAAAAAATTCACGATGCATTTTGGCAAAAAAAAAAAAAGAGGCATTAACATATATTTTACATAAAATTTTGAATATTATATTCTCTTTTAATTATATACTATTATATAATTTAAATTTTATAGAGATCATGAAAAATAATTCTTAAAATTTATTATTTATGTTAAAAAAAATATAAAATATAAAAATAAAATGATTATTATATTTAAAATTACATAAAATGTAAATTTAGATTGTATTTTTATATTAGAGTTAATGCAAGTTGTGATATAAAAATTTTTATACAGGTTTATTATAAAAATATTGTTTTACTTTTAAAATTGTGAAAAACACCCCCAACAATCACTTTCTTTTTCTTTTTGCCAAATGTGCTCTTAAGCATTTATCACCTAAATATTTTCTATTAAGTTGAATTTAGGGCTGTTCATGATTTGATCTCGAGCCAATCCGATCACATCTCAAGATTGAATTAAATTTTTTTTTATTCAATCTCAATTCAATCCAAAGAATAAATAATAAGAGTTTGATCCGACTTCAATTCGAGCTAAGTTTGACTCATTTGTTATCGATCAAACTCGATTTGAGCCAAAATCAAACTAACTTTTCGTTAATTTTGATATCTTAGCTAAATTATATGTATAAATATATATATTTAGTCAACTTAAATCGTGACCATTCGGTTTGAATAAAATTTATTGAAAAATTATAATATGCTTTTCATCAAATAATTATAAAAATTAACGTTCAAAACCCAATTCATGTATAAATATATATATATATATAATACTTTTTATTTTTTTAATTGATCTAATTTCGAATAGTCTTGATTCGATTCTATGTCTGCTCAAGTCTAAATTGATAAAAATCTCAAGCCATAGAAACGGCTCATTTGTCGGCTAGTTTGGATCGAGTTGTGCTCTTTTTAATTTAAATTCAATTCAATTTTCAAACTATTTTGAATCTTCTCTCAAAATTGCGATCAAATGGTATTAATACATAAAACTCAATACTTAAATATAATAATTCTTTTCTTTTAGTACAATATTTTAAATTTCGTGAAATAGGATGGTGGATAATTATCTGAGGGACCTAACAATTTACCTTATTCGTTTTTTTATTTTTTTTTAAAAAGAAATGTTTTTTAGTTCTTTTTTTATGCAAAGAATGAAATACAAAATTTTTGTAAATTTACGTCGGGCCTGGCCGGGCCGGGCCGGGCCGGGCCGCCCGATTCGGCCCGCCCGATCAGCTCTGACGTTGACAGCTGTTGATTTCTTGGAAAAATCTTTTTTTTTTAATTTTAATTTATTCGGAAAAATCTTCGTCCAGCTGCGAAGAATCCGGAGTTAAATCCTTCTAAATCACACCAGCGGCTGACGTGGAGATCCCACGTGCGGCCACGTGTACAATCCCACTCTGCTGCTATAAAGGAAAGCACCATTGCTTGTTAACTACACGCCATTAATCTTAAGCCACGGCGTCCGCCGGCACCTCAGAGCTCTCCCTTTTCTTCAATGCGTTTTTGATCCTCCGAAGGGAGGGAGTTCAGATTTCTTCCTGAGAAGAAGAGATCGGGCGGAAGGCGAAGAGGCGTCGGTCAGTCCAACGACCGGTATGCTCCTTGAAGGATGTTTTCTGATTGATGAGAGTTTTCTAGGGTTTCTGTTGGTGGGTTTTGCTTCTTCTAGCTGCTTGTTTCGTCGATTAGGGATGGCGCACTCTTCTACGGAATAATTTTTTGCATTGGCTAGGAATTATGCTGCGATTACGTCTCTGCTGGTTCTTTGTCGCTCCTTGCATGTTTTGTTCGTTTGGCGTCTGGATGTGGAGGGAGGTGGGGACTGGTTGTTGAGTGTGGTGGAGTAACGGGGGCTGCTTGTTTAGGTTTTTAGTGATAAGCGAAAAAAATTATTATTTTTGGTTAGCTTAAACTGTGATGTTATATTGCTATCTAATGTGTTGGTAGAGATATCTAATCGTTGTCTCTTTGGCAGGGCTTCATTGTTCATGGATTAATACTTGTGTCCAATTCGACAAAGAACTGGAATGTTGATGGTTCCTTTGTTTAATGATGTGTTTAGTTTAATTTGGCCTTCTCTTACTCACCTCAGAGCATCTATTTTCCTTATTTCTTGTCAGGATGCTTGAATTTTAGTTCAAAGGTAAGATGGGTAAGATTTAGTTTATTTAATCACCTCAGAGCATCTATTTTCCTTATTTCTTTTCAGGATGCTTGAATTTTAGTTCAAAAGTAAGTTGGGTGAGATGTTTATTTCCTGATAGAAGTCTAGACTCTATTGGAGAAGGACATTTGGGGAAGGGTACGGATAGTAGTTAGTTTGAGGGTTAGTCTGGTACGACAGTTATTCACTTTTAAGCTTAAAGCTCCCCCATTTGATGTTTGGTGAAAGAAATCAAAATCTTTAAACGCAAATGCTAATTTTAAGTAGCTTACAACTTGGATTAAACCAAAATTTTGATATATTATCAGTATGTTGCAAGCCATTGGCATGTGTTAAGCAATACGAATGATTATACACCACAGATCTTATGTGTTATTTTTGTAATGCATGTCACAACTTGTGATTTACTTGTTAGTAGGCATGGAATCAATAAACATGAGTAGAGCTTACGTTTCAGCCTTTTTGATTGCATTTGAGTTTTTTGTGTATGATTTTAGTTATTTATGTGTTGAATTTCCTTGTTCACACTTAGAATTTCATGTCAGCTCAATTCTTATTGGATCCAGTTTAACATTGGTTACTTCCAAGCAAATCATTAATAGCATGCAGTTCAAGCTTGGGTTAATCTCAAATTGGAAATGATACCAAATACGATTTGTAAAATTCCATTGTTCACGCCAAAGAACCTTGATTAACAAGTTCAAGATTTACCATTAGTAAATTTCTATCAATGTAGTGCAGGATGTTTAGGTAGGAAGGAATGGCCAGATTGCTTAGCAGAGGAGAATCTACGGCTAAGAAGAACATCCATGACCAGATTGAAGGGAATGATAAGTTGAAGAAATTTTCGTAACATATAAGAATGGTAAAGGATGCATGAAACTAATCCTTGACTTAAATACATTGGTGAAAAAAAAATTGTTTATCATCCTTTGATTGTCTGATAATTCGAAATAAGCTGCTATGATTTGGCCAGATTTTTGGAGAGTATAGAAAGCATCATTCCAAAAGGGATCTAGGATTCATGTCAAAAGGATCTGTAAAAGATTATTGCCATTTTAGGATCTAACCAAAATGAATGATTAAGAAGGATTTAAAAAGATCAGCCGTTCAAATTAGGTGACTTTTGATGAAAGGCCTCAGTTACCAGCTGCTGTGGCTGGTGATTAAATCCCTAAAATTCTGCACCTAGCTGAATAGAATCAAAAGGTCATCATTCAGTAATTTATTAGATACCAGAAATCCCCAAAGAATTAAAAGCAGCTACCAGGATTGGTCAGAATTTACCATTCGTAGGAGATAAAGACCTAAATATAAAATACTTCTCTTCCAGTATCTGTTGTCTTATTATCCTAGTCTTAGTAGAGGAGTGGATTACCTTTTTGTTGGACTTCCGTACTCATTTACTGAGTTTAGTCATACATGAGCGAGGACAATATCTGATCTTGGCTGCCAGGGAGTATTGTGAGTATTAAATGTCTGTTGAAAGCATAAATATTGTTAAATATTTTAGTCTAATGTTGTTTCTGCAATTTTAATTGATAAAATAAAACCTTGGAACATATTTGTTGTTAAAGTTGGACTATGATACTTTGAAGGATATGCATGTCATTGCAGCATATTCCTGAGAGTATTTATATTAAATCTTTTTTTTTGTATAAAATGAAATCTGATATAGAGATCTGCATAATAACTAAATAAACCTTGGATTTTGGGGTTAAAGTTGGAAGTTGGTTATTGTTGCTTTTTATATTAATATATTTTCCCCCTTTCTCCCTTATTCAACGAAGCATGCTGACAATTTTTCTTTAATGATTCACAATCTCATTGATGGTTGTTAATTGCGACAAATTTGGAATGTTATTGTTAATTCCCATTATTTGTTCAGGCGCTTATGTTAGAGATTTGTCTTTAATAGGGTGAATTACATCCTGTCCCTGAGATTTGGCACATTTTTGACATAGGTCCCTGAATTTTATCCTATTTTTCTTATCTGAAAGCCATATTATGGTGACTATTGTTCGCTTTGTTATCGTCATGGTGAACAATACACAATTTTTTTTCCAAGCTGTTTATCTGTTGATCCACACATTGCTGAGTGAATAAATATGATCATGCATACTATCATAGAGAATTAAGTACACAATAGCATCATTGACAAGCTTAGACTTAGCAACTCGAATATTGACATAGATTACAGTTTCTTTAATCAACCAAATCCCTTGATTACAGTTTCTTTGAACGACCAACACCCTGTTTGATTAAACCAAGACCCTGGATTGTCTCAGTTACTTTGTTCATGCATAACCAATTCAAGTTACTTGACAAAAATTCCATTTTATTACCTATGCTTAATCTTGTCGTGTAATTTTCCATTTTTTCTACCTTGTGGTGTTCTAACTAGCTGTTACACTACATTTTAGATTATTGTTTTGGGTTTCTTAATCTTGTTTAACAGCAATCAAGTATTGGTTTTACTTGTTTTTGAACAGCTCGAAATGCTTGAGATGGAAGATAGAATTAGCACTATGCCAAGCAACATTATTGAGGTTATACTCATGTGCTTGCCCATAGCAGATGCCGTGAGATCAAGTATTTTGTCAAGTAGATGGAGACATCTGTGGTGTACAATCCCACATCTTATTTTTAACAAGCAAAGTGTTCCATCAAGTGTACATAATCAACTTGATAAAATTGTGGATCAAGTTCTCTTACTTCACAATGGACCTATTCACAAGTTTGTCTTTGATGGTTTCATCGAAGACTTGGCCACAGTTGACCGTTGGATAGTTGTCTTATCAAGAAACGATTTGAAGGAACTTGCACTTAAATTCTGTCCTGGCAGGTTGTATAAGTTGCCTTCATCTCTATTCTCTTGTCGTGCGATTGTCACTTTGGATTTGCATGATTGCGAGTTTAAGCTTCCTCGATCCTTCAGTGGTTTCAGTTTACTCACTGATCTCTTTCTCGAAAATGTCAACATTTCTGATGATGAGTTTGCATGTCTGATTTCAAAATCTTCACATATAAGAAAGTTGGTATTCATGGACTTCTATGGCTGTTGCCACCTTAAGTTTAACGCTCCCAAGCTTCAGGAATTAGTGATCGAGGGGGTGTTTGAGGACATTCATCTCGAAAATACTCCAGAATTGGCGAATTTATCTATCGGTTTGGAAGATGACGAAGAGCTTGATAATGAGGATGAGGATTTTGATAATGGGGATACTGAAAATGTGGAAGATTGCTACTTTGTTAAGTATCTGAGCAACATCCCTAAGATTGAGAAGCTGGAGTTGCAACATAATTTTCTAGATGTAAGTGGTAAATCCTTATTATTCCAATGCAGCTGTTAGATACGTGACACATGTAAAATTGAATATTAGTATGGGGTATTCATATCTGTCTATTTATATATGCAACACTAACGAATTTTAAACAACATAAAAATAATACCAATAGAAATACCAAATTAATTAGTCTAAGGTGGACTACTGTAAGCATGGCTGGCGGTCTAACTCAGGTATTATTTTATGTTATTACTTGTTCTATTATGTAAACATCAAGTTTTGGCTGTTTAATATGGAAATGTCTTTTATCTGTATTGTGCATATGATTATTCGTATTCCAATTTTATAATATTAGCTTACAAAGGATTGCACCTTGCTTTTGCAGTTCATGACCAGAGGCCAAGCATATGTGCGATTTCCTACATATACTTGCTTGAAGAAAGTGTTCTTCAGCTGCTTTAATTTTCAAGACCTGAAGCATGTGATTGCTCTTCAGTCTCTATTGCAAAATAGCCCTGTGCTCCAGGAACTTGAAATAGAGGTTTGTTATTAAGAAAATATCATTAATTTATTTAGTTGATGTGTTAACGTACCATTTTGTCTAACCAAAAGAACCTTGGCACCCTGTGGGCCTTCTCTGGAGATTAATGATATGTTATGAGGTCATTAAAAAGGGAAAATCCAGAAGAAAGAGATCGAAGCAGGATTTTTCCATGGGGAACTGTCAGAGCAAGGAAAAACCTACTGCACCCTGAGGTGGCTTGAAATATTGCACTATATCAAAAGAAAAGAGCTAGGTGCAAGCTTTGTTCAGCACTCTTTGTGTGTGTGTGTCTCTCAAAGGAGGGTGTACATGTGTTTATATGCTCTTAGCTTAACTACTCTAGTTGGCGTGATTCAAGACTTCAGGTAGTTACGAAGTTATGGGAGTTGGTTCACGTGCCACCCACACGGTAAAAGTTATGTGCCAGCTGAATTGAAGTAGTGCAAGTGAGGCCTTAACTGTTGTATGATGGGTTTGCGTTAATGTCCATTGAACAATGGTTGATTGATTGGAGATGGACATACAGTAAAAGAATTGATCATTAATACGACCAGTGCTGGGAGGTTCCATCAATAATGGTTAGGGTGTAAAGGTTCAATCAAAGTGCTTATCTTTGGTATGTGTTGCACTGTCGCTTTATAATCTTTTGCTAAGGACACGTGTAAGGCTTAGATCTAGTGCACGGATTTTGGGGTTAACATCAGCCCCTTGATCATGTAGACAGTTCATTCTTTCTCGCCTAAGTGGTTATAGTCATCCTGAAATGACTGCACTTGTTCCTGCCTATAAGTAGGGGTGAACCGTTGGGGTTTGAACAGTTTCCTTCTTCATACACAATTGGTTAGGGTTACCATTTATTGTGAGGACGGTTTGTGAAATCTTCATGGGTACAAGTAAATCAAGACTCGGCTTCAAGATGCGGGCCTGTAGATTGGCGGAAGACACGATGAATGTTGGAGCTTTGAGTAGCATCGTTGCTTAAAGGATGTCGGTCAAGAAAATAGTTGTTGAGGAAGCAAACCTCCTTGCTGTGTTTTCCGAATGGCTTTCTACTCATGAGGAGAATTTGAGTGATATTAGGGTTTGAATGATATTAAGGAATATATAATAAGTTCTTGCCTCAGTAATGCTTGGTTAATTGGGTCTAGTTCCAATCCTACCCGAATTTGATCCACTCGAGTCAATTAAGGAATAAACTTAACCTGATCAAATCAAGTTTCTATCTGATTATCCGTGGATTGTATTTGGAAGAAGCTGTTTCGGATCCCGTTTGACCCATTTGTAGATATACCTCCAAGCTTAGCATTGAGGGTCAGGCTAATATGGACATGATTGAGTCTCCAAGTTGAATGTCTTTCATGGTGAATAAGAAGAAATCAAGCTGTTGGTCGAGGTGGGGTTGAATGATGAGATCACCCTACCTTTAGGTTAGTTAGGCTCAAGTGTAGCTATTTTGAGTTGTTCTTTCAGCATTGTCCATGAGGAAAGGCATCTACCGAAGAAGTCTTATTCGAGGGAAGTGTTGCGACATATGGAGGAGATTTTGAAAAACCATTTGAGGAGCTTCAACTATCATACTCGTCTCCTTGTGAGCTGCTAGCCGTAGAATGTATGCTTCTGCCCAGCTGGAGAGGAATGCGAGCCTTGTCACTAAAAAGCAAAAGTTGAAAGTTAGATGCTTCACATTATAACTAATGCACTTGCCAATCTTGGGGATAAACACTATGAAATCCTGTCCCACTTGATGGGGTAGTTTATAAACAAGACTATGAATCCTCTCAAAAAGTTTTCGTTTACAAGCAAGGATGATGGCTTTCCACAATGGTGTGCTTCATGCCTTCCAGACTTTAGTCAACAAACACCTTCAATTCTAGCAGTTGATGACTCTAGCTTTTGCTCGCTCTTATGGGGAGTGAAGAAGTTTGGACTCAACTGTTGTTCCTTAGCAAGTAATCCCATTGAATGTGTCGACAACCTCAAGCCTAGCAATTATGAGCTTGGGTGTACACTAGTGGCTATCCTTATTATGGTAATCATGTTATTTGGGAGTTCTATTTGGGAGTTCTTTGTTTCTGAATACTTTAACGTAATCTGACCTCGACTTGCACAGGATGTTGATGGGAGTGATGATACTTTGTCAACTAGATATTGTCTCTTTTGTGGCTCGCCAGTACATCTTTATGAGTAATTGACATCTACTTTCTTGGGTGTCTCTTGTTAACTAACAGTCTTACGAGAAGTTTAGGTCCTTATTGGTACGTGGACTAGGGCAATCTTGGCCATCCCTTCAACGATTTTGATTAAAACGTGAATGCCTACCTATATTTAATTGAATCATTCTTCAACTCTTTCTGCATGCACCAATGAAGGGGTGGAAGATAATGGTCGCGTGAGGCAACAGGCTACTTGCCACCGGTTGTTGCGGTGTTAGCAATTTGTGTGCTCATCTACATGCTATTGCAAGAGTGTCCTCCAGGCTTGATGGGTTTGAATGAGGACACCAAAAAAGTGTCGACCTATGATTTTGTCAAACCAAAGAAATCTTCGAAGCGCATGGGATATCTTGATGGAGGAGGCAAGCACTGGGTTTTACGTGTAACCCTAACTCTTCCCCCTAAGGGAAAACCACAACACCTTGAGGTGGCTCAAAATAGTGCACCTAGTCAAAAGAAAAGAGATGGTGCAAACTTTGTTCCACACTCTGTGTATAAGTCTCCTTCAAATGTGAGTCTTCAAATAGGCTCTCAGCTTGTAGTTATGCAATCGTGGGAGCCGGTCCACGTTGCAACCACACGGTAGGAGTTATGTGGAAGTAGTCGAAGTGAGGTCATAATAATTGGACGATGGAGTCGTACCAATGTCCATAAAAAATTGATCAATTGAAGTTGGATGTATAATCTGTGGAAGAATTGGTCGTTAAAACAACTGATGTTGGGAGGTCCAATCGAGGATGGCCGCATACAGTCTAGGCCTTTATCATTAAAAAAAGAATAAATTATACTAAATACATCAACCAACATCTCCTTTGAGGATATTGCAGAAGTCGATGGGAAAGGACATACCTCTCTCCCACAAAAGTCACCTAAATTAGTTATGTGCATCAAGGAATTGGCTATACTGTTTACATTGCTTTGTATATGTTACAATTTGCGGAAGCAGAAGGCTTTAGCATAAAGTTCCTTTGGTAATTGATGCCCAAACTACTATCAGTTGCCAGTGTTGTTCTAGAATTTGGCTTCTTAGCTATTCAACTTAGGTCTTTCAATCACCGGCTGCAGTGGAGTTCATCTTGCTTTGATTATTTAGAGGATCTCTATAACCTCACATTCCAACCAAATGTTTGTTTCCCTCAAGGTATTGTTGCTATAGCCTTTAATCCCTTCCTTAAAAGAAGGTCTTTGATCCCTTAAGCGCAGCTCACTTTTTAGCAGTTCGGATTGTGTCTATAGGAATCCGCTTGCCATCTTTGATGCAATCGGCCTTATGATCTCGAATGATGAAGCCTGCTTTGGCTACATCGTCACATTGTACTGAACCATCAAAATTAACCTCGAGTAATAAGGAGGTTGGGGGAACCTATGTGTCCTCAAAGGAGAAACATGGCACCGCTAGGGCGACGGGGTTCCAGTTGCTTCCAAAGTGGTTCAAGTTGTTGACATTAATAGTCAATATAGTAGAAGCAATGGCCTTGGCTGATTGGACATGCCTTCTTGGCACCTTGGAGTTTCAAACTAGTCAACAATAATGAAGGCTCACAAGTTCAAGTTGAAGTCACGTGTCTTTTTTGTTGCTTCCAACCTTCACCATCATCTCGAGCTTTACCTGGAAAGAAGTTAAATGGATTCGCTGAAGGATACTCCTCACTTCATTGTAGAGTCTATAGTCATCTCATAGGTGATATATTCTCCTCAACAATGTAGCCCAAAGGACACAAAGGTGACTCCAAGCCTCTCTTTTACAACAAGGCCATGGTAGCTATAACTTCCTTGCACACCCTCTTCAAGAACGACCGAATCCTCAGCTGCATAGGGACCTTCCAACTGCACGCGCCTAAGTGGGATCTTCATTAATTGTCTACACAAGTCTATCGCCTTCAGAACCGTAGACCCTCTTAGTTACCATAACTCAATTCTAAAGTCCTTGAACCTCATTGGCTATGTTGGGTTTGAATGAGGTTGAGCTTGCTGTCTTGAGATGGTTCCTTCTTCCATTAAAGGCTTTTGGTTATTGTGCCAAGTTGCATCTCTATTGAACACAAGCTTTGGTGATGCTCGTTGTGGTTTGGAAACTTGAACTGAAGCAGATTTTTTGGTTCCTTCTTCCCAAAAACACAGCTCTTGTTTTCTTTATGCCACACTATCCTCCTTTCCATCTGGCATCAAATCATCTTGTTCAATTTCTTGCTGTCTTGGAAAATAATCCTCTGCATTGGTTGGAGCTCCTCTTCCATGGGTTGGTGTTCTTCAAAATTGGGATTTCTTTCTTCCATTCTGTCAATTAGGCAGTTGGTGATGGTTGGAAGGGCCATAGTTGTCCCCGCTCCAACGTTCTGATCAGTTGAGGAATAAGGTTGATTAGCTTGCTTCCTGGTGCCTTCCAGCCCATCCATCAGTTGGGGAACTCTTCTCCCTTCCTTTTATGATAAGGATCACCGACCATCCTTCGGTAGTTGCCCCCCTCCCCATCTCTTTCTTCGCCAGTTGCCACCTTGAGGAACAAGAAGCTTAATTATGCTTAGTCATCTGCTTAACTTCCATTTATTTTCTTGGAGTAAGGATGAGCGAAATGTGAAGGGTTGCAGCAAATGTGTCTTCAATCTGCACCACGACACGTGTAAGGCTTAAATCCATTGCACGAATTTAGGCGGTTGATATAATGCTTCTAAGATTTTAAAAATCAGTTTCAATTTTAGACCGAATCATAGGCCTTGTTGGTTGAAGAAAAAAAAAGCTTTTTAAGAAAAACTTTTTGGCTTTTTCGTAGTACCTATATGATGGGAAGTAACATTAGTTATATTTAAAAGTTGTGTAAGATGTGAAATAAAATTAATTGTTATGAATTGTGTAATATTAGAGTTTATATAGGATGTTATTAAAAAAATATTTTTTTGTTATATATATATTAAATGGGTGGCTACTTTTGCCCTGAAATTTGGCCTTTTTGGCCAAATGTATGTAGAGTATTTGGGAAATCTGTGGAGGTTGTTTTTGTTCCTGTCTTAAGTTTGATTAATGCACATAATTATTCCTGGTTTAATTAATTAATGCTATTATAAGATTTGTTTTTTTTGAAATGAGGCCTAGGCCATTAGTGTTAAATTAAAAGCAAATGCAAAAGGTACAAAAAAATAGCCAACATTCTTTTTTAAGATGTTGCAAAAAGCATTAGGAAGGGGCACTTCCCTTTCCCAACAGAAGTCACATAATATAGCTTGATAGGTCACAAGATCAATCGTACTGTTAACGTTACGTTGTACATGCGTAAATTTTCACCAACGAAGAAAGAGTAAAATGTGTACGAACGAAATCCTTTTGGTATTGTTGCCTAGTCTGTCGCTACCCAGTTTGCTCCCAGGTGTCAAATACCTAGTGACAAGTAGATGCGATGACCCGAAACTAAAGATGGTGAAGACTGATCACTTGAGTGATGCATATATGAGTAAATCAGAATTACCCGGATATTAAGCAGCTTTTGGCAGGCTTTTAAGTGGAGAGGCACAGAAATGAATCGTCTCGTATCAAAATGAGGGGAGTTTCTGAGTGGTATAAGCAAATAGCGTGATCGCAGATGATAGAAGCTATCTTTTGGGGTAAAATCATGAGACTAATGATGAGAAACTTTATAATTAAGTATACTTAATATGTAGTAGTATTAAAATAGATAAACTCCTGAAAAGTACTTAAAATACGCAATTCTCAAGAGAAAATATTTTATTTTATAGAGTGATGAGAAAGAAGTTTATTTTAATATTGGGAGGCGTGTAGGATGTGAAATAAAGTTGATTTTTAAGGTTGGAATTTGTGTGGATGTGAAATAAAGTTGATTTTTAAGGTTGGAATTTTGTGTTGGATGTGAAATAAGTTTTAAAATTTATAAATAAATTTAAAATATTATTAAGATATTTTTTTGCCTAAAACTGGGTTCATGTCAAACAAGGCCTTAAGGTGGATGTGTGGATATACACGAAATAATAGAATGAGAAATGAGTATATCAGAAAAAAAGTTGGCGTTGCACCAATTGAGGATAAACTTAGAAAAAGTCGGCTTAGATGGTTTGGACATTTAAATCGTAGGCCAATTGAAGCTCCAGTTAGAAAAATTGAGTTATTAGATTTTGCCCATGTACAAAGAGGAAGAGGGAGACCAAAGAAAACATGACAAGAAACTATAAGGAGTGGTTTTAGTTACTTAGACTTAGATAAGAATTTGGTAACTGATAGGGCGCAATGGAAACAAAAGATTCATATAGCCGACCCCACATAGTGGGATTAAGGCTTGGTTGTTGTTGTTGTATAACCATGAAGTTTTCAGAAGTTGGAAGAAATGTTTCTTAAGATTCTTTAAGATTATATCTGTATCGTGCGCTCGTGTAGAGAAAGAGAGGGGGTTGATTTTCATAGTCTTTGCTACATGTGTCTTCTGTAATCTGTCTTCTTTATTGTTGTAAGTTTCGGTTTGCAGGCTGACACAGATGACTCCATTGCCACAATACCTACTTCCAGTTTCTTTGATAAGAGAGAATTCCATAATGCGAGGCTGTGCCAGCTTCGACGTGTGAAGCTAACTGAGCTTATGGGCTTGCGGCCTGAACTAGAGTTTATAGAATTTATTCTTGCCGCTTCATCAGCGCTTGAGGTTTTAACTATAAAACTGGACACTGACGCCACTGAAGAAGTTAAATTCTACAAAGAGATCATGCGGTTCCGAAGGGCATCTACCAGAGCACAGATCGAAATATTGGACTGAGAATCTTACTGGAAAAAGGTACATTTTATTATTTTTCTGCTATAAAAGCAATTTAATCAGTTTTTCTGCTGCTGATTTTTGTCCCCCTCATTGGTTTTTTTACTCCTGACATGTTCTGATTAGATGAAAAAGGAGAGGATTTTGTTTCTTGCTGATTGTTTTATTGTCAGCTTCTTTTTTAACAGTACAATTTTCTCACATTTGTGCTTCAGATATTGTACTTGGCTGTTTTCAAGGGCTGGCATCAAGGTAGAGATGTAAAAATATCCAAAACTCGAAATTCGCTCGGAATTTTATTCAGTTTTTGAATCGACTCGAAATCATTTCGAAGTTTTTTAATCTAATTATAAGCTGGGGACTTTGGGTTGAAGTTCATTTCGATTTAGATAAGAATTTGGTAACTGATAGAGCGTAGACATCTGATATAATCGGCCTACGATTTTTTAAAATCGTAGGCCGATTGAAGCTCCAGTTAGAAAAATTGAGTTATTTGATTTTGTCCATGTACAAAGAGGAAGAGGGAGACCAAAGAAGACATGACAAGAAACTATAAGGAGTGATCTTAGTTACTTAGATTTAGATAAGAATTTGGTAACTGATAGAGCGCAATGGAAATAAAGGATTCATGTAGCTAACTTCACCTAGTGGGATTAAAGGCTTGGTTGTTGTTGTATAAGCTGGGGACTTTGGGTTGAAGTTCATTTCGAGCTGATTTCGAGTTGGCCCTGGCTGGCTTGAAATATGATTTGATTTGGCTCGAAATTATATATATAACATAAAAATTATTTTGATATAATATATGCAATATTTTTACCTACAACTTAGCTTAGTGGAATAGTGATAAAGTGAGGAAGATTTAAGGTTTATTCTCTCTAAGATTTAGGGACTAAATCTCCTTAAATACATAATATTCTTATCTTTTTTACAATTATGAGCCGATTCGAATCATGATTTGAGCTAGTTCGAAATCGATTCGTGCCTGACTAGGTCAAATCATATGTCCCATTTCAATTTCAGACTGATATTGACCAAGCAGAGCTTAAAATTTTCAATTTCATATTTTGCCTTCAACTTGGTTTAAATCGGCGGCCCGATAATCGTCCTACATCAAGCTAAAGTTCTTTTCTTATTTTTAAAATTTATTTAAATATTAGGACTATTCAAACGAACAAGAGGCAAATTTAAATACGAACTTAAAATTTTTCTTTATCTTGCTTGTGGCTTAACAATCGAACTACAATGTCTTTTTGAATGGCTAAGTCGATATGACAAAAAATAAATTGAGAGGCTATTAGGTCACTTACAAGTTGACTTTCACACTAAAGATGTTGCACATACGTCAGATATGAAATAACTTTAAGAGCCAAATAATCGAAAGTGTAAAATGTGATTGATTGGACCTTAAAATTAAGGTCCTGTTTCGCGTGAGGATCAAATCAAGATCAAAATAATACTAGTTTTTAAAAAATAAAAATAATAATAAATAAATTTTTTTAATCATTTTACACAATTTTTAATAAAAAATATTATTTTATTTCATATTCTTGACTAAAATATTTGAATCGAGTACTTTAGTCTAAGATGTGAAATAAAGTTGATATTTTAATTGAAAATTATTGAGTATGTGAAGTAAAATGATATTTTTTTATATTAGAATTCGTGTCGAATAATTAAAAAAATATTTATTATTATTTTTTAAATTAGTATCATTTTGATTTTGATTTTAGTACTCACGCCAAACAGGGCCTAAACGCTTGGTAAGTTGTAAGATATTTTTTAACTTTATGAGCTGCAACGCAATGAGTAGTCTTCTTATAAGAAGAATTATTCAGGATAATAGCAGCGGTGGATATCAATGATGAAATACCCAGGACATTAAGACATTGGTTGATTCTTTCAGATTAATCATAAACTAAAATATTCGCGTGAAGTATAAACTGAGACTTATATACTAAATAAAGAAACAGAATTTTTCTCAATTTTTTTTCTCAAACTAAGCAATCCTATAGTCAAAGAAATATATACAGTGTGGAAACCGACTTTAATCCTTTATAAAAAAAATTAAATTAAATATTAACAAGAAACGGTGCAGTTGTACCAACCCGTATATATATATATATATATATATATATATATATATATATATATATAAATATGTCCAGCTGTTGTCATCCATCTGTTTCATAGCTGGAATGACAGACCCACTCCTCCAAGCCACTTACCACCTTCACATGAATATTACCCCGACCTACGGCTGTTATCGATCCGATTTTGAGCTGAGCTAATACCGATTCGAAATCGGATTGATCACATTTTGATCGACTCGAAATCAGCTCAAAGTCGATTGGGTTCGACTTCGAGCCGAGCTAATGCCGACTCGAAATCAGTTCGATCACATTTCGATCGACTCGAAATCAGCTTGAAGTAGATTGGATCGAGTCGATTTCGAGCTTGATTGAGTCGAACCTATCCCGGCTCAAAATCGGTTTGAAATTATTCCCGAGCCAAACTTTTGGCTCGTTAGTCGGCACGTTTAGATCGACTCGATTTCGATTCGGTCTAAAATCGATTCAATTTTTGATCGATTTTCGATCCATATTAACACCCTTACCGCAACCTCATGTTCAATTCCTTCTCTAACTTGGCAAATTCTCACTAATTGTTTATCAAATAAAACATACGTGATGTTACGTGGCTAAAAAGGGTAGGAAGTGATCGCTAGATAATGTTTTAAGAAAAAGAAATCACTTGAGTAAAGCGTGGTTTTCGGTAGACTTCTAGATTTGAAAATGAGTGGCGAAGAAAAACATGAATACATTTTATCATATCGAAGAGGGGAGTTTATGAGCTTTATAATTAAATAATGCGATCTTAAATGATAGACGCACTTTTTGATGCAAAACTGTGATATTAATAATAAGAAACTCTGTACTTAAATATGCTCGTGTTAGCTGGAATAGTGCTAGAATGATTGACCTCTTATGAAATGAGAAGTGCTTCAGTTATACAATTCTCTAAAGTCAAAGTGGATAATACTTTTATATTTAGATCATCGGATATTACAATATAAGTTATCCTGGGAAAATTTAAGAGTAGATTATGCAACAATATTTTTTTCTAAATCTCATTCGATTGTCTTCTTTGATCCTGACATATGTATCATAAGGTGTTATTCGTCGAAGTAATCCTTCTAACCACTCATGCCTTCTTTTCTAATTACTTAAACTAATGATCTCTGATGTTCTGAATATATCAATTGATCCGTTATGTATATTTCTACACATTTGTTACTATAAATTATCCTAATACTCAAGCTTCAAGATTGTGCTACATATATATATATATACATATATGTTTCGAATAAAGATTTCTCTAGCATGTCCATTCCGCGTGGAGATATGCATCTTAGGGCACCCAAGCCGCAAGCCGCCCAACACTTATCAACGCCATCCTTTAGCATCAAACGTATAGCCGAAAAACTTATTTTATTCATTTACATATTATATGATACACACTTGATGTCATAAAATGAAAAGTGGTCTATCTCAAATAAATTTATCCAAACAAACCTGAAGTCACATACCCGTCCCAAAAATCTCTTCCACTGCAAAATAGCTTCATTTTTTTTTAGATGAATTTTTGTCATTTCTTCTTTCAAATCTTTTTAAACTTACGATCAACTTCAATCCAAAAGATTGCTACGGATGGCGACAGAAGTATTAACACATTGCCCAATAAAATTCATATACGATGTTATAAAACAAAAGTAACATTGTGCTTAAGGAATGAGAAAAAATGATGAAAATTTATATCGTTTATATTTTTTTTTTTGCTTTTAAACATCATAATTTTCTCACCCATTTAAAAGTTGCGGTGCGAGGTTTAAAACTGAGACTCTTTTGTTTCACAGATGAACTCATTTCTCGCTAGGGAGTAGGGGAGTTGGTTTTAACCTCAATGACCTCGAAGCAATGAGATCCAAACCTTAAAGACCATGAAGCAATTTACCCAAATAATCAAATAAAGCATTTTATATATAAATTAAATTAAGTATAAATCTTACAAAAATAAATAAATAAATAAATAAATAAACGCGTGCCAAAAACAAAATTCATAAAAATAATTAAAAAGTATTTGTTAGTCAGACGGAAACGCCGGCCAATCCCGTCTTCATGATCTCCTGCTCCACGTCGATCTCCGTCTCCAATTCCTGCTGCCGTTCCTGTGGCGCATCCTGCTGCTTCTGCCGCTGCTTCTCGCGGAGGGAGTTGAGCTTCTCCAGCTTCAGCCTGGCGTGAAATCGGGCGATGAAGGCGTCCGCCTTGTTGTTCACGTCGGGGCTTGGGCAGAAGGGCAAGAACGATTCCCTTCCGGCGATCTCCCTTTCGGCGACGTCGTCATCGCCTGCCGGAGGCGGAGGCGGAGGTGGGGGCGGGGGCGGGGGAAGCGGAGACGATGGAGCGATGGGGTATGTGGGGAAGATGGGTCTCTTTTCTTTTCTTCTCCGTGAAGGCCGGGGAGGGGTTGACGGCGGCTGCGGCGGCGGCGGCGGCGGTAATGGCGGCGGCTGCTGTGGCAGAGGGCAGTCAGCGAGGACTGCTTGATCCTTCTTCTTCTTCTGCAGGGAATCGTGACTTAAGTTCTTAGCACGAAGCAAGACCGGTGGAGGTGGAGGCGTAGGGGGAGGCGGCGGAGGCTGTGGCGGTGATTCGTGGGCGTTGTATCTCTTGCTCTTGCTTCCCCCCTTCCGGTGGGAGAATAGTTGAGATAAGACGGAGGATGGCGGCGGCGGTGGCGGCGGCGGCGGTGGAGGTGGTGGAGGAGAAGGAGATGTAGGACTCGAAGCCCGTGCCAACGCACTTGATACGTCGTTGTGGATCTTCTTCCCTTTACTCCTCGGCTTCTTCTTCTGGTAGAAGAGCGCGATTGCGGAAGCGATGTCCTTCGCTGCGGCGCTGCTCCTCCTGTTATGGTTCTTCCTCTTATCCGAAGCAGCCGGAGGCGGCAGCGGTAGCGGCAGCGGCGGCGGCGGCGGCGGCGGCGGGTGAGTTGCCAGCGAATGTAGCTTCTCTTCGTCCCTCGATTTAGCTGCTGTCGATTCATCCTCTTCCGGATGGTTCTCGGGCAGCTTTCTCACTGTTCTCCTTTTAGGCTGTCCTGCGGACGCCGGCGGCGGCGGCGGCGGCGGCGGCGGGGTTGGAGGTGGAGGAGCTGTCGGCTGTGGGGGTTGGAAACAAGAGTGACTTTTAGTGAGTACGACGGTGTCCACCGGGATCGTCTTGGCCTGCGATTCCGCAGGGATCTCCCACCCACGTATCTCCTGTCGCCGTCCACGGTAGAGTTCAATGTCATCGGAGAACTTCCAGCCAGCCGGCAAACCCCATTCCTGGCCTTGTGCGAGCTCCAGCCGTAGATCCGGATATGAGCTGCTGCTCCTCATTCGCCGGATCCCCATCGTCCGATTCGCCTCGCATAGGTCAACCCACTCCCTAGAATGGCGCGGCGACTCCGGGAGCTTCTCATCGCCGGCAGCTTCTCGACCGAGGAGGCCGCAGAGAATCGCAAAGACGACTAGGGCGAGGTTGAGGGCGTCCCAACCGTTCTTCATGAAGCTCGGGCGGAACCCGTGGGATTTGGAAGACATAAACGAAGGGATGAAGAGGATGACAAACACGGATGCGAGCAGGACCAAAACCCATGGCCGAATCCCAGAAGAAGGCGAAGGAGACGAATTCATCGAAGAAGAAGAAGGGTAGGAGGGTACTCTCTGTGGTTGCGACCAAAATGAAGGCGATGACTCCCTGTCTCGCTCCATGGTGGAGCTTCTCCACTACGGCGAGGGGAAGACAAAGATGAGCTTTTTCTCAAGTTTTTCGTCGAATTCTTCAATCTTTCTGCTCTCTTTGCTCTCGCTTTCTTCGCTTTCTTCGCTTTCCTGCTTCGTAGCTTGGGATTTGATCTTCGCTTTCTAGAAGAATTGAGGCCGTTGGTGGCTTGTGCTCTGTTTTTGCTCTGCTTTTTAAGGAAAGCAGAGCGCGTGGGAGTTTGGGAGGTGCCAGGACATCATTTGCTGCAATCATTGTCACACCTCACCTGTCATCATTCTGATAGATTAAATTTAAAATTAAATTAAATTTACATATTTTATTTTACATATTTCATAAAGAATTTATTGAAATTAAAATTAAATTAATATAATACACTTCTGCTTATATATATACCAGTAAAGTCACGTGCGTTGCACGTAGTCCATTAGTTCACCCTTTTTTTTATATCGGTCATGATGCTTAGGCTACAGCATGCTCATAACATTAGATACAATACTCTTTCCGTTGGTTCGACTTTTCTGTATGTTGGTTATGATGCTCAAGCTCAACATTCCTTAGGGCTGCTTATTGGACCGGTTCGACCCGGAACCGGTCCGGAACCGGTCCAGTAAGAACCGGTTCGGTCCAGAACCAGTTGAACCGGACCGGTTCCAACCGGTTCCGGGCCGCAGAACCGGTCCGGACTGGTTCTGCGTAAGCAGAACCGGTTATCCGGTTCGGAACCGAACCGGTTAAATATTTTTTTTTATAATTGGGCGCAGCGCCCGCGCTGCGCCCAAGCGCTGCAGCGGGCAGCAGGCAGCAGCAGCACATAAAATAATTTTTTTAAAAAAAAAAAAAAACTGAACGGTCATTTGACCGTTTGTAAATTGCAACGGTCAAATGACCGTTTTAAGGCTATTTTAGACTTTATAACAAGTATTGAACTTCTATAAATAGCATAATTTTTGTAACGATAAATCCTACAATTTTCATCAATTATTTCTGTTCTTGTACTCTGTGAAAAAAATTTGCAAATACGTTTTAATGGCTTCCCAACGTCGATTCTCTGGCGGTTCTTCCTCAAGTCGCCGAGGGAATGCAGATCCGAAGTACGTTACAGAACTCGATCGTCTTCCTGCACTCGGTGTAATTTTTTTTGTTAATATTAATAAAATTTCTTAGATTTTTTTATTTTAATTTTGTCAGAAATATTACAAAATATATACTTTTTTTTTATAAAATGTATAAATAAATATATTTTTAATTAATTTATCCGATTGACCCGACCCGACCCAATAATATCTGGATCCGGACCGGACTCGGACCGGATCCAAGTCCACCAAACCGGTTCCGGACCGGATCCGGAACCGGCTGGAACCGGACCGGCGATCCGGTAACCACCCCTAACATTCCCTATAACATCGGATACGATATGCCTCGATCCCGATTCGACCTTTCTCAACATCGATTACGATGCTTAAGTTACAGCATCTCCCATAACATCAGATATGATAATTCTCGATGTGCTCATTTGGCCTTTCTGAATCTTGACTTATTCTTCAAGAGAGCATTAAAGTTATCTGGCCTACAAGCTATTATATATAAATTGGAACTAAATATAAATAGTTTGGACCTATTTGTAAGGCGATGAAAAAATTGAGATCAAAATGCAATGTCAGTCGCTCTTCTAAAATTTTTTCTTTTTTTTTCACGTGGCAGAGGGGAGGCTTGGGTGGTGGCTGCTGCAATTGGTAGCTAGCAGCCCATCCTTATCCATCTTTTTTATATATGAATCATTATAATTTAATCTCCCAACTTTCATATCCATATAAATAGATCTAAAATTATTTATTTTAGGTCTAAAATTATTTATTTTCATAAAACAAAAACTAAAGTTCATTAAATATAAATAATTTGGATTTTTTTGTAATGAGGTGAAAAAATTAAGACAAAAATATAATTTTAGTTAAGATAAACATACTTTTTTATGAAATTAAAAATAAAATTCATTAATTCAGTGCACTAATGACCAAAAAAAATTTTAAATTAAATATAAATAATTTGAACTAATTTGTAAGGAGGTTAAAAAGTTGAGACCAAAATACCATTTTAGCTTTTTTGGACTTAAATAAAAATATAAAAATTTTTTAAAAAAATAAACTTAAATATAAATAATTTAGACTAATAACCTGAAAAAATAATTTAAATTAAACATAAATAATTTGGACTTATTTGTAAGAAGATAAAAAGAGTTGAGATCAAAATATAATTTTAACTTTTTTGAACTTAAATATAAATATAAAATTTTTTTAAAAAAAATTAGACTTAAATATAAATAATTTGGACTAATAATCTGAAAAAAATAATTGAAATTAAACATAAATAATTTAGACCTATTCGTAATGAGGTAAAAAGAGTTGAGATAAAAATACAATTTCAGCTTTTTTGATCTTAAATATAAATATTATAATTTAAGAAAAAAATTTGGACTTAAATATAAATAATTTACACTAATAACTTGAAAAAATGAAAATGAATATAAATAATTCAGACCTATTTGTAAGGAGGTAAAAAAGTTAAAATTAAAATGCAATTTCAGCTTTTTTTTGAACTTAAATATAAATATGATAATTAAAAAAAAATTAAACTTAAATATAAACAATTTGAATTTATTTGTCAGAAAGTAAAAAAGTTGAGACCAAAATACGATTATAACTTATTTTTAAATTTAAAAAAATACAACCAAAATTAAAAAAAAAGTATAATTAAATAGAAATTAGTTGGATTTATTTGTAAGGTAGTGAATAATTGTAATTGTTACTGTTTTTGTGGATTTTTAAATTTTAAAAATACAGAAGGATAATTTTTTTTTTCTCCTCTTAACTCGTACTCTTATATATAATATAAGATATATTAAACACTTCTATTATTAACTTTGAAATTAGTCGTTTGTTTTGTTCAAAATAAAAAAATTACCAAGAGCAAAGAAAGGTGGAGATAAATAACTCTCCCAAACTTGGTTGAACATAGGATCATAATTGGGCGCCTACCCTCAGTTGATCTATTTAGCCTCAATCAATAGTGCTGGTCCACTTGCGCACATAAGAGAGGGGTGAATTGGGTGGATGATTTTTTAAAACTAAGCATGATTAATTAAATAATTAATAATTTAAGCATGATTAAAAAAAATAACAAAGGGAGCATGTTTTGGATGGTACCGTCGGGCGACTTCTGTATTAATAGAAGTCACCTGGCGCTCGGACGACTTCTGTTTTAAATTTTTTATTTTTTTATTTTTTGTAATTTTTATTTTTTTATTTTTTGTAATTTTTATTTTTTTTAAGAGAAAAACTGCGAAGTTCTATTTATTATATAAGTATTATTTTTTAAAAAATTTATTACATAACAAGTACTCACAATGAAGTTTTTTTTTCTTAGAAATATTACTCTAATATCTAAAAATAAAATGAGTATGTATTTTATCCCATTCTTTAATTGTAAGTTTTGTACTCAATGGCTTCTTGGTTGGCTGAAAATCTTTAAACGCGACATCATTGTACAGTATACATAAATACGTATTTTTTGTTTTTATCTATATTTGTCATGTAGACTTTCCACGTTGATTATGTCATCGTTAAAATATTTTTCTGCATTTTGTACATTTTCCTTTTCCTTTGAGTTTGAGCATTCACACTTATATCTAAACATACTTCAGAAACACAACAAAACTCAATGATATATGTAAATTATTAAAAAAATGAGAAATATATACAACGTTAAATCTCATGAAAAAATTAGAATGAATATTATATTCATTATAGTTACAAAAATATTACAGTACTATATCACATGAAATACATCATCTCTGTCTCTCTCTCCTACGCGGTATAGCGTCACTCCTAGGAGTGTACGGCTCAGATCCCCGACGTTGTCGCTGGTGGAGTGCATGCGTATGTGCGCTACCATCATCATACTTATTATCATCATCGATATATAGTGTGACATCCCAAAATGGCTGGGTGAAGAAAAGTGTAAATCTGAGTTGGACTGAAAAGAAAAGAATTTGGACTGAAAAATAATATTTTGGACCTATTTATGAGGGGTTGGAAATAGGGGGACCAATTTGTAATTTTGCCAAACAGATAAGGGCAGCCGCTAATTCCTTTCTCCGCCTCTTCCGCGTGTCGCGTGAGACGCGTGGCTGCCTGGAGCTTTTCCTTTCCCTCTCGCTCTTTCTTCCGCTCGATGCCGTGCCTCCTTCGCCTCTGCCGTTTCCGCCCAGCACCGCCAGGAGCAGCAACAGCGGTGGCTGCTGCACGAAAACAGAGAAGAAGACAGAAAGGGAAGAAGAAGAAGAAGAAAGAGGAAGGAAAGGAAAGCCAGAGCAAGTTTTCTAAGCTTTGATCGGTAGGTAATCCTGTTCGATTAATTATGTTAATGAATTGATATTCTGATGTAATGAAGTGTATATTCTGATGAGATGTGTGTTTTACAGTATGTTCTGATGTGATGTTGTGTACGTTTACGTCTGATGTGGTGTATTTTGTTAAATATACAAGAAATGAATGTGCTTTATTGGTCTGTGAGGTGATGTGATATTATTGTATATTTGTGTGTCAAGAACCGATGAGGGCGGAAAGTTTCCTATTTATGTGTTATGTCGATGAGGGCTGGGAGTATATGTTAGGTGATGTCCTGATGTGGAATCACCGATGTAAAGTGAAACTCCTGTCCAGGCTTCTAGAATAACAAGTTGTAGGGACTTTTGTCAAGCTTCTAGGTAAAAGGATACGGAAATGATAAGTCCACATCACTAAACAGAGTAATGTGATGATAATCTTTGTATTTATGTGATGATGTTATATGTATTCATTTATGTTGGATATTGTTTTACCTACTGGGTTTGTTCTAACAAACTTCTGCCATTTCTAGTGGCAGGTGCTGCATAAGATGGATCACGGGTTATGGTGTGAGGTACAACAGGAAGCCGGGACGTCACATATAGCATCACTCCCAAGAGTGTACTGCTCAAGTCCCCGACATTGTCGCCAATGGAGAGCATGCGTATGTGTCTATGCATATGTGTGCTACCATTATCATACTTATCATCATCATCATCATATGCTGAACAAAGCTATCGCAAAGATCAGTAGTGCCTGCAGTATACATCTTATCACACATAGACTCAAATGCCTGAATACCGAGAGTCTGTAAAGCCTTCTTAAAGTTTTCTTGCAAGTGACGTAGACAGTGTCGATGGGCAGCATGAGGTAAAACAAATGGTATGCTGCGCAATAAACCAGAATGTTTATCACTAATAATACATAGATTTTGTCGTGTACGGACTAGCTCAATTAAATCGAACATTTTGGTTAGAAATCAATCCCAAAAGTCATTATTTTCCGACTCAACTGCACTAAATGCTAATGGAAAAACTCCATTGTTAGCGTCTATCCCTACAACAATTAATAGAGTGCCACGATATTTGCCTAGAAGAAATGTCTTATTTATACTCAACACTGACCGACAGAAATTCCAGCCTTCAATAGATGGATCGAAACTCCAAAACAAACGTTCAAACCTATTTGCTTGGGATTTCTGTATGTCGTAAACTGTTCTAGGCAACACTACTGTTAGGCACTCACAGTATCGGTATAAATTTTTATATGATTCTTCTCAACCACCAAATATAGCCTTGATGACTTTCCTTCAAGCATCTTATGCCTTCATGTAACTGATTTTAATGTTATATTTACTCGTGACATGATATTGCGGGGAGGCATATCAATTTGAGCTCGCATAATAGGTTCTACTAAGCGAGCAATAAATCTACATGTACATTGACGATGGTTCTCATCTGGTATCGGGTTAGAACAGTTATGCGGCTCACCAAGAGTAGATATTTTCCATGCATCGTCGTATCTCTTGGCGGAGATTGCATGTAAACGTCGTTTGCATGACGTGGGCTTGTCCGTAATATTTGTACAAATTAATGTCATTTTTTATTTATTTGATACTATTTTTGTATGTTGCACATGATTACAGATAGCCCAATCACTCACTAAACGGTCTAGCTCCCATTTCAAATGAAATGCAGTGCTTAGCTTGAGATGATGTAGTTCTCGAAAGTTTAAATACCTCCAGGCCACCAAAGTAAGCGTCCTCATCGATCTTTGTATCCCACTCTTGCACGTTCGCAGCAAATTCAACGTAGACATTATTTAATTCAGTTTGCTGCACCCATGTTGATTAATTTGCTGCAACAAAATTACGCAGGAAAGTATTAACATTCCGCTCTCTTTGAATGTACTCGTCTTCGTTAAGTTCATCATCACAGGAGTCTGATTCTCTTTCAGATTGAGTTGGATTATCAGTGTACGTTGACTGGTAGTCATCGTCTTCTTTGTTACCGGCATCAACTTGCACATTATAATTTATAGATGGACCACAAGCATCGTAAATATTACGAGCGAAACTGTGCAATAATTTGAATAAGGTCATATAATAAAATATACGTAACATTATATCTACAAAGTACATTTATTTAGGAAAAAACTTACGATATGTTTCGATATGGTGGTTTTTTTAATTCTGATGGAAGGTGTATGTTTGAAAGTCATTGTGTAACTGAGATAAAAGCACTTTCTTGAGTATGCCCAAGATTTTTTTTTTTTACTTATTAACATGCGATGAAGTATCAATAAGCGGTATTGCTTTGATGTAGAGTGTTAGAGACAATTGGGATGCGCGCTCCAACATAATTTCACATTCATCATCTTTGATACATTATGCTATATAGCTTATTTTTTCTGCGTATTTGCATACTATTTTCACATTGTGGTTGTTCAAATCGAGACGCATAGCTCGACATATTTTTTTTCTCAGATCAACTTATGTGTCATCAAGTTTAAACTTTAGAATTTTAGCGATCACCGACATAATCCAGAGATCCATCATCCGTAAATATTAAGTTACCGCAAAAATGGATGGTAATGTAAACAGATGAGTTTACCATTTGATCTACAATACAGTAACTTCAAACACAATTTAATATGGAAATAACAACGCCTAATAATGTTTATTTAATTATTTAATAGTTAAAATAAATTCATTCAAAATATTAAAAAAATTTAGAACGTACCTTAAAATGTTGCTCTTGATTTCTTGCTGCAAAACTTCTCTTGCTATTTTCTAGAAATTTTGAGTGAATGAGGTGTGTGCAGAAAAGGAGGGGTGGGAGAATCTATAAAATTTTTTAAACAGAAGTCGCCTGCGCGACGGGCGGCTTCTGTTAATACGGCGAGCATCACTTAAAGGGTAATGATGGATATGAAATTACATCACCTACAGCTTCAGAGTTCTATCATATGCCCGCTCGCGATGCTTGCGTAAGAAGAAGATGCAAAAATCTGAGTGATGCTCTCGTGAATACATTGTCGCCGGAACCAATGCAGCTCCGTGATGCCCTAATATGAAGGTTGATGGTTAAACGATGCGATCAATGACTGAGATTTTGTTGAGATTTAAGTATGATTAAATCTTCTGTTAGAATTACTGCAAGATGTGAAAAACAAAAAATAGTTATTTTAAATGTGATATCTGTAATATTTTGATATTTATGATGAAATCTGTAAATTAGCCTAATTTTTGTGTCTCCATATAAATGTCCCTAAAAAAAATACTCTTATCTACTTCTAATTAAAAAATTAGGTCAAATTATATAGACTCGTGATAAGAAGAGTTGCACTAAATTCTAAATATTTTTATCTTATATATTATAAAATTATAGAAAATTATAATTTAATTTCTAAACTTTTTTTAGTTTTTAAAAACCTTTAATTTGTTTTTCAATTTTTTAAAATTAATTTTAGTTTATAATTCTTTTTAAATTATAGCACGTGCATTGCATGTTCTCAAAAAGCAGTTATGTAAAAAGAGAAAGAATGAAGAGGAAAGAAGCTGATAAGAAATTATAATTAATGATTTTATATATTTGGGGTCATATCTGAAATTATCATTTTGTGAAGTAATTGAAAATAAAATATATATTATTTTTTAATCTCTTAAATATATATATTTTTTACGCTCGAAAGTTTAAAGCGGTCGAGGGGCCGAAGGCGCCACGTGGCACTCCACCGCCCCCAATTTTCCCCACGCAGACCCACTGCATGAGCCCTCCGCCTTCTCCTTCTCCACGCGTCTCCTTCTTTTCTCCCTATTTCTACCCTCCTAGCTCCCCATTCCTCCTCCACCTGATCGACGAAGTCCCCATAGAACTTCCCACAAAACTCACATCATATTCAGCTCGATCGGCCATGGCGGATCCGGGGGGCGGAGATTGGGGCCAGAATCGCCCCGAGCAGCAGCAGCCGGTGTCGCACATGATCACCAAGGCAGTGGCCGCTGCGGCGGCCGGCGGATCGATGCTGCTCATGTCCGGCCTGACGCTGGCCGGGACGGTGATTCTGCTGACGATCGCGACTCCTCTGCTCGTCATCTTCAGCCCGGTCCTCCTGCCGGCGGCGATCGCCGTCGTTCTCATCGGCGGAGGGTTCGTGACGTCCGGCGGGTTCGGCGTCGCGGCGCTGTCGGTGCTGTCGTGGATGTACCGGTACATGACCGGAAAGCACCCGATCGGCGCCGAGCAGATCGACCAGGCGCGCCGTAGGATCGCCGCGAAGGCGAGGGATGTGAAGGAAATGGCGAAGCATCAGGCTGAGCCGGCGTCGTCTTGAGCCCTCTAGAGCAATCAAACTTCGCCAGCCAGCTCCGGATCGTCTTCGATCTTCTCTTCTCACCGTTTAAAGCAATCAGAAAATACTGAAATGTAATAAAATAACTGATATAAAAAAAAAACTTTAAATAAAATAAATAAAATTTTTTTTTTTTATTTTTTATCTTTGAATGAACTCTGCATGCATGGATATTGTCGTGAATGTAAATTTGGTTGAAATAATGAAAATCTTTAACTGAAATAGTAGTGTTAGCACTTTCTTCAAGCTAATAGGTTTGGTGAATTTATTTTTTATTATAATAAATATTTTTAAATAATATGCTCTCTAAATTTGAGAATCATAGATTTTAGCCATGTCATTTTGTTTTATGGTTATAGACTTTTTTTTTCTCATCATTTTTAATGAAAAATAGTTTTACATCAAATTTTATATAAATTTTAGGGTAAATTGCACAGGGGCCTGAGCTTAGAATAGTGCTGCAAATATGTCTCATGTTTTGAAAAATTTAAATTTGGGTCCCCAAGTTTGTATTTGCACTGTTGTTTGGTCATAAGTTTGAAATTTGCTGATTTTTTACTATTTTATCTTTCAGATTTTTTTATTCATTCTGCATATTATTATGAAGGATTCGAGAACGTTATAAGGGCATTTTGGTTCATATAAATATAAATAACAGTTAAATTTAACTGTTACTGTCTAATTGGATTATCTAAAAAAGCGATATTTAAATTAATGAACCAAATGATAACGCAAACATAAATTCGAAGATCTAAATCTAGATTTTTCAAAACGTAAAATTTATTTGCAGCACCATTCGCCCTGTGCAATTTAATTTTAATATAAAAATTAATTTTGTATAATATAATTTTTGAGCTATTCAATGCCCTACTGTTAGTCATTATGTGTTTGTGGGTGTTCCTATATAAAATAAAAATAGATTATATATAAAGTTTAAAAATAATCTTCCTATATAATATGATGCTTTGTATTGGTAATTTTACATTATGTATAATATTTTTTTTATATTATTTTTTGTTTCTTCATAAATATATTTTTAAATAAAGTTATAATGTTTATATAATAAAAATATGGGAGAGTTATGTACAGAACACTGAATTCATCATAAATTACATATTTTATCATCTTTTAGTAAATATTACACATATCACACTTTGCTTATGGGTTTTACATTTTTATTGTAACAATAGAAATATAAGCAGAGTGTGATATGTGTAATATTTATTAAAAGATAGTGAAATACGTAATTTGTGATGAATTCAGTGTTCTGTACGTAAATTTTTCTAAGAGGGCGTTTGGTTCAGTGTTATCTCAACATCAATGTTATTTAGATGTCATGTTATCTAAATGTCATCTGTTATTAATTAGAAAATATCAATGCTATCCAAATTATTTTTGTTTAGTTGGAAGTTATTGACATTATAATGACAAATTGATGGTGTTATCTTGAGATGTTGTCCAATTTGGAGTGACATCTAGATGTCATCATGTAATGATATTTTTGTAATTAATTGTAATCTTATTTAAAGATTTTATTAAATCAAATAATTAATTTTTAAAGATAATATAACATAACATTGAGATAACATTTGAGATAACATTGAACCAAACACCCCTAAAAATATTTATATAAATAAAAATATTTAAAATGATGAGAAAATATTGTTTCGCATGTGGGTCAGCTGCGGGGCTGGCGAGCCAGATGCGCTGGATTGTGCACCAAACAAAAGAGAGGTCGAGCTGTACCCTAACTCAATGGCAGCGCGGCTTGCCGCCTTCGATCCCCTGTTCTCCCTCGATCCTCTGTTCTTCGAGGGACTGAAGCGGAATCCCTGGTCGGTTCCATCCAGCTCCTTCCACTACGAAGTTCAGGCTCTAGAGCCCAAGCCCTTCCTTGTCGTTCTTGCTAGCAGAGGATGGACCCATCATTTTTTGAGAGATCCTCCAGGCATTTCGGCGAGAAATCCGTCAGCAGCGACGATGGTAACGTTTGTATTTCGGTATGCGGTGTTTGATTCACTGTTCGTTGCGGGCGCAGGTTTTCTCGGTTAGAAGCGAGGAGTACCGATCGTATGCTTTTCCGTCTTCCGCCGAATGAGGTGAGTATTGTGATTTTAGAAGATGATGATTGGCTTTTCTTGCTTGATAATTGATTTTTATTAGGAAATGTGGTGGAAATGTGGGGATCCCTCCTTATGAGGATAAGGTGGCAGCACTGACGTGGGAACTTCATGAAGTTAGTCCAACTCAGAGCTCAGGAGCGATGCCTATTTCTGGGTGTTCTCAAGAAGATGTCCATCTCCCCTATAAATAAGAGAGGGGTGAAAGATACGTGGGACTTGAACGGTTGGAGCTGTTTTTGATGTGAAGAGTGAAGTTTCTCAGAAATCCATCATTGGTAATGAGAGTGCGTTGAAGTCATGTTTACCCGAGTTTCAAAAATAAACTTGATAGAAAGCTATAACCATTTATTTGAAAATAGTTTTGCGTCAATACTATGTTGTATTATTTGATCCTTCTTTCCTACTTGTCTTCGCTAACTCCTTTAAAAGAGGGGATGTTTTGGGGTGAGCTAAACAAAAATGGGGTTGGTTATATAGTCATCGAGAGAAAAGATGACGGAGAAAGAGATTATTAGGTTGATGTGTTGTGTTAGGTGGTGGTTACGCATATAATGCAAATTATTGACTTTTGGTGCCAGGAAGATTGTATATATTTTATAAATGAAAAATTACAATCAAGGTTTTAGAAATTATTTCACTCACTGGCAAATTGTCTTGTAATTTCTTCCTAACTAAATGTCTGGTAATTGTTTTTTCCGCAACTTTCTGGTACTAGACTTTTTATGATTTAGAGGTTGCCTCTCTTTTCTGTTTATATTCAAATGGCATTGAACTTTAAACTGACTCAAAGGCATGCCTAGTGATAAATATGGCATCTGTACTGAGATTCTGTATGGTAACGTTCTACAGAGCTTAAATTTCAAAACTACCTTTCCTTTTTTTTTTTGGCAATCATCTTGCTTTACCTTTAGCATGCCATTTTCTAGCTTTTGTTTGATTGTTTATTCCAATTAACCTTTTCTAGATGTTACTCAAGGGCGTAATCTGTTTGCTCATCATAAATCCTTTGCTCCAACATCTTTGGATTTGAACCAAGGTATGCAATCTTAAGACACTTGCATGAGAAAATAAAGACTAGATTATCCATGATACGATTAATTTTGGTACTTTCTTGTCTAATGGGTTTTGTTAATTTATGTATAATGATTTTCTATTTAAAGTAATTGATGCAAGTTATGAATACCAAAATGGAGAAAAATGTATACAATTGTGTAATTGACACACAAGAAGTACATGTGGTGCCTATAGCTGAAGAACTTTATGATAGTTTTTCTGAAGGTTTGAATTGTTTGTATAACCTCTGAGAAAAACTGTGCATTCTTAACATGAATTTGGAGAATTTAAGTAGTAGCAGTTTCTTGCTTTGATTCATAATTGTTACTTTGCTTTACCAATGTGGCTTATATTTCAGAGATTTCAATCCTGGGAATTCAATCTTGCATGTAAAATAACAACATTTATCACTCATTAAACTGACAGTTGATCATAAAAAACATAAGAAAGGATCTTCAGCATCAAGGATTAAGAATCCGAAGAGTCTCAAGGAAAGTCATCTTGCCACTGGATTTCGCATAAGATAAAAAATCAAGGAAGTCAAGAAAACTGCTGTCTTTGTAGATTCTCGGGTTTTGCTCATCCACAAGCTCTTTGGCAGTCGTCACCTTCAGGTCCATTGGAAGTCCATGAATACTAGCTATAGAAATTCTCCTGTATTGACTATTATGAACTGCTCTGTGAACAACAGCTTTGTAGCGGCCATTGCTTAGCACTTCCAGGAAGTCTCCTATGTGGATGTGAAGGGTTTCTGGAATTTTAGGCACTTCTATCCAGTTTCCAGTATTCCTTTCAAGTATCTGTAAACCGCCACAGTTCTGGTGCAAGATGGTTATAAAACCATAGTCAGTATGAGGAGCCATTGCCATGCTATCTATAATTTTTGAACTTCTTAGGTAATCGTTGATGGCCATGAACTGCATCCCTTCTTCAAGCTTCTCCCTTAGGTATGCCCGGCCTAGCCCTAGACTTTCCAGTATTGCATCCATTAGCTGTAAGGCCAACTTTCTTACTTCGCTTGCATATCTTCCCATCTTTTCTCTAATCAAAAAAGAGAATAAGAGTTGGTATTTTGTTGAGTTTGAGTGAGTTAAGCTCCAATTTCAATTGCAATTTGATCTTGAATTGAGTTGATTTATAATTAGAAGAATTAGACAGTGACCTTTGATGTCTATTTGAATTGCTAGTTTGGCCCCCTAATCTTTATTAGTGTCTAGAATACAACAAATCAAACACTCTTATTTAAGTTCTTTATGGTTTAGTTGTGCTTATGGAAATTGGGGGTAAAATGAGCAATTCATGAACTACTTTAATTGAATCCTCCTTGTAACTAGCTGGGCTCAATTCAAATTTTTGAGTATTTTTGTTTTGTTTTTAAAATTAATATATCAAACCCAAGCCCATAATTTCTATCAAACATATAGCATACGCATAAACATGTATGTATAATGTAATCTTCTCTCTTATGCATGGCAAGTTATTTATGAATTTGTTTAGGGATATTTACCTACATGTCACACCATGTGATTTTATTTATGCATTACCCATCCATTCTTTCTTAATTACGCTGTGCACACTCAAAATATTATAAAATCTTACATACACACTTTAATTTGTTTCTATTATAATGAGTAATTATAATTTTCCAATAACCTAACTATAGTTATAAAAAATCTAAGCCGTTCATCATATTATTTTAAGGATATTTAAATATACTTTGATTGAAAATCCTAAAATTTTGATGTTTAGGTGGTGGCAAGGGAAGAAGATATCTGCGACGTGAATTGATTTTAGGACAGATCAGTGTTTTAGTGTGGCATTGAGGAAGAGAAAATATGTACTATTAAGGGTAAAAATGTAATTTTAACGATTTACTAATAAAATATTTTTTTTTCAAATAGATTTTGACTGAGTTTTAACTCAAGTGTGTATGTAAGCTTTATAATGTTTTGAGTGTGCATAGCGTAATTAATTAAGAATAGATGAGTAATGCATAAATAAAGCTAAATGGTGTGGCATGTAGGTAAACATCCCATTTTTTTATCTAGTGACTTGGTTGAGTCTGATTAATTTTGAGCAAGTTTCCCTTCAGTGTTAGAAGTAAATGAGTTTATTATGATTTGATCTAAGGTAATACTTAGTTATCAAGTGATTCTTAATTTTTGAATAAATTATTAGCCCTAATATGTTATGGAGGAATTAATTTGTGTCAGCATATTGACTTTGTGAAGGAAATGTACCTATAACCTGGTGGGGATAGAGGCCACATTTTTATCCATTCGTTGAGAGGATTAGCGTATTGCTTGAGGAAAGCCTTTGAGTTGTTGAAGTCACTGTATCTTACAGGCTTCTTTATATCATCAGATATTAAATTCAACTTTTCTTCTTTTGGCAATTCAAAGAAATTTAAAGCGACTTCAAGAGCACCTTCGATGATTGATTTGTGGATTCCATGGTTTATAACCTGCAGCAGATTGTTCAGTGTAGAGTTGTTAGATGTTGCGGTGGTTGTATAAGTCTTTATAATATCTTTACTTTAAATAGATATCATAATATCTTTATCATTACTATTTTGTTTTAAGAAAATGGTTCTCACTTCAAGTTGACATCATTCTATGGCCATTTCCGATGGTTAAAAGAGTTTGTTTGTGATAGTTGGCATTAATGCGGTAGTGATGGTGAAAGGAGAGTTAATGGAACGTAAAGTTGGTCACTGACATTTAGCATATTTGAAATAAATATGCCGGAGTTGAAAAAAGTACCAATTTTGCAATTATACCATAATCCTGGTTTTTTTGCATGCATTTCGTGAAATTATGTTAAACTGTATAGGAACATCGGTGTTTCAACAGTAGAATATGTAATTTTGCTGTACAAATGCACATTGCATTTGTTGAACAATTCTACTTAGTGAAATTTCTGCTGATAATAGCTGCATAACGCAAAAGAAAAGTTGACAAAAGATACTAAAACACTTGCTTGCTATTTACAATTTACATATACAAAGAAATTTTAAATACAATAAATAACTCATTGCTTAGCATCCAAGAATTTTCATTTCGGGCTAATTTACTCAGTCATGCTATTGTGTTCATAAGTAATTATCTTCTTGCAATGATGTGCTAAAATTGATAATGACTTTAGACAATCAATTTGACAAATCGAACACATATTTGGATCTTTAATGGAAATTAATTGAGATGTTATTTTTCGGATGTTAATATGGATGATAACCACTGTAAATTCATTACCTCAAAGCAACCCAGTTTCAGGCTGGCTTTACCAATTTCTTCAACAAGAAGTGATCTGGAACTCATATTGTGAAGTTTGCTGAGATCAATAATGGGCAGGTCTACAGGCTGTGGCACGTTAGCAACATGACCAATCTCCTCATGCGATGCCATTTTTTTGTCGACCGGGCTTTGCTATATGGCTTTCAAGAGCTTCTACATGTATATAACATATGTGTGTGTTTATATACATATGTATTAGTGAATAATGAAGCTACATATGTGCTTGCAGTCAACACACAAGTGGAGGAGGCCAATTCTCCGCATGTGGTCCAGTGCTGGATAGGCTTCTATCATGTGGTCAGCAGCGCTCCTGATAAGGTACAACGTATGCCATTTTCTGTGAATATTAATAACTAGTTGAGTTCTCCATTGAACCTGTTCCATATCTGTGGTGTTTTTTTATTTTTAAATCCTGTTCATTTTCGTGGTTTTTGTTACTATTTTTTATCAGTGTATTTTGTGTGGGGGGGGTGTGATTTTCTACATGATTTCTCAGTTAACAAAAGTTTTGGAGGTTGCTCAAAGTATAAATTTATTGAAAACAAGTTAAATTTTTCATACAATCATGAGTCTTGAGTATTAGCTCAGAACTTACATTACTGGCCCCACAGATCTTTTGACCTGACAACCAAATTTGAATGTATCTATCAATTTAGGCATTTATGCATAGCTTTATTTTTTAACTGTTTGAATTAACTGTTTATATATAGTGCTTTATTCAATCTAAAATAAAAGCTTTTGATTATTTTTTTGCTTGAATTGGTTTTCTTTCGAATAAAAAAAAAATGTTCAAATCCTGTTTACCTATGTTCTATTTGATGGAATGACATTTTCATAATAGTATTTTGCATGGTTGACAAAATTATCATAATGGTGTATTTCAGATGCAGATGTTTATATATATGAATGGTCATTATAGGATGGACCTCATTAGCATTGCTAGGGGAATAGGATGGATGCAAAACCTATGTAACGTAAAAGAGGGGGATTTGGTAGTACTTAGGTCATATCCATTATGTATGCCCTTTTATGTAAATTGGAGGGGATTCAAATAATTATATCATAGGGAAGGGAAAAAAAAGAGAAAATAATCTGCAACTGTACCAGCAGAAAAATATTTTTCTAAAAAAAGTTGAATAAAAAAAGAAAAATCAGTTGTCAACCCCCATAATTTGAGATAAGATTTTTTATTATTGGTTTACCCATATAATACGCATCATTTCTTTAATTTAGTTCATTTGTAGAATTATTTGGTTGGAGGACAAAAAAAAGTCAAAAATCAAAAGATAATTACATATAGTACATCAAAATCCGACAAAATTACATATCTAAATATGACATTTTAAAAAACATTCTCATGGATTTTACTATAATATGTATTATTTGCAAATCCATAATAGAGTTTTTTTATCTCACTAAGTTAAGCTTAAAGTAGATTATATATATATATATTTATAACTAATCTATAAAAACTAAGACTTTGGGGTTAAGATTTATGTTTTATTTTTCATCAAAAAAAAATTTATGTTTTATATTTTTTATGGCTTAGTTTTTAGTGTTAAAGCAATTTAAGGCATATATAATTTAGTATTTTAAATTTTAAATATTGATTTTAAGGATTAAGTTTTGAAGTATAGTGAGATTTTATTAAAAAATGGTGTAAAATTTATAATTTTTAATAAGTATGACTTTGTATGTGTAATTTTTCCAAATCAAGAAATAATTACTTTACATCTCTTTCTATCAAAAAAAAAAAAAATTACATTTTACATAAATTTTAATTGTAAAAACATAATTTTATTTTAGTTTTTACACATAATTGAATAAATAAATTTAATTTTATTTCACTTTTTCCACAACTCTTATTAAGATTGTCATACTTTATATCATGTATGACATATTAATGTTTGCATAAATTCTCTTTCATAATTAAAAAAGATTCAGGATAAAAAGGGAAGATTTATGTTAGATTTCCTTGTAGGCCGCAACTAACGGTATTTCTTTGTCATTGTTTGCTTTCTCTACAAGGAGCATGAAAACAAGGCAATTGACTGTCGAGTTGCAACACGATGGAAAAACAGAAGCCCAAAGTGGCCAAATCTCAGGATTCAGCTGCGGTACCTTTTAGATATCCTTTTTGTCCTTATGTTTCTCTCATATCTTTAGTATTTTGTATCTTCATTTTCTTTGTTCCGTCGCTATCAATCTTATCTCTGCTTGCGGTCAAGCTGTATGCACCTGGTCATAATGCAGAGGCATCCATTTCTCTCAATTGTGATGCGTGGGCCCAGGGTTGACCTTTGATGAATGAATAGTGTGGGCCCAGTCCCCAGTACCCACCTGTTCCCACCCTATTTTTCTCTCTCAAATCTAAATATCTTATTGCTGCGTTCACCAATTTTACTTAGACCTTAGGTTAGTGCTGGGTTTGAGTCATCTTAAATGGTTTGGATCTATAAACTATCGATTGATAGAAGCTATAGCAAAAAGAATTGAATTATTAGATTTTGCTTATGTAAAAAAAAAAAAGAAGAAGACTAAAAAAGATATGTCAAGGAACTATAAGGTATAACTTTATATGCTTAGAGCTAAATAAGATAAAACAAAAGTTTCATGTAGCTAATTTCACCCAGTGAGGTTACGACTTTATTGTTGTTGTTGTTGTTTTGATTTAAGTATTTTGAGATGATATTTTTGGTTGATTGTGTAGGGGATTGCTGACATATGAAGCAACCGGCAAATCGACCTACCCATTTGAGTTGAGGTAATTGTTATTCATGTTGGGCTTGGATTACAAGTTTTGGCTTTGGATGTTAGCTGGTTTGGTTCTTATAGCGCGTATTCATGTCGGGCTGGGTTTGGGTTGATTCAGATTGATAACTTTTATGTTTGTTTATAAGATTGTGCTAAAAATGAGTTATCAAGCTCATAATTAACATAAGCAGACATCTTTTAATATTATTCATATACCCTCTTTATTAATATTAAAGAATGATAAAAAGGTGAATATTAGAAATCATGATCATTTTTTTTGTGATACTTGGCTTGGGCATAGCATTTTGGGATTTTGGGGGTAAACAACTAAAATTAGATATTTAAGTGATGTGTTTGACATGTATTTTTGAAAGTGGTTCACAAAGAAATACCGTTGATAGGCTATGCATTGCATTGATCTAAGCCAAACACGTGACAATCTCATTAACCCGATTCATTCTCTTGGAACTCGAAAACTCTATCAAGTCAATATTGAGTCAAGTGAAAACTTCGGTCTTGAGCCGCATCATGAGTTATTCGCATATCGTAGGATTTACTTGAGCTATTCATGGGTTAGAGGAATGTATCTTGGGATAGAAAAAGTCAAGGCACCGTCGTCTTCTTTCTTCTAGCTACAGAGCCTCTATTGGCATTCGTCCAACGCGCTCTAGCTTATGTATGTCTTACTCTACTAATCTCGAACATCTAAGGCTCGATCACCCTCCTTTCTCTGCCAATTAATATCGAATCATTGTTAGTCCTTAATGAACTTCGACAAATAGCGGGGTAACTCGACACTTGTTTAGGCTCTTGCTATTGATATTCTAATTGTTTAAGAGGTTGTGCACTTCTCTCCACTAGCCATGAGGCTTTCCCCTCTATAAATAGAGGGGTTTGTCGTCCTCACACATTGGAATTCGACGAATACTCTTCAGTTCATCCGATAGCTTTGGGAAGCCAACCACCATTGTAGTGATATAACAACACTTTTGAGGACTGTTGATTGCTCAACGCATCTTTTTTGTTTTTCTAATTTGGGATTTAAGCCCTGTTTGGCACGAGGACCAAAACAGGACCAAAACAGGATCAAAATGGTACTAATTTAAAAAACAATAATAATAATAATAAATAAATTTTTTAAATCATTCTACACAAATTCAAATATAAAAAATATTATTTTACTTTACATACTTAATAATTTAAAATAAAAATATCAACTTTATTTCACATTCTAGACCAAAATATTCAAATCGAGTATTTTGATCTAAGATGTGAAATAAAATTTATGTTTTTATTAAAAATTATTGAGTATGTGAAGTTAAATATTAATTTTTATATTAAAATTTGTGTAGAATAATTAAAATAATTTATTTATTATTATTATTGTTATTTTTTAAACTAGTATTATTTTGGTCCTGTTTTGATCCTCGCGCCAAACAGGGCTAGACCCAGCAAAGTCGCTTTCTATGAATTTTTATGCATAAAAAACGTTTTCTGCGTGATGAAGTTGGTGTATGTTATTAAGAAGATGCATTTGCTTCTTATTGCAATTACTGCTTATTTGCCTTTAACAACAAATAACAACAACAAATTAATCTTTTATCCCACTAGGTGGGGTCGGCTACATGAGCATTTTATTTTTATTGCGCTCTAGCAAATAATAAATTTTTATTTAGCTTCAAATATGTAAGATCATTGCTTATAGTTTTTTATTATGTCTTTTTTTGCTTTTTTATTTGTCTTTTTACATGAGTAAAATTTAATAATTTAATTTTACTTATTGGAGTTGCTATCGGCTTATGATTTATATGTCTAAACTATCTAAGTTGATTCTCTTTAAGTTTATTTTCAATTAATGCTATTTTAATTTTTTTTGCGGATATACTCATTTTTTATCTTTTCTTTTTGCGTATACCCGCTTATCCATCTTGGCAATTTTATTTTTTGATACATATTTTCTTTGTGTGTTTTATTTTAGGGATATTTATTGGTTAGCATTCAGTACTATGTAATATTATTAGTTTTGTAATAGTTTTATAAAGTTTATCTTTAATTTAATTTTCCTTGCTTATTTGGCTTCAATGAGAAAAATTGTTATGATTTCTTTTTGTGGCACTAACATAGTTTTTATTTGGAGAATCTAGCACGTGTTGTTGAGGTAATTTGTTAAATTAAGAATTTCAGTTTAGAGGGAGAACGAGCCCAAGTTTGAGCGCCGAGTTCGAGCCAAGCTAGACATGGCTCAAATTTAGTTTATTTAAATTCGATTTGAGTTCGAGCTAGTTTAAGCTTTAATTGAAGTAACTCAAGCTCTTTAAAAATTAAAATTAAAAAAATAAAAAACAAGTTTTTTATGATAAAATTTAATTTTGGCTTAATCTAACTGGCATTTTAATCATTGCTAACGCATATCTATATATATAAATAATAAATAATTATATTAAATTAATAAATATATTATTTGTGCTTAAAATTTAGAGATCAAGCCAAATTTGATTTGACCATGGCTTGTAGTTTGGCTCAATAACTTTTGACCTCTTGACTTACATCACCAGTTTTCTTTTGACACATTTAGGTGAGACTCGAGAGCGCTGCGCATAATGCATTGGTCCTGTTTAGTGCGAGAACTAAGATCAAGATAAAAGTGGTATTAATTTAAAAAAAATTAATAAATATATTTTTATTATATGTTATATAAATTTTTAATAAAATTATTATTTGATTTTATATATTGAATTATTTTTAATAAAATTATTAATTTTATTTTATATTTTATATCAAAATATTTGATTGAGTATGTTGGTTTAGGATGTGAAATAAAATTGGTAATTTTATTAAAAATAATTAAATATGTGAAATAAAATAATTTTTTTTTTTATATTAAAAATTTGTATAGAATATAATAAATTTTATTTATTATTATTATTATTTATATTAGTGTTATTTTAGTCTTTGAGCCAAATAGGCCTCGAAGATGTTTAAAAGAATTTAGTAGTTCTCTGGTATAATTGATTCAGCTCAAATTTTGCTTAGGACTCACAGCTCGCTCGAGTTTAACTCGACTTAAATTTCTCATAAATTTGAAGTTAGCTTGCTTCATGTGGGATTGATATAACTTGAACTTGACTCGATATTTTTAAATCTACATTTTTTGGATATAATATTTCAATTTTATGTAATATAATGAAGATAATTAATGTATATTTTGTGGCTTATAAAGAGATATTTATGTATATTTTTAAATATTAGTATCATTATTTATTATAATAATTTTAATACTTGAATTATATTTCTTCCTACTACGCAAGACTGCTTCTTAGATCGAGTAAGCTCGAAACTCGACTTAAAGTTAGATGACTGTCAATAATTTGCTCGTTTTCATAATAAATGTTGATTCAACACTAAAGATCAAGTGCAATTTGAAAGTGCTTGTAAGCTAAATGAGGTTCTTAAGACCATTTTTGTTTTTGATAGTTTGAGCGTGATACATTGTGATGGATCTAATGGAATCGTTTTTGCCAAAGGCTTGTCGTAGTCTTTCAAAAAGGATTGTAGTACTAAAGGAAAACATACGAAGCTTTGACATTTTTGGTAGCGTAATTCCGAATCAATGACGACATGTTAACGTAACGTCTAATATAGCACATGCATCACACGCGAGTTCTAATTAGTATAGAATAAAAACTAGGCGTCCGTAAGGTCTTAAGGTCAACCATGAGCTGCCCAGGGGTCCGCGGGGAATAATCGCATCAACAATGATGTGTCATTGTGAAACTATTAGAAAGGTCGAGAAATTGACAATAGAGGACCTAAGGTCGGAGCCTTGGGACGAGCGACAAAAGGATTAATAAGAGTCCTAATGTTGATGCCCAGTGTTGGACATCATCCTTGGGATTGATATTTGAGATTGAAGCCATGGGAGCATCCTATCGACCGATCTTCTGGGTTGTTCGTTCCATGCAGTCGTGTGCTTTGTATAAAGATCGTTACAATGAGTTGTCACAAGACAACCCACCCTCTCGTGAGGGCCGCGAGAGAGCTGGTTTGTTTAGTTGGAAAGTTATTACGACTAAATTTGTGATCACTAGCTCGTTTGATTGGAGATATATTTTGAATAATAGAGAAAATATATTAGTTTATAAATTTAATGAATTTTTTTTAAGTATTAAAAATGTATGAGATGTAAGATAAATTAATTTTGATATTTAAATTTATGATAAATATGAAATAAAACTGATTTTTAATATTAAAATTTATATTAGATGAGAAATAAAATTATTAAAATTTATAATATTAATAAAATATTAATTTAATTTCTTTTGGGTTATAAATTAAACAAGGAAAAAGTAAATAATTTAGTGATTAAAGTATAGATGGTCATTTGTGACAATGATTATGATCAAATTTGTGGTTGATAGTTCGTTTGATTGGAGATTTATTTTTGAATAAGAAAAAAATTTATGTTTGTTTATAAGTTTAATTACAAATAAAGTTATTTTCATATTAAAATGTATGTAATATATGAAATAAAGTTGATTTTAATATTAAAAGTTATGATAAATATGAAGTGAAGTTGATTTTTATGTTAAAATTTATGTTAGATGTGAAATAAAATTGTTAAAATTTATGCGATATTTTAAAATATTTGTAAAATATTAATAAAATATTTTAGAGTTTAGGATTTATGTGAAATAAAATTGTTAAAATTTATAAAAAAGTTAAAATATTTATGAAATATTTGTAAAATATTAATAAAATATTAATTTGAGATCTAGAACCCAAAGCATCTCTATTTCTTTTTTAAGATGCTTTAGCTTAAGGCATCTCAAGAGATTTTCCTATAATAAATTGCTTATTGTGATCAATTTGTAAGATAGTTATGAGACTTTAATCATATTAGAAATATATATATATATATATATGTAAATATATGTAAATATATGTATGTATGTGACTCTAATATAAGGTTTGTAAATATTAGAATCAAAACTATCCATCACATCTTCGAGTTCCAATTGAGCGGTGCTGGTTACATTGTATTGTTCGGTCTAGTAAGAGTTAACGCAAAGCCGAGTGGCATGGGCGCGAGGACCGCAAAATATTGTAAACTATTATGATCTAATTGCAAGGTATTATATATTAAAAATTGCAAGATATTCGAGTTAAATTTGAAAATTTAATATTACACTGGCATGAATTTTATGCTCTTCACTTCCATGAACTAACTTTTAACAAATATTATGAAATGAAACATACAGAATCCTCAGGTCACTAAATCACTGGAATTTTTTTTTCTTTTTAGTTTTATTTTTTTGAAAATTAATAAAATATTTTCTTAGAAGTTAAATACTGTTATGTAAACTTTAAATATATGTTATTTTATAATTTAAAATTTATGAATATGATGATACATACATATAATATTTAAAATTTTTTAATATATGTAATTTTTTTTTTTGAGAATAAACTTTTGCGTATGTATCATATAAATTTTTTATATTATATATATTTTATAAAATTTATATTATAAAATAATTAATTTTTAAAAAAAATATAATATAATAAAAAATATTTGTGTGATATGTGTGTTGAAAGTTTTTTGAATAAAAACTGGTAAAATGGCGGTAAGTCGAGATTGGAATAAGTATACACGATGTTTTAAATAATAATAATACATTATTAGAATAATAATAATAAGGGTAAATTGCACGGGCCCTGACCTTAGAATGACGCTGCAAATAGGTTTCATATTTTGAAAAGCCTAAATTTGAGTCCTGAGTTTATGTTTGCACTTCTATTTGGTCCCACGTTTGAAGTTTGCTGATTTTTTACTATTTTACCTTTAGATTTTTTACTCATTCTTTACATTATTTTAAAGTATTTTGAGAGAATTATATGGGTATTTTGGTTTATATAAATATAACTAACAGTTAAATTTAATTATTGCTGTCTGATTGGATCATTTAAAAAAGCGATATTTAAACTAAGGGATTAAATGACAGTGCAAACACAAATTCAGGACTCAAATTTAGTCTTTTTAAAATATGTGACTTATTTATAGCGTCATTCTAATCTCAGGACTCTTGTGCAATTTATCCTAATAATAATAATAATAAGGGCAAATTTCACTCAGGTCCCTGAGTTTAAGGGTTATTATCACACAAGTCCACGTTTTTAAAATCCTATCATTTGGGTCCCTAAGTTTTCAAAAATATCATCTGGGTCCCTATTCTAGTTTTTTATTATTAAAAAATATAAAAATTACCATTATACCCTCATCCTTCCTCTCTCCTCCAGATCCGGCTGCCGCGCAGCCCCGCGTCGCCGCCCCGCGGCCGCGCGCCCCCCAGCCCGCCGCCCCGCCGCTGCGCGCCTCCCCGCCGCCCGCGAGCCCCCCTCGCCGGCCGGCGCCACCCCCCCGCGAAACGCCGCGGCACCGCCCGCCGCCCCGCCCAACCTTCCAGATCTGGGCGATAGGCAGCCGTCGTCGAGTAGTACGCTGCTGCATGGGCGCAGACCGCCTAGGCCGCTTCGCTGTGCGTCGCCGCGAGGCAGCCAGGCCGCTGGCGACTGCTGCGCGCGGCGCGGCCGCCGGCACGCACGGCCGCTGCGCACCGGCGGGCCTCGCGGCGGGCTGCAGCGGCTAGCGCCCGGCTGCCTCGCCGGATCCGCTGCGCCGCGCTTGCTTGGCCGTCGCGCGTGCGCGCCGAGCTGTGCCGGCGGCTCGCCAGGCGGGCGGCGGGCGCGCGCGGCGGGGGGCGGCGGCGGGGGGGCGCGCGTCGGCGGCGCGGCGGCGCGTGGGGCGCTGCGAGCTGCCGCGGCGCCGGATCTGGAGGAGAGGGAGAGTAGGTATAATGGTAATTTTTATATTTTTTAATAATAAAAAACTAAAATAGGGACCCAAATGATATTTTTTGAAAACTTAGGGACCCAGATGATAGATTTTAAAAATGTGGACCTCTGTGATAATAACCCTTAAACTCAGGGACCTGGGTGAAATTTGCCCTAATAATAAATATGCATTTGACGCTTTTAGTTAAAAATCATTGGAAAAATTTCGCAATGGAGGACGGCGCACTGCACGGAGGTGGAAGGGCGACGTCGCGGCGATGGTGAAAAGGAGCGAGAAATTCGGTTCGTAAACCTAATTCTTCGTCCCCATTCGTTGCGTCAATGGCTAAGGAGATGGAGTTGCTCTCTCGAGTCGCTGCGAACCATCTTTTTCTTGGTCAGTTCGAAGCCCTTCGAGCAAAGATTCTGAGCATTCGAAAGCGCAAGCCGGAACTTGCTCTGGCGTTTCTCCGGAAGATCATATTCGATGGCGGAAGAGTCGATGGCGTCCTTTGGTCGACCACCTGTAGCTCTCCCTCGCTTCTCGCATGGCTCTCCACCCTTGAGCTCCTCAAGTTTCACAGCGATTCCTCAGCCTGGAGCTTTGATGTTGAGTTGCTGCGTTTGAAAGTGGAGTTCCTTCTCCTAGTTGAGCAGGTCTCTTCCGGTGGCCGCACTACACAGCCTTGGCCTCCGGACCTTAACTGTGGCATGGATGGCGAAATTTCTGATACGGACAGAGATTTGTTAGACGTTATTTATAATTTACTTGAGCTGGGTTTATTCAGATTGAAAGCTGATGATTACAATGCCTCTCATTCACTCGATGAAATACCTCCAATCAAAGAGGTTAATTTGGACTGCTTGCGGGAGATCATTCTTGACCGTGCTGATATTTTCGATGCCCTTTGTTGGAATATTCATAGACAACTCCACTGGTTCGGACCTCATGAATCAGACTTGGCCATTAGCGTCAAAACTGAAAAAAATAATACTACTGCTGTTCTTCATGGGGTGGAGATGCTTTCTCGGGTGCAGCATTCAGTTCAGAAGACCCATCTGGAAGCCTTGACTGAAAGATCAAGGGTTGGTGATGTGGAAGGAGCTTTCTCTCATCTTCGGTTTCTTCACCTGGATCATGGTGTACCAGAGATTGAGTACAAGTGAGTTTTGCTCTCTCTTTCTAGAAATTCCTTTTAACTAGATGACCTGGTAGAAATAGGTGTCATTTAAGTCCTGTATGTAGGTTAGTTTTATCTAAACTGTTAGGCCACCTTGTGTGAATATCTTAATTTAATAGCTTTTATAAACAAATGAAACAAAATCTAATGACTTATTATACATATGCCTTTGGAACTAGAGTATGAATCACTACCAAATGTGGTTTTTCTCCAATATTGAGGCATTTGTGTCATAAAATTTGAGATGGGACTGTGTTGATTCCTATATTATCAACAGTGTGGCTATGCCCATGATCACCAACAAACAAAATATCAGATTTGTTAAATAAGTACTAGGATGACTTGGTGATAATGACCGCTTGAGGGGTGTTTAGCTGACCATTTAAGGGACTAGGACTGGAGTGCTCTAGGTTAGATTTGTGTAGTTGAAATAACCTGTATAAGCTCTATAAGTTCAAGTGCAAAGAAGCTAAACTAACAAAAATTTGGTAATAGAGGTAGGGGAAGGTAGGAATTTTTGTTCTAATCCTTTGTATGCTTCTAATGTCCCATATGCATGATGTTGACAATTTAAAATATCATACAACATACAGGTTATTAAGCATAATCTAGAGGGTAGGAAAAATTAAGGTGCAAATTATTCGTAATATAAATCTCTGTTGATCTACTTGGAAATTGGTGTAAACATGAAAGAACTAAATCATGCTCCATGTACTCAACAAGAACTTGCAAACTCGGAATAATATGATCACGAAGAGTCAAGATAAAATAAGATCATTCATTAGTCATGGATTACCCCACCTAGTGGGATTAAGGCTTGGTTGTTGTTGTTGTTGTTGTATTAGTCATGGATTACAAGAAAGCAACAACATGAAGTCCAAGCAACTCGTGATAAGTAGTGTGTAATGGATACATATTGGAATCAGTAGTATCAAAATCACATTGAAATAACATGAAATAAACCTATCTCTAAGGGTGGATTTTGATGTGAGGTATCTCCAACCATAGCAAGGTAGGAGGAGTTGTTGCAACTTTGCCTCCTTTAGAGCATAGGCCACCTGCCTCGACCTAAGTGTAAGCTTGGAACCTCCATCAACACCTCCTTGGTGTAGAAGGAGTTATCTAAGTTCTCATGATTGTCAAATATCTTCCCCATGCTACTTTGGAACCTCCGCAGCATTTATACGTGACTCCACATTATGGTATTTTAATTTATTTTTTCTTATCCAAGAAATCAACTGCTGACATTCTGGTTATGTGATTGGAAAGTTGCTAGAACTGCTTGAATGGACAATCCGTAATGGAGCGGATAACCTATCCATTATCATAGGCCGTTGGAATGAACTGAAAGGACTGTCATGGAACGGATAACCTATCCATTATCATAGGCCGTTGGAATGAACTGAAAGGACTGTCCATTTTAATTGTTCTGTGGATGATTTGGAAATTTGATTGGACAATTTGATCAGATTAACGATAGGTGCTTCCTAGTCTTTGTTTGGTGAGTTTGATGGGGGATCAGACCATTTGATAATTAGTTTGATCAGCCACTTGTTGCCACCTACTTTTATAAATACACACATATACATCTATTTTCATGCATATAATAAATCATACCCTTCTGTACATCATAACCCTATACAAATGTTATAAATAACTCCAACAACATAAACATTATCCAAATATGAACATAAACACATAATAGTTTACTTCTATTAGTAGATACTGTTGTGTCAGAACAAGATACCTAATCGGGGGAAAAAGGTGATTTCGATGCTGACCATGTAGAATTATGGGAACTCCAACAATATAAACATTGTTCGAATATGAACATAAGCACATAGTAGTTTACTACTATTAGTAGATATGATTGTGTAAGAACAAGATACTTGGTATGGGAGAAAAGGTGATTACAATGTCGGCTGTGTAGAATTATGGGGAATTGCATCACTTCTTCGAGGCTATGAAGCACCTGCATATGTCAAGTGAAGTTGTTGATACTCATGTAAAGGCAACTGATTGGATCTCCTCGGATGGAATCATAGTGTCATTTGTCGATGGAAGTTCTCGCCATCGCACTGGGTACCGATATTGTGTACTTGCTATAATTGATTTGTTCCTCTAATATCTCCTCGGGCTCATATGGGTAAGGCGATGAAGTCAGTGAAGGAGGAATGATTCTGTCTCCTTTTTGTGTGGTTAGGTTCAACATTTGGATGTGTAGGTTGGGTCTTGTGGTAGTGGAATTGACTTAGTGTGGAAGGTTGAGTATCTGGTAGTTGATAGGAATAGTGAATTGTTTGAGACATTGAAGACGTGGCTAGGCCTTGAGGCGAAGGTGATAAAGATGTTGATGATGTGGACCATAAGGGACCACCCTATAATTTATACATGCTTATCCATCCTTTTGTGTTTGTTGAGTTCTGTTTTTTTTTAAATGTTGCTGGTTTGTCATTAATTGCAATATGTTATGTGCTGCTTTTGGTTGGTATATTTTGTTGCATGTCTTGGAGTACTTTTCATGTTGTTGCTCTTTTCAATTGGAAGCAAGGCTTTCTTTTACATTGCTATCGCTCCAGGATGTGAGTAGTATTTATGTTTGCAATGCTATAGGACACGATTGCAAGATGCCATGAAAAAGGTTTGGTTGCTACATACAAATAATGGAGAAGTATGGAAGGAATCTCAAGATAAAATAAAATTGCTGTATGCTGAAGCTCTTCCTTCAAATTGCACTCAACTGTTGTGTTTAATTCAGGTTAGGCTATGGTTTTCACTTGTTAGTTACTCGGTATTTTGCTAAATGAGGACGCCTGTTATTTTGTGCATACTGCTAACATATATACAATGAATTTAGTGCTTGTCATGCTACTTGTTATATTTTGCAGTATTTTCTCACATGCAGGATTATGTTTTCTTTTGTTACTATTATTAAAAAGACTTTGTTTTGTATCATAGAAAACGACAAAGACCGAAATGATGTGTCTTTGGTATATCAATTTAGGTAATAGTACCTGGCAACTCGCTTTATGACTTTTTTTTAATTTTTAATTTTTATTTTCTTACTTGTTATGCTGAGACCATGTATCATGAACCCTATAATATTCTTTATGCTTAGAAATGCAACTATATGGAGTTCTATATTAGAAAGGTAACCAATCTAAGAAACTTCAGGTATTATATATTTTTGTTCTGTTTTAGTATAAAGAGATGATTTGTATACTAGCACTATATTCTCTATTTTAAGGTTGACATTTGGTATTGCATTTTTTTTTCTAAAACATATTGTATAACTTATGTGGGATATATGTGAATATAAAATTTGAGTCTAGAGATCAACAATTTATAAATTTAATTATATCAAATAAGCTCAACTGTTTTTGAGAGATTAATGACAAAGTGAGAAATTCAAACCCTGCAAAGAAAATCAGTTTAAAATTCAAATTAAGCTCAATGGTTGGAAATTTATTATTTAGTAAATTAGGTAATTTTGTGCTTACTAAATTAGATTAGAGCAACCAATTTATTTAGTCAAAGCAAATTCAACATTTCAGGTTTTAAATTTGGTCCGTATAAGAAATCAATTCCGTTAAATTTTGGTCGCTCAATTTAGACCAAATGGGACAATCGCATGAAAAAGATAATTCCCTATTGAATTCAATTAACCAAAAGATGGAGATATACCTTAATTGAGCCACTTGAGGAAATGAAAAGGAGTATCAACAATTGAAAAAAAAACTATTTATGGAAAGCTGCAGGTGTCTGGGACTAGCAAGGTGAAGGAGCTCAGTTGCTTTTATTTGTTCTAGCAATTCAAAATGAATGTCTTCCAGTCTTTTTGGAGGTTGTTTTTTCACATTGGTCACAGCCACATGTTCATAGTAGTTCATGAGATGTATAAGCCTTGCCACCAGCAATTTAATTCATATGAGAATTCGACATGAGCTTCTAGTGGGGTTGGTATTATGCGAATTAGACAGAATATGGCAGATCTAATCTTAGAATGGAAGTTGAACAAGGATTCGAGGAGGACAATGCATGCTAATAATGGCTTCTTGTGGCAGAAGATTTGACGGCGGCTGCTAGAGAGCCTATACTTTTTACTCTTTCCTTTTGAGATATCAATCCCTTTATAGAATCACGATCTTTTGCCAAACTCAAAGTTTATTAATTAGGGTCTATTCTAAATATTAAGGCCTCGTTTGTCTAGGAGTTTAAAACTAACCTTGTTTAATTTTAACCAGAAATATCACATCACACATAAAATTTAATATTAAAAATTAAATTTATTTCTCATCCTACACATATTACTAAAATAATAACTAACTTATATCACATCCCTCACATATTCCAACATAACAACTAACTTTATATCACATCCCTCACATATCCCAACATAATAAATAACTTTATTTCATATCATTCATAACTTTCAATAAAAAAATATCTCTATCCAAATTTAATTTTAACCTTCTTAAATTTAACCTTACAAACAAACACACCCAATTGTATATTTTATTTGTAGAGGGACCAATCCCATTTGAAAAACAACATAACCAAATTTCCTTAAATAAATAAATAATAAATAAAACTTTAAAAAAATACATTGGAGTAAGTCAAATGGACTCGATAAATTAAAATGACTCTAATATATACTTTTGCTTCAATCCATCAGAGAGAGAAACGGGTGATCTGATCCGGGCCATTCATGGTGAAAGTGTTCCCATCAATAGCATTTGCTTCATTCAACCCAGACGTTATGTTATTATTCTGTGTATGCACCATACTCACATGAAATTACAAATACATTTAGCAGCTTGATTTCATCAATCAATCATCGTTGGAGCTCTTTTAGTATAAATGACTTTTGGCAAAATTAGACCAACTCATTTTATTAACCATGTTTTGTTTTGTAAATGTAAACATTGGATGATTGTATATTTGACTTATTTAACCATCATTGTTTTCACTGCAGTTAATTCAGGATGAACTGTTTATTGATGAAATTGAGAAGCATAATAAAGTGTCTAGTAGTAATGCAATGCCTTTCCCACTGCACAAGTATCTGGAAACATTGAACTCAATACATGCTGTTGACAATGACAACAACGCTGATCAAAACATTGCTGTCACAGTTTGCATGAAAGATTTGTACCACTATGCCAGATTATCTGGTGCTCATATTCTTGAGTGTGTCATGGATACTGCCCTGTCTGCAGTTAAGAGGGAGGATCTTAAAGCTTCTTGTGATGTATGTAGTAGTTTTCTCTTATTGTCTAACCAACGTTCTTTTGTACCATACTGGTTAAATTATTCATCTATTATGATAGACTGTATGCTAGCCTTAATATTGGCAATTTGACACTGTATCTTTAATTGACAATGAATATCTCTATTATAGGTTCTATCGCTGTTTCCACTTCTTCAGCCTCTTGTAGCTGTATTAGGGTGGGACTTGTTGTCTGGTAAGGTTACTGCAAGAAGAAAACTAATGCAACTATTATGGACAAGTAAATCACAAGTACTTAGGCTGGAAATGCATCCCCTATATGGCAAGAAGAATGATGAGGTATTTCAATAGTCATCCCTTAAATATGATTTATATTAAAAATTGTAAGTTTTCTTGTGACTGAGCTGACCGATCAGTGATGGTAAATCATACTCGACAGATATCTTGTGTTGAGCATCAATGTGATGTTTTATGCTTTCACTTGGATGTTGCGTCCTTTGTTGCATGTGTAAATTCTGGGCAAATTTGGAACTCAAAGTCGTCATTACTTTTCGCTCAAAGGGAGCATGTTTCACAAGAAGCAAGAGGTGGAAATTTGGACCATTTTGTGGAAAACTTTGTACTCGAACAACTATCTGTCCATACTCCAATGAAGGTGACTAGTTTCCTCTACAATTTGTTCATATAGTTTCGGGAATGCATCATATCTGGTGAAATTATTTTGGAAACATCAAGGTTAGAGTAATGTATCAGTCTTGCTATTGAGTTGCTAGTTGCTACTCTTTCTTTTATTTCTGTCATAATCCCAACTTATCCTGACTATTATTGTTGTTTTCTTTTCAATTTGATTTACTGGTAATCTTGGTTTTTCTAACCTGTAACTTAGCAAGAAGGTTACTCTTGTGAATGCCTAGCTGGCTATTAAATTTTAATATATATATATATATATGTGTTTTTAATTCAAACCTTTTCTAGGTCTTATTTGATGTAGTTCCTGGTGTAAAATTTGAAGACGCTATTGAGCTCATTAGTTTGCAGCCTATTGCTTCTGCAACTGAAACATGGAATCGGTAAGCATCGTAATTCTGTTTAGCCTTTATGTTGTTGTTACTTTGTTGTTTAATGGTCTTGGTTGTTGAAAGTTTGTTAAATGACTTACCAGGATGCAAGATATTGAGCTCATGCACATGCGTTATGCTCTACAATCATTTGTTCTTGCTTTAAAGGTCATGGAAGATTGTCTTGACAGTGAAAGTGAAGACCAATTTAGTTGGGCTATATGGTACTTGAAAGAAATGCAGAATCACATGGAAGCTATTAAGAGTTCACCTCGTAAGGTTTGCTCCTGGAAAATGCTATGCAATTTAGATGACTCTATACTTTTCTCTTTATTGAACTTAAAAAAAATATCATTCTTTTTTACCTGTAGTTCAATGTTTTTCTCTATGTACTAAGCTTCATGAATTCTTTATTTGCTTCTTGCTAGTTATTCCAACCTTCTCAGTTAAATTTCTTTTGTATCTTGGTTGTACATGTCATCTCACATGTTGTCAAAGGAACTTTATTTTTTGGCAGTCAACTTGTTAATTATTATTAAGATTTATTTTGGAAATCCCATGAACTCTTTCAAATATTCAATATTATTGCTTAATTATTTCTTTATGAATTGTTTTCCTTATTCCAACTTTATACATATTTAAAGGAGACATTTTCATTCCTAGTTTACTAGACTCACATGATATATTATTTTATTGACAATTCTATTATTATTGAAAATGTCTTAATATTAAAGCCAGGTTGTCTACCAATTTTTTGGCAGTCAACCCTCTTAATATTAAATGCATTGCAATCAATTCTTTTATTGAATTCTTTTAAATTTTGTATTAAAGCCAGGTTGTCTACCACCACTCTGTCTGCACCGCAAGGGTGTTGAAGAATCCTCTCTTTTCTCTCCTTTATCCCATGTAGCAAACCCATCCTATGACCATAGCGAAATATTTATTTTAGTGGCAATAACAACTTCTCTTATTCCTTCAGCTAGACATCTTCTCTAACTCCTTTGGCACTTGACAAAGTTCTCTCTTTGTATACTTTGTATTGGAAAATGCACCTGAAGCTACCCAACTAGAGTTGCTTTGCATATGATTGTAGGTGATAGGAGTCATATTGGGTTGTTTGCTAAGGTAAGTGCTTAATGTGTTGAATTCCCTTGAAGTCACTTGATTGGTGCCTTTCCTAGCTCGAAAGTAAATTGACTGATGATTTGCCTAGGGTTAGTGCTCCAAAGTGTTGTTGGATTGGGTAAATGGAATGTAGAATCTATTTAGTGCCTTTCTTGTGTCTTTGTGTGTCTCTTATGACTCTTCTTCTCATCTCTCACTTCAGAAATTTTATCTCTCTTTTCCTTTCAATTGGAACTTTTATCTGTTCATGTATTCTCACTTTTGACTAGTCTTTTTATTCATCTTTTTGGCCATGGTCCTTTCCTTGCTTCTTTGGATAATTCTATAATCTGTAAATGATAGATATCTATTCTCCAACTTGAGTGGTAGTGTTAAGGAATATTCTGTAAATATCAAGAATTCTCCTCAAATATCCAATATTATTCCCTATTTATTTCTCTAATATTTTGTTTCCTCTCTAATATTATTCCCTATTTATTTCTCTATGTATATATATATATATGTGAACGAGGATTTTATGTTATTTTCTAGTTTACTAGTTTCCTTATTTTCTTAGCTTTATTTAAAAATTTTCTTGTTTTTATTTTCGTATTGTACTCACCTTTTATATTATAATTATAATTAGGAGGGTCCTCTTAGAATGTATTCCGATTCATTCCATTAATGCAAATTTTCTCTACTATTATGATACAACAGTGGTTATTTGTTTTTGGTACTTTCCATATCTGTCATTTATATGTTCTTTTGTAGTGCAATCAACCTGGACTGCCATTGATTTAGTCATCTCTTTGATATATATAATGATTAGATTCTATTAAAAACAATGTATAAAAATGACAAATGGTTTTAAACTCCCATGAAGCTATTTATTAAACTGCAAATCTGGACAGATTTGGTTACATAAGTCATGCTTGTTAGTACCATAGTATATTTATTGTTATCTTGTTATGACCAGTAAAGCCATTGTGCTCTATGGATTCTTTCATTTATTCCTTCGTTCAAATGAGTGAAGCCCCTAGTTCAATTTCAGATGTTTTCTAATGATTGAGGTACTTTAGCACCAATTTTACCTTGTTCAAAGAAATATTTTTTGTTGTCTAACCATTTAAAGGATTTGGTGCAGATCTTCATTGTTAGCATTATTAGTTCTTTGCTGCATATGGACGACATATCTATTAAACCCATACATGCAGCTTCAATTCCAATTTATCGTAACTCCCATGAACTTCCCACATTTGCTAGTTTATGTGAAGGTGGAAACAAGATGGTGGTTTCTTTTGCTGGACTTCTTTTAGACATTCTACGCAATAATCTTTCAATGGTGGGTTTTGAAGTAGAACACCTGTTAAAGAGTGGAATTCCATCAATAGGAAGACAGGCTCTAGAATGGTGGGTCTGCAATGTGAAAAAGTTTATTGAAGATTGGGAATGGCGATTATCGATTTTGCAGAGACTTGAGCCTTTGTCTGCTCACAGTTGGAGATGGACTGAGGCATTGGTTATTCTACGCGCTGCTCCTTCAGAACTGCTAAACCTGTAAGTTTAATAAAACACACATTTTTCTTTTCATGCTCTATTTATGTTTTAATCATGGATCAGCAGCTGGCCTATATTTTTGCCATGTTTGTAGTAATGTATTTGACTTATGTGGCATGTAGCCACTCCATAAGGTAACACACCTTTTTTCTAGATGTTTCTTGCTTTGTTAAGCACATTTTCTCTTTATGTTTCTTGCTTTGTTTTACTACTTGTTCTGTTAAGAAGCAAGGAGATGTTAATGACAGTCTTGTGGTAATTTTAAATGGATATCCAAGACTTAGGATCTAAAGTGCACTGGGAATGGTTTCCATGAAGGAATATTGGCTCTAGATAGCTCTAAGTGAAGAATTCAGAAAGATGCTTAAATCTGGAAAACTAAAAATGGTTGTTGATTTTGATAAGAACTTGCCTGTCCTCAAAATCAGTTCTGCATTAAGTTGGCAGTCAATTTCTTCACCGTTTGGTTTCATTTGCAAAATCAGTTAGTGGACAGAATCAGCAGGTGGATGGACGCAGTATTGTTTCAGGTTTCTTAGCTAGGGTTTGTTATGCTTTAAATGAGTATAATCAACTTGTAATCATAATCAACCAGGCAAAGTGAAGTGTCAACACTTATAAAAAGCCAGAGATCTTGATTTTCCCTACTACGGATTATCTTAAGCTAAGTTTTTCATTTCACATAATAGGCATTGATACTTTACGTAACCTAACGTATCTGTATCGTATCCGTATCAGATACCGATACTCCCCGATACTTCACCGATACGTATCCGATACACCACATGGCATATAAATTTTTATTCTTATTTTTTAAAAATTCGATACTTCCCCGATACCTTCCCGATACTTTCTCGATACTTATCTGATACTTTCCGATACTTTTAATTAGAGAAAAAATGTAAAATAGTCGGTTCAGTCCACGCGATAAAAAATATAAAAATATCTCATATATAAAGAATAACTTATGCATAAATTTGAATGTTAAAATTGAGAGAGATACTGGGCTACGCAATTGGGATCGAAAAAAGTTTCACACTAGTTTTCGGTAATGAAAAAAGATTTGATATTCGCAAGCAGCTGTGCTATCTACTTTTGCTAACCTTTTTTGTAATCTTACAGATATTAGTGATATTTCTACTTTTTCTATATTGACCGATATTGTCTTTGCTTCTATTGGATGTTATTATATTTTCTTTTACTTCAATCAAGCTCATATTGCGAGAAACATAAGACTTTAATTTTTTTATTTTATCTATTTATTTAGTCAGAGATTTGAAGAAAGAACATATATATACTTTAATCAAATCAATATATTTTTGTTTATGTCATAGCACCTGTATTATTAATTGTATTTTATTTGTATTAAACCAATCAATTTGAACCAAATTTAAATTAAAAATAAAATTAATCTACTGACATATATTTAAACTCTTATTTCATATAAATAATTTGATAGATTGGAAAGTAATTAAATAAATTTTATGATATTATTTTAAATTTAATTTTTTTTAAAATTTAGCAGTTAAAAGATGTTTTTTTAAATTAAATTATCCATAATATTGCTTTAAGTGATATAAAAAATGTTTAAAAATATAGTTAATTTAAAAAACAAAATTAAAAAATATTTTTGAAATTTATAGCAACAATTTATATAGGTCATTCTCATCTACTATAGAACTTTACATTAAATATGAGAATATAACATATTATATATATACATATACAACAGCCGTATCCGGACATATCCGTATTCTACTTTTTTTATGTTTGTCGTATCGCCGTATCCGTATCGTATTATATCTATATCGTCGTATCGTACTCGTGCTTCATAGTCTGTGGTTTTGTCTAAGAATCCAATAAATAGTATGCATCTTGGAGCAATATAGGCATATAAACTCCAAATCAAACAAGTTTGTTTGTTGGAATCAAAGATTACACAGAACATCAACATGTAAAATGGTCCTAGTGACTATTACATGCGGTCTTCAGCAAACAATGAACGAGGGAAAATGAGAAAAATAAGAGAATCAATTATAATTCTAACAAATATAGGTGTAAGGTACCTCCAATCATGCGTCGTAGGAAGAATGCTTTTCTTCTTTTGAAGACTTGGGCTTTGGCCCTATGGAAAGTGTGGACTATCTTTGGTTCAGCTTCTTTTCAACAAGTCTCAATTGAAATCTGCGTTTCCTTCTTTTCCAATGTCCCTGGTGTTTTAAGGATTTCTCCTCCACTCTAAGACGTGTGCCACAATTGCAACAATTTCCTAGAACCGTCAAAAGAAGTGGAAGAAATGACTATTAAAATTTGAAACTACTTCAGGTGACTGGTCGATTTTGAGGATTGATGGATTTCATGAAATCAACTAGCGGTAGAATCAATCGCTGCTGCTGAGTTGACTCATACCAATTGATTTTGGTGCCGGTCGAATTTGTGAAGTTGTACAGTGGCCAAATTGATCGGTGCCTTTGTGTTGCACAGCCTGGCCTATTGATCATTTAAACTGACGGTTGGTTTTGTGCAATCACCACTAGCTGAATCAATCAATAATATTTGGATTAGTTTGATCTTGATTACACATATATCATGTCCTCTTATACATCTTACGCATGTGAAGATAGACAAAATATGAATGACAAATATAGGCATACCTTAACAGTAAAGTGAACACACTCCACACTACTAATACTACCAAATGATCCGATAACATAAATATTAAGTAGATATTCATGCCGAGGGTGAAGATGATAGCGTTGACATAAGTGTGGGATATTGTGGATGACCACATCACATGTGCAGTGCAATTAATGTAATACATAGGAATTTTCTTTTCTCAAGGTTTAGGAGGAAGCTTGCCGGGACGATTCAATTGCCTCCCAACTTAAATACGTAATATATATCAACACACACATATATATACATATATATATATATATATATATATATATATATATATATATATATATATGTGTGTGTGTGTGTGTGTGTGTGTGTGTGTATACAAATAATGGAAATAAAACGGAGACCAAAGAAGCGTGTTGCTTATTCCGTCAGCTCCATGACCTCTTTAGACTTGCAAAATATGAAGGAAAGCATTCCATCCATACGTCATACTTTATGAAATACAATTGACTCATAAGAAATTCGTAATATACTCATGTTGTCAACATTGGCAATATTGACATCTCGTGTGGAGCTGAAGCTCTAAAAGGACTAGTGAAGATTAGTTGCTTTTAGATGGGTGTTTGGCATATTGGCAATGAGCATTACAGTCATATGTAGATGAGAAAAATGTTGTGTTGAGATTGATCTTGAACTTACGTAGGTCTATTCAACATATGTTCAGCTCGCCTTATTTAGTATTCAACTTTTCTATCTTCTTGCTATGAGAGATTCACAGAAAATACTGCATACGTTACAAACCATCATAGCATATTATACTTCCTTTACCAGAGATGTAGTTTCCCATAGAGTCAATATATGGCACTGTAAGGCCTTAAATTGCTGGGAAAATAACTCAAATGATTAAACTTGACAAAAAGTTTCTGATGAAGACTTCATTTTTTGTGTGATCCCCTCAAAGTTGTTTCTAGTTACCAATTTTAGTGCTCTATGTTAAAACTATTAAGGGACCAAAAAGTAATACAAGGAAAGAGCTGCTGTTATGGTTAGTAGTAATATAAAAGAATTTTGCTGTATTTCATTTTAGTGGAGCAGCAGCTCCAAATACTTTCTTGGCCTTCTTTGGGCTGTTGGGGTGGGCTACATGTACTAACTTTTGCTTACATGTTTTGTTTATATACATGTGTAGATACTTATAAATGTTAATTCATATATGAAAATTGACTCTAATAATTGATCAAACACATTTTGTACCTTATGATGACTATATAGCAATGAGCTAAAGAGAATGGTGAAGAGAAATCCATGCAGCTAGCCTCAACTTATTTTGGGATATAAGCTTTGTTGTCATTATTATTGTAGAATGACAACATAGTGATGGTATTCTATGGACTACCCTACACCAATGATCCTGGTTTTTAGATAGGGGGAAGGATATTGATCATTTTTTGCTTGTATATATATATGTATGTATGTATGTATGTATACGCACATATATGTGTATACATATGTATATATATATATGTAACATATATATTGATATGTGTGCATACATATATATACATATGCATATACATGTATACTTATATGTATGTGTATGCATATAGATAGATAGATAGATGGATATATATACATATATGTATGTGTATATATATACATCTATCTATCTATATATATGTATATATACATCTATCTATATATGTATATATACATCTATCTATATATACATACGTATACATTTATATGTATACACATATATATTTATATGTATACGTATGCATATACATGTATATAAATATATATGTGTATATATATAAATGTATACGTAGTTATATAGATATATATATATACCATATATAGATAGATGTTATATAATACATATATATATGCATACATGATATATAAATATATATATGTATATATATAAATATATATGTATATATATAAATATATATATGTATATATATAAATGTATACGTATGTATATATAGATATACATATATATACATACATATACATACATATATACATATATAGATAGATGTATATATACATATATACATATGCATATACATGTATATAAATATATATATGTATATATACGTACGTATATATACATACATAATATATATACGTACGTATATATACATACATAATATATATACATATGTATATATATGTATATATAAGCTTGTTTGGTTGGGTGTTAATTTTAGGTAAAGAGAGAAAATATTTTATTTTATAAAGTTGATGGAAAAAAAATTTAGTTTAGACTATGTTAGGGATTGGACTGGTTTATATATACATGCATACATATACTTTTCTTTGCCTTTTTGGGGAACTTGGTGTGGGCTACATGCATTAACTTTTGCTTATAAGCATTAATTTATGCATGGAACATGTACCCTGACATTCAATATGATCAGACGCATGTTTTATGTTACCTCCTACATAATGGTGAGCTCTATTTTTACTAGAGAGAATGGTGAAGAGAAATCCATGTAGCTAATTGATCCCAACTTATCTTGGGATAAAAGCTCTGTTGTCATTATTATGGTCGAATGCTGATTTGGTGATAATATTTTGTTGACTATTCTGTTGTTTGAGGCAAGGCCATAAGTTTTATGCTTGTATGTTTTTACGATTTTTTTTTGGGAAAATTCTTTTGCATATCCTTGAAATCAACTTAAATTACATATTTAGACCACAAATCTTTGGTTTTACGTGGGTGTTTCCCGTAATCTTTGAGTACCATAGAACTATTCCATTATTATTGGTTACTAGAAATTATGGGCACTAAAACAGATGTTGTGAAATGTGTCAACTAATTCTTCAGTATATTGATAAAGGTGACAATGTGGAAGAAGAGGCAGTAAGGATAGGTGCTACGAATGTGACGGAGGATCATAATGATGTGATAGAGGATCATGATGATGTAAACATGGTTCACTACCTTGTAATTAGTTGGCATATTTGACATCATCTGCTTTAGTTCTCAATGATTTCGCTAGGATTGTATTGTAGATCTTATGTTCGTTTCTACACCTATTGCCCTTGCTACGACTAGAGTTGCTAGTAGTGGGGGAAGATATCCAAGTGTGTGGGCAATGGGTGATGACATACTTTTGAAATGGCTGGTAACTAGAGTGGTCAATTTGTGGCTTTTAAAGATTTGTGGGATCCCACACAATGTCAGAAGTTTTGGGCCTAAATACATTTGAGGGCTATGTAAGTAATCCCCACTTATTTAATAGTTATTTCGTTTGGTGGATTTAAATATGGGGTTGTATGCTAATGTAAGTTATTTATTGGATGCTTTATTTAGTGGGCAAAATTATGCCTTAAGTTTCTTAAGTTAGATTTAAATAATGAGCAGGCCTTAGTGATTATTTCCTCTTCACTTATAAAAGATTCTTTTTTATCATGGTTCCATCCACAGTTTCATGCAAAGGGCAAAATATTATCTTGGGGAAGAAGCTGTCCATCGATTTTGCTTACCAGCGGAGGATAAGGCAGCTCTAAATCTTGCTGAATGGGTAGCTTGTGCTTTTACAAGAGCCTCGGTATGATTGGTCAAGTTATTTCCAATTTTGTTCATTTTAACTTTGAAGCGGTCCACTTTCATTGTTTCATTATGGCTAAAGGACCATTAAGAAAGAAGCTTTGTCCATACAATAATAATAGAAAATAAGCACATTCTCATATTCTCTATAAGTGTCTTTGCCCCTTGAAACCACAGTTGTAGTTCATGTTGATAAGAACAAACTCGTTCTGCCTTGGCCCTTGCTGAAAACAAGGATTTAATGATGCTATTTATTGTGTATGTAACAAAATTTGATAAAAAGTTTAGACTCCCCCTTCTAGTCATGGTCCATCTTCATGGATGTCATGTGTAATTTTACTTTGTATATATTCAAATGGTTTTAAATTGTTATTGCATTTCCATTTGAACCTTTTTTCAATTCTTCTGCTTGTTTATGAACAGTTAATATAGCTTAGCATTTCCAGGTGGAAGATGCTGTTTCTTGTGTTGCGGAGGGTACTTCTGCTGTCCCTGAATTCGATTTTTCATCTATTCGTGCTCAACTAGGTCCTTTAGCAGCTGTAAGAGCACTTTGATGCAATAGTAGCTTTCTTGATACTTGTGCGAACATTTCATGACGCCAGTTTGTTCTTGCCAGACTCTCCTCTGTATTGATGTTGCAATTACTTCTGCTAAATCTTTGGATATTTGCAAAGTGCTTTTGGTGCAAGTAAGTTTGATAAATTAAATACTCGAGTTGAAGACATTTCTCTGATATTGTCTTTATTTATTAGTTTCTTATTCATTTGTTTCTTTATTTGCTAGATTTTGTTTCTTATGTTGTTTCATAGCTTCATTGTTATATATAGAAAGGTTCTCATATTATTGAATGATGCATGATTCTATTTGTTTTCTCTCAATCTGAGCATAAATCCATTGGACAGGATATTTAAGAAGATCCAAGTATCTATGATTATTGTATTACCACTTATTACAGTTTTGTTGTCACACGTAATTGTTCAATTGTGTGCTATTGCATACAGGCAAGAGAGATGTTATCTGAGATTTATCCTGGATCCTCTCCAAAATATGGTCCTTCCTATTGGAATCAGATTGAAGAGTTTGCTATTATATCTGTTACGAGACGTGTGCTTCAGCGGCTCTATGATCTGTTGGAACAGGTTGGCTTGGATTTTATTAATTGTTTTCATAATTATACTGGGACCTGAATTCTTGTTTCTTCTTTCCGTATTACGTTACTTTTAAAATTAATTAAGCAAAGGCGCCACCGTTTTATGTTATGAGTTCTTAGTCCTTAGTCCTTATATGATACAAGATAATTTTTTTCTTCATGTTTGTTCCTTGTACAATGCTCTTATTGATTCTTCATTATTTTTATATTATTCAGGCAAATGTGTTGTCAACTAAAGTGACAACAAGGATATTACAATTATAATCCATTAAAATTTGATATTTATGCAATCTAATTTTAGGCAAATCGCCGTAAGTTTCTTATAGTTATACCATAATTAGTAATAGGTTTAACAGATAAAAAAGCTTTTGTTTATGTCCTATAGTTATTATTATTTAACAAAGTAGGCTTCTGTTAACATTTTCCATTAGTTTTGGCCCTTACTGTATTTTATCAGTAAATTGTAAGATTTTATTCGTTATGTCTCTTAAATTATCATATAACTATCATATACAATTTAATATAAAATTCTTGTAAATACAATATTATGAATAAATATATCCAATGTTTATACATTATTATTTTAAGAGGAAATTATACTCCTATTATAGCCAAATTATCTTTTTATTGGAAGCGACAAGTGATTGTCAAAAGTTTTTATAAATCATGCGATAACAACAACAAAACCTCTATCTCACTAGGAGGGGTCGGTTACATGAATCCGTTGTTTTATTACATTGTGCTAATTAACAAATCCTCATTTGGCTTTAAGTGTGTAAAATCATCCCTTTATCCCATTAGGTGCGATCAGCTATATTAATTCTTTTTTTTGTTAATTAATAAATTCTCATTTAGCTATAAGTGTGTAAGATTATTAACTTTAGTTTCTTGCCATATCTTTTTTGGTCTCCTTATTCCTCTTTTTTTCTAGGTAAGATCCAATAATCCTCATTTAGCCCTACGATTTATACGTCGAAATCATCTAAGCCGTCTCTTTTTGATTTTATCCTCAATTGATGCTACTCCAATTTTATTACAGATATAGTTATTTTTTATTTTATTTTTGTGTATACTCACTCATCCATTTTAACATTCTCATTTCTACAATACTTATTTTATTTATTTGTTTACAGAAGTGAGGATGCTAAGATGGATATGTAGGCATATACAAAGAGATAGAATGAGAAATGAGTGTATTTGTGAGAATGTTAGAGTTGCATTAATTGAGGCTAAATTTAGAGAAAGTCGACTTAGATGATTTGGATATGTAAATTATAGGTTGATTGAAACTCTAGTTAGGAAAATTGAGTTATTGAATTTTGCCTATATACAAAAAGGAGGAGGGAGATTATGATAAGAAATTATAAGGAGTGATCTTACTCACTTAGACTTAAATAAGGATTTGTTAATTTAGAAAGCGTAATGAGAACAAAGGATTTATGTAGCCGACCCTACCTAGTGGGATTAAGGCTTGGTTGTTGTTATTGTTATTTTTTTTTATAGGCTAACATTCAGTATTATACATCATCGCTGATCTTACTACTATCTATAAAATTTGCCTTTAAACCTTTAAGTGAATTTTTTTTGTTATCACACTTAGTGAATTTCTTCATTTTATTCATCCTTCTTGGATCCTGCTGATGATATCATTATCTATTTCACTGTCATTTTACATATTATAATAGTAATTTTTTTCATTGTGCGATCCACAGATCACACATTGCACCTATGTTCGAACTCTAATTTTTTGTTCATCTTTTGTTCATTTAAGTTTTTTTGGCAATAAGGACCCACATTGTTATTTTGGTTAAAGTATGGGGACCTTTGTGGAAGTTTTTTAAGGGTAAATTATGAGGGACTCACATTGTTATATAATATAAGTTATAGAGACCTAAATAAGCTAAATAAAACTTTTCTTATTTATTGTTCCTATTTGTAATTATTATATAAGTATAGGGACCTTACGGTAATATATCATAAATTGTTTGTTGGCTAAAGGAAAGATGTAGAGGATGATATGCCCATTGATAGATAATATATCTTGGCAAGTGGTAGTTACTTTGACCTCCAAAGGAAGGGTCAAAGGTTCTAATCTTGATGAAGACAGTACAGTCATTTCTTTGTTCACTATCACTAAGCCTGCATTTCATATGCTTTTTTCTTGAACTTCTTTCTTCTGTTTGTATTATACCTTTTGTGTGTTGCTTTAGCTTATATTTCTCTGAATAATAACTCTAATATTGGTTGATGAGAGCAAAGATGAAGAAAATGAAGAATATATGGGAAGAGTTACAGCATAGGGTCGGTGGTGAATGTGAGTTAAGGTTAATAGAGATAATGATTGCTATTTATTTTCTGGATAGCGGACGACTTAGTAAATGTAATTGAGCTGTGACTGTTGCACTTTGCTTATTGATGGGCCTAGCTCCTTTAGTGGATGTGACGAGCTTAATTCTTGCAAGATTGTGACATAAATGAGCTTGAGCTGCCACCACTCATCTCATTGGTTCAGTGATCAATTTCATCTTCATATTAGCCATGATGTATGTCTAATTAATATTCAGATAAATACAAAAGAACTCAACTTATTCACTTATCTTTTGCTATATACTCGTTCTTCTTTTGATTGTCCCTCATTTCTTCTAGATCCATTGTTCCCCTCCTGCCTTTGTGCTTATTCAACCATGAGTTGAAGTTCTCCATTCGGGTAACTTTTTTGGGCCAACATCACCTCTTTCTACACCTTGTCCATTTGTCCTACATCTATATTATCAGATCAATTGCTGCTTCAACTGTCCATCTTTCTAGTTTTATTCTTGTGGATGTTGAGCATATCCATCCATGCTCCTTTATCTCAATAATGAATGTAATTTTTGTGCTGCTCCACTTTTGTTGCAGCCACCTTCAAATTGTTGGACTACATGGTCATAATTATTTCTGCTAGCTGTGCTGATAACTTTGATTTTTTTGTGGTCTGACAATCAAATGGGGTTTGATGACTTTATTCGCAAATCATTGGAGAAATTGAGATTGATTTATTTGCTGATTTGATGGCATGCAAATTGAGATCATCAGAGCAATATAATTTTTATAGTATAAGTTGGGTTTTGACTGATTTTCAAGTTTTTGGTTGATGAGTTTACATTGCATGATGATTTTGTCTCCAATAGTGAACTCAACATTAATAGGGAGCTTCACATTATGATTTTGTCGCTTTGATAATAGCTTCTAGCCTGCTGTTGTAATGCTTCATATGGTGTCAATGGAACGGATATTTCTTGCTTTTGAAGTGTTACCTTTAGCTCTGCTTGAACTTCTTTTTAATTGATGAGCTAACCTTTTATTTTATTTAATAAAATACTCCATTACTATTTCTTTGTATGAATTCACAATTAACTGTTGCATTTTTTTTGTCAGGATAAACCTTCAGCTTTCCAGAAAATTGTCATTGAGGAAGTGGTTACTTTAAGTGCAAATGAAAGTAACAGGCAAGCGCAGAGACAACGAGCTCTTGCAATCTTACACCAGATGATTGATGATGCTCATCAGGGAAAACGGCAGTTTTTGAGTGGTGAAATTTCAAAATTTTCTCATATCAAGGCACTTATTGTTTTTGTTCATGTGCTTCTTTTTATGACATTAACAAGATGTGTTGTAACTTTTAGGAAAGATACATAATTTGGCAAGAGCCATCGCTGATGAAGATGCAGACGGTAATTTTCTTAAAGGGGAGGGTGTATATCCTGAGAAGAAATATTCAAGTTTGGAGAAGGGTGCTGTTCTTGGCCTTGGCCTCAAAGTTACCAAGGCAGTAGTTGCAATTGCAACAACCACAGAAACTATTAGCGGTTTTACAGGGTATGATGCCAAGGATAAGGGGAAAAAATTTCCTAGTCCTTTAACTTCAAAACCGTCTACATATCTTTCATCGTTCATAATCTATATTGCGACAATTGGGGATATAGTTGATGGAATCGACACAACTCATGATTTCAATTTTTTCTCGCTTGTTTATGAGTGGCCCAAAGATGTAAGTTCTGCAACCATTCTTGTTTTATCCTTTGCTTTTTTGTGGATTGCAAGAACTTGAATTTTTAAATTTTCTGAAAGTTGTGTCAAGTTGACATTTGTATTTCAAACATGAAAATTTCATGTAAAAATCAATCATTAAGTTGCCTTTTGATGTATTATATTTATCATAGTTGTTTGTTTAATTTTACTGGTAGTTATATGGTTTGAAATCTTCTACTTTTGCAAGTATGTGAATTAACTTCAGTTTTATTTGTCAATTTTCTAAGAGCAATAAGAAAATCCAGGTAATGACTTTTTCACATTTATGATTTTGTAATATTGATTGACATATTGTGTTGTTAAGTATGCTATTCTGTGTATACAAGCTTGTTTTTAACTATCAATTTGTTTGATCTACAGCTTCTGATTCGTCTTGTGTTTGAACGTGGAAGTTCTGATGCAGCCGGAAAGGTAGCTGAGATTATGAATGTTGATTTTGTACATGAAGTTATTTCAGCCTGTGTACCTCCAGTTTTTCCACCCCAATGTGGTCATGGCTGGGCTTGTGTTCCGATTTTACCTACATTGGCCAAAGCAAATATGGAAAGAAAAGTTCCTGTTACCCGAACCAAACTATATGGCCCTTCTGATGCAAAAAGCAACCCTCTATATCCGCTACAGTTAAATGTAGTTAAGCATCTGGCTAAACTTTCTCCCGTACGGGCAGTTTTGGCTTCCGTTTTTGGAGGTAACATACTTTCAATTAGTGGTGAAGCATGCAACTCCAGTTCTCTAAATGATTCTTTTGCTCAAGCCCCTGACATTGAAAGATTATTTTATGAGTTCTCCCTTGACCAATCTGAGAGGTAATGAGGAATTATGTTAGAAAGCAATTAGATATGATCATTATATTTTGCTAATTTATTTTGTTGGAACTGATGACAGATTTCCAACATTGAATCGGTGGATACAGATGCAGTCAAACCTTCATAGGCTATCTGAAGCAACCATTGTGGCTAGATCTTATAGTAATTCTTCTATTACTATGTTGGATGCCAAAATATCATTAAAACGATCTCGTGAGCCTGAAAGTGAAACAGATTCTGAACTTGATGATATGGCTAGTGATCTGATTAAATCTGATCATATTGTTGATGATTCCTTATTTGCTAAAGTACGACATGATAATCCACTTGCCTCTGATAATAGGAAACATGATTCTGCTGTCTTTCTTACATTTGACTGGGAGAATGAAGCACCTTGTGAGAAAGCTGTGGAGAGGTACCCTCCAATGTTAATATTAACTTTTTGGTTGTGCTTGCTTTAACTAATATAGCTTTGTAAAATAATTTAATACAATATGGACATAAAAATGTGAAACTAGAGAAGGTTCATGTAAAATAAACATATGCTTTGTATTACTTACAGCTATTTGTAAACACAATAGAATAGATCATAATTTTGAGAAATGTTTGTTTGGAATCTCTCTTGATTTATTTTCTCTTTTGTATTGGACAATCATTAAATTTATGTTCCTTGGGAACAATATATCTTGTCCTCACATTAGAAAAAGGAACTTTTTTCCTACTGTTAGATAAAAAATGAATTAGTTTTTTTTTGTCATCCTAGGCCTTTGGTAGGTTCAAACTAAAAACAAGTGCAAAACATGCATCAAGTCATACCCCTCTTAGAATATTATAAAAATCTATGGAAAGGGAAATACTTCTCTCTTAATGAAAATCCTCTAACACAGCAATGTGTGTTATAGGTAGTTAGCCACACTATTTACATTTCATTGTATATGAGAGAATTTGCAAAAATGGAATGAAGCAAGAATCTCGATGATGTGTTCCAACATCAAGTCCCTAGAAGCACTTCAGCTTGTCTGGGCTGTAAGTGTTTTCTATTACTCCATGTAAATTGGATAGTCTATTGCTGCGGAACAGATCAATAAATGTTCACTAATGTTTGACTTGTGCTGATATGATGATTTGGTGTCTTATGTGAGCTGCTTTAGGGATTGGGTCAGACGGTCTGTTAAGTTAAACTGGATTGTTCAATCTACTATGTTGTCTGATTTGGAAGGGACAAATGCTCTTATGTCATGCATTCGCTTTGCAAAAGGAGGATCAGACTTCCTGTTGTAGTAGTTGGATCACTCGATTACTTCTGTTGTCCGATATAGCACTATTGTCGCTTAATTTGCTTGGGTTTTTCGACATCCAAGTGCCACTATAATGGTGCATCCCTTGCTGAATGAGTTGGAGATCCTCTATAGAGTCGCCTTTTAGCCAAATGCCTAAAGTTGTCGCTGCTGTATTTGCCACTCCCTTGGCTCCTTCGAGTGTAGACAACTTTTTAGTTGCATTGATTGCATTGGTGAGAATTCTTCTCCTGCCACCTTTGATGGACTACAGGAAATGGTCTTGAATGATAAAGCCTGATCTATCAATGCCATTACCTTGTATAAAGCCATGAATGTTACTTTAAGCCACCCTGGAGGTGGGGGATAAGGGTGTTTGGGTTCCTACGGCTCTTTGACTAGCTCAAGTTGTTGACTGTTATGCTTAGAACTATAGTAGTAGCCTTAGGTGAGTGAACTAGTTGCTCTTACACCTTGGAGTTTTGAGCCCACCATTAGTAATAAAGGTGGCAACTTCGAATTGAATCTGTTGGTCCCTTTAATTAAAGGTAGTGATCTTTGCTATCATGTCCAACTTTACATGCAAGGAAACAATAAATGGAAATAAAACATGTCTTTGATGAGTAGGTCTCTCACTTCGTTGTATAATTTGCATTTATTCCCTTAGTGGTAAGTGCTCTCTTCAACTCCATAACCATATAGGCAATGGTTTGATTCCATTAGACATTTTTGATGTAGCCAAGCCATCCTGGGGATGGTTTTCTTGTACAATTGCCACTGGAAACTTGGATTTTAATTGAGCGGGAAATTGGGAATTCCTTGACACCAAGTTACTGAAAGAGGTCTATTTTCCATGACAAACTAATTGGAGTAAAGTTCTGTGGTAAAGCTCCTTATTGACTCTGTAGCATCCTACTCAAGTTTGTCATCTCCACTATTGTAGGTTCTCTGGATAGCCATAACCCTCCCCTGGAGCCCAGTTATAAGTAGGTGTCAAAGTCTTATCATTGTCCTAAGCCTGCCTTATTGAGATGTCTGCATAGTGCATGAGAAACCTATTGCTTGAACATTCAAATAAGTAGGCTGTCTGCTTATTGGTGTGGGAGACAATCAGATGCCTTCCAAGTCGAACATTGTTGATCCTTCCTCAACAAGCCAGATCTTGTGGCCATTAGTCACTTTGCTTCTTATACTTATGAGCTTCTAGCTCTAGGAGTCCCTCTCCTCGTCTCAAAGGGCTAATTGCGTGATCCATATTTGGCTTTTGTGCTTTGCCTCCAAATGCATTTTTAGTTATCCATAAATCTGGATGCGTGCTCAACCAAAATGAATTGGATCCAGTCTTAAGTTTATACCAAGGCTACCTCACTATTTGGCTTGCACACCTTCTGCAATGTCATTGTGCTTGGCTTTGTTCTTGCATTGTCACTCCACAAAAGTGTCTTGATAAGTTTCTCAATCTTGTCAAGAACATTGAGAAGAACAATTGTATGACAACGTAAAATGGCATGGACATTGGGGTATTGTTAATGAGAGTAATCTGCTTTACCCTCATAAAGATGAACTTCTTACCGTTGAAATAGTGATCCTGCTATTGACATCTACTATAGTGGCTGAGAAATCTTGTTTTTTGGTTTACTGTTGGTAAAATAAATACCTAGGTAGCATTGTTGCTTCCCCTCGCACATCCTAAACTACTTCTAGATAACAATCTTCTGTGCGTAGTGGTGGTATGACTAAAGATGATCGAGGGCTTCTTAAAGTTCATTGTCTACCCTGAAATTTGATAATAACAATCAAGCACCTTTTTCGCTCATTTTGTTGTTGATAGAATCACCTTTGTAAAAATACAAGGTTGTTAGCAAACATTAAGAGGGAGTGGGGAGGCCTGATGGGAGTAACCCTAGTGCCAATCACAATACTAGTCTATATCTACTTAAGAATCAATGTAGAGAGTAGCTCTAAACAACAGATGAAAAAATGAGAGCAGATAGTTCTGTCTTAGATCACTCCATTGATCGAGGAATCCCTCTAGGCAAACACACTATTGAAAAAATCCCAACTAAGACATGGGCTTGCTCCATATCTGCCTTTACCATCATTTAGCCATTCTGTCACTTAGTTGTCTATAGTCTGTGCATTACCTCCTGTGCTGATATATAGATGTCTACAATGAGGCGGCATTAAACAAGGGTACTTTGCTCTAAAGATACCAACCTGACAACATGACCCTTGTAAACCGTAATGCATATGCTTATCGCTTGAACTATTTAGGGTGTTCTCCATTGTTAACTTTGTGTATCAATGGTACGACATTGTTCTTCATCAACATCATCTAAGCATTATTTCCAAGTGTTAGGGATTGGCTTTAAATTTTTTTTTTTTTGCTCTTCTTTCACTTGATCCTTATGCAATTTAACCTACAATAGCAATACAAACTTATTTTCTTATCATTTTTGTTTTTCCACGATAATGTTATCTTTCGATCTACTAGTGTATTTGCTTCTATCCATTTTTCATGCCTATATCACTCAAGGATTTTTTTCTTCTTTTTTTTGTCAATAAATGTTTCTTTTATAGTCTTCTTTAGATAATCATTCTTTATTCTATTCTTTCAAATTTTACTGCATATCCATTTGTTTTTCATATTTTAGTTGTATTTTGTTGTCTATTATTTGGATATGCAATAAAGTTGGTTTAGTTTCTCTTTACAATGTTTTTGCCCAAAGTTTCAAATGTCTTTGTACATGTAACACATCTACCTATGCTTAAATCCAATTGATAAATCCATATTTATTTGACAAAAAACAAAACGCGCACATTTGTTGTGTTGTAGTTTGTCACTATGCTCCTTTAGCTAAATTCAATATTGCTTGATGGAAATTAGTTCTGCTAACAAGTGGTCTATGGTTGGAAGCCTATCCTGCTTTCTCCATTTTTCGAAGCTTCTTCATTGCTTCCTAGTAAAACATAGTAGTCCAAAGCCTTAGCTTCTTGCTACAAGCCCATCATCGTAACCTCAATTAGAGCTGCACACATCCTCCCCCTTTAGTTCTTGCAAGCAGTCTTGGATTATTGGACAATGTCAAAACTCCTTACTCTTTCAATTTCCTCTAACTAATTGTCGAATGTAGCAAATTGTTCTTCTGAATACAAAGAATAGCTAAACAATAAACAGTTCTCTTCACTGTCTAAAATCACATGGTCCTATGTAAAGGGTCCTTTAATTGTAACTTGGAATAGAATTTACTTCCATGGTTTAGACACAATCCTAAAGTTGTGGCAAGGCAGTTGCTTGAGTATCGTATAGTTGTCATCATCATCATCATCATCATTAAAAGCCTCGTTCGAATATCTATTTTTGTTTGCAAATTCTTTTTTAGACTATTTATCTTGTCCAATGGAACTTTGAATTTTAACTAATACATGGGTGATTCCATCCATGAGTCCATGCAGGTCTTTAAAAACAAAAAAAATATGTCGTCTAGATAAAGGTTTTCCACGTGATTCTATTAAGTTGGACTATTAAATTGTTATTTTTAAAAATTTAATATATTTATTTAAATATTAAAAATTATTATTATAGGTTAGGATATGGAGAAAAAGATATAAGTTGAGCTTAGAATAACAATTAGGAATACTTAAATATATTTACAATGCTTAAATATGTTTTTGAAAATTTTAAAATGACAACTTAATGCTCAAATTTAATAGAATATGTTAAAAAGGACTCATTAGGAAAAACTTGTGCAGGAGATACCCGGATGACACGTTTTCATTTTTGTTGATCTATATGGAATCTGGGTTATACCTTAGGGGTTCGAATGGAATTACCTCTATAATATTATATAATATCTAACCATGTCACCCCTTGCCAATCCATTCTTTCTTTTTTTTGACTAAAATGTTATATACTTGCCCTAAAGTTGCATCCTTGACTCCTATTTTATATTCCCATTCTACCTAAGTCTATTCTCCATAATCCTTTTTTTTTGAACTAGTTGATACTATTCTTTCAATAGTCTATCTTAACAGGAATAAGGTATTTTCTCTGTAATTTTTGTGGCATGTTTGTCTCATAAAGCTTTCCTTTTAATCTGTAAGGTGTGCTTTTAGCTCATAATATTATAACATTATGTTTATTTAGTTGAGCCGGTTTATTTATACTGAATTACGGATTATAATCACATAAAATATTCTTTTTGTTTAATCAATTATTTTTTTTGTTGTATATCATCTGGTGATTATTGTTTGTTTGTTATATTTAACTTAATTCTAATATTGTTAATTTTGTCATCATTACTCTGGATCTGCTATTTATTACTATCAATTTGATTCTTACTGAATTTTTTTCTTGCTGAACTTTATTTTCTTGTTAATGTATTTTATGTGATTATCGCTTAATCAAGTCTTATTTTTGTTTATTGAATGGGAAATATTCTCAAGATATTTCATTAACCAATTGAAGAATAATCTGAAATGATAAAGAATCATTTTTGAAATGAGTAAGAAGGCTAAAAAAATTTTTGTTCTACTGTAGGCTACAGTTTATTTTAATTTTTATCCTTAATCTCAAAATTAGAATGCATTCTGACAGTTTATCAAACAATTATGTAACAAATAAGGAGTTTGTAAATTTGTATTTTACTGGAGAATTTGTCTTTTTTATGAGATAAAAAATTAACTTGTTATGATGGTTTTGTTTTGTTTATATATTTTGCTTACATGAAGAATCCTTGGTCATAGGACCCGGAATGATTAATATGTATTAATTCTGTACCATAGAGTTTTTTTTTGACATGGTTTTTGGTTGTGAACGAGGATCGTGTATATTTAGTTACCAATAATATTAGTAAAATGTCATTACTATTTTGTAATGTGCTGTGTTTTTTATAATGATTGGACTTTATTTTTCTTTTTTAACATTTTATTCTTGCTAGTGAAGTCCTGTTTATTAGTTTTTGATTTCCCTTATTTGTTTATGATAGGTTAATAAATGAAGGGAAGCTTCTGGATGCCGTTGCTTTATCTGATCGTTGTTTACGCAATGGGGCATTTGACCGTTTGCTTCAATTACTTATTGAGAGGGATGAAGACACCGATCCAATCACAGGGCAACTAGATGGCTATGGAGCACATACTTCTGGAAGTAGTACTTGGCAGTACTGCATTAGACTGAAGGACAAACAATTAGCAGCTAGGCTTGCTCTCAAGTAAGATGCTTTTTTTGGTTTGTATGCTTTGTCGGATTACTAATTCAAAATATCACTGTAGTTTTTGTTCCCCTTGAATGCTAAACTTTTATGTCCACAATCATAAGGCATATGACTTTTGTTATATGAGAGTGAGGCTAGATGGATATACGAGAGTATAGTTGTAATTTCAGCATGGATCTTTAGATCAAGTTAGTTTTATCAATAGCCAAATTTGAAGTGTGCTGTAACTAATCTTACTAAAGCAAAATAGTGATGCAATTTTGTGAAAATTCCTGGAAATTTGTAGACCAGCCCAAGATATTTCCAAGATGTGCAGAATGTTAGACTCTATTACTTTGTAGGTGTATATTTGAGCTCTACTAGTCCTGGACAAGGTTCAAATTTTTGGCAACTAATTGACCTAAACTTTTTGGGTTTCAAAGCATGAGCTAAACAAAACACGTCTTATTTTGATTTTTAGTATAGATTCAATGAAGCATATGTAGCTTTTTTGAGAAGATTTACATTGTACACAAATCAACTATTTTTACTTGTAATATTGTATTTTAGACATAAAAAAGGTATTTTAGCCTGGTGGTAGAAATAATTTGGGGATAGCAAGGTTGAAGTTGAGAAGTAGCTATGATATCATGTTAAATCCTTTTCATAACTAATTGACTTGAAAAACTTGAAAATTTAAGCTAGTAGATTATGATCGAGGAATGATTCTATTCTTATAGACAACTGTAATTGCTTAAAGTTAATATATCTTTGTTATAATGGTAATATATGTGTGTGCGTGGGTCTTAAAGTAACCTCCAAATGGGCCAAGGTTTACCATGGGATTTGGTTAAAGGGAGATTCACTTGAAGGCATGAAGGCCGGAAAAACACTATAATAGGTAGATACTAGATACTAAGAAAGGTTACTTTCTTTTAGTTTTCACTTGTGTAGGATCTCATGTATCGATAGAAGTGTTGCTGCAGACTTCTCGGCTCATATAGCAACATTAGGAGATTTCTTGTGGGAAAGGGATTATTCCATTTCTTTTGACTTTTGTACCCTCTTAGAGTGGGGTTACATATGTACTTTTTGTAATTTTATTTTAATTAATGCAATGTCTAGGCCACACCTTCAAAAAACAAAATATGTGCGTGTTTTTTTTGGGGAGGGAGGGGTGTCACAAGCCTTTACAACTGTCAAAGTTTTAAAGTTATGTAAGTTGCATAATATTTTTAGGATTACTGTAACTGATTGGGTCCATTTTACAACTATCATATTAAAAGTTTAGGGGTTATATTTGTAAGTTGCGTAATGTGTGTCAGGTTATTGTAACTGATCAGGACTCAATGCTATTAAGCAAGTTTTGGAAGGAATTATTCAAATTGGAAGGAGTTCTATTGAATATCTTCCCCACTTATCTTCTAGAACACTACGACCAAAGATACCCATTTGAGATGTATGATGAGACATGTGTATTATATGGCTTCATATAGTGCATTGGTGGGATAATATTATCTGCTACACTGCTGTCAAGTTGTCCCATTGACTTTTTGTAGTTGGTTGCGTATGTTGTTCAGAACCTAGTTCTCTTCATATCAGAATGAAGTAGTCTCCTTTATATTATAGAACCAAATGCAGTGCTCCTAGAGAAGTGGAAATGCCATAAATTGCCAATGTAAATAAACATAATCAAATGCTTGCAGTAATGTGATAATGTAACACCTTTTCCCAAACTGGAACATAGGTATCAATCATATCTAGTTAGTTGCATAATAGAAAATCAAGAGGAACCCAAAGATTGGTGATGGTCTCAACTAGCTGTTTTTTAGTGATGTGTGGAATAGTATTATTTTTTGTGAAATGCAATCCACTTCAATGTGTTTGATTTTTAGTGCCTATTGGCAATTTACATAATGACTGGAATATCATAGTGCAAATTATTGCTTGAGTAATGGGAAAATCAAAAGTTTTCATCTTAATGTGTTTGCCCTGTGATGTTCCTGTCATTATTGCAAAATAAAAGTGTTTGCAACATCCTTTTGTCAGTTGAAGTGAAGAAGTACATTATAGACAATATTTCTTGTAGTTATAGGGTTGTGGCAATATTTCTTTTAGTCATTATGGCCTCCAATGCTCCTGAGACATCTATAATTCTTGTAAATATTCTGGGCTTTGAAAGAAATGTTGCTTTAAGAGGTAGAAACACTTAGTGCAAGTGGCAAATTTTGCTTACGTTTAGTTGAACTAGAGAAATTTGGTGTTGTGTCTCTGATTGATTATACCCTGCTAATCGATGGGTACACAACTCTGACTGCTCCTATCATGTGTCCCAATCCACTCAATGGGAGGATGACAAAAATGTTCCTGGGCAATGAATCTATAGCCAAGGTAGTTGGTATTAGTTCAGTCCAAATCATGATGCGTTATGCCATGATTAAGACATCGATAGAGTTTTGATATGTCTTGGAGATGAAGGAAAACTAATATCTGTTGGAATCTTAGGCTTCAAGGGCTTCACTGACACACATCCAAGTTGGAGTTTTGCAAATCTATCAGGGATTTGTTATGGTGATAAGGGAGTGAAACATGATGCCTGGTGCATGCTACAAGGTGCTACAATAACTGACCCCATTGCTTTAACATCCTTATGAGAAGCAGCTCTAAGGAAGCTATCGAATATATGTCTATGTTAAATGTTGGAGAAGGGAAATATTTTCTAACCTACTAGGAGGATTCTTGTCATTGGATTTGGAATGCTATTACCTTGATGTCCTCGAGAAGCAACCCAGAGATCAATTTACCTTAGCCATTCACTTCATGGATGCTACTCTAGACTATATACACACCCATGGTTCGAGCCATCTCATGTTTTATAGTGAGAATAGGAAGTTTATATGTGTGAGACATTAATGTATTTGGAGTAGGTAGATTGGAGAAAATCCGACATTGCCATGGTACATTCCTTTAACTTGTTCAACTTACAAGTTAGAGTTGCGAATCAAAATCATGCCATTCGGCATTCTTGGCAATGCCTCTCTTATGTGGCATGTCTAGATGTGCTAAATTTTCATCAGAGCCACAAGAAATTTAAGATTCCTTGCCCAAAAATTGGCACCATTTTGTTTGATGAAGGTATCCACATAATTGTTGACGGAGACAAAGATTTGACTACAACAACCAAAATACGAATAAATCCCTTCAGATCAATTCTTACTGCATCATGCCTACCTCATTTAGAGGGCAGCTGCGGTCCCTCATGAAGAGGGAGGGCTCTGGGCTCATGCAAATACTGTGCGGATTACCCTGTTTGTGCCACTCAATGTGGCTGTAGTGGGGCTTGCTCAGGGGAGGAGGGATGGTCATGCTGACTAGGAGGTTATTGAATTTGCTTTGATATGATGTTGTTATTCGAAATTCTCTTCATATAAGAATAAATTAGTCTGCTATGTGTACTAGGAAAGCCAAATTCAATGGTCCTAGACAGGAAAAAGTAAAAATGGTCCGAGATTAATAAAAGCCTATAATAATATGGTAACTTAAACGTATGCCTTCCTGTATGGAGCTTGGATTTAAAATTAATGGACTGCTTACAAGCAAGGAAGGGTAGGAAGAATCTTTTGACATGCTAGTTGGAAAATGCTCAAGAATGCAGACAACTTTAAGATCATTGATGCATGACATTCAAGTGTCCATTTCATGAATTCCGTATTTATACTTCTTGAACATTGATGATTTGTTTGATTTATTCCAGTTGTTTGTATCAAATGTATGTTGCATACAAGCCTTGTTGGAAAACTTTGAAAAGGTGAGAGGAAAGAAGAAGAAATTTTATTAATTTATCATACACAATACAATCGAGAGCTTCTCTTGCTATAGCAGAAAGAGAGCTACATAAAATGCTAAGCTAATTATACATCCTCCTCATGGAATATTTCCTTTGATTAATAGATGATGAACGAGAAAAAAAAGGAGAATGATGAAAGATCTGGTAACAGTTCTTGTAGAATCAAGGAACAGATTTGACAACGAATGCTCGAGAATTAGGGAACAGATTTGACAAGTTTTCAATACTCTCCCTTAGGCTTTCAATATTCCCCCTCAAGCTAGCATAAAAATATGTTTCATTGCGAACTTAGAAATAAAATCCTCAAACTACTTGTGCAAACCCTTTAGTTTGAACATCTACAACCTAGTTGATAATAGGAATATATGGCATGCACATGATTCTACTATCAAATTTTCTTTGATGAAGTGCTTGTCAACTTCCACGTGCTTCATTGCATCATGAGGTCCGAGTTTTAAGCAATGACAATAGATGATTTGTTGTTGCTGTAGATTTTGATCGATGTTGGCATGGGAATTTTCAATTCTTTAAGAAGTTCTTCTACCATAAAACTACTTATATTCCATGTGCAACTCATTTGAATTTAGCTTCAACATTACTCCTGGCCACCACATTTTGTGTTTACTTCAAGTGACCAAATCTCCATCGACAGAAGTATGATATAACACTTCCTGCCCAATTTGCATTTATATAAGTCTCTTTTTGCAAGTGACCATGATTCCTAAAGAATAGTCCTTTACTTAGAGTTCCTTTTAGGTGCTAATTCAATAAACAACTTCAAAGTGCTCTTAGCCCGAAAATTACATGAATTGGCTTAGTATACTAACAAAAAAAGAAACGTTAGGATGGTTGTGTGACAGGCAGATTTGCCTTCCCACGAGTCTCTTGTATTGTTCTCTATTCACGACATCCATTACTTTCGTTGCTTGTAACATCATATCGAGTTTCATGTGACTTTCATCTTCCTAACATCCGAGCATCCCAGTTTCGTCAAGCATTTTAAGGACACACTTCATTGATTCACAAAAATTCCTTCCTTGGATCTAGCAAACTCTATACCAAACCCTTAATCTCAAACTCTCTAGCTGGCTTCTTCTTTATATTCCCAATTTCCTCAATGTCATCACCTGTAAGGATTATATCATCTACATAAACAATAAGCACGACACTTTTCCTAGCCTTGAGTGTTTGTAGAACATGCTATGATTAGCTTGACTGTAAGAATAACTATATCCTTTTACTATATTGCTTGATCCTTCTTTTTAAAATCTGCAAACCTTGTTCTTCCCCAATTCTTTCTCAAATCCAGATGGAAGATCCATAAAACTTCTTCTAGGTTGTCATTTAGGAAAGCATATTTATATCAAGCTGATGTAATATCTAGTTGTTGCTTAAGGAATAGGAAGTAGTCGGAATGGTGTTGATCTTGGCTATTGGAGTGAGAGTTTTTGATAGTCTACCTCAAATGTCTGAGTAAACGCTTTTGCTTCAAACTGCATCTCATTTTTCAACGTTCCCATTAGCACTGCAATTTATGGTAAAGACCCACATGCGACCAACATTAGTCTTATCTTTTGGCAAATGAACTATTTCCCATGTTCCACTTTTTTCAAGAGCACTCATGTCCTCCATGTCTACTAATCCCAGCTACTAATTGCTTCTTGAATCATTCTAAGTACACATAGGTTAGAAATTTTTGATAGAACGTCTTTATGTTTATCTGAAATTTTTATAATACAAGTATTTTGCAATAGAATGTTTAGTATAAGTTGAAATCCTTTTCTAGTGGCCATTGGGAGATCCAAACCAAAAAAAATTGAAGGGTTGTGAATTTAAAGAATAGGATCAATTTAGATTTTATTTGAGTACTTGAAAGACCATCACTTGGATTTTGTGATTGATTAGTAGCTGGAGGAATAAACAAACTATAGTTCTTACGAGACATTCTTCTAGATAATCTAGAGATTGAGAATTTCTTTGATTTTGTTGCAATATTTCTCCCCGTGCATTAGATTCAACAATGTTTGACATTTGTTGACTAGGATTTTCTCTATAAGGCACAAACATGGTACAGAGACATGGTAACATGACAGGATATGATGATGTGATGACTTTCAAAATGTAAGACAGATACGACATGATACAACAAATAATATAATAACAATAATTATATGTTTAATAACATGTAACAACTAATAATGAAGAAACCATATGATAGTTGCAAGCTTTTAAAAAATTAATAATGACATTTAAACCATAGCTAAAGAAATGAAGTACCAAGCTAATGAAGGGGAAGAAGAGCAATTAGTATGTTGAGAAAGATAAGAGAAACATGTGATTTATAAATGCTTGAGGTGGAGAACCAATGGGGACTATCAATGTGATGAGGGATGTGGGAGGGAGGACAAGGAGAGCCACTTTGAGTAGTAGAGAAGGCCTTGGGAGTAAAATGATAGATCTCGTTCGCGTTGTGGAGGAGAGCAAAGAGCAGAGCTATGGTTGAGTAACTTCTGCTTTCTATTGTGTATAGAGTAGCCATGAAGATGAAAGAAAGGAAAGCAACCACGCAGAGAGTATTGCAATTCTATTGTGTGAGGAGAGCTGGTGTGAGTCCGACAGTAAAAAAGGGCAAGGAAGCTTTATTTGGGATCAAAGCTTTTAGTTTGAGAAAATTACTTAAAAATAAAAGGACAATTTTGTACTTAATTAAGGTGGGAAGCTTTATTTTTTATTACTTAATAAAAGAATAAATGATAAGCAATTTTGTAATTCAGATATAGAGCATTGCTTTTAATGAGTGTCATCTATCTGTAAGTATTCTGAAAGTATCTTAAAAGTTTTTTTAAGAAATATGTTGGAAGCATTTAAGAAGTCCCTTGGAAGTATTCTCAACTGTCCTGAGGTGTCTTGGAGTGTCCCAAAAGCATCTTAAATGTGTCTTTGGTTGTTCTAAAGTGCTTTAGAGTGTCCTAAAAGTATTTCAGAAGTATTCCCAAGTGTTCTAAAGTATCATCGAGTGTCCAATAAGTGTCCTTCATTTTTTTAAATATTTTTTTATTAGGACATGTCATGTAGCATGTTCAACACTATGTCCCCTGTGACCTCGTGTTTGTGTCTGAAATAGTATTTGCATGGACATGTCGTGTATGGAGGTGTTATTTCCTAGGATTCTCTTCAATCTTGTTATTATGAAAATTAATTTCTTGTTCCTGTTTATTAGATTATATTGGTGACAAAATTACTTATAGTAGGGGCTCAGAAATCTACCAAAAATCATTCAATGTCACTTTCCCCTTGAAGATTTGTTGTTTGTTGAAATAAATTATTTTTTCAATGAACGTAAGATATATCCATACTGGCATGAGCTTTCTTTCCCTTTTTCACAAAGGGTGTATCCAATGAAAATGCTTTTTTCATGTTTAGGATCAACTTTGATTGTAACATTATAAATAATATGAAGTAAACGATGAAAGCATAGATCAATAGACATTCGAGTCTAATTTCTCTTAGTAATGGAACCCGGTCAAATTCATATCAAGTCATTTTCCTTTATCAAAGTCAATTGAAATATGAGAGTTAGGTGCTTTACTATCTTTTTTGGTATAGACTAGATATTCTTTTACATCGCATTATTCCTTGAGCAAGGACCTCAGACTATGGAGTCTAGTTTGGTCGTACTTTAAAGGAATTTCAAAGTAAGCTTTAAACCTTGGAAAATTTTCGTTCAATTTGTTTAAAGGTATTGCAAAGTTTAAATCTTGAGATGACATTTGATTTGTCAAATAAGATGCTGTTGAAATTTCATCTCCCCACTGATATTTTAGCACATTCATCGAAAACATGATGGCTCTAGTTATGTCAAGTAATTGTCTATTTTTTCTTTCAACAATTTCATTTTGTTGAGGAGTTTCACGACATGTAGGTTGATGAACTCTTTTATTTTTTTTAAAAATTCCAGAAGCATTCATTATAATATCTAGTTTTATTATTTGACCTAAGAATGCAGATTTTTGTGTAAATTGAGTTTTGATCAAATTGTAAAAATCTTTTAAACGGTTTGCAATTTCAAATTTCTGATCATAAGATAAAATTGAACATCTTATCATGTGATCATCAATAAAAGTGATAAATCACTTTTTTTCAAAGATCACTTTTTTTTAGACAATGTAGTAATATTTGAAGGTCCCTAATTATCAATATGAACTAAATAAAATGGTTTTGAAGGACAATTGATTTTTGAGACAAACTCTACTCGATGATGTTTTGACAAATGGCAAATTTCACATTGAAGTAAAGAATCTTTAAATATAAAATGAATTAAATTTTTCAAGGAAAACTAGGATGGCCTAGCCTAAGGTGCGATTGCATTATTGGTTTCAAAATAGAGTTTGAACTCATACTATTGTAAGCTTGTGTCTTTTTGTTACTGAAGGAGGCCTCATCAAAATAGTGAAGTCCATGTATGTGTGTAGGATTGCTGTGGTGGTCCCTAAGTTCCTATCTTGAAAAACACAATCAGTGTCGAGAAATATTGACACGAAGTTAGAATCCTTGGAAAATTTGCTGATAGATGAGAGGCTGCATGCAAGTTTAGGTGCATGGAGTACAAATGTAAGATGTATACCCTCAGTTTAATTATGCCTTTTCCAACAATAGAAGAGAGACTTCTATCAGCAATTCAAATTTTGTTTTGTGACCAGAACAGGGAGTATATGAATGGAATAAATGAGATAAACTTGTTATTTGATGAGGCGCTTCTGATCCAAGGAGGGAATTAAAGGCTGTAGTAAGAGCAAGAGAATTTATACTTGTATGAGCCATGAAACAATTAGGAGTACTAGTGTTTGAGGTGGCCTTTAGAGGCTTCAGTAGTTGATCATTTTGGGCTTTACTAAAGGGAGTGGACTACTGGTTTCTTTTGTGCTTCTAATTAGCTAGATAATATGCCAGCAAGTTTCTCTAGTGTAGCGTGGTTTATTTCAATGATCACACCACACACAAGGCTTCTCGTCAATCTTCTTGTCAAGCCTTCTGTTGCAATATTTGCACTACCCTTCTTTCCTAGCATGACACCCTTTTGTTTCTTTTCACAGTGCACTTGAAAGACGACGTCGTTGGTCAAAGGCTAGGGGATTCCTTCCAATAGTTCTTCCTCTAACCTCGTCAAACTCCACATTGAGGCAAATAAGAAATTTAAAAACTCTATTAGCATCAACAATTGCTGGGTACTAACTAGCATCATCAAGTTACTTCCACTCTTGATCATTAATGAATCCAATTCTTGTCACAAGTGCTTCAAAGAATTGTAAGTATTTAGTGTATGCATCGTTAACTTGACGAATTTCTCCAAGCGTCAAGGTGACTTTACACGCTTGAGATTTGTTGCCCAAACCATAATACATTTGGGTAATATTATCCAAAAACTCCTTAGCAGTAAAGAAGCACATATAATTTGTGCTAATGTCGTCCTCTATCCAATTTACAAGCCACATCATAACCTTGGAATTTTCAACATCCAAGATGGCGTGTGACAGATTCATGCTAGCCGGCTCTTAAACATATCTAGTTAGGTATCTAATTTTCCTTACCCTCTTATGTATTGCTGAAACAAAGGTATCATTATTGAAACGAATAGTTGTGATTTGGGCTGGATGTGATTTAGTTTTGTGAGAGGGTTTAGGAACAATTGAAGTCTCTTAAGCAATGGCGGACTTCGATTGGATTTCTGACATGATGGAGATAGGCGGCGATAAAAGAGTTTTTTTAGTCTGCGGTTTTGAGCAGAGGCACCTAGGGTTCTACATGAATTTGTAATATTCTTGCTTTGATATCAAAACGTTGAGTGGAAAGGGGAAGAGAGATTTTATTAATTCATCACAGACTACATTTGAGAGCTTCTCTTTTTATAGTAGAAAGAGAACAACAAAAGATTGGAAACTAATTACAACTAATTACTCCTAAACATCCTACTAATTGAATATCTACTTTGATTAATAGATATGGAAGGTAAAAAAGGAGAATGGAGAAAAATCTAGTGACATATCCTCGAGAATCATGGAACAAATTTGGCGACAATTAATCTAAACTCAAGGAACAAATATAACAACAAATAATCTAGAATCAAGGAACAAATTTGGCAACAAATCATTGAGAATTAAGGAACAGATTTGACAAGTTTTGAACACTTTGGTTTTGCATAATTTCATTGGACTATTGGATTTGGCACAGAGGTTTTTCTTTTGTTCTCTGGTATTTAACATACTCCATTCACAAAATCTATGTCAAACAGTTGTATATTTTCCCCTTTTTGGCTTATGCTGGCATTCTTGTTAGCATCATCCAAACTTGTATACCATCCCCCGACGAACAGATCATTATGATTGTCGCAAGAAGTTGCTCCTAAAGCCACTGATCATCACGACTAGATTAGTTCCTCTTCATTCAAAGTAGCACACAACAGAGTTCACATGCTTTTCTGGTGAAATATTTTGATTTTTTTTTGTCTGATATCCTTTTAATTTCTCCAGTAAACTTGGATGTATAATTTGCAGGTATCTACCTAGATGGGAGCTAAATGCTGCAATTGATGTTCTAGCCATGTGCGGCTGCCATCTACCTGAAAAGGATCCAATTAGGCCTGAGGTAGCTAAGAAACTTCTTTATTATTTTTTATACACCTTTTACTATATTCGTAAACATTTTTATCCAGCACTCACCATATGTTAATTCATAGTCCATGATTTGTGATTTGGCTTGACGGCTTCTGATACTAGCACATCAAATCCTTTGGTAGAACTTTTTTGTTTGGCTAAAATTTGACATGTAATTTGGGGTTTTTTAATTTAATACCATCTGATGATCCTTTCTGTTAATATCATTCTGGTTCTTAGCTTACATCCTATTATTCTCAAGGAAAAGCCTAATATTCCATATAATATTGTTATATCTCAGTGCAACATGTTTGTATTTGCACCGAGAGATGACAATATTCCACACACACACACACACACACATATATATTAGCATGCACTTTGTTCATGCCTAGACAATTATATAATAATGTTTTACAAATATTTTATCTTGTCTTGCTGTCCGTAATGATTATTTATTTTATTGATGTTAGGTTTTGCAAAGAAAACAAGCTTTGCAAAGGTACAACCACATTTTGTGTGCTGATGACCATTATAAAACTTGGCAAGAGGTCTCTCTCTCTCTCTCTCTTGTTATATATCCATCTCATTCCTTTGGTAGATTTATCCGAAGAGCTGTGAAGTAATATTTAAAATTGGTTGGTTCACCTTATTTATTTTAATTTTGTAAATTTGATCAGGTAGAAGCAGCTTTTATGAAGGATCCTGAAGGACTAGCACTTAGGCTTGCTGGTAAAGGTGCTGTTTCTGCTGCCCTTGAAGTTGCCGAAAGCGCATTATTATCTATTGATCTTCGGAGAGAGCTGAAGGGTCGCCAACTTGTAAAATTGCTCACTGCGGATCCTCTTAGTGGTGGTGGTCCTGCAGAGGCTTCAAGATTTCTTTCTTCATTAGAAGGCTCTGATGATGCTCTACCAGTTGCTGTTGGAGCTATGCAGCTATTGCCTGACTTACGTTCCAAACAACTACTTGTATCCCTCGCAAAATGTCCTCTGCATATTCAGATATGTCCTTGTCATATTTTCTTAATAACTTTCTGTTATATAGGTACATTTTTTTCTCAAGCAGCGCGTTGGGAACTTGTCAGATGTTGAATTTGTGCGCCTTAATTCATGGGCCATTGGTCTTCGAGTGCTTGCTTTATTGCCATTGCCCTCTCAACAGCGATGCTCTGCACTACATGAATATCCTCATTTGATTCTTGAGGTTCTTTTGATGATGAAGCAGCTGCAATCAGCTTCATTGGTATATTTGTAGACCTGGAATGTCTATTTCTTATAAAATTGTAAACTTCACAGATTCACGTTTAGCTGGAAGAAAATAATTCCTCTTCAATAATTTGATATAAAATATTCCTTTTATTTGCATTTACTTTCTCCTATTTTTAATGTTTGTGCAGGTCTTGAAAGAGTTTCCATCCTTGAGGGATGATAATCTAATTCTTTCATATGCTGCTAAAGCTGTTACTGTCAACATAACTTCTAATACTAGAGAACCTTTTCCAACGGTTTCCAGCTCAAGGCCAAAATGCAAAGGGAAAACAATTGTGCCTATTAGGTCAACCTTAACGCAAAGTATTGGTAATTTGCAAAAAGAAGCTCGCAAAGCATTCTCTTGGGTGCCTCGTGATACTGTAAATAAGACTACTCAAAAGGATTCACTGAGGAAAAGAAAGAGTCCAGGATTATCACTATCTCAGAAGGCTTCCTTGGAAACAATGTCCGGTATACTTGACGAACGGGTGTATTCAAATGATAGCCAAGAAAGGCTTCCATTTGTTCCTGTAGCTGAGGAATGGGTACTAACAGGAGACCCAAGTAAAGATGTTGTAGTTCGGTTATCTCATCGATATGAAACATCTCCTGATATTACACTTTTCAAGGTATGGAATTTTCTTTCACAATATAATGTAAGGTAGCGCATCATGCACTTTTTTGGTTCATTGTTTTGATATAAAATGAAAGAGTTCTAGGAAGAAATTGTTATGAAGATAATATCATTAGTTGGGTATTGCTATGTGGGTATGCGTGTGTCCCAATAGGTACATATTCATATAACTAACCTAAGTGGTGCTTTCCTAGCCTAGTAAAGAAGGAGCTTGTTTTAGTACCGGAGTTTGAATCAGATCACCACAATTTTAATGTTCGGCGGGGAAATTGCAGTGTGTGGGGTTATATATTCATATATGTAACTATCAAGATTATTATAAAAAAAAACTATCAAGATGAATTTTGGTTTTCTTTATGCACATTTACAAAATGTCTTAATGAGCATTATCAGTTCATCAGCATGGGTTCTGTAGTAAACTCCTGATTGTTAATCAAATCAGTTCCTTTTCTTTGCAATTTGCTTTTTCATCTTATAGCTAAGTTCACTTAGCAAGCATCATATTTAGATATAAGGTGAAACACTCTACTACTGATTCTATATTGGTAATGCTTATGTGTGAGATGTTTTGTTTCCCTATTCCCTTTGTAGAGCTTACAAAAGTTCCACTACTGCTAAAATTGGCGACCTTTCCCACTTGAATACTTGGAAAGTTGAATATCTATTTGAGCTACCTACCGTATGTCTCTGTCCTTGTCTTTGCACAGTCTCAAAGATTTCATCATTGGTTGCCTTTCACATCTTATGTTTTTCTTTGAAAGCTCTTCCTTATTAAAGGTCTTATTGCCCGACGGACAACCCCTCTATGCTCTCTACCAGCTTGCGTGATGCGGGATAGCTAGATAAGTACACATTTAATGATTAATAAATTTTATATGACACTTTTTCATAAGAACATCACAAAAGAAAACTGATGATAGGTTTTTGATTATCAAAAAAATAAAATTTTGTAAATTTACCTTGTAAAATGCTAAAATTTAATTAGATTGAGTGTAAGTTAGGATTAAACAATTATGAAAAAGCTATGTAGACCTTTCAAATTTATAAAAATAGGGAACGAGAACATCTATGGTTCCCATATAATCTTAATTTGAATAGTTATATTCTCTCGAAATGAAATTTGGATGACTCTTTTGAAGTATTGAACAATTCCAATAAACATAAGGAATCTAAATAAAAGCCCAACGAGAATTAGATTTATAGGGATGAAGGATTTGCTTAATCATAGATTAAACATAGAATTAGGGCTCAAAGTAGAGTCTTCGTTATATAAGAGGGAGATAGTCATGGCATGAGAAGTGTGGGGTTGGGGATGGGGTGGTCATAAGGCGGGCTGTGAGTTTGGCTTGTATGAGAACACCGTGCACTTGCGTAAGAAAGATTTAAACGAATAGGCTTGATTAATGTCTTTCAAATCCCTCCTTATTGTTTTTATTTTAATTTAGTTTGGATGTCTTTCCACGTTATAAATCTTTTCTTGATATTAGGTTTCATTGAAGAAGAATTTCAGTTGGCAGTGTATATTTTTCTTTTTGGAGAACCCAAAAGAAAATAATAATTTCAGGGGTTTATAGATTTTCTCCTTAAACTTTTACCCTTCCGTTGGGGTATTAAATCTCACGATTCAACTTCATGAACAAAAAATTTAATTGCATGAATGAAAACAAGAATTTGCTATCGTTCAAGATATAATTAAGATGCTTATGGACTTTGGACTCTATAAATAGAAGGTTTTCCTACACCACAAACCTTAACTAACGATGTGAGAATAAATAAACTAATAAATTAATAAATAATGAAGATCTAAACTAAGCTAATTGCTTTAATTTAACTGGCTTTATTCGTCATAACTAGGCAGAACTTAGACTAGACTCATTTCAACTCAAATAATTTTATCTAATGGGCTTGATCAATCAAATCAAATTCTAAACACCAACAAATCATTCTGCATCAATCTATCATGGAGATAGTTATAGATCTGGTCTAAGTTGTCAATGGTAAAGATGTCTTGATCATTGTAGGAGCTGTTTGGTAGGTTGGGCAAGTTACTGTCCACCTATCAATGAAGGTTTCTATGAAGCATTGTGGATTGTAGGCTTCCATCTTCCTTTTAATGAATTTTCCATTCCATGATGGTGGGAGTACCAGGGCTTTTTTTAGTCGTGTTTACCAACTGTATTTTTTTTGCAGTTTTCTACAATCTCTTTACACTAGTGTCCTTGTAATTACGACATCTTCCTCATCTTTTATTAGTCTTAGTCTAGTGTTGACTCTGTTTGGTTTTGGAGTATTGCTATTATTTATGACCATACTCGACTTACCAGTTGCAGTTGCTAAAGTGTATTTTTTTTATGTTAGTTGCTAAAGTGTCTGTCTAAAGTTTTCTTTGTATACCAACCTTTCTATTTTGAGATAAAGTGCATTTTCCCTCCTATTCAAACTCTTTAAAAAAAAATACTCTTGAGTGTGATGCACTTTGGTTTTGGTTCCTTTGGTTCTAATAATGGCATTGTTGATTAGATGAATTTTGCTTTTGCATATCAATGGAATGGAGCTGCTGAATGCAAAAATCAGCACCTTCTTGATGTTGCTCGCATTTTAATGTTTGAGAGGCATGTTCCTTGACAGTTTTTGTGGGATGCTTTTTCTCATGACTTGTTTTCAATTTGTTTTGCTTTGTTCATCCCTTTGACCATTATGTGATTAATTATTCCCTTGTTGTATTTGTTGCATCATTATGAGGTTGCAAATATTATCATCATTATGATCTTACTTCCGATCGTTTATGTCTGAAGTTGTTTTCTTTTTTAAGTTTTCGCATGTTTTCCTACATCTTCATCATACTTTCCAGGTCCAATGGTTGCTCTTCCAACTATTGCTCTGGTTTCTATCTGCTTTTTTGCATGCATACACAGGAAGACCATGCTCTTTTTTGCCTATTGTTCCACCACTTCATTTGACTTTTGTGAGGATTCTCCTACCAGTCTACCACTATATCCACACGGCTTCATTTACTTATTGCTCTTCGGCATGGTGATTGTTGATGTACATATCATACTTTATGCTCCATGTCTATTAAGCACTTATGGCATATTTTCTAATAGTTTGTTTGTATCTTTCTTTTGTGTCTACTAGGGGTGGCAATTTAGGTTAGCAGATTGGCTCACATCACTCATTTTTGGCCCAACCCATTTAAGCTTGACTTCAACCTAACTCATTTATTAAGTGGGCCAAGCATCAAGACGTACTTGATTTGTTTAATAAATGAGTTACCGACTTGACCCACCAACTTATTTATTACAATTTAGTTATAAAAATTTAATAAATTTAATATTTTGTACATCTAATTTAATAAAGTTTTTTTTGGAAAATAAAAGGGGGCTGGCCAGCTTTTTGATTGCCCCCTTTCCAACCAAAAAAAGTTGGGTTGTCCCCAACAGGTCGTGGGTTGTGGGCCTACAGGTCGACCACAATTAGCCAGGGAACAAGTTACCATATTGGGTCTCAATAAAATCAAAACCGCTTGTTCTATCGGTACTCGATGGGTGAAACTGGCCCGGTCCACTACCAAACTAACTCAGAATCAATTCCAGGTGAGTCAATTTAGGATCCAACCCTATTTTACTGGCAGGTTCCAGTCTAGTTTCGGATGTATTCTTTTTGGTAGCCACCCCTATACTCCACCATTGCCCTTATCAACTCCAGCTCAGAAGCGGACGACAACACCTCCTCCTACTTAAATTGAGAGAGGAACTTTATCATCACCAAGTTTTTTCTTCGATGCCATCTTCCCAATCGCTCTCAAATTGTTACTCAGCAGATGATTCTCACGGTAGCACAGCCGCCCAAGGGTCGCGAGAGGGAAAAAGTAAACCCCTTTGCAACATCGTTTGATATCTCTTTTTTGGCCTACGTGTCGCACATTCACTTGTCTGTTGCGTAGTGCACATTAATCTTCGCGACTGGCGATTGAGGGGGCTGAGTTTGTGCTAGCTTCATTCTCGCACCATTTACTAAAGCACCCATCTAGTCATGAAGCCTAGTACTATTCTCCGTGGTCACACCATTCATATTTATGGGACCTAGCCAATTGCTTCTGGACACAATAGCCACTGGCCTGCCTGGCGCAAGCCCGTTGCGGTGCGTGTGTACCCTATTTCTTCCAACTATTTTGGGCAAATATTGTGTTGAAGTGTACCGCATCATCATTGTTTGCCTAATCTGGGTAAGGACGGACCACATGGATAGTACGAAGCAAGGATGCACTTTGCACCACTAAACTAACCGTTTCGTTGCTTCCTTGGTGTTATGAATTACTGAGCTTGTCCTTCCATTGAATGTTAGCTTTAGAGACCCACTTGGTGAAATCAGACCATCTCGGAATCTAGCTCACCCTATGCAGGTGAGATAGGAGGAAGCCATTTCTCTCCCTTTGGTTTTCCTACTAGAGTTATAAATACCGGAATTTAGCTTGTGGGAAGGTTCTTTTGGCTAACTTCTCACAGCCTCTATGTTGTTTCTCTTTCTTCTGCTACTGCCCTGTACTCACGCTTCAAGGAAGTTTTTGAATTGCATATTGGAATTTGAGCTGACTTCTTCGGCGGATGTAGGATTTCTCCAAACCACCTAAATCTTAGTGTACTTTACTTCCTGTACTCTCTTGATCATCTTTCTTTTTGCTCATGGTCTCTCCCTTCTCTCCATCGCCTATGAACAACTTGCATGTAGCCTGCTAACAAAGCTATCTGTCAAGGATGTACTTTATAGATCCTTCATACTCCGTGCAAATTTGAGTGAAGATGTGATGTCCTGGCTACTAATTCTTGGCTTCCCTTTTACAATTGGCCGGTCTACTAGAAACCCAGAAGTTAGACTTATAGTTTTTATAACATGCAATATATAATTTAAATTTCACTTGGCGCAATTTTCGGATATCTCTCCCCATGTCTTGCGATGTAATCAGAAAAGGATTCAAAGGTCGGTTGGAGTTGATCATGGATGTGACAGAAGAGGGGAAGTGAAATTTGTTTCATTGACTGAAAAGGAAGGCCTCGAGTGAAGAGGACGGTGTACGAGCTTCTCCGCTTTTGACTAAAGGGATAATTCCATATAGTTGGATAAATTAGTTTGGAGTAGATGTAGGCTCAGGGTTGAGTCGAACCACATCATATCTTGACCTTATTTTTTACTTACATTTTGATTATTACTTTTGACTTATATTGTTTATTGTATTGCTAATTTTCTTCTGGTTAATAGTGATATAATTATGGTAAATTAAATTTTAATTAGGGTTTATTCACTGCTCCCTCTTGGCCCTTACCTAGACCATACATTCACATCTTCAATTTTCTCATTCATTTCAATTGGACCATAGATATCTACGTAAAAATAGGACAAGGAAAACAACCTACTCAATATTTAGTATGCGGCCAATCATTAACAAAGTATAGCAATCTATCCAATATTTATTAAACTTGATCCTCATAGCTGCTACTATATCCCTAAAACAAGGAGTTGATGTAAGGATAGTTTTGTCATTGTTTTCTTGACCCTTACAAGATTTTGCAAAACCTTATTCACTATCGGATTGGATGAACCTGAGAAAACGTTGGTAAGCTCGTCAAAAACAGCCAAAGCATCCTTAAGCTTTCCATACATTTCCCACTCTTGGTCCGAGGGTAACCAGATGTAATGCAAATCCCTACGTGCTATACTCTAGAAAGACTTTTAAATAATAAAATGCGGCATCAAGCATCTTAATAGTTGAATTCCGTTTTGTAGGTGCATCCATAAGTAAGCCTCTACTTGCGGAAATCCCAAGCTGCCTAGCAATCACACCAAACTTAACAAACGTTTTGATGAATGCCTTAAAAACAATATAGAATCTTTTATCTTTGCTATTACATTATTAATGATATTTAAGTCATCTTGGACCATTAAATTTAAAATATGTGTAGCACAACCAACGTGAAAAATCTTTCCAATAAACTAAAAATTTGACCTATGACTGAGAAAATACTTTTATTTTCAACAGTCATTTGAAGAAGAATTCTCTGGTATAGTTGTACTACTTTTGTTTTGTTGACCCATTTGAAGTAAGATTTCAGAAATAGCTCCAACAATGACAAATCCTGGATGCAGGGGATTTAGGTTAGTAAAGCTAATGATCTTAGACTGAAGGATCCAATCAACATCTATGTAGTGCATAGTTACACATGTATCTAAGTGTTTGATTGTATGTCCAATAGTCATAAATGATAGACATCCTTTCTATAGTCTTCAAAATCTTTTTAAGACTCTTTTTTTGTCTCAAATACTTTAACATTTTTGTTTTTGATGGCTTGCTGATTGATCTTAATATAGATTGTGTTCATTGACCTTTTGAGGCATGGAACCATAAGTTCTCAATCATCATAAAAGAATATTTATGAATAGTGATCATTTTAGGAATGATGTTTTTGATGCTACTATGATCATAAATAGGTGATAGAAAGAGAACCCACCATATCATTATCTATGGCATTTTCAACTATATGACGAAGCATTTTCTGTTTACTTTCACTTGTAGATTTGCTGTAATGGTGAGTGTGCAAATGTCTATTTAGATGGGACGTAGTTCCGGTCTTTTGCTTGACATAAATTTTAGGATATTATTTGCATGTCCATTTGTCAATTTTCTTTTCTTGTTGTAAAGTAATGCCAACGTAGCGCTAGAATATTTTGTTGGGTCCAAAAATAATTGGGAAGAATATGGAGCGATTTTAACCTTACAATAACTAAGCTTTGAACTTGTCAGAGCCACACCCAAAAATTCATGGACCTATTCATTAACTAAAATCAGTAGCAAATGTGAAATCACTGAATGAATCATAAGGATCATCTTTATTCAACTGATAATTTAAGTTGTGACTTTCTCATCTCTTCAAAAATGATGTTGGTTACAATGTTCCTTAAGTATCCCCGTTGGTGACTCTAAAGAAATGACATGAAAAATCCATGGTTTCAGTCAAAATGGTGCACTCAGGAATTCTCGGGTCATAGTTTCTTCTCCAGATAGTGATATAATTCATGTCTTGTTGCACTGAGTACTCAATAGTCCAACATCAAATAGAAATTTAAATTTCATGCATACCATAGCGTGTGTTACGACAATCCTATGGGGCATGGCATTAATTGCAATGCCTCTATCCTAAGCATGTTCATGTTAAACTATCGAGTTCAAAAATAATATATACTAATTACATGAATTATATCTGGCATCAGTTGCTACTGAAGCAAATGCAAAGCACGTCTAATTAATGATGTGAAGTCATATCAGCTCCAAGGATCATGCTGAATAGAAATTGTGCAGTCTTAAATTTATCTTAAATGTGTCATTAAAATCTTCTGGATCTTAAACTCTGAATTTGGCAACATTTGTCAAACATCTTGGTGCTTGATTGTAGTAGTCACCTTGTATGTGCTTTTTAGCAATCATTAAATTCTAAGAGAAACCAGGAATACATCAAATGGTTCCTTCTGCTTATGAGAAATCAAAATGTTTTAGTTTGATGCGATAGCATGGATTTTAAGTAGGTTGAACGCTGGACCTGCAACAAATTTCTGAAAGCTTTTGTATGCATTTCTTAGGCATTACTTGCGTTATGTTCAGATGAGTTGGTATCTGCCAAAGGTGCTCTGGAACTGTGTGTGTCTCAGATGAAGGTTGTTTTGAGTTCCCCTCAGTTGCCTCTTAATGCATCTATGGAAACCATGGGTCGAGCTTATCATGCAACAGAAACTTACGTGCAGGTATTGTCTTTCAAGATACACACCTTTATATTGACAAACGATTTTGTGACTTGGTGATGATCATACATAGGCATTGGTTTATGCAAAGAGTCAACTGAGAAAACTTGGTGGCAACTACGACTTCTCAAGCAGTTCTGACAGAAGTAGGGATGCAGATGATCTTTCTTCAGACACTGCCAGCTCCAGCAATGTTAGCCAGTATTCAGATGAACTATCTGAGCTTCTAGCTGAAGCAGATAGTTGGTTAGGACGTGCAGAGCTACTTCAGAGTCTTTTGGGATCTGGAGTTGTTGCTTCTTTGGATGATATTGCTGATAAAGAATCTTCATGTCGTCTGCGTGATAGACTAATTAAAGATGAAAGATACAGCATGGCTGTGTATACATGTAAAAAGTGTCGGGTACTGTGTGGATTATTGTTTTTTGGGTACATTACACCCATGTCCCTGAGTTTAAGGCTTAATAATGTACAGGTACACGTTATAATATCAGAGTCCTTGAGTTTTAATAAAATATCAAATGAGCCCTTTTTTATTTTTTTATTATTAATTTTTTTTTAAATTACCATTATACCCCTCCCAATCCCCACGCATACGTAAGGCCTCGCAGCCGCTGGCGGGTCCAGCGGCCGCGCGGCGTGTGCTACCCACCGGCGGCAGCGCGACTCGCCGGCGGCCACGCGGGGATCGGGAGGAGAGAGAGAGAGGCGACCTCTCTCTCCTCTCGATCCCCGCACACGCGCTAGGCCCCGCGGTCGCCTGTGGGTCGCGCCCTCCCCCTCTCTCCTCCCAATCCCCGCCCATGCGCGCAGCCGCCGGCTGTCCCACGGCCACGCGGTGTGTGCGACCCAGTGAGGCGGCCTCGCGATCCCTCCCCCTCTCTCCTCCCGATCTTGGTGCATGCGCAAGGCCGCGCGGCGTGTGCGACCCACCGGTGGCCGCGCGACCCGCTGGCGGCTGCACGGCCTAGCGCTTGCGCAGGGATCGGGAGGAGAGAGAGTGGGGGTAGGGGTATAATGGTAATTTTTAAAAAACTTTAATAATAATTTATTAAAATTTAGGGACCACAATGCTATAATTTTAAAAACGTAGATCTGTGCGTTATTAAGCCTTAAACTCAAGGACCTGGGTGTAATTTACCCTTTTTTTTTTGTCAGGAGTCTATGTTCTTGTTTGAATTCAAATGACAAGGTGACTTTTGGACATCCAGATTGATGCTTTTCCTGTATGGAATGCATGGGGTCATGCGTTGCTTCAAATGGAACACTATGCTCAAGCTCGTGTGAAATTCAAGTAATTTTTTAATCACGAAGTTTTGCAACCTATGAGATATTTTAGGGTTCCTTTGTCGTTATTTGTGAAAGGCATTTAATGTTTCTATGTTTCCTAGGCAAGCACTTCAACTGTACAAAGGTGATACATCAGCCATAATCTTGGAGATCATTAATGCTGTTGAAGGTAATCCTCCAGTGGATGTCTCATCCATGCGTTCCATGTAAGTTTGCATTCAACAATAGATTACACTCTCTACCCCACCACCTCAGTTTCTCACTAGCAAAAATAAAGAAAACATAAAATTTTCTTTGACTTCCGCTAAAGCATTTTTTTATTCATATCATTTTCATATTTGTCCCACAACTGCACCTCAATTTCCCACCAGCAAAAATAAAGAAACATAATATTTTCTTTAACTTCCGCTAAAGTGCTTTTTTATTTATTTCATTTTCATATTTGTTGATATTCCTTTGTATGTAAACATTATTTGAAATTCTGTTCTGCAGGTATGAGCATTTGGCAAAAAGTGCACCAACCATTTTGGATGATTCTCTTTCTGCAGATGCGTACCTTAATGTTTTACACATGCCATCTACATTCCCACGATCTGAAAGATCCAGACATTTCCAAGATGATTCTGATGGTCACTCTGCCTCTAGTAGTTTGTGTTCTGATGAAGGACCTCAAAGTAATCTTGACAGTGTTAGATATGCCGAGTGCCTATACTATTTACAAGAAGTAAGCTGAAAACTCTTGCTGTTTGCCCTCAAGTAGTGCATGAGATGACAGTTTACTTGTGTCGTATCATAGCTGTGAAAGTTTGTAAATACTGTGTAGATTATTAACTGCATAACATTGAAGAAATTATTAATCCATCAAGTGCACGATGTAAAATCCAAAGAAAGCATGATGATGGTAAATATGAATTTCCTAAATAGATTAGGGCTGATTGATTTCAATTAGTTAGACCTACGGCACAGTAATGGCGGATTCTCACGATCAAGTAAACCAACAACAATTTTCTTTCAAGATGATAACAAGATCTTTTGTGTGAGCAGTCCGAGCAAGTCACAGTTACAAATATTTCAAACAAATCCATAGCAATCCTAAGCATTGATCACTATTCGGGTTTATTTGAGCTAGTGAATCAAAGCTTGCTACAAGTTAGCACATAAGGAAATCCTGCACATGCTCATCTGGGTAGTGATGGGCTCTTTGCAACATAGGATGTTGCTGGATAAGGTTTTGATGGCAGACTGAGTAGGAGGCAAATTTTGTGGTGTTGGATATGGGGGAAGGGGGGAAGCAATGGTTGATTAGGACGTTTAAGTGAGACAAGTCGAGGTCGTGATGGTCGGAACTGTGGGCTGAGTGTGGAGCTGCGATGTTGTAGACTCTGTACTGAGCCCTAGGTGTTTACAATATAAAGCGTGACTGCATCTCCATCATATCCAAAATCAACAAGTCAGCATCACAGTCAAAGTTAGTCAATGTTGGGTCTGAAGAAGGTTCATCACATTGCTTTTCTTCTTAGTTGTGTATGATGCCTTATACTCATGGAACATGAGCATCAGCTATCTTAAATGGTAATTTAATAAGAGTTGCCTTCTTACGAGCAGATAAATCTCTTATATGAGTGCTATGATGACAAATCAACATTACCTCCATCCTTGTGTGGTCTAGCTTTTCTCTTGATTCATTGACATGAATCTCACTGCTTCTTGACAACTTGATGAATACCTTAAGCACTTTGATATGCCTTTACATTCAGTAACCTTCTGCCACTATTACACGTTGAGCTTGTTTGGTTGAAGGATAAATTTGGGTAAGGAAAGAGAAAATATTTTATTTTATAGAGTTGATGGAAAAGAAATTTTATTTAATATTGAGAGGTGTGTAGGATGTGAAATAAAGTTGATTTTAAGGTTGAAATTTGTGTTGGATATGAAATAAAGTTGATTTTTAAGGTTGGAATTTGTGTTGGATGTGAAATAAAATTATTTAAATTTATAATAAAGTAAAAATATTATTATTATATTTTTTTGCCCAATTTTGGGCATTTGCCAAACAAGGCCTTTTGTGTACTCAATAAATAGGGGATACATGGCACCTAGCTATGAGCTCCTTAACAATTGATTGTCAGGGCATTATTTCTACTATGACATTGTCATCTCACAATCACCACATCACCCTGATGGTTATATAAGAATATGTCATTGGTCCTTGTCAACTAGGACTCTCATTGCTTATAAATACTATCCTTCATGGCATTCCAAGGGATGAACGATAGAGAGAGCGAATAATTATTTCTCCTTCTTTTCCTTTCTCCTCTCTGTATTCCGAGTGACTTCTTGTAATTCGCCTTTGGCATTGTCTGAATGGTAGAATTCTTCTTTAAATTCAATATTGAAATTTTTCGGGCGGAGCTGAGTTGTAGACGTAAGAGAATCTCTCCAAACTACCTTAAAAATATCTCATTTTTGCTTGTTTTTTCTTCTATTTTTCTCGCTAACCATTTGTTGGAGCACGTAGTGATTCCCGATCTTCTTTGAACTTCTTGCCAAGACAATTTTCACCGTCAACAACAGAAGAGATTAAGATCCTATGGAGGGCATGATTGGAGCCGGTTGTGGTGTAGGCAATGATGGAGCTTCATAGACACAAGTGCGGTGGAACGAAAAGGGCCAGTGTTCATTGAATGGCATAAATGACGAGGGAGCTACAATGTGAGGTAGATTGATGGTGCAACACAATAGACTTGGGTGTGGAATGATGAGATTATCTCATGTAGAATGAGTGGGTTTTTGGAAAACAACTCATACTTATTGTGTTAATTAAAATTTTTTAATCTCACTTAATGGTATTTGCACCTCACCAAATTATAGTTGTTAATAGTCGGTAGCATAAATCTATTTCTCCTTTTTGATGGCTTCTGTAGAAACCTGATGTGGAACAGAAAAAAAAATTACAATTAATATTTTATATTTATATTCAGCGAAATTGATTAGCAAATTATTTTAATTAAGAGAAAAATATTTTCTAGATAAATTATATGATAAATAAGATTTTTGAACCTCGTAAATTAATATATTTTAAAATTAAAATTTAACTGGATCGTATGATAGATAAGAATTTATCAATTTAGATTAGAGCGTCAATTTAAATTCAATAAATCAGATCTGAGGTTCAGGAATTTAGGACAGACGCCTCACAGTTAAATCCAACAGTAATTGACACACAAAGAAATATCGGGTCACACAATTAGAGCCAAATAAATAACCCAAGTCAAGCGAATAATTTTTGTTCAAGTCAAATAATCAACTTAGTTGGGTTTGAGAAAGAATTTATCAGCGATTTGAATGGGAGAAGAGTCACTGGCGATGAGGGTTAACTGATCTGGTCGCAGTCAGGCGGGTTGAAAACATCATAGCCAATGTTATGGAGGAGGCCGTTGGCTTAAGCCTCATGTTCGATGTTGCAGGAGATTGGCGGGATTGAAGTTTGCAGAGGCCAAATGTCGTGCACGAGATTGCAGAGGCCAAACGTCAGCAAAGAAGGTTGCAGAGGCCAAACGTCGAACGCGGAAGGTTGCAGAAGGGAAAATGTCGTGCGCGAGAGACTGCAGAAGGCCAAACGTCGTGCACGAGGTTTGAGATGACTGAACTAGTGTGCATGATGTTATAGAAAGTAAAATCAGCGGGATCGAGATCAGACGTCTTGGGTGATGACCGCTGGCCGGACGTGGGCAGTGGCTGGGAGCACAGTTGGAGCTGCGGCGGCGGGGTTGTTGGCTCTTGCGGGTAGCCGGCGGGTCAACAGAAGCGAAGGCGGTGCGAGCGGAGCGAGCTTTCGAGGTAGGTGAGTGCGCAAAGATTTTTTTCTCTTTTTTTTTTCCGAAAAGTGAATAACCAAGCTAATTTGAGGATTCTCACCAATGGCTAACCCTACCCTTTCATTCACCGGAACATCGACCCCTTAACCCAGATCTAGGTTCTGAGAAAACTTAAATATAATTTCATTCATCAAATACTATCCCCTTTACAATGTAAGACAACCTCTTTATATATAGAGATCCTATAAAGAAATTTAAAAATACAATATTGAATATAAGAAATAAAATACCAAATAAATTAAAGCAAATATGAAACTAATTCTATTACAATAAAATAAAATCAGCTCCAAATATAGTAAGTCTTTCAAACCTCTCAAATATGCTTTGAATCAAATCAAATCAAATCAAATCTAAATAAAACTAATATGGAAATCTCTAATAGCTCTAATTAATTTGAATTTGAATTTTGATTCAGCACTTGACATCATTCTTGCCATCCAATTCAATGCTGATTTGTGTCCCCACCAAAAACTATTTAAATTATTTTTATAACTCTTTTGATGGAGGCATCTTGCAACAGTCATTTTTTGTAAATCTCCCATTTTTTATGGCTGATAGCCATTTTCGAAAGCTAGTAGCTGTCAAAACAGTAATTTCAATCATAAATTGACATTCAAATTGACACAACTTTTGGTTCAATTTCAGTAAATTGACTGTGGAATCATACTTACGTCAATTTGATTTTTGCCAAATCTAGTGATGAAAATGTAACCATTTTGGTATTAATTTGGCCTTATAAGCCGTTAATACATTTTTGGAATGAGAAGTACTATATTAATTCGAAACAAAATTAACTAAAGGCATTGTTATGTCACATTATGATGACCTAGCCCTTCAAATTTGGGCTAATTCTGAGTTCATTTTGTAGGTCAATTATTCGATCAAGCATGAGAGTTGTGAATTTTGGTTTTGATCATTTAAGGCTGATCTAAACACTTGATGAGCCCTTAATTTTTACCGTCGTATACCCCATCATGTTCTCTTAATTATGGATATTTTTCATGATTATTTTTTAATTTCATTATCTTGAAAGCATTTCAAACATGTTAATTAATTTGATTTAATCACTTTGATCACTAAATTGGGAATTGAATCAATTCAATCTTTTGATATTATTGTTACTAATATCGTTCCACCTTTTATAGGGAATTTTGTGTTTTTTTTCATATTTTTGCTCGATTAAAAGGGTCTATTTTTGATATCTTGTATGGGATGCACCCTTAGGTAAATCTCACGTTGGCAAAGTACGAAAAAGATGTTGGGTATATATGAAAATGCATTGGTACCTTCAAAGATGTGTTTTGAAGCAAAACTATGAGACTACTGATGAGAAACTCCATAATTGAGTATGTTTGGGCCAAAGAAGTTCTAGGATGGGTGATTTTTCTAGGAAGCTGCTCAACCACAGTTTCTTAGAAACTAAAGTGGACAATATTTACGATGGGCTGGGCTGTTACACATGCTTTCAGAGTTATTCCGCGTGACCTCTTGGGCAATGGTAGGGCAAACCTAGTGAATACGTCGAGTCCTGAAAAGGGGTTGTATGTGATATTCCGTGAGAGATGCATCTTTAGGGAAATCCAACATCAACAAAGCATGTGAGAGATGCTGAGTATATATAAAACTGCACCCGTACTTTCCTAAACACATTTTGAGTCCTATGAAGTATGGACATGTCAAAAACTCATGTTGTGTTTGTGTCGGATACACGGACAAGGGGGGACACGTGAGGACATGTAGGGACACTGTGTCGGACACGCCACATGACGTGTCATAATATTACTTGGCATGTCAATAAACAACAACAACAACAACAACAACCAAGTCTTAATCCCACTAGGTGGGGTCGGCTATATGAATCCTTTGTTTCCATTGCGCTCTATCAGTTACCAAATTCTTATCTAAGTCTAAATCACTAAGATACTCCTTATAGTTTCTTGTCATGTCTTCTTTGGTCTCCCTCTTACTATTTGTACATGGGCAAAATCCAATAACTCAATTTTTCTAGCTGGAGCTTCAATCGGCCTACGATTTAGGTGTCCAAACCATCTAAAATGACTTTCTCTAAGTTTATCCTCAATTGGTGCAACACCAATATTCTTTCAGATATACTCATTTCTCATTCTATCCTTTCGTGTATATCCACACATCCACCTTAGTATCCTCATTTCTGCAACATTTATTTTATTTGTATGTTTCCTCTTTACACGCCAGCATTCAGCACCATATATCATCGCTGGTCTTACTACAGTTTTATAAAATTTATCTTTGATTCTGGATGGGATTTTTCTATCGCACAACACACCAAAACCATTTCTCCATTTTACCCATCCTGCTTGAATCCTGCTAATAACGTCATTATCTATTTCGCCATCCTTTTGTATGATTGATCCAAGGTATCTAAAGCGCTCACTCTTCTTGACAATTTGATCACCAATTGTCACATCTCCAATATAAGTATTTCTTTTTTGACTAAATGTGCATTCCATATATTCAGTTTTTGATCTACTGAGATGCAAACCTTTAGATTCTAGAGCATTCCTCCAAAGTTCTAGTTTCGCTTTAGCTCCCTCTTTAGTTTTCTCAATAAGGACAATATCATCTGCGAAGAGCATACACCAAGGCACTTCATCTTGGATATGTCCAGTCATGACTTCCATAATCAAAGCAAAAAAAATACGGACTTAAAGCCGAGCCTTGGTGTAATCCAACTGTAATAGGAAAATCCTTAGTCAAACCTCCTTGTGTCCGAACAGAGGTAACAGCTCTTTCATACATGTTTTTAATAACTTGAATATAAGCAGTGCAAATCTCTTTCTTTTCTAAATCTCCTTTGAGACGCAGGACAATTGTGGGATACATATGGGATAGAATTGGACACGTTTAATATTAATGTTAAATTTATTCATTAATATTATATTTTTTAATAATATTAAACATAAAACTAAAACTTATAGACACATTTACCTCCTCTTTATCTTTTTTTTAATATTTAAAATTTTTTATTATTGTTAAAATTTTAAATAGAACTAAAAGCCTATCTCTTATTAGTATTAAAATTTTACATAATATAAGTCAAAACTCTAAGCTGGCCAAGCTAAATCAGATTTCTTCCTCTCGCTGCTCTCGTGCCTTACGAAAATGAACTAATCATGGAAGCTTTGGAATTCTAGCTTCATCTCTGCCCTTCTCTCATTCTCAACATTAAGAGCTCTTACCTCATCTTATTTTCACCCTCGTTGTGGTTGCCTTGACAAGTAAAAATTGCATTTTTCTTTTATTCTTTTACTCACTTTGCTATGTGACTACATCCCAAATTTCTTTAATACGAATGATGTCTTTTCTCAGGTTTTCATCTTAATCATATGGGACTTGTTTGCTACTCATAAGTTATTTATATTTAGAAATTCAAATATATTTTATGTTTTATGTATTTTTTAAGTATGAATTGTTAATTTTATTATTATTGTATTTGACGTATCATGTCGTGTTCGTGTCCTATATTTTAGAAAATCGTTGTGTTATGTATTGTGTCGTATAGTATTCCCGTGTCCCCGTGTCCCAGTGTTGTGTCTGCGCTTTATAGTTTGAGTTAAGGTTGTAAAGTTATTGATGGAAACTCTGTAGTTAAACATACTTGAACTAAAATAGCCTTAGAATGGGTGACATTGCTAGAAAGCTGCTTAACCGGGCAGTTTCACTGAAGCCGCTCAACCACGCAATTTCTCAAAAGTGAAAATGGGCAATATTTACAGTGGGCTATGTTACATAAATATTTTGTTTGGCCTTAAATTATTTTTCTGAATTAATTTGTAATTTATCTTCTTTCATTGTTGGCCATCAAATTTCAAAGTAGAGGTCAACATACATATCATTAATTATTGTTGTGTTAACAAAGTTACTTTTAGCTTCTACTAATTTTAATGGCTCATTGATCTATTAATGATACTTTCTAAAAATAAAAGAGAAAAGAAAATTCTATTGACCTTCATTTTTCAGATAAATCTAAATTTTTTACTTAAGCCTTTATGACTGGAAAATTTTTTTTGATCCTTCTGCAATTTAGCATTTATATGCTACACATGTTAGTTAATCTTGTTCTTGTTATTCTTGCAGTATGCTCGTCCACAAATGGTTGTTTTCATGTTTCGACATGGTCACTTTGCAGAAGCATGCTCACTTTTCTTTCCATCTATTGGCCTACCTTTGCAACCATCCTCTCCTGGTGTGAACACTGCGTCATCATCTTCTCAACGGCCAGATCCAATAGCAACTGAATATGGGACAATTGATGACTTATGTGACTTGTGTATTGGATATGGTGCTATGTCCATATTGGAGGAGATAATATTACTAAGAAGCACATCATCTGCATCTCAAGATGCAAAAGTGAGCCACTACATTGCTGCTGCTCTCATGAGAATTTGTAACTATTGTGAAAATCATCGTCATTTCACCTATCTCTACAAGTTTCAGGTACTTCATGATCGGTCCTTAATCTTATTTTCTCACATGTTGTTCATAGAATGCTTTCTTTTGTTAAATGATTTTACATTTTTGTTCAGGTAATATGCTTGGAATTAGCTTAATCTATGTTGATGTATGGCTGATAGATTGAGGATGAGAATCACATGGCTTTTTTTCACAATTTAATATAAAAATTTATTAAAATCTGAATCTTTTCTTTCCATGTTCTTAAGAGGTTTATTGTATTTATCCCTTCTGGCATTGACAGTTTGCACAATAATATAATAATTTGTGATGTGGTTGATAGTTATCAATTGTCAATAATTGATTTATTTAGTTACGACAGTGAATAAGCAAGCATGGTTGACTAGTAATGGTGTGTTAGGTGCTACACTTGGGTATTTAAGACCGTTTATCCCATGATTGACTTCAATCATATTCTGAATATGATACAACCTTTTGGTTATAGTCATCTTTTGTGTGCATCCTCTTTTTTCTCTTGTTGCTCTTTACAATCCATTGTTTTCTTATTCTTGTATATAAATTATCATTGGAATTTATGAAGTGGAGGGAGAGATATGGGTTAATCATCTGCCCTATTCAGGTGGATTAATTTTGGATTGACTCAGGTGTAATTGAGGACAATTAACTTACACTATGGCAAGGATGACATTATTATTTTTATAAAGTTTGGGAGGTGATCACGTAAGTTCATTCGACTAATCCCTAGACATACAATATAGGCAGATTTTGGGATGTATAGGAAATTGTCCTATGACTTAATGAGCTCAATGCTACATTAACCATACTTTATGCTATTCTTGTTTTACAAACAATCTGCTTTGATTTGTGCCCCCCTAACCTTATTCTGAATTATAGGTTCTTAGAAGGGACAACATTGCAGCTGGCCTCTGTTGTATTCAGTTATTCATGAATGCCTATTCTCAGGATGAAGCAGTGAAAGATTTGGAGAATGCAAAAGTAATAATGCTTTAAGCTTTGTCTATATATGGTGATGATTTTTTGAAAAGTTATATATGGTGATGATTATTTACTTTTTGTTGTAATTTTTTAATATAACACGGTTATTTGAACCAATTTCCATATGGAAGCTTGTGGTGTATTGAAAACATGTTATTGCTGGATGATTCACCTATCAACATTACCACCGTATTACTTGTGAGCTAGAGCTCCAGGTACCATATTGCTGATGCTAGTAATATGCTGAGGTTTTTTTTTTTTTTTTTCAATCAAAACCTAAGTTGAGAAGGTTTTAAATGAATAAGGTGAAAGAAAAGGTAATGGAAGTAAAAAGCTTAGACATCAGGATTAGCAAGAGAATTGTATTGCAACTCAGGCATTACTATCTATATGATATTTAATTTTGAAAATAAATCAAAATTTTGGTGCCAGCGAAATCTTCAGGGAGATTTCCATGCACATGAAGAACTATTTTATGTTATGTAAATCAGATTTTTAATAAACTACAAAGTGGTTCCCATAGGGAATTCATCAATATGAAAAGCCAATAAAATGAGGTTTCTTGGAGATTTGTTCCTGCTTTTTGAAGAACTTATTGATCAAACTGTGTTCGAGTATGGAGTTTGAGTATTTGGTGAAAATATATCCTTTGTTATACTTTATATGTCTAAATTGTGGTTAATGGATGCTTTCAGATTTGTGTTTATAACATTGAATATCTATGCCAACAATTAGCGGTCCTTGTATAATTTGCTTTGATTGATATCTTTAGGTATTTTTTAATTTTCTAATTATTTCTTGCAGTTCCATTTTGAAGAAGGATTATCAGCAAGGCATAAGGCTAGTGAAACTACAAAAGCTGTGCCTAAGGCAGTTCGTGGGAAGAGTGCGACTGATAAACTGTCTGAAGAGGAACTTATAAAGCTTTCAGCTCGTGTTGGCATTCAGGTAGCTATGCTTTTTGGTGAAAGTGGTAGCTATGGTTTTTTAGATAATTGAGGCAGCATTTTCTTGAGTTTAGTTGTGCTATTTAGTGTTGCTGATCTTGTCATTCTTCAGTGACATTATTTTAGTGGACATTGCCTGCATTTTCACGAGCAATTTGTAGGTATCTTGTGTATTTTCCTTAAATTAATTATATTTTTTAAATATTTTTATGTCACTTAAAATAATATTATGAATAATTTAACTTAAAAAAATAAAAATATCTTTTAAATATTAAATTTTAAAAAATTTAAAATTTAAAATGATATCATAAAGTTTGTTTAATTACTTTCCAATCATTCAGATTATTTATATGAAATAAGAGTTTAAATATATATCAGTAGATTAGTTTTATTTTTTCAATTTAAATTTAATTTAAATCGATTAGCTTGATACAAACATGATATAGTTAATAATATAGATGTTGTGACATAAATCAAGATATACTGACCTAATTAAATTATATATATGTTCTTTCTCTTCAAATTTTTGACTAAATAAATAGATAAAATAAAAAAGTTAAAATTTTATCTTTTTCGTAATATGGGATTGATTAAGGGGAAAAAATGTGATCGACATTCAAAAGAAGCAAAAACAATATCAGTTATGGTAAAAAAAAAATGTCATTAGTATATGTAAGATCACAAAAAAATGTTTGCTAAAGTAGATGACTTAGCTGCTTGCGAATACCAAATCTTTTTCTATTGTCGAAACACTAGCGTGCGTAAAACTTTCTGTGATCCCAATTGCGTAGCCCAATATTTTTCTCTCAATTTTAACATCCAATTATATGTATAAGTTGTACTTTATGTATAAAATATTTTTTATTTTATTTTTTATGTCGAATCGACTATTTTAATATTTTTTTACTAATTAAAAGTATCTAGAAGTATCTGATAAGTATCGGGGAAGTATTGGATAGGTATCAAATTTTTAAAAAATAAAAATAAAAATTGATATGCTATGTGGCGTATCGAATATGTATCGGTGGAGTATAGAGGAGTATCAGTATCTAATACGGATACGTTAGGCTTCATAAAGTATCGGTGCTTCATAGATGGAGATATTTTGTCACAACTTATTGTCTAGTATTTCCTACATATTTTGTTTAGATCTATAGCTCTTGCACATGCATAAAATGAATAGCCACTATATAACTTTGTACTAATAAATAGAGTTACTTTTTCTTTTTTAATTTCATATTGTGATTATAAAGCCATCAACATTGACTTTGCTTAATAGTACATCTACTTCTAGCTGCTTGGATGTTAGTAGCAAGAAAATGTTAAGGAACTTGAGAGAAAACATTTCTTTAACCTCAAATTATGAGTATAAAAGATTTAAACGAGCCAACGTAGAAGTTCAAATACATAGATAGAGAAATGCGTAGAATATAAAATGCATCAGTTACAAAATATATGAATGCATGAATGATCATCAAGCGAAAACTTTGATTAGTGATGGAAAGGAGGTGTCCTAGCCATGTCGGTGGCCATGATATGTTTTCAAAGAGGGTTGGAGAGAGGGAGCCAGCTTTACCTCGCTTCAATCTCAGGCCTTATCCTTATCTTTGCTTTGTCCATCTCCATTCACGAACGATCATCAAACTTGCAAAAACTTCGATTAGTGATGGAAAGGATGTGTCCTAGCTATGTTGGCAGCCATGATAGGTTTTAAAAAAAAGTTAGAGAGGGGGAGTTGACTTTATCTCGCTTCAATCTTGTGCCTTATCCTCGCGTTGCTCGTCTCAATTCATGAACAGTCTTCGAGAAACCAAAAACTTTGATTAATAGAGAGTGGGTGTCCTAGCTTTGTTTGCAGCCATGGTAGGCTTTCAAAGCGACTTGGGTAGTGGGAGTTGGCTTTACCTCTCTTCATCTCGTACGTTATCCTCGTACTCATGGTCTTCACTTGAACTTGGCTAATGGATTGGCCATGAGAAGCAAGTTATGGATATGAATAGAGGTTGCAGGTGGTGGCTATGGATAGTGTTGCTGGGGTTAGGATTAATGTATCTGGAAAAAAATTTTAGCGGTGGAATGCAAAATGTCATACCGCTCATGGAATGGCCAAATAACGACTGTGATTGTTCGATTCTTTCACAGAAGACAACAAATAATTTTTAAGCAGCTCCCATTCACTATAGATAAGTTCATAACTACTACTTCATGTTATGCAATAAAATTCATTCATTCATTCTAGGAATTACATGCAGTCTTTTCTAGTAGAAACATGACAATTTTTTTTTGGAGACCTATTTGAATAGATACAAAAACATTGACCTACCATATGTCTAGAAATGAGATGTTTACTTCTAGACACAATGGAATGATGAAGCCTTTCTTTGTTTCTTCAAATACACACTTACAGTAGCTGTCACTAGATTTCTTGTAGATCCCTAGTTTTTCCCTCACTCATTTTATGGGGCTTTCTTCTGGGATAGTCTTGTATTAATCAACTCTTGGTGGCTTCATGATTGAGCGATAGTGTCTTTGAATCATCTTGGGTAATATGGTAATCTTCATGTCTGTTTTGTGGAGGGACTTGAATTAATTCCCCCCTCCATGTGCAAATGGAACACCCTCAATTGTGTTTAAGATCCCCTTGACAGGATGGTCCTGTCCCTTGCATCATAGCCATTGGTCATAAATGCAAGTGGAGAGAAAAACGCTTATGGTTATTGCAAAAACCGAAGGTATTTTTTGGTTTTTGTTACATGACTTCTAGCATATATTTTTTTTTAAATCGGGTGGACATGAGTCCAATTTAGGTCCGTCCCAAATCTTTCCTTATTTTGTATGTCGAGTTAATTGATGTTGTCTAAATCGATTAATTTTTTGCATTGCTGAATTTATCTCCAAGCTATTAAACCACTGGTTGGCTATTTGTAATTTGTGGATCTCTAGCAACTACAAAATCAAATGGGTTCTTTTCTGTATTTTTTATGACTGATCTATCTAATGTAAACCCTCAAAATATTCTTATCTTGACTTGGTTCTGGCAATTACAGGTTTCTAGGCACCACTCCATTCTTTTGATTGTGGTTTGTTATTTTTTTCAATTATGTAATTCTGTCTGCACGAACTTCGGATGGTATATTTCAAGAAAAATCAAAAGCTTCTTAAATTAAAAATGCTTTTTCAAAACTGTTGAAGTTACCAGAATCTTTTAAGATATTGATGAAAAATTTAAGCATTACCATTATGAAAGTTAAGCATCATCCATCAAGTGTTGCTTTTCATAACTTTTCCAGTTTCCTGAAAATTCTGTTTTGATTAAATAATTTTCACTATAATTTATTAAGATCATCTTTTAAGTGCTACAATATTTGCGTGTTCTTCATGTGCAGTAAACTGCATTATTATGTTGTCTCATTAACATGCTGTTGATAGTAAAACTTTTTACATCCTATCTTGTTATTATTATTTCTTAAATCTGAAATGAGTTTCATTGCTCTATGCTCTTACATATACTCAATGCCTGTTATGCTCCTAAAAGACAGCTTTTACGTGAACTTTATGATGTAATTTTTCATTCGAGAATGTATATTTGCATTGACATTTATTGTTTCAAGTAGAAGATTTGATCTTCTCATCGAACTGCAACCCTTAAAATTCTTAGTCAATTTCATTTGGATCCTTAAAGATGGCATATAAATCTTCATATAGTGTTGATGTAGGTTTCCGCAAGATTTACTTTAGATTGTTATTCTTATTCTTTACAACTATATTGCATCAGGGTAAATTTTGCTAGGCAAGTTATGTAGAAAATCAAGGAGGATCATTGACGCATGTCAGTGTTAAGGTAGGTAGGACTTAAGAGTGCAGTAATAGGTGAAATAATAATTGATGGTTTAAGTCATCAAACCTATCAAACTCTGGATGTCATCAACCATTATGAATTATAAAATCGTTCACTATTTAAGAAGTTAAACTCAAAAGCCCAGATACATTTTCTAGAGTGTAAGACTGCAGAACAAACGAAGATGTAGAAGACCAAAAAATCAAAGATAACTATATTCCTTTTATATCCAATCTCGAGGACATGTGCACTCGAGCTATTATTCTTGATAGGGGCATAAGGAGATATGGTGAATTTTTTTTTATTTTAAATTTTGTATTCTTGAATCTCCACTAAAACACCTAAAATTAAATTACATTGTAGTGCTAGTATTAACATTATTGTAATGCTATGTATATTTGGCTACTATACATGTGCACTCAAGGTATTTCTTTTTGGTCATTTGATTTCTGTGTGTTTTGTTATATTAAGTATGGCTTATCTTCTGTTTTTTTATTTCCTTTTGTATAATGAGTAAAGATTGAATTGTATTAGACCTTGGCTTTTGAATGTTAATTATCAGAGTGAATGATAATTTGCTTCTATGAATTTCTTATTGTTTGCTCCTTGGCAGTAAGTCACAGATTTGTTTGTGTGATCAATTCCTACATTTCTAGTTTTCTTAATTGAGGCCCTGTTTGGCAACTGGCTAAAAATAATGACTTATTTTAATCATGACCAAAATCTTAAATTTATTTTTAAAAAAATTTTAAAAATTATTTTATATCTCATCCTACACAAATTCTAATATTAAACAATCACTTTATTTCACTTCCAACACAATTTTTAATATAGCTAACTCAATTTATTTCACATCATACACATTTTTCTAAAACTTTTCACAAAAATTTTTCAAACCATTTTTTTTCCTCCAACCAAGCAGGCCTGAAAGTCCGATTCTATTGTTTTTTTATCACTTATCTAATATGTCTTTATTGCCCTGGCTTTTCTAATAAATCCTTCTATTCTTTTATTTATTTATATGAAATTTTTATATTTATGCGTAAATCTCTCTAGGTGGAAGTGGTGAAGTCCCTCAATGATAGCGAAGGGGTGCAATGGAAAAATTCACTTTTTGGAAATCCCAGTGACCCGGAGACTTTCAGGTACTTATGTTGAATGTGATTATACATATTTGTTTATACTCTTATATGCATTATGCATATTGTTGGTTCTCATTTTAAAGATTTCGGGCAGTTCTTTTTTTCAGCCATACATATGCCATAACTGTTCATTGTGATATGACCAAATTGTAAGCATAGTATTTATTGTCATTATAATATTTATATCGCAACATTCTACCCTAACCCCCTACTTTGAGAATGACTACTGTCACAGGTGTGGCTACAAACACGATCCGTTCTAATGCTAGTAACTATAATAAATTAATTCGTTGTACCCTATGAAGCAAAAGGGTGCTCGATGATACGAAGAACTGTGGAGAAAGTCCAATATTGATGCTTGGGATGTCTCTGTAACTATAGTGTAAAATTTCATGGAAACTCATCATTGTGAATTTGCTAAACAATAGGATTAGTCATCTTCAAAAAAATAGTTGGATCAGTGGTGAAAAAAAATCATATGGATGAAGCAAAAGATAGCTACTTTTGTTATCCGAAGTGTTAAGCACCTTCTTCAAATCCCTCTGTAGTTCTTCCCATATAGTAGAATCAAATCTTTTCTTTTATTTAGTCCCCTTGATACTGAAATTTTTGAGGCTAGCTGCCAATCTATAAGCTAGTGGTGATAGGTCTAGTAATTTCTTCCTCGCCTTTCCTAAGATTATTTTTGCTTTAGATTGATAGGCTTCTTATTGTTACTAACAGATATTCATGTTTTATCATCTGGCTAAAAGACTGAATCACTCATGCTGATTACCTACTAGAGAATACTAGCTAACAGTAGCTAGCCGACGTGAGCTCTTTTGTTTTGTTTGAGATGGAAAAGCATAATCTTTTGCAACTATATTTCTAATGTTTAGAATATTCCATAATCTTATTTGAAATAGTCCTCCTGGACATACTTATCCTGCTCTAAACAATAAAACTTCAGTAATCCCTAAAGCTTAAATTATAGCCTTATCAAATCTCCCTACCTAATCCCCTGAATAGAGCACTTCCCTAATTACCTAATATGGCAAGGCTTTGACTAAAATCGATTAATCATAGACTGCACACCTACATCCCTTTGATTTTTTAGGCTTTAACCGTTCATCCCTGCACTCTTCTCCTTGCTAGAATTAGGGTTCAATGTTTTCACTGTGCTGAGGAAGAACATCCATTTGTTCTCTTTGCTGAGCTCATGGTTTGTTGATTGCTATGATGGGAGACATGTTAGAGGATTTGATACATGTGCTTGTTTATAACTTAAAAAGAATGATAGTAATTTTTTTTGGTTCTTGTTTTTTTTTTCGTGTTCTATGGATCAAATTTTTGGTTTCAGAGGATAGATCCTTGATTTATATTTTTCAACAAAGTGCGTTTATGAAGTCATTGGTGAATAGTTAGCCTCTTTGGAGGAAGTCTCATTAAGATAAAAGAAATGAAGAAGATGATGAGTGGTGGAGAGGGATTGCACTCCGACATGGAAAACCAAGTCGCCATTGTCCGGCAATAAATGATGACGATGATGAGTTGGTCAATCATGTCTGTGAATTAACAATTTAGCTAAGCCTGGAACACTGTTTGAGGGACAACCACCTTGTCTACCCTGCCCCCAAAAATCCCCAGTCGTTCACATACGGGAAGGTGAATTTTTCTTAGCTTACAAGCCATGCACTTGGATTGTAGAATGCCCACTATAAGCAAAAGGGAGATGGGATCTTGTAGGATCAGTTCAAACAGCTAATCCAGATAGAATTTTACCGATTGAGCTATGAGGAAGGAAGGTGGAACTAATGGTACAATTTGTCCTAAAGAAGGGTTAATAAGTCTGTGATTAATCCATGGAGTTTCGGTGCCAAACTATCATATTAGTCATCTCGTTGGAGGAAAAGTCAACATCGATGTAGCTCACCATAGGCTTGTAGGAATGTATGGAAAGGGAAATTCAGACTTATTTTATCTAGAGCTTTGGCTAGGCAAGCACTCTTTCCTGCATGAAACATCGAGTGAGCGAGAATAGCCTAGTTGTTGTCGAGAAATGGCGGCTTGAGAAACAACTAGTATTATGGCCACTATAAGATCACTGGCCACCCAAATAACTTGTACTAGAAACTTGACCTAGAGCTATGCTTGGAGAATTTTAGAAAGCAAGCCATAAAGAAGTAGTTGTGGTTGCAAAGTGGAGCCTAAAGAGGACATGCTCAAAATTTATGGAGTTACCTTACCCTATATCTGCTTGTTGCATCGAAGCGGATGGAGGTGCGTTCGTCATCTATGGTCGGTCACATAGAGGAAATGTTCACCTTTTGGATGCAAGTCAACAAGTTGATTGCTGATGCCATTATGGGGAGCGGTGGCTAAGAAAGCTTCTTTTTGACCAACTTTGTCTGGTGCTTAGGATTAGAAACAATTCCTCGCTAGAAGCTCTATGACCTTGGGTGGATCAGGAAAGCCACAATGATAGTTATCGATCAGTAGTGCCGAGTCCACTCTTCCATCACCCAATGATAAGTCAATGAAGTGGCCTATGAAATGGTACCACTCAACATCTTTCAAATGATCATTGGGAGCTCTTACTTTTATAATCAAGATGGAGTTTACAACAAGAGGGCTCCAAAATGGAGGTTCACTAAGGCAGGACTTATGTGGTGAATTGAGATGACAAAATCGTAGCAGTTTTGAAGTAGCGGGAGAAGTGAGAGATATTGAAAACTCTTGCCATAAATCAATGTTCTTCTTTATACAGAGACATCCTATATAGAAGATGGGGTCAGTGAAAAAACTTGGAGTTTCTAGGCCAGAAAAAAGGGCTTAGGAAGGACCTTTTGACTTTAAAAAAAGTAATGCGTGATTCGAGCTATAAAGTCAAGGAATGCAACTAATGCCTCTAATCAACTTCAATTGAGTCCCTTGGCTAGTCACGTGACAAAAGAAGGTACGAATCATGAAGGCTTGAACCAGGGATAAGAAGCCCTGAGCAAGAAGTCTTAGAAGAAGAAGTCTCGAGGTGTAATATCTCGAGAGAACACGTGTCTTTGCTTCAGAGGGAACCTAAGTTCAAGAGAAGAATGCCTAGCTCAATAGATAGTAAGGACTTGCAAAACCTTGGAAAAGTTCCTAAGCAAAATAAAACCCTCAGGTCCACTTAGGGAACTCTAAAGAACATGGCTCTTGACACAAAGTACTCTTGAGAAAAGTTGCATGGATGAGTCCAAACCAAAGAACACTAGACGACTAAAGACATACGTCGACATCATGCGAAAGCCACCCAAACTTAATCTCTCGATACAAGTAGACCTTGCATGAGATATGGGAGCCATTGAAAGTTGCATGTGCATGATCCCATGCACTGTAAGCTATAAACAAGAGTTGACGTTAGCTGTGTTTGAGTAATTGGATGTAATTTGGGAGAGGGACAACCAGATTTTAGATTCGATATCATAAATATGACCCAAGAACAACCTCCTATAAATAGCAAGGGAACTAAATGTAAAAATGCTTTTTTTCTGAAAGAAACTTTTGTGAAACTTAAGGAGTACTTCCATCTTCCTTTTTTTCAGTTGCCTTCTCTTTCTTTTCTGGCCCTATTCGAAGTTGTGAGAGCTAGAACACTCTCATTGCCTACTCCTACGATGTGGTCCTAGAGATGTCGTGAGTTATGTTGCTGAAGGGATGAGAACCGCACTGATCCTCAGAGGGGATGCACGGAATTCCTTCTTTCTTCGAATCGCTAAAAGTGCTTGTTCTATTTGAAAAGAAGGAAGTTGACAATTAAGCAAGGATGGACTTTGTCAAAGGAAACAAAGGGGAGGAATTTATGGTCGTGATGTGCCCCTTTATGCAGACACAAATGTTTCTAGAAATTTACAAATTGCTCTCTTTTGTGAAATTAATTAGCAAAAAGCACTAGAGCATCATGTGATGTCAGATTGGATGAAAAATTGGAGGAAGTCCAGCATCTCTTTCCAACTTTTAATTCATGTTCAAATCCTTTGCTTTCTTTTGATTTTTTTTGTTTTCTTGCATTCAAACCTTCCTCTCCCTTATGTAACATAGTAGTTAAGGCAAGTGAGTTCATTTCATTCCCGTTGGCCAAGCATCTTAAAGCTTTCCATCTTTCTCCATTTACCTTCGATCTGCCATATTCAAAGTGATAATATTGTAATTGTAGTTGGCTCAACATAAATTCAACCTTGGCAGGTTGATCAAAAAGGAAGATTTAAACCAATTTAACTTCTTCCAATACAACACGTGTCAGTTGATAGGAGAGGCTAGTTAACCAATAAGAATTGGACATATTGGCAAGTTATTTGAAAAAATACAATGGTTGGTGTGGCCACATGGCAATGAAAAAGAAGTGATTGTACTTATGTCAAGCATTATTGCCTTAAAGATTTGCATGCTTTAAACGATTCTAAATGGTACTCTAACTATACTTAAGCTACTCTTGTTTATCAGTGCTTCATGAAATACTTGATTATAAATTTTGAATTCTGTCTCTACTAGTAGTTGTGTTTGCATAACTAAAGAGGACACTGCATGACTATAAATATGATTCGGCTTAGTGTCTATGCAGATTAGGATGTGCTAAATTCTTTTATTGATGAATAAATTGTTGCCATTAGCAATTTTAACTAACCAAAAATGTAGCAATGTTTGTGGTTTGCCCAATGTTCATAACGCATTTTTTATGCTGTTTTTGAAGAGTCACAGTAATTATGTAAATACCTTTTTGATTTTAAACTATTATGTCAGTTTAAAGCAAAATGCTAGAGTGTACTGTGTTTCTCCTATCCAACTCTCTTAATGTAGCCTATTTGCTATTCTTTGCTCAAAGTCTTGGTTGAAGTTACCAAATTCATTGTTCACAATATAAATCTTACCAAGGTAATTCTAGGTGTCTAGTTGCTGTATACATTTTTTTTTACATTTTCTTATAATCCTGTACTAACCTACTGCTTTGTAGGAGGAGGTGTGTTGTTGCAGAAGCTCTTGCTGAGAGGCATTTTGACTTGGCTTTTCAAGTGATATATCAGTTTAACCTTCCTGGTAGTATCATTATGATATAATGCCTCTTGATTTGCAAATTATTCTCATTTTTGCTGGTATTCTAGGTTTTTTGTGTTTATTGAACTGATGCATGCATTTGTTCTTAATGTCAAATTTCTCGTAGCGGTTGATATCTATGCTGGTGTAGCAGCATCCCTTGCCGATAGGAAAAGGGGTAGCCAACTGACTGAGTTCCTAAGGAATATAAAGGGAACTATTGATGAAGAAGACTGGGATCAGGTAAAACATGTCTACAATGCATTCATCATTGTTCTGACACTCCGAGAAATGAAATGATGACTATTTAGTAATCTTAAATATCATTACTTCAATACTATCTTGGAATCAAGATTTTGTTCATTATCCGCATTTCAAGTTTTGTTGGTATGTCAAGGTTGATGGATGAGTTGAGGATATAAACTAAATGCAAAGCTTAATGACACCTTAATAATAGGACTATTAAAATCCATGTAAAGAGTTATGTATGTTAACAAAAGAATAAGAAATTTAGGGAGAATGTAAAATTCATACATCTAGTTTTTTAATGGCAATGTTAAGCATAGAAAGGAATGAATCATATAAGACAAAAGAAGGAGCATGCTCCGTTTCCTACAATGTATAATTTGGTAGTCGATAATATATATCTCTCATCACTCAACCACAAATAACAGTTTTATCACGAGTTTGTCAAGTTTCCTTGAAAGATGATTTTATTTGTTAAATTAAACTCCTATGGTATTTTATTTTGACCACTTGTATTATGTTGTTGGTATCATTATCTAAAATGGTTTTTCTATAGCATATCCAAGATACGTGAAGGATTGCACAGTTGTATTACCTAATTCATCGTAGTTGACTTTAGTTGTATGACTTAGATGTGACTAATCATGGTTAAGAATAAACTTTACCCCTTTTGCCAAGCTTGTATCTTGGAACTAAATGTTGAGGTCACCCCTCATGTTCCCGTGAGTAAGAGTTACCGTCATTTTAAATAGTAGGAATTTTGAGAAGCGATTAACACCGGCCAATCTTTTTTTGTTATTGTTGTTAAACCAATCTTTAGTTACTATTCACCAAATAAGGTATTCCTATTATGTGAATTATGAAATAAGTGATCTTTTGACTGAACTTTTGGATGGTATACTTATTGAGCTTCCTAGCAAGTTGCCATTTATGAGGGGACATCCACCATGCTCTCAACCCAGTTACAAGATGTCAATTGACCCTTCTTCTGCATCTGCTTTGCAATATAAACCCCTAGGTAAGGGAAGAGTTTAATAGCCAAGACTGCAAACTATTAGGGAAGGATTTTATTAAGCCTATTTAAGCCTTTGTGTTGTACTTGCTTTATTGACTTCCTAAGTTCTTGGAAGATGTGCTTAGAATCATATCAATAGATAAAGCACAATCAATTATAGGTTCTAATTCCTTGTTGGGGGACTTTTTTTTTAATTTATTTGAGGGACATGTTGGACATGTTTGCATGCTCTGGTTGGTATTTAAGGATTGACTTTAAAAGTGAGTATCATCAAATTAAATTTATGTCATGAGATGAGTGGGTAGATGCGTGTACAACCCGAGATGGCCTCTTTAAATTAGTTATGCCTTTTGGGATTTCTACCACTCATATGACACTCTTGAGAGTGCTAATCCATATTTTGCAAAATTTCATTCAATTTTTTTGTTGTTATTTTCATGACAATTTGATTTATAGACAATCTAACAATCGCATTTAAGTCACTTTCATTTTGTTTTTCTTGCACTTAGAGAGGCATAACATTTTGCTAATCCTAGAAAGTGTGATTTTTTATTCCATTGTACTTTTTATTGGATTTGTTATATCATTTCAAGGTATTATTATAAATCATGTAAAAGTGAGAACGATTAAAAGTTGCTCAGGCCTATCAACTATACTAAAGGTACATAGTCTCATTAGACTAACTACCTTTTACAGAAGATTCCTTTGAGGTTTTAATGTTATTTTGGCTCGATTTGTTTTTGACGAAAATGTAGATTTTTACATGGATTTGTTTTGCTACTTGATCCTTAAAAGAGTTTAAGCAAAATCAATTTAAGAATGTGGTCTTGTGCATCATGATTGTAGAAAATTTTAAAGTTTCTAGATTGTTTGTGATAGTTTTCAGATAAGCATAGGTGGACTTTTGAGGAAGTGTATCCAATAAAGAATTTTATGCATTTGTTTACTCACTTCGATATGACGATATTACTTGTTAATAATGTAGTTTGTTTTGTTTTAGATTTAGTTAGCTTTGAAGTATGTGCAATCTCAGAAGAAATTCTGTTCGTTGTATGTGTATACATATCTTCTAAATCAACAAAAGTGCTAAAAATTAAGTTGTGGCCTTTGTTTGGTGTACTCCAAAGACTTAGTGTTGAAATTCGTGGCAATTATGAGTTAAAGGATGAATATGTTTCCAACCCTTGTTAAATTTTTTGTGATATTCAAAATGGGAATCATTTTTATCATGTCATTTTCATTCTTTAGGATAATCATTTATTTAGATCGACATGGCTATGCATTCCTAGCATTGCATTTACGTGTTATCTTATTTTGGAAATGCATCCGTGTGGCTTTACTATTCATTATGGTATTGCAAGACTATTTCCTAATTTTTTATTGGTTTTACTAGTCTAGTTTGTGAAAATATGTTGCTAGAAATGTTTCCGATTGTGACACTGTGTTTGGTGGTTGAGAAAAAGAAACAAATGTTTGTCTTTACATGTGTACCCGTATTGCACTCCACTTGGACTGATTTCAATATTGATTTTGTCTTAGATTTACTCCATCTTTCACGTATTTCAAGATTATCAAGATTTATTATTTATCCTTTTTTAATTTCTATTCTTTGCCATATTTGTCTTTTTAGTTGGTACTTATACTTCCTGTTATTCATATTCATCTTTTTATTTTATTAGTATTTGTCCATTAGTTTGTTAGGGGGCTAAAACTCTATAAATAGCCATAAATCTTTGTAATTTGTAGTTTTGGATTATTGCATAAAAATACTCTCAAATTCCCTTCCTCGTCTTCCTCCTCTCTTTATTGTCCTTTTCTTCTTATCTTCTTCATACCTTTTGCCCATACATGTTCTGCTTCACGTTTTTATTGCTAAATGGCTATGATGGTTTGAGATGTGACATCATGTTATATCTCTTTTGATAGGTTCTTGGTGCGGCTATTAACGTTTATGCCAACAAGCATAAGGAGCGACCTGATCGTCTCATAGATATGTTAATCAGCAATCACAGGTACTTCCCGCTATATGATGTCACGCTCTTTTTCTTAGCTGCTACAGATATGGTAGTGAATTGTGCGAACTTGGCAGTATTTTAATTCATTGATTTACCTTTCATATCATAACAAGAGTTTATCTGTGGTTTCCAACATTAATCTTTCATTCAAATTCTCAGTAGTGTTGTTGGGAATGCCCTATCAAATTTTTTTTGCAAGTGTAATTTTAAAATCATTTTATAATGTGCTTTAATATGAAATTTTGTGGCAAAGCTCATTGATAATTGCTTTGGATGGACAAAAATACGATATGTTGTTCGCAGGAAATAAATGTGAGAATTTGGCCTTGCTTTTTTGGAATCTCTGTTACCGTACCTTTTTTCGTTATCTCTATACCTTAATAATGGCACTGCCAAAACTAAATTACTTCTCAATTTGCTTAAATGATTCAAATCCAATAAAGCCTCACTAAGTCATTTATATGCAAAATTTGGAACCTGAAACACGTGCAATGTATGAAGTTAATTTAACCTCACCGAGGCCTTGCCACTGTTGAACTCTGATTTCAGCATCATCTATAGCTTCTTGACACTTGGAATAGTTTTTGATATATCATCGAGTTTGCCAGAACTTCTACACCTCCTGAGTGAACTTTTATTCTATTTGAGTTAAATGGGTGTGCAAGGCATATTTCTTCTGTATATGCTAATTTTATGTTTAAACATTCCTTTTTTATCGTTTCTTTTCTGCTGAATCTCAAGTTACTTCACGTTATTTGATGTCCTTTGAATTATAGTCAGTTTGTAATTCTCAACAGGAAAGTAATTTTTGTTTTTGTGGACCTCAACAGGAAAGTACTTGCTTGTGTTGTTTGTGGTCGTTTGAAAAGTGCCTTCCAAGTAGCATCCCGAAGTGGTAGTGTTGCTGACGTACAATATGTTGCTCATCAAGTATGTGTGCTTTTACCTTATCATCTAATTTTGTGGACCTTATTATGAATCTGTCTCCTAACGTTGACAGTATTTATGTAATACGCAAAGTAGGCTTCTACCACCAGCAAGCTGCATGTGCATGCATATTGAGTGCATCATAGATCCTGTGGGTGAACGCATATGTTCATTTTTTATAAAGACTAAAGGAATGAGTAGAATGTGGAAAAGAAAATAGTTTGAAATGTTAATGAAATGGCGGAAAGTTGCATAAAAGGGTGGTCAACTATTGGGATTGTTACATTCTCAAGAAAGTGTGAAAAAACACTTATTTTTGTCTTTGAATATTGGAATTGTAATAATAGAATTGTTTGGCATACAATTAATATGAAAAGAAACTTGTTATTTATAATATAGGAGGAATGTAAACAAGGAAATTGGTTAACTAGGAAATAGGATAAATTCCTGCTTTATATATATATATATATATATAAGAGTTTGTGATTACTAAACAAAATAGTAGAGAATTTATTGCCATAAATATTTTCAATATTTAAGGAAAATTCTTGGGATTTCCAAAATATTTCTTAACACTCCCCCTTAAGCTATCAAATTAAAGTTTATTTTATGGAAGCAAGAAACACCGTTGCCAAAGGGACCCATGAGATGTCTTGTCAGGAGCAAGAACTCATGTTCTGATGCATATATTGTCTTAATTACTAGGTGTAAAGAGATGTAAAATTTCCACAGAGAGGCATGGGAGATAAGTAGTCATAAAATATGCACAGGACACTCATAAGAGGAGTTGAATAGATACCAAGTTCCATTTACCCTTTTCGATAGCACCTTTGAGTACTCACCTTAGGCACAACACTCGTCCTTACTAAATTTTAGCCGAGGACAACACTTGTTGCATGACTCCAAACTCATTACACAATATGCACGCATGGCTCTAATTGAGCAGCTTTATGATTGAGATACACGATCGACCATCGATTTATTCCTGACAGAGTTTGTCCTTGACGGTTGAGATTTAACCGCATTGTTTTAATCTTGATCAACTAATGAATAGGACAAATTTTGGAAGATGGATGCTGCAGATTGCTAATTGTGTAGAGGTTGATGGAACGTAGATTTAGTTGATTGAATATTCCCTTATTTTATTGATTTGATTGAAAGATATTTTAGTTTCGGGATGATTTTTTTCAGTTATTTTATTTGCTAGTATGTGATTCTTATAAAAATAATGTTTAGTATTTCTTTATTTGTGAGAAAATTATGTCATTATGTATTTTTTGCTTTATTGAGTTAGTTTTATTAAGGTTTATATATATTGTTTTTTTTAATGTTGAATGAAAATTCTTGCCTTCTCCCTTGGGATTGTTTAATTTTGAATTGAATCGATATACTGGATATGAAAGGGCTTAAACCTTGGGTGAGAATCCCTAAATCTGACCTCTGAAGCTCACTTTCTCCGGATTTGATTCTGTCCCCTTTCGCTCCCTCTTATCATTCATTTCACTGCACTCGCCATTCGTTTAGTTTTGCGTACATCTCGCGTGCACTGATTCTACCCATTGCATTGTCAACCCCATAAGTTGGCGAGCACGTCGGCCCCTTTGTTTCGTCCATGCTACCAATCGTACTCCCCGGGAGGCTCACCAAGCTTGTGCAAACCTGCCACGCCAACTCATTGAATCTGCCCCATCAAGCCACCACCTTGTCAAGCCAACCCTATTGCTTGGCTCCATCTGCCTCAATCATCATGCAGGGCTAGTCTCAGCGCATTAGAGCCTGCTCTACCTTAATTGACTAAGCATTTATAATTAAGGTCTCACATCTCACTAGACGATACAACCAAGCCTTATTTCTCCATAACACTTATTTCTGAGTACTTAAAATTCTGCAACTCAAGTACGAATTTCAGCGAATTACATGATATGAATAATTGACTACTGTGGTTTTATTAGTCGATCTTGATTTCGCTCAAAATTGCTTCACTATGCGACTTATCATTATTGAGTGAACTAATCATTATTGGTTACTTGTTATGAGAACCTGAATTTTCTTCTACCTTGTTTAATTTTTTAAAATCAAAATTGAGCTATAGTCTAAGTTGGTAATTTTTCAATCAACTTAGATCTTATTTATTTAAAATTTTGAAGGATTATTTTTGCGGGTTAATTTTTTCTTAGTCATTACAAAATTAAATTCTAAAGTTTCTTTATTGGTTTGTGATTAATCTGCTATGCAAATTTGCTAATCTCTAAAATTGCATTTTCATTCATCTGTCCCGCATCACTTTAGGTGCATTTTCTAATGTAATGTTGGTAGAGAAAATGGCCTTATCAGTGTCATTGAAGTTGGGGAGGATATTGAGCAGGAGGCGAGATGGTGGAGATTGTTGGCACTAAGATGGTGGGGGTTGTTCTCTGAGCTAGAGAAGCAAGAGTTTTTCTTTATTTTGATGGGCTAGAGAAGCTAGATCTGCTTCACAACAATTCCAACTTGATGTTAAGCTCAGGAAGGCAATACTAGTTTGGCAAAGATTGGAAGATTTACTTTGCGACTACTATCTATATGTCATGGACATGGAGGAGTAAGGTGGATTTGTGGTTGGATTCAGAAGATTAGTTAAAGTAGATTACAATAAATGTTATAAATGAAGTAAACTGGAAGGATAGATTGAAATCAACGTGGATGTTGTGGCTTGTCGGTGCTCAGGCTTATTAGACGTATGTGGATCCTATGACTCGAGCCTTCTTTGGGTGGTTATGGTAAAAAATTTAAAGACATTTCCATTCGAGAGCAAAACATGTGAGTTACAAAGCAAGGCTTGGAGGTGGCTTTCGCTTTAGGAAGGTTGTGTTAAAGTCGGACTGCTAATCCCACAATGTCCTTGTTGAAAGACTAATGGGCCTTTTTTCCCTTATCAAAGCACGGGAAGATATTTTGGGACTCCTATCAGGAGATTGGATAGCTGAGGTATAGCAAGCATACCTAGAATCCTATGAAGCACTGATACTTCGTGGAGCCTAACGTATCCGTATCGTATTCGTATCGGATACCGATACTCCCCGATACTCCACCGATACGTATCCGATACGCCACGTGGCGTATCAATTTTTATTTTTAATTTTTAAAAATCTGATACTCGCCCGATACTTGCCCGATACTAGTCTGATACTTCTAATTAAAGAAAAAAATGTTGAAACAATTGGTCTGGCCTACACGATAAAAAATAAAAAAATATATTATACATAAAACACAATTCACACATAGACTCAAATAATAAGATTGAGAGATATACTGAACTCACACAATTGGGATTGCAAAATGCTTAATGCAAGCTAGTATTTCGGCAATAGAAAAAGAATTTGGTATTCGCAAGCAACTGTATTATCTAATTTTTCTATATCAACTATACTATCTTTCCTTTTATTAGACACCGATCACTTTTTTTTTTTTACTTTAATCAAACTCATATTATGAAAATGATAAAACTTTGGTCTTTTTTATTTTGTTTATTTATTTAATTAAGACTCAGAGAGAGGAGAGCATATATCTATTTTAACTAGATTAGTATATATGAGTTTATGTAACATTATCTATGTTATTTTCAATTATATGTCGTTTGCATCGAGCTAATTAATTTAGGTTGGATTTAAATTAAAACTGAAACTAATTTACTGGTGTATATTTAAACTCTCATCTCACTTAGATGATCTGTAATAGGTTGAAAGTAATTAAATAAATTTTAAAATATTATTTTAATTTAAAATCTTTTTAAACTCAATAGTTGTTGAAGATATTTTTATTTTTTGTAGTTCAATTGTCTATAATATTTTTTTAGTGATATTAATAATATTTAAAAAAATATAATTAATTTGAAAAAAAAATTAAAAGATATTTTTGAAAATTATAACAATAAAATGTATAAATTATTATAATTTACTATAGATTTATATCTTAAATATGAGAATATGACATATTATACATAAATATAACAGCTGTATCCTGACGTATCTGTATCCTACTTTTTTTAAGTTTGGCGTATCGTCATATCCGTATCGTATCGTATCCGTATCGCCGTATCGTACTCGTGCTTCATAGCTAGAATCTAATGAGAGTGTAGAGAAGATTTCTAAATGATCCTGTAAGCAGCAAGAATTCTACGTGATACATAAGGTTCATCCTCTTTAATGTCACATGGATGGAAGCGGGTCTAGGATCCCACATTGTTTCAACAAAAATAGTATCAGCCGAAAATGAAAAGGATCAGATAGGCAAAGTCTTGGTCAAATATGTCTTAAACTCAGTTTAAAGAATTTTTTTAGCATTATACATCAGTTAAGGACTAAACAGGTGCTTTATAATAATTCTAGAATAAAAAATAGAGATAATTTTTTATTGCTCCTAAGTGGGATTGACGCCTTCATCTTATAATGTTTTTCTCAAAATTTGTTTCTTCAATTGCTTTCATGACACCAATCAAAACAATTTACCAAAAATTGTTGTAATTAAATGGATGTTGTCATCATATTAGGAAGTAAGCACTTATGTTAGAAAGTCCACACTCTATTAAACTTTTGCAATTACCACACCCTTCCCTTTAGAGGGATATCGATTCATTCATCTGAATTTAAGCCTCATTATAAAAACCCCAATTGCACTGATAATAGCTAACATAGAAACAACTGTATGAAAATATATAACAAATATTTTAAGGAAAATAAGAAATAAACAAAATAAATAATTTTCCAAAATATGATCTCTTAATTTGCCAAATATATGTAGATCTTATAATGAATCTTCAATTTGTACCATGCAAATATAGAATGAAACTTGGGCATATTGTCGAGTTTCCCAGCCACTACACCTAGTAATAAATCAAGGCTTATCATATCGAACAACCTAAATTGATGTTCAGTTTTTTCTGTGTTCATCTCAGCCCCTTGCTTCTGTCATTCCCGAGTAGGTGATTCCTCTATCTCAACTTCATGATTATCTTTGGTTTTTGGACAATTGGAAAATGCATTTGTTTACACTTGTGTTGAACTTACCATAAGGTTTGCAATCTTCCAAACAGTAAATCTTGTCCTTTGAAACATTTGCCATTATTAAATGACTGTAGGCTTTGATTCAGTTCAGCGCACACTATTTAATCTATGATGCTGAGTCAACTCAAACTCATGTTGATTTTCATTTTGAGTGAACTCAACTCAAAATTGATTGATTTTGAGACATTCAAACAAAATTTTCAGTTGAACTTTATTAATCTTAAAGCCAAATATGCAGTAATAAAAGGCATTGCTCCCTAACATCATCATATGTCATTAGTAGGAGGCTTTTATATAACCGCATGCCATAAATGCAAGCACAATCACATATTACTATGGCACTATCTGTATGTGGATGGAATGATCCTTCTACAGGAAGACACTATTGGTTTCTCCAAGATTACTATAAATGCTATTCAACATGGAGTGAAGAGGAGCCTTTTTCACTTCTGCCACCTTAGATGTTAACAATGCTTGTCAACTATCTATTTTCCTACTTTAAGATTTCCTTAGGAGAATCCTTTGATATGGTGGAAAGATTTCTCTTTGTTAACCCATGGCTTTGTCATGTTGAGTATTTCCAAACAAAGCTTTAAGTCAAATTTCAATTTACTATTTCTCATAATGAATTGCTTGTGAAAATTGATCTTTACCATGGTATATCAACACCTCCAATCAGCAATAGAAATTTTCTTCTCAACAAATATTTTGAAAGAATTGTGAACTCAATTTTTTATATAAAACTCTCACATTTGTATTTTACTAAAATTTGTATTTATTAATTTAATATCCTGTGGATTTTACATGGTTCTTGTGAATTGACACGAGACTTTTGCACTTCCCAAGTTGATCCATCAGCTATCATAGTGTTTCTTAAGGACATATTAAAGCTTAGACAAGTTTTTTTTTTTTTTGATAGATACAAGTTAAATATTGAATCATTCTTTGTTGCAACTCATGCTACAAAATACTTTGAGTTAATATTTTTAATCATGTATTAAAATTTAAAGGATTTGTCATGTTTGTTCTACAAGTTTTATGCTAGTTGTCGACAGCCTAATGCAACCCTCCATATTTCTCATCCCAGACTTTGGACCCGATAACGATGCGTTAATTAGATCAATCATATAAAATAACTGTGAAATAGATGATATTATTAGCAGGATGGATAACGTGAGGGGAATGCATCTGGCGTATTGTGTGATGGAAAATTTTTACTCAAGACTTAAAGGTAATTTTTATAGAACTGTTGTAAAGCCAATGATGTTATATAGTGCTGAATGTCGGCCTATAAAATAGAAACATGCAAATAAGATAAATATCAAAAAAATGAGGATGTTAAAGTGGAAGAGTCAAGTATACGTGAAAGGATAAAATGAGAAATGGGTATATTTGTGAGAAGGTTGGAGTGACTTTAATTGAAGATAAGCTCAGAGTGAGTCGGCTTAGATGGTTTGAATATATAAATTGTAGACCGATAGAAGTTCTGGTAAGAAAGATTGTATTATTAGATCTTACCCTTATAGAAAGAGGAAGAGGAAAGCTAGAAAAGATATGGCAAGAAACTATAAGCAATGATCTTACATATTTGAGGTTAAATGAAGATTTGTTATTTGATAGTGTGCAATAGAAATAAATGATATAGGTAGTCGGCCCCACCTAATAGGATAAAGGTTTAGTTTGTTGTTATTGTTGTTGTATTAAAATTTAAATCTTAAATTTTTCTAGTCAACTCTATTCAATCTCATTTAAGTGAGCTTCAACTCAAAATCATTTTCTTGTCAATATATTGACTAGAAACTAGGCTAGAAGTTCTTTGCTTGTGTAAAGTTGTGAGTTTTGACGTACAAATTTTATTATTAGTCCTAATAGTGATATTGGCAACAAGTTGAGTTTAAGGAAGTTTGGGTCAACTCAACCTAAATCTAAAATATTCAAACTTGCTCGAATGGTTTGTGTTCGAGCCAACTCAAATTGAAATGTTAGATTTTGAGGCAAATCAAAAGGAATTTTGAGTTGATGCATTGTTAATATTTTTGGAAAAATTTGAAATTGAAAAGTGCGGTCCTTGAAATTGAAAGTAAGATCTCTTATTTGTTTTATATTACACTTTACCATTGTGATATCGTTCTTTGTGAGCTATAAGATTTTATTATGTATGAATTATAGTTTCAAATCAACTCAAACATAATTGAGCAAGTCTTCCCTGACTCAAACTCGACTCAATCTTCTTTTTTTTTTTTGAGTCACTGATATCAGCCAAATCAACCTCATATAACAAAGTGTGACCTTATGCAACCAGTCGCACCTTATAATACTCAAAATACCCATCATTATTGAATCTAGTTGTGAAGGCCATTATGTAATAAATAGGATTTACACTAGGTTGAGGAACTAAATCTAGAATTGATCAATTGATATGAACAGAAGTTTAACAATCCATTGTTTGTTTCCAATTTGGGTCTAATAGAGCTTGTTGGGAAGATTTTGGAATGAACACAATAGAGATCAACAAAGCAAATTGTTGAAAAGGAAAGCTATTCAAATGACATAGAGGTGTAAAGAGGATGGTCAGTACATCTATGCTTACCTTTGTGGAGAGCAATGGATAAATCATGACCTATTGTACCAGTGCTCTCAATTTTTGGGTGATTTTGAGAATGAATCAATTGAGGTTGTTGATCAATTGGTAGGTAAGTACGTTTTCATAGTTTGTAATCTGCAATCGAGGGGCAAAAAGAATATGAGCAATAAGAGGAAATGGAACCTCTAAAGAAAAGCAAGTGTTGAAAATAAATAGGAAGTCTCAAGAAAGTGATATATCCGGAGGTATGTAAGCATTTAGTAGTGGATCACAACAATTTTAACCTTTATAAGTGCTAAAATACCCTAGGAAGGTACAACGAAAAAATGAGGACCTAACTTGTCAAATCCTAAACAAAGGGGATGAAGAAAGCAGAAATAACTGCCAAGATCAACAGAGAAAACTAGTTTTCATAAATATACATGAAAACTTCAAATAACTTTTCCTAGAGTAGAAGCGGACTCAATTAATATGAAAACAAGCTATTAGATAGGCACTTGCAAAAATGACATGCGACATGCATCTGAAACATCAATGTCATTGTGTGACATCAAGAAGATAATTTTTTGTGCTCAATAATACCATTTTGCAAGGATGTGGAAACACAACTTGTTCGATGAATAATATTGTTGTCAAAACAAAATGAGTTGAAGTCACAAGTGTCATTATTATGCAAGTTTTAATGGAGATATGAAAATATATTTTTATTTTATTATAATAAAAATATTGAAGGGAGAAAACGCTTCATATGACAAATTGAAAGGTATAACCAAATAACTCGAATGTGATTATCAATAAAAGTGACAAGATCTTTCAAAAAAATAAAGTGATAGTACCTAAAGCTAAAATGAGTAAACATAGGACTAGGTCCTCGGATATTATAATAGACCAACTCAAAGGGAACATGCTTGTTAGCTCGTACACGACACTTAGATACAGCACAACTTAGCTACACGATAAGTTTCTAAAACAACATGGCATAAGAACTACAAAGCATGACAAATAATATAATAACTCAAATTAAATGTTTAGCAATGCATGTAACAATTCATATTTAAAAACTACATGAAGCATGAAACAAATGTTGCATAGAAACAAATAATAAAAGAAGACTTAAGTAATTAAACGATAAGTACCTATGTGATGGTATAATTTGGAATAACTATTGCTCATTGTCATAGAAGCACATAGCTTAAATTCTTGCACAATTAACCACAAAATAGAATTGAGTTATAAACAAAATATTTGACTTGGAATAATAGTGTTATCAATTATAAAGGAGCCACAAGCTCGAGGAGTATTGTCATGCGAGGAGAGTTGCCATGGTGATTTGGGTTGCTTCGTCTTGGGCCTTCTAGTTGTGCGAAGGTTGGGGGGTTGAAGATGGTGATAGTGTTTAATTAGAAAGTGGAAGTTTTGTAAATAAATATTTTGGAGGAACTATAATAACTTGGTGTCACCTGTCTTTATGAATATCCCAAAAGCATTCTAAGTTATTTGCTATATCAGGCAACAGTGTTCTTTAGATTTTATTTATTTCTTTTTCATTTGGACATGCCATGTGGAGAAATTTTTTTTTTGATACTTTTCACAAATATTCTCTTTATTGATATGAATATAGATGGAGCCAAGGCAAAATTCAAGTTATGAAGAGATGCTTTAGAATCTAAATATTTTCATTTTAGTAGATCAAAATTGAGAAAGAAGCACTTATATTCGTGATGTTAAAATTGGTGATCAAATTATCAAGAAGAGTAGGTCCTAAATATCTTGGATCAATAATACAAAATAATAATAAATAATAATTATGTCATTAGCAGGATCCAAGTAGGATGGATAAAACGAAGAATTGCTTCTCATATAAAAAGAGGAAGAGACCGAAATAAATCGTAGGTCGATTGAGGCTCCAGTAAGGTCGGCCACATGAGTCCTTTGTTTTCATTGTACTCTATCAGTTGAATTCTCATTTAGCTCTGAGTGTGTAAGATCATTTATTATAGCTTCTTGTCATGCCTTTTTTGGTTATGTAAAAGAGGAAGAGGACACTGAAATAGGCATGAGAAGAAATAAGAAATGATTTTACACACTTAGAGCTAAATGAGAATTTAACTGATAGAGTACAATGAAAACAAAGGACTTATGTGGCCGACCCCACCTAGTGGGATAAAAATTTGGTTGTTGTTGTTGTTGGACGTGTTATGTGGCTTTTTGATGTTGCACCTTTCTGCTCCCCAATGTCTATATCCCAAAATATGTGTGACACCGATATGTTGTCACGTGTGAGGCATCAATGCTTCCTTTGGAACATGCTACAGGGGCTGGTAGTAGTGGGGAAGAAGACTCAAGAATTCTTATCAAATTCACAAGCATCACATTTGAATTAAGTGAATGAAGAAACTAGATTCTGCAAGTAACTAGGAGGATGCCCTAATGATAATGCCGCAAATTTTGAGCAAATAAAATTATATCTGTTGGGAATGTATATGATAAAAATCTGTTTACTCTTTGATGTGATGAAAAGGAAGGTAAAAGTCTTACATTGTTGAATCTACACTGTGAATGTGCTAGCGAAGCAAAAGAATGTGGAGTTTGAGAACAAGAAAGAGGTTCTGTGGAAAGATCATGCGATACTCATCGAAAGAGGCAAATTTACATGACCAGTTTTAGGCCCTTGAGCTATTCTTTAAGCGGAGACTGTGAAGTCACCTGAAGCAGCTTAAGGAATAAATCACTTAGGCTTAATCTCTTGTTTTATGGTTTCCAGTCCAGGTTAGGATTTGAATATCAACCTTGTTATACAGGAAAAAATAAAATCATTGTTGATTTTTAATGATGCGATTGCTTTCCTTGTTGAATAGAAGTGCAGAATGTGTAGTTACTATTCACATGAAATGGTATTGTGCAAATTTAGTTCACAGTGAATAGTAATGAGAGTCTTGAAGTAGATTTTCCATGCAACTGTAATATTGATAATTGTCCACTGCGATGGAAATGGCAAAGTGTAAATCTTAAAGCGAGAAAAAACTTTAGTCCTTTTGTTAAAGTTATTGATTATTCTGCAATGGAGTTTGAATGATACAATGTACATACGCTATGGTGTTCTAGTTAATTAGGATGCTTGTTGTGTTAATGGCTCTATTAATTGTAGGACACCATCTTCAGTCTCATTAATGATGGCATTAAACAAAGAACTCATATAGATTCCACATGGAAGCATTACAAGCATGGACAAATAAAATATAAAGCAAATTACATCCAGGTCCCTGAGTTTAACACTTAATAATGTGCAGGCCCACGTTTTTAAAATTATAACATCGGGGTCCCTGAGTTTTAATAAAATATCAAATGGGTCCTTTTTTATTTTTTTTATTATTAAAATTTTTTAAAATTACCATTTTACCCCTGCCCCTCTCTCTCTCCTCCCGTCCCGCGCACGAGTGGGGTCTGCACGGCTGCCGGACGGTCGAGCTGGCGCGTCGTGCAACCAGCGGGTGTGCGCGGGATCGAGAGGAGAGAGAGAGGCCGCCTCTCTCTCTCTCCTCTTGATCCTGCGCACGCGCTGCCGCGCTCGCAAGTGCTCAGCAGGAGAGAGGGGTAGAGGTAAAATGGTAATTCTAAAAACTTTTAATAATAAAAAAAGGACCCATTTGATATTTATTAAAACTCAGGGACCCCGATGTTATAATTTTAAAAATATGAACATGAGCGTTATTAAGTGTTAAATTCAAGAACCTGGGTATAATTTGCCCTAAAATATATGTACCTCGGACATGACTAACATAAGTTGCTAAATTCCTATAAAAAAAAACATTAGCTGCTAAATTTTTCCCTTTATTTCTTAATTTGATAAAATTAAACACATTTATTTACAAGTGTCTCCCTTAATTATCAGCTCGTTTATTGCCTTGTGCAATCTAATGAAGCCAAACATTATCATTTGTTTTGCAGGCCTTGCATGCGAATGCACTACCTGTACTTGATATGTGTAAGCAGTGGTTATCTCAGTTCATGTAACTTATGAGTTGGTGACTGTTCAGCTGTAAATGAAATCAAAAGAGCAATGGGACAGCATATATTGAAATATGTTTACCCACATGAACATCAGTACGAACAGATAATTAAGGCGATAGTAGTACACTCGAGCAACAATGATTGACAGCCATTTGCGATGATGGAAAAAAGCTGGCTGAGAACTGCTGCAGCAAAATTCGAGATATACGGCAGCACTGATAGCGAATGCATGGAATACTTTAGTAAAATCACCATGCCCATCAATTTTGTTCCACTAGTGACCAGAGAACACCAGGTTCGAATGCTTATGCAAATAAGCAATTACCAGATATGATCTGGCCTGGAATGTGTTCTTTGTTCAAGTGTAATTTATCATCTGATCCATAGACAACTTGGATGGTTTATTAAATTTTGCATTTGATCATTTGTTGTTTGTGTTTTCTCCCAAATGATATCTTTGTCTGCAACTCTCAATTCAGTAGCATGGACATAAACGCATCATCAATTTGTTTGGATTCACTCTCCTCAACGAACCCTTATTTGGTGCAGGCAGCGTGCTTCGTCACCTGTGAGGCGCCCAATCAGCGAGCCGCGTGTGCGCGCAGACCAGGCGCGCAGCGCCACGCGCGCAACAACGAGAAACCGCTGTTTCACATCGTTTTCTCACTGTTTCACGTCTTTTTTTCATATTTTTGTAAAAGTTTTTTTGTAGAATACGTTTTGCTTGATGTACATTCATACACAAAGTTCACCAAAGTGAGTATAAAGTGAAACAAGGTTAATACAAAGTCAAAAATATATTGTATTTATATGTGCATTGATTTTGTTTCACTTTGGTAAAGTTTGTGTATGAATGTATATCAAGCAAAACATATTCTACAAAAACATTTTGCAATAACATGAAAAGATGACATGAAACTGCGAGAAAATGACGCGAAACAGATTTTTATCGCCGTTACGCCCGTGGCGCTGCGCGCAAGTCCTTTGCGCACACACTGCTCGGGCACCTCACGGGTGATGCGGCGCTGCTCAAATCAAATAATTTTTCCTCAATGCTTTTGCCGTTTTACACTCCCTCCCATTGCTAGACCGGATCCATCTAGCTTGATGTTAGAGCCTGCATTTATTATTACTACCCTGGTTTGTATTTGTTTGCGCAATGCTGACATCTAATCCATCGAGTTTAATATATGGGATTACTCCCGTTCCACCCCATTTCTGACTCGATTTGTCCACCTTGAAGTATTTCTTTCTTCCTTTAACCTTAATGCCAAGATGATAGGCTTTGTGCTGAACTCGTTGACTCACTCTATTGAAACCTTGATATAATTCATGTCGGCCTAGGGATGAACTTTCACACTATGATGTCTCTTCCTATCACGTTGATCAACAAGGATGCTTGTCCTACACCCATTTTTGAAGTCCAAAGTTCCCTGTACAAGTCCGAAGCCTAGAGGTCGACTTCTTGCCTCATCCCTCTGTGAGACCCTCGAGGCAATCGTAAGCACCCACCCTACAAGAGTCCTGTGTCCCTTGTAAACCCTCAACATGTCTTCCAATGTTCTTGCTGCTGCAAACTTTTATCGTTTTTCTAAGCTACAATTATTGCTTTTATGATCATATAAAACCCGCGTGCAACATATGTTCTTGTTACCAAGAACCACATTGCACAACTCTACCATTATTTTGAGCAGGTTCTCAAAGTTCAGATGATTTGATCGAAATTTGAGTAGAGCTAGCCCAAAGCATGTATATGAGAATTTATGTATATTGTTTGAGCCAGCGCAAACTATGTTGTTGTCATTTCAAGTTCAATTCAATTTAGAGCTGAACTTGAAAAGATCTTGTTTCGTAGATATATGTTTTTCGGTAATTTTGATTACTTGGAAGCTAGAGACAAAAAGAATGAAGCGAAAGGCTTCTCAGGATTACTTTAAAATATGTATCTGATTATTAATATGAAGTTGTGTATGTTCTAAAATGAAATGTCCGAACTCATACCTTGCCAGGCTTCTTGGGTCTAATGTGCTTGTTTGCACAGACAAATCAACTGCATCACAATTGTTTGTATGACAGCAGCTTAGCCGCTCAGATCATCACCAGGCCAAGTCAGTTGACCAACAAGGGACGGGCCAAGGGAAGCTTTTGTCTCACCCTTGGCCTTGTCGGCAGCAATGGTTTGAACAAAGGGTTGTGCCTCGTTCCCGCATCATTGGTGAATGGGGCTCAATTAGCAGCTACTTTGGAGACGGTGTGGTGATGGTGGAAGTGACCTTCCTAGTCTACTAAAGTGAAAGGTCACATCAATCGTATAGAGAAAAGATGTTTACCAATGCCACTGAGCTGCGTTCTTCTGACATTATGGGCTACCAAGTCATTTCTTACTGTGCTTAGGCCAATGTGGCAAGATATGAGCAACCCAATTTTGCAATTCACCCCATGTAGTTGAGATGGGAGAAAAACTGCTGTGCTGAGGTGACGTTATAGGCTTCATGCAGCACCATCAAGCTTCAATGATGGTTTTTCGTACTTTTTGAAGAGCTCCATCGGTAACCCCATCACTGACCTCGCCTTCTTCGTCATCTATTTGCAGAAGGGTTATCATTGAATGAAAAATAATAGAAGTAAATGAATAGTTGCAAGTCACAAGCAAGCGGTCACACCACACTAAGGCTGTTAATTTGGATCGAAGATCGAAAATCGATCGAAAATCGAATCGATTTTGGATCGAATCGAAATCGAGTCGATTTAAACGAGCCGACTAACGAGCCAAAATTATGGCTCGGTGTTTTTCTCGAGCCGATTTCGAGCCAGGGTAGGATCGGCTCGAGATCGGCTCGATTTAAATACATATATATAATATTAATTATAAAATATTGTTAGATATTATGATGTATAATCTATTCATGCAATTAGAGAGATTCGATCAGACGATCATGAATTTATTTATCATTATTTATTTAACTAGACATTTAATGAACAAATTTATTGCACATAATTATATGATAATTTTTTATGGTATTATTTTAGGATGTGGTTAAATTGTTTTATGATATTTTTATTTGGGCAAATTTCACCCAGGTCCCTGAGTTTAAGGATTATATCACACAGGTCCACGTTTTTAAAATTGTATCATCGGGGTCCCTAGGTTTTCAAAAATATCATCTGGGTCCCTTTTTTATTTTTTTATTATAAAAAAAAAATAAAAATTACCATTATACATTTACCTTCCCTCTCTCCACTAGATCCGGCAGCCGCACCGTCACCGCGCCGCCTTGCGCGACCGCATGACCTTGTCGGCGGCCTCGCCGCCGGCCGCCTAGCGTCGCGCGCAGCGGCCACGCCACGCCGGCGGCTGCGCGATGCAGCCAACGGCAGCGCGACGCAGCCAGCGCAGAGTGCGGCCGCGAGCAATTAACAATTTTATCCTCTCTCTTTTTATGTTTGTAAAAA
>KZ451950.1:3470190-3488680 GCA_002786265.1 Apostasia shenzhenica
GTATGTTCTAAAATGAAATGTCCGAACTCATACCTTGCCAGGCTTCTTGGGTCTAATGTGCTTGTTTGCACAGACAAATCAACTGCATCACAATTGTTTGTATGACAGCAGCTTAGCCGCTCAGATCATCACCAGGCCAAGTCAGTTGACCAACAAGGGACGGGCCAAGGGAAGCTTTTGTCTCACCCTTGGCCTTGTCGGCAGCAATGGTTTGAACAAAGGGTTGTGCCTCGTTCCCGCATCATTGGTGAATGGGGCTCAATTAGCAGCTACTTTGGAGACGGTGTGGTGATGGTGGAAGTGACCTTCCTAGTCTACTAAAGTGAAAGGTCACATCAATCGTATAGAGAAAAGATGTTTACCAATGCCACTGAGCTGCGTTCTTCTGACATTATGGGCTACCAAGTCATTTCTTACTGTGCTTAGGCCAATGTGGCAAGATATGAGCAACCCAATTTTGCAATTCACCCCATGTAGTTGAGATGGGAGAAAAACTGCTGTGCTGAGGTGACGTTATAGGCTTCATGCAGCACCATCAAGCTTCAATGATGGTTTTTCGTACTTTTTGAAGAGCTCCATCGGTAACCCCATCACTGACCTCGCCTTCTTCGTCATCTATTTGCAGAAGGGTTATCATTGAATGAAAAATAATAGAAGTAAATGAATAGTTGCAAGTCACAAGCAAGCGGTCACACCACACTAAGGCTGTTAATTTGGATCGAAGATCGAAAATCGATCGAAAATCGAATCGATTTTGGATCGAATCGAAATCGAGTCGATTTAAACGAGCCGACTAACGAGCCAAAATTATGGCTCGGTGTTTTTCTCGAGCCGATTTCGAGCCAGGGTAGGATCGGCTCGAGATCGGCTCGATTTAAATACATATATATAATATTAATTATAAAATATTGTTAGATATTATGATGTATAATCTATTCATGCAATTAGAGAGATTCGATCAGACGATCATGAATTTATTTATCATTATTTATTTAACTAGACATTTAATGAACAAATTTATTGCACATAATTATATGATAATTTTTTATGGTATTATTTTAGGATGTGGTTAAATTGTTTTATGATATTTTTATTTTTATGTTTGTAAAAAATAGCATATATATATAAAAATATAATTTTTACATGTATTTTAATTTTAAAAAATTAAATTTGTGTATTTTTAATTAATAATTATAAGTATTTCGAGCCAGCTCAAAGTGTGATCGAGCTTGCTCAAAGTCGAGCCCATTCGAGCCGAGCCGGCTCGAAATCGAAACTATTCGACTAACGAGTCGATTTCGAGCCGTAAAGATTTCGAGCGAGCCGATCTCGAGCCGAGCATGGCTCGGCTCGAAGTCGGCTCGATAACAGCCTTACACCACACCTACTGTGTTCGGACGCACTGTACTCTCATCAATACATCCAACGGGGAACAAACCCAAGTCCATGTACGCCTCGATGCCTTACGTCATTTACCACCGACTCTTCTACAAGGGATGGACAGATGGCTCTGACGGTCCATCCTGCTCAAGGCTCCTACAACTCCCTATATTCCCCCTCAATGAAGTACAGTCCAACACTTAGATAAATCATAGGCAATCACGCTCAATAAAGATTCGTGGCATCCAACGGACAACGAATCTTGTGCATTCCAGGATCACACAAAAAAAAAACTAACATGCAACATGAGACGTGCAAAAAAGTATAAGGTACATTTTATTCCAAAATAAAGAATGTATTGCATTTTACACTAGCCTCTTGCAAGTTCAAAAAAAAAAAACAAACTACAAAAGCCATGAGCAAAAAGGACAAAAATGGCTCAGTTACGTTGGCCCCTATTGTTGCTCTGCTGGCAGCATCCCCTTCACGTGAATTGGCACATACTCTTCATGGAAGGCACTAGAGCTGGCAGCATTCTGCACTAACTAATAGATCCTGCGAAAGAATTGGTCTGACTCTTTTGGGTCAAGAGCAAGATTTTCGAACAACGCAAATCCATCTTTGAGAGCTGGCCTGCTTCCACTAGAGAAGCATGGCATCATAATCCATTTCGACTTTCCAACTGGGTAAATGGGGGTTCTCCATTGCCCAGGACACAGTCTACCCAATGTCCATGACCCTTTAGCTCACCCATTCTCAGTTATAGCTGATAGCCTGTTCTTTGCTAGCAGCACTTTATTCTGTTGCTTCATTACACCGACCTCAGCATTCAGTGCGATGTTTACGTGGCAAGTTGCCTCGCCCCTCCTCCTTTACGGCCTTCATAGCCTTGGTGAGCTGCTGGCTCTCCTCTTGCATTTTCTTTGCTGACTCTCTGTGGGATGCAATCTAGAGAGTCAGCTTCACTTGCACTCATTGGTTTGAGTCACGGAGTCAACAAGGACCTTCGCATGGCATTCCTTTGCAATTGCTCACTCTGTGGCCACCTTTTGCACTTTGCCTCACAAGTCTCCACCCTCTCATTCACCAGCTTGGCGGACACCTCTACCCTATCCTTCTGGGGCTCCAGGTCGAAGCACCTTGGCGTGATGTTGAGCGCCTTGAAAAGGTCCTTTGGCTAGACTTGCACTATGGCCATCTCCCCCGCCGACCGCTCCAGACTGGTGGCCATCTCCTTCAACTCTGTTGTAATAAGGTCCATAGCTGGGAGCTTCTCCTTAGTCTTCTCCACCACCACTTGGAACTTTGCTTCGAAAGTGGCCATGCGACAGAGAACCTCTATTCGATCCCCATCCGTGTCGGTGAAACACTTCTTCATCTCACTCCAAACATAAGGCAATGCTCTAACCAAATACTTCCCCTTTAGAGTCAAATAGAATGGGACTTTTTCCCATTCTACCTCACAGTCCACCTCTTCGATCTCTTTCTCACCTTCCCCATTCTCCTCTCTATCCTTTCCCTATTCTTTCTCACCCCTCAGTGTCGACATGGAAGGTACATTGCTTTGATGGGTCTGCTCTTCTTTCCCTAATGCCATGGTTTCGCTGGAGGGAGGCTCTTCGCTACAACAAGCTTATCAGGGGATGGGAGCTGAGCCATTCCCTTGTCGTCTACGGTGTGTGGTATAGCCTAGAGTTGACCGTTCGTTTACCCCGGGGTTAGCGACACCCCATTTAGCATCTTCCTTATAATGAGATACAGAGCTTCTTGTTGACAGCCTCAAACAGCTTTGTCTTCATCTAAATTCATCACCTTGGCCCCCGAAGTATGATGCTTGTCTATATCAATAACTTCACCTGTTGTATCCATCGACATGGAATCTTCCAGGTTCATGGTAGCTAGCTGGCCACCTTCAGCAGTATTGCCGCAACAGTCTTAGTGAACAAGCAACACTAGTTCTTGCACTACAACCATCGTTGCAACTACCAACGAAATCAATGCCACCACCTCCTCCTTCAGCAAGGAAAGTTCTTCTATCCTAGCCTTCTTCGGCTCTGGCTCAAAGGGTGACACCCTCTTTTTTTGGAACTATGAGAAGAATTTCATCATTGTAAGTTTCCTCTTCGGCCCCATCTTCTCTAATGCTTGTCGGACAGTCTCTTGCGCTGATCACCTTCATAGAACTCTTGGTAGTCGAAAGGACACAACTTAGGGAAGGTGCGCCACTTGGTTGTCTCTTTTCCGCTAGGTGTCGTGCAGTCCTTAGTCAAACGCTTGACATACATCAATGTTTGTGTTCGACGATCGAGAGAGTTGATGTTTGTGGGAAAAAGTCAAATGGATCACAACCATTTACATGGCAGCAGCTCAATCACCTAGATCATTACCAAGGCAAGCCAGTCAACCAATGGGGGACGGACTTAAAAAAGCTTCGCATCATTGTTGGCTTGGTCAATAGCAACAATTTGATCAAAGGACCATGTCGTTCTTGCTCCATCCGTGCAAATAGGGGCTAGTTTGCAATCCTGGGATGGCACAACCACTATCCTCTCCACGGTATGCTTCCTCTTTATCGATCCCCTTTATTCTAAAAAGGTTGCATGTAGGAGCAATAATAGTTGGAAGTGTCCTACCTACCCTCCCAAGTGAAAGATCACATCAACTGTACAGAGAAAGGAAGTTTACTAGAGCCACTCAACTAATAATCTAGTCGTTCCTCTAATACCATGGGCTATTGAGCTGTTTCACCCGCTAAAACCATTGTACCCAAAATAACGTGGTAAGACCCGGACAACCCAATCTTCAAGTGTACCTCATGCGGTCAAGATGAGACGAAATGTCTACTCCCCCCATTACGACCACTTTAAATATTGGGACTTAACTAAGAAAGAGGAGATCTTCTTTTTCTTTTTGGGTTGCTACTACTCCTAACATTTGTACTCTTTCTATCCCTCTCATACATTGAAGTTTGCTTTAGGATTTTTCAAATCATATAGCAAAATTTGGACTAATTTGGTTAGTAGACGTAAGAGGACTTTTCCGAACCACATAAATTTTAATGTCTTCTGCTTTCCTATACCTTATTATTGCTTTCTCCCTCTCCACGGACCTCTCTCTCTTTACAATGCCTATGACATCCTTGTCTATGTCTACTAACATAGCTTTACTATTTCTTACATTAACTGTGCTTTAGATTTATAGCAATAATTAACAATTTCATATGCTAGGAGATTGGGCCTAACACCTTTAACATTTCTCGAAACCCAAATTAGACTCCTATTTTACATATAAATATAAAATTTAAGATTTTTTTTTTATGAAAATAAGGAAATATTTTTAAGAGATTTGAGTGTTTAGGAGCCCACACAAGGGCTAAGTTGATTTTTTGGACGAACTATAGTAGGCTTTTAATTGTGTTTGAAACTCGAAACAATTGTTTGTATTTTATTTGATATTAACTTAACTTGAACTTAACTTGCTTAAATTAAAATTGGTTTAACTCATATTCGATTTAATATTTATATTTTTTATATATTTATGATTTTTTAATGTAAATTTAAAATATTTTAAAAACACACACGCATATATATAGGAATATTTACTTAGTGAACACAGAAATTAGACTAATTTATGAATTTTATCATAAATTTCAAAATATTACAGATATCACATCTAAAACAGCTATCTTTTCGTTTTTCACATCCTGTAGTAAATTCTATCAGAAGATTTAACAATAGTTAAATCTCAACAAAATCTCACTCATTAATCACATCATTTAACCATCGAACTTCACGTTAGGGCATCGCGGAGCTGCATTAGTTTTGGCTGTAGCATATTCACGCGATGCGGCAGCATATTCTCGTGAGGCGATCGCATATTCACGTGAGCATCACTCTGCTATTTGCTTCTTCTTCTTACGCGGGCCTCGCAAGTGAGCATCGAACCTTTCTGTAGCTTCAGAGTTCTGTCGCCGCTAACCTCAGAAAGGTTTGATGCCCGCTCGCGATGCCTGCGTTAAAAGAAAACGCAAATAGTAGAGTGATGCTAGCGTGAATACGCTGTTGTCTCGCGCGAATACACTGTCGCCTCGCATGAATACGCTGCTGCCTCTCGTGAATACGCTGCCGCCGGAACCAATGCAGCTCCGCGATGCCCTAACATGAAGGTCAATGGTTAAATGATGCGATCAATGGCTAAGATTTTGTTAAGATTTAAGTATGGTTAAATCTTCTAATAGAATTTACTGCACGATGTTAAAAATGAAAAAATAGCTATTTTAGATGTGATAACTATAATATTTTGAAATTTATGGTGAAATCCATAAATTAACCCAATTTTGTGTCTACCATATAAATGTCCCATATATATATATTATATTTTGAAGTGCGCATAGTTAAAAAATTAAGATATAAAATACAAATTATTCATATAAATTTAATAAAAATACATCTAAATTCAACTTAATAATTAACTTAACCTTTACTATAAAAAAAAAACTTGACCGATAATTTTATTTTATTTTATTTTTGGTGAGAAGATAATTTTAATTGACTTGACATAAAATTGGCTTAAATTCACAAAAGGCGAGTTGGAGTTGAGGGCCTAACTGGCTAACAGCCCTGAACTCGATATCAGCCCAGCTCAACCACTCAACTCACCAAACCCCCTCGTCGGTCGAACACAGCGAAGGTAGATTTCTATTTGAATCTCGCGCCGAGTTCGAGCTGATAGGAGGAGCTTCCGCCATGATTGCCGCTAGTATTTCTAAGGTCGGAGCTCCACCAACCTCGATTTTGTTATGCTGAGGTCGATTCGCAATGTTTCCTTCTCCTTCTTCTGCAATCGAAAACTTGATCTTTTGAAACCCATCGCATGCCTTACATGTGAAACCCTACGTCCATTCATTCTTACAAAACGCAGCAATTACGGCAGAGTTGTTTGCAGTAGTAAAATTATGACAGATGTTCTCTCGATCTTACTTCCTTTGGATGATGCCTTCTTGTCATCCGAGGCCGTTTTCTATGTGAATTTGCTGAGGAAATGCATTTCTTCTAAAAACCTTCTGATTGCTAGATTAGTTCATGACCATTTGATTAAACTGGGATTTGTATCCGAAGCTTTTGTTTCTAATGTTCTGCTGAATGTCTATGCCAAAGCCAGGTCTTTTGATGATGGCAACAAACTGTTTGATGAAATGCCGCATAGAGACCTGTTCTCTTGGTGTACTCTGATTTCGGGCTATGTCAGCCATGGGTTTAATCTGGAAGCATATTGTTTGTTTAAACGTATGATTCAGATGGGGACGAAGCCTAACCATTTTGTTGTATCTTCTGTTTTAAAGGCTTGCTCAGCATTAGAAATTCTTGAGCTGGGTGCTCTGGTTTATGGGTTAGCTGTTAAGGGTGGATTGACGTTCGATACATTTGTGGAGGTCGCTCTTGTTGGCGTGTATGCAAAATGCGGTGCTTTTGATGATGCACTGAAGTTGTTCTACGAAATCCCTGTGAAGAGCTCTGTTTGCTGGAATGCCATTATTTCTGGCTGTATTCAGAATGGATATCTCTTGAAGGCTGCTGAAATGAGCCGAGAGATGTGTCGGATAGGGTTTATCATGGATTTGGTAACTTTAAGGATAGTCATGAGAGCTAGTTCTGCATTGGAGATGCCTGACTTTTGCAAGTTGCTTCATGTTTATTCTATAAAAATTGGGCTTGACACTGACAGTTATGTTGTTGCTGAGCTGGTCAGGCTGCTAATCAATCTAGGCAAAGTAGCCTATATGAGTGAAGTCTTCGGTAAAGTAAGAAGACCTGATGTCTCCTTATATGCATTACTTATATCGGGATATCACTTACACGGTCATAGAGCAGAAGCTGTTAAGTTAGCAGAGGAGCTATTTGTTTTGAAGTATGAACTTAAGGAAGGAGCGTTAGTCATCATTTTAAATCTCTGCCTTTTGAAGGAAGAATGCACACAAATCCATGCATGCATACTAAAATATGGTTATCTATCTTATCTTTCTGTTGGCAATGCATTGATTTCAGTGTACTTCAGATCCGGAGAGATGTTACTGGCGAATGAAACATTTCATGAGATGCCAGTGCATGATTCTATTTCATGGACAGCAATTATGACAGGTCTCATTCATAGCTTCCATTTTGAAGAGGCCCTTGAAAGATTTCAAGCTTTCTTGAAAACAGACATGCAACTGGACCAACATTGTGTAGCAACAGCTGTTAATGCTTGCACTGGTCTTCTGGCCATAGATGAAGGCAGGCAAATCCATGCTTTGGCTGTAAAACATGGCCTAGACTTCTCCAATTTTATCAATGCATCTATCCTTCACATGTATGCAAAATGTGGTTACATTGACAGTGCAGCTAGATTGTTCTCATATGCATCATTTTCTTGTGATCTGGTTCTAACAAATGTCATGCTCGCTGGCTACTGCTGGAACTCTAAGCCACTCATGGCTCTTGACCTATTTAGGTGGGAGTACCAAGCTGGATTAGTTCCAGACCAATTCAGCCTTTCTACCATTCTTGGTGCTTGTGCTGATATGAAGTCTTTGAAGGTAGGTGAGCATATACATTGTCTTATTGTAAAGAGTGGATTTGAGTTCTCTGATATCGTTGTTGGGAATTCAATTGTTAGCATGTATGTCAAATCTGGAAACATGAATTATGCCTGCAAATTCTTTTATAGCATGAGGAGAAGGAGCGTTATATTGTATCAAATGTTGATGCTAGGTTACCTGAGTCATAAAGGAAAGAGAGATCCTCTAATTCTTTTCACTTTGATGCAACGAAGTCCTTTATGTGTCGCATTTGCTAGAATCTTGAGAGGTTCTGATATAGATGTCAGCAGGTTATTTAGAAATGTGCAGGCAACTATCGTAAAGATGGGTTTAGTTTCTGATTTTCATATGAGAAATACTCCAATGGGCTTGTTTGATGTGGCAAGTTCAGCTGCCTCACATGAGTTATTAGGAGATAATACATCATGTGGTGTTGTTTTCAGTGAATATCCAGAAAATGGAGAAACAGGGAGAAATTTTGATTCTCAGGGTCATTCCAAGCTGAAAGACAGAAGGCAAGATCGTTATAGTTATTTGGATGGTATTGATTTCTATCTCGATATTGCTTATCCTAATTGTGAACCTTCATCCTTCTTCCTTCGTCAGAATGATCTGATTGGAATTGGAACTCTAAAAAGCTTGGAGAGTGATAATTACAAAAATGCCAGCATCTTAGATAATAAATGGAGTGTGGTTGACACGATTTCAGAAGTAGAAGTATTTTCATGGAAAACCATGGCTTCTGGATATGGCCAAAACAATCCTGGTAGAATTTAGTTGAACAACTCAATCTCAATACTGTCAATCATATCGGATAATCTTGTTCTACTGGTCTTCTAGCAGCTTTCAGCCACTTTGGACCTTTTATGGAACCAATGAAGATCTTAAGGTTCTCAATATCTTGGATTATTGCAGCAGAGAAATGCCATTACATGGTTGATTGAATGTTCAGCTGAACTTCTAGTCCGTGCATTTAAAATGCTTGGCCTGATAACTTTCTTTTGTTATTCTCTGGATACGGTCATGGATTTGCATGAGTAACGGCAAAGGACAGCATACGAATTCCTTCTTAAAGGGATTTCTATGGACATTTATATCATATTACAACAACACTACGTTTGGGGACAAAATGATGCTAGACAGCAACAAAACAAAGTGCTTTCAGATTAAGCGTGGACAATAACATCACTCTCCTGATAATTATAAATGAAGGTATCGGTTTTTATTTGCACTGTGGTTAGGAAAGCTGTTAAAATACTCATTTAATAAAGAGAACAAAGATACCATCTTCATTTGCATAACCTATTCCTTATCCTAAGTATTTAAAGCAGGCCTAGTGAATCATTTTTTTACAAAGCATTCTTATGTAAGTTGAATGTAATATTATTCCTTGTTCATACATTCATTATTTATGATCTATTACAGTTATCTTCATCCGTTAACAATAATTTTGTTTCTTCATCTTAACATTTCATATATTATCATAGACATAAACCATTTGCTTATGTTTTATTATAAACGTTTGCTAGATGTTGATGACAGTATTAATTCCAACCTTATCACACCCTTTTTGATAATGTCGTTTCTGAAATGCTCATTTTATTGGTATTTTAAGGTAAATTTTCAGGTTTTATATTTTCTTATGAAATGGTGATAGAAAGTAAACTAAACCAATCAAACAAAATACTAAAATAATATATGAATATGGATGATTAAACTAGATTCATGGTGGTTTTAGTTATTGACATATACTAAATTACTAATATCATCCACATGATAGAAGATTGAAGTTGTATGTGAACGTAACTAGATAAATTTAAGGAGAGAACTTATTAATTTGATTTAAAACTTATGCAATGAGATAACAATAGTTAGAATTATTACAAAAGATGCATTAAAATTGATTCATATGTTAGATTGTAAAGTTCAATGCAATTATTTTAATTTAAAAATTTAAATTATGGAAAGAAAGAACTGAAATATTCATGGCATTCTTCTATCTAATGACCTGAACGCCAGTTTGTTTTTAAGAAGTATCACAGAGATAGTAGTTACATTATGGCCTTGTTTGGTTGAATCAAAAGATCCTCAAAATTACTCCAAACATACTTCAATAAAAAAAATTAAATTTTTTTTACATCTAACACAATCATCAATAATAGAATATCTTTATTTCACATCATAATATTAAAATAATTTTGTTTCTCTCTCAATATCAAAAAAACTTATTTGAGAAATCTCTATTTTTGGAATATTATTTCTCACTATATCTGCTATCTATCTAAGTTGAAGGAGGGTTCAAAATATTAAAACTCAGTGCATGTAGTGATCAAGCCAAAATCCTCTGTAGAATTCTTCAAAAATGTTTTATTCAAAATCAACGGCATAAAGACAGTTGGACCAAGATTCATCAAACTACTGTTTATGATCTTCTACAGAAAAAACTCTTGACACCATAGGAATTATCTTTCATCAGGTAAGAAAAGTTAAATCTATGTTTCAGTTGAGTCCCTATTTGAGAAATCTCTATTTTCAGAATATTATCTCGCTATGTCAGTACTGCTCATGGGATTGATCTATCTAAGCTAAAGAAGGGTTCCAAATATTATCATTTTTCTCTCTATATATATCAAAAAAACTTATTTGAGAAATCTCTATTTTTGGAATATTATTTCTTACTATGTCAGTACTACTCATGGGATTGATCTATGTAAGCTGAAGGAGGGTTTGAAATATTATCATTTTTCTATGAATAGCCTCAAGTTAAGGCAACCCAAACCCACTTTCACTTTTCATACTTTCTCTTCTTCTGGTCAGCTGATGGGTTCTCGATTTTGTTCTCTATTTTGATAATTTGTTGTGGTCAGCTGATGGTTATTTTTGTGATTATATTGTGTGGCTAACATATTATTACTAGATATTTTATTGTTAGCTTTCATGTTAGTGGTTGCTTAAATCATTTGATCTTATTAGTTATATATTTTACTTCACTCATATTTATCTCTTAGTTGCTCTGCATAATTGTTCTATTATTTGCTGAGATTTTTTATAACTGAATACATCAATTCAGGGGAAGTTATTTTGCTTACATGCTCACATTCTTTTAAAATTTACCCCCACTTCACTTAGTGCTTGCATTTATTTTTCTAGTGTTTTGTTAAGGGGGAGTTACTCATTTGCATATCCCATTGATTCTTTACTTAGCACACTAAAGTAATTATCATCATAAAAAAAGGGGAAATTATTGAACCCTATTGATTTTGATGATACTAATTACTTTAGTATTATTGTACTAATTTTTATCTTAAGTATGCTTATAGGTTAATTTCTTCGTCAAAAATAAAAGAATTTAAGTCCAAGAGATTAAGAACTACTATTGTAATTTTACTTTATTTCTCTACGAGATTGATGGAAGGATGTGCATATTTGTCAAGTTTTTACTCGTATTTTTTCTTTTGGTTTTCTAGTTAAGAAAATCTTTTTTTTTCTCGTATTTGGTTTGTTTAATTGCTAAGTAAAATCTCAACCTATTCATTTTAAGTAATTTGAATTGAGAGTGTAGCTCACTTAATTAATTGCTTGTAATTGAGCAAATTGATTGGAGTCTGAAGCTTAACTGAAAATTCATTACTTATTACAAATTATGTTAGATGAAGGTTTAGCTCAACTCAAATTTATGCCTATGATAGAAAGCCTATTTGGCTAGTTGAAATTTTACATTCACTCTTTTATTTTGTGGCAGCCTATAATTGATTAGATAATACTTTTATGTTATCTAAAATACTTCATGGGCCATATTAATCCAAATTGGAGTGCTTTCATTCCATTCCTTTGTATTTTTGTGCCTTGTTTACTTCATGAGTTTTGGCTTTGTGAGCTGACCGTTTTAGCTTGGAACTTTTCTAATAGCCCGATTTGATATTTGTGATGGCTATCACTTTAAAAAATTGAGGCATTGACATTTCATCTCTTATTTATTTTACTCAACTTGTTGTTGTCTCCTTTGTGCTGGCTGGTGTTGCATGCTTTCAAACAAAAAAGGGGATTCTCCCTTTCTTTCCAACAAATACAACGTGCACCTATTTTTTCTGTGTTTGTGCCTCTGCTCTCTAGTTTTTTCCTGCAGCAAAACACTCCTCTCAAGCTCTCAACGTTTTTCACTCTCCTAAGGCTATACTTGCAAAGCTTTTGAAGGAGAACTTAAAGAAGGAGATTGTGGTACTTTTCAAGTGACAAAAAGTTTATTTTCTCTCTGGTTCTTTCTTTCCCAGCTTTTAAAATTATTTTGGCTGTTGTTTTGTATTGTTGTTTTTGCTGTGAACCTTAAGTTTTATGCTCTTACTTGCTGCTATTTATCAAAACTCTTGGTTATAACTTGATATTTTGATTATTATTGAACACATATAGTGATATTCATTTCTAACTTCTTAAATTTATCCTTGCTCACTATTTTCTTATACGTGTGCCGTTCTCGGATTTATTCGAGAGTCCCTTGGCAACTTTGCATGTGTATAGAGCTCGTCATTGTATTATTTCTACTTAGTTAAAGTTATAATTTAAGTTAGCTAGTGTAGCAAATTCTCTTCATTTTCTGGTTATTCTCCTTATGTGGAGGTTGTAGTTATGTAGGTTTGCTCGGCTTTGGTTCCTGTAAAAAGCCGTAGGGATTAGGAGGTTTGCTCGACTTTAGTTTCTGTAAAAAGCCGTGAGATTTGTATTGGTTTATTCAGTTTTGGTTCCCGTAAAAAGCCGGTGTGGATTAGTGTGAATTCCTACTTAAGGAGTGTGGTGAGTGGACTAGGCGGGGAACCGAACCACTGTAAATCCTTGTATGTTTCGTTGGTTTAATCGTAGCAAAATTGATATGCTCCACTTAAATTTGATTTAAACTCTCCCCAAAATTAATTTTTTCATATAAATTGATATAAATACTTATACCACATTTTCAATTATTTTTATTGTTCATTTGCTGTGCTGATTGGTCTATTATTGAAATTGACCATATGTTCTATATCCTTATTCTTATTACTTATTTACGCTGCTGCTCCTTGACCACATCTTATGTTCCTCTAACCACTTAACTCAACCTAGAAACTTGTTAAGAGCTACTCCTTGAACTGATGATGTCATTCTCTTAGAATATCACTCAACAATCAGTCTCCAACCTTTTCGACCGTGAATTAGCACAATTGGAGCCATTGCCAATGACAATGCTTACCAGCATTTTGATGCTATTGGAATATTGATTCACGAACATTGAGCGGTAACAACCTCAAAAAGGAACTTATTTCTTAAATTTGAGAAGTAAAATATGTATATTATATATGACAAATATTGTCCTCTTCTGATTTTTATGTGAAGTATGATGTCCTAAATCTATGAAATTTTCAAGAAGCCACTGATTCAAGCTTGTGGAGAATACATAGACATACTCATATATAAAACAAGAGCATGCAACATGAAAATTAATTTTCTTCTATGATTTTAATATCACGGTCATAAACTTCTCGCATGGCTTATTTTCTTCTAAGTTGTGCCAAGATTAACCATTTTATGAGGGTTCATCTCTTGACGCTTAAGAAAGCCTGACTTCTTCAAAGTTAGTCTTACAATCTCTATTAGTCAAGTCTGACTGAGTCTAGCCTATGCACACTAATCTTTCTGCTTATAATTTGAAATCTATTCAAGGTTGAGGCCTTAATTTTGATGCTTGATTAGTTTAATGCTAAACCTCCCGAAGAAGTATTACTCGAAGATTGAGCATTGTAGTTCCTCGTCCTTGACTATCTTGGGAACAATGTTCATTGGTTGTTTTAAAATATTGAACTATCTAGGGTATCCAGATTCTGCACAAATTTTATCAATGCCAAAAATCTTTGAGATTCAAAGGACTTGTCCAACAACAACAATAAGAACCATGTTTTTATTCCTCTAGGTAGGGTTGACTATATGAATTTTTTATTTTTATTGTACTCTACCAAATAATTAATCCTCATTTAACTCTAAGTATGTAAGATCATTCCTTATAATTTCTTATTATATTTTGTTTTTGTCTTCCTCTTTCTTTTTTTATATAGGTAAAATTCAATAATTCAATTTTCCTTAATGGAGTTTCTATTGGCTTATGATTTATATGTCCAAACTATTTAAGCTGACTCTTTCTGAGCTTATCCACAATTAAAGCTACTTCAACTTTCTCGCGGATATACTAATTTCTCATCTTGTCTTTTCACGTAACCTACTCACAATCTTTGCATCTTCATTTTTATGATATTTATCTTATTTATGTATTTTTACTTTGTAGGGCAGCTATAATGTCTAGGTATTTGTTGTGAACTTTTTGTATTAATTTGAATTAAATGTATGTATGTTTAGAGTATAAAGGTTGGATAATAACTTAGCTAAACCTCGTGTACAAGGTTCGAGCCAGTTACCCAAACCTCGTGTGCGAGGTTAGAGGTTGCAATGTAAAGCCTGATTAGTTAAATATCGTGAACGATGAAGTGAACGATGATAAGTGAAGTAAGCCTCCAAACGTCATGTGTACAGCTGACGCTGAATCCAGGTGTTAACAATATGCTAGGTCGGTAAACCATATCCTAAAGAGAGTTGGTGTTGGAGTTTAGCATTCAACCATGCCAAGTGACATGATTGTTGTGCCATGTGCAGGAGAAATGGAAGTTTAAATACCATGTGTCTGATGATGTGGCAAGGTGTAAGAGAAAGTATTTATACTAAAAAAAGGAGGGGATTAGAGTTAATATCTGATTTTGGTTGTGTTTTCTTTCCACTTTTCCATTCTGTTTTGTTCTACTGGAGCTGGACAAACAGCCAAAGTAAAGAGAAAGAAATTCGGGGGAAGAGAGAATTCTGGGAAGAAACCTTGATTTGAAGCCGATTAGAATGGCTGATAAAGGTAGGCAAAGCTTATGCATATAAACTTAGGAGTTTAAGCTTTAAATTTGGGAATCACGTGTTAACAGGACTTAATGTATTCAAACGATCTTTTGTGATGTTTAATAATATCACTGTGATGTGTTGTTAGATGGAAACAATGTGCTATGAAATATCGATCTTCTAACATCGATTCCTCGATTTTTACTTGCTGAGGTTTTATGTCCTTGTTCTCATGTGTGATTTTCCGTCACACCCTCTCCACTGACGGGAGTAGAGTGGCATGTGACAGCAACATTCAATATTATATAACAGTACTGGTCTTACAATTATTTTATAAAATTTACTTATAAATTTGTGTGAAATTTTTTTATTAAAGGACTTGTTCAATCATAAAAATTCTAATGGTTTTGCAAATACGACTTAATGCAGTCACATTCAAAGGATGAGCAGTCATTGTAAGCAGGAGGATCGAACAAGGACTAGTGGTCATCGTGTCGTTTGAGCTCGAGTGATGGATAAAGTGTTGGTCGTTGTGAGTGGGAGGCTCGAACGACAACAACTAATTATCGTGAGAAGCTTGAATGATGAGAAAAAGGAAAGTGTTAAGTCATTATAGGTGGGAGGCTTGAGTGAGGATGAGCGGTCATTGTGTGACATGAGCTCGAACAATGAGAAGGGGAGAGTGTCGATCATCATGAGCTGGTGCTCAAACAAGGATGAGAGGTTATTGTGAAATATGTCCTCAAATGATAAAAAGAGAAAATATTATTTGTTTTGAGCGGAAGCTTTATGTATAATTTAACATACACAAATAAACTAAAGTGTATGCATACATACAGAAATATACATATATATGTATAATTTTATGGCAGATGCATAGAGGACACCTTAAGTATAAAGCATTACGTATTTTATTGTGAATGATGAAATATCACATGTATCTCACCAAAATTTTACAAAATTACATATTTTATTTGGCATTTTTGAAAATATTATGAATTAAATTACTAATATATTTTTATAAATCTTATCTTATTGTGTATAATTACAAATCTATAATAGAAGCTTTAATCTCACTTATCTGAGTTTAAAGTTTGAGTTTAATTTTTATTATTAAAGTAACTTAGGGCATAGGATTTAATGTATAAGTTATGATTTTAAGGCTCAAAATTTAAAATATACACTAGTAGAGGAAAGCTATTTTACGGCGGTTAAAAACCGCCTTCAAATATTAACACAACCGCCGCGTATTCAAACGCCGTAACAGCTGACAGGGCTTTGACGGCGGTTCGGACCGCCGTAAAAGAAACCTTTAAACGACGGTTGATATGGATCAACCGCCGTTGTAGTAGAACTATAGACGGCGGTTCTCTTGGAGAACCGTCGTCTATATATATATTTTTTTTTAAATTAAAATTTTGGTATTCCAATTTTTTATTTATCAAAAACTAATACGAATCACAGCAGTAATATACATCCAGAAGTCATTTCAATCATTGAATTCATAAATAAAACAACAACATCGATCACATAAAACGTAACTTCAATTACATGAACTTTTAATATTATATAGCAAAACAAATGCAGATACAAAACAAGAAATAAAACCACAATATTTCGAATCTGAATTCATGAAACAAAACTGTTCCATAAGCTCCATGGCCTCAATGTACTTATGCTGAATGACTGTAGAAGGAAAAAAATATATAAATAGCATATTGCATGCAAAAGTAACTTTAAGAAATAAAAATAAATAGTTGTAACAAAGTCATACTACAAAAAGAGAAATGAGAACACTTTATTTCAGGTTTACAATATGTAATAAATCCAATATGTTCAGAAATAATTAACTAAAAGTGTAAATCTCGTTCACAAAAATATCATAGATTCTTAGTTCTAAAAATGACTGGAAGATGCATACCGATAAACGAAATATAATTCTTAAGCCATCTGTGAACACAAATGATATGTCTTAATAGTAATATTTATGGTAATTTTTAAATTATAAGTATGAGACTAACATATGATTTATATGAACTTTTGTATATAAATAAAATCATACCTTCGTAGTTATTTTTTTAAGCTCCACAATGTACACCTGTAAATTAAATTAGTAATTAAGATTTTATAATTATCATATAAATAATCAAAGTAAGAGATTATTATAAATGTTATATCATCCCATAGTTTCCATTCATCCCATATATATGCTGCCAATGGCTCACGAATATCATTGTCAAATTCATCATTACTAAATTTGCTCTTATTTTCCGACAACTATAAAATTAAAATTAGTTAATAACATATAGAATTAAAAATCAAAATAAATATTCTAGATCACTTACAGTAGAAGGTATTTCTGATAAGCCCGCAAGTATAATGTATATATACATGAGTATGTAATATCCACACTTAATATCATCGTTTTGTATCGGACACTAATTAGGCACAAAATTGAATATATTACAATATGATCATTAAAATTCACTCAATTAAAAAATATAATCTAGTTACAATATTTTTACAGTCTTTACTTTAACTGTAAGCTTTTTCTTTCGAAGACACATACAAAAATTTATCATCGAACTGTCAAAATTCAGAAAGTATTTATGCACAATAAATCAATAATCATTTATTAAAAATATAAATAGAAATATTTACTTACCGATCGACGATATATTTAAGTTGCTGTCGATAAGGCTGACTGACAGGATCTATCCAATATATGCATAATCTGTACGGATCCAATGCAGCTAACATCCAATGGTCTCTATTAAAAGATTAAATGTTAATTAAAAATTTCAATATACTTGAAAATTTAAATTTTAGTATTTTTAAAAGATTTGTTAAAATTTACCCACTATTATAAGGAATAATAACCAATAAATTTTGTCTGACTTCCATTATTCTATTTTCCAATGCTGTGGCGCATTGGTTTTTATCATTTATTAAACTTGCAATGCTTTGTGGATCCACAAAGCAATATTTACCTCTCAAATTGCTATCTGCTCTTATTTGATTATACAAATACTTGTATGAATATAATAATATAAAATTAAAATTTTTTATTGAAAAATCTAAATGCATCTACAAAATGTGTATATATATACTTACCCAATTTAAGCACTTATTATCGACTCGTCGATTTTTTCGAATGCGCCAAACTCCAAAATTTTTTTTTTATCAAATAATAGTTGCTTTTCATACCCATAAACGTCGGCAGGAATAAGAATGTACATCAACACCTCATCAGTCAATGCATGAATTGCATGTTCTAACATCTTTTTAAAAATGATAGAAGAATATGATCTTTTTCCTATATGTAATTTATATATATTAGAATTATAAATTACAAATGTATGTAAATGTATGCCAATATTAATAAATAACAAAGTATACCTAAATTTTTTTGCTTTGACTTGTTGGGAATTTTCCATCGTGGCGTGCTTCACTAGATTTAGATTTTAGTCGCTTTAAAAAAATAAAAAAATTAATAATAAAGAAAATTTTAAAACTATAACATTAATAAAACAAAGTATTATACCTGATCATCATGAGAAATAGGCCATGTGGGCCAAGAAATAATATATTCCAATGCTTTACCAATTGTTTAACGCGCCGTTGCCGGGTCCCAAG
>KZ451950.1:3492183-3534539 GCA_002786265.1 Apostasia shenzhenica
TAAAATTTTATTTAGAAATAACATATAAATAATACCTCAGCTAATACAGGAGATGGGCTTGGGTTGGCTCCCATAAAAGAACCTAATACGCTCGCCATCATACTTGCCTGGGTAGATCCATACCCTCTCATTACTATTTCTTTTAACAATGTCATATCTTTCTCGAGACGAGAGATATGTTGTTGCTGCTTAATGTTCTTCTCTCTCAACTGCTGAATATCAGCAGCAGTGGCAGAACTAGACGATCTTCCTCTTCTATTCTCCTTAAAAAAAGAAGTTATTATCTGAAATTTCCCCCAACTCTAACTCTTCTAGGATGCTTTGGCTCCTCGTAAGCCAAAGCAAACAGATCACTCCTACCTTCAGGATGAATCATGCCTTGGGTAGCCTGTGTGGCCAACTCATCCTATACAAAAACAAAAGAATTTTAAAAATATATATCGAATTGAAGGTGTAGGCGAGCAAAATTCAAATTACTTACAATCTTGGTCCCAAGCTCTTCAGAGGCTGCATTGATATAACGACCATCATTTCTTTTGTGTGCAGCTTTCCATAGGTCTGACTTAGGAATAGGATCCTTAGTTCCAATTTCTTTTTGCTACAAAAAATAAAATAATATAAATAATTATATTTCATGGTAAATACAAATAAAAATTATTAGTATATTGATCTACCATTTCCTGCTCCAAGCCTGCATAACCCTTCTTTGAGGTAGTGTGATGGTATTTCTGACTTTTTGCCCTCTCTACAGCTGTGCGATTTTTATTCTATATAAAATATAAATATATATTATAATTATTAATTTCAGATAATACATACGACTTAAAAAAAAAATTTACATGAAATTCTTCAGAGATATAATAGTTGACAAATAAATTCCAATCCTGTTGGGAGATGAAATTGTAGTCTTCAGGAATAACATATCGAGCTTCTTCATCTTTCTCCTCGACAAATTTCTTGTACATAAAAGATTTCCACGTCCTCCACATCTTCCCCATATGAACAAATAATTTGTCATGCAGCTCATCCACTCCATCAAATGTATTCTATAAGAAAAATAATAAAAATATTAACTTAAATACTTTAAAAAAAAAATAAAGAAAATACCTTACCGTTATTTGTTCCCACATTAACTATTGATTTGCTTCTGGGACGTCACGCCAGTTAATGCATGAGATAGAGGCTTTATGTCGAACTATGACTCCCAAATAACTCATCAACTGATCTGCATTTCTTCCAGGTATTGGTAAGCCATTGACTATCTCAATTGTTAATTTTTCAATATCCTTTTTATTTGTTGTCAATTTCAACAATTGAGTCAAGCCTCTTTTTTTCTTCGAGCTTGTAGAGGATGATTGGTCCGCCATTAAGCTGCAATTATGTTAGTAACATACGTTGATCAATGGAAAATTATAGAAGAAGAAAAAATAATATGAATGTAACAAAAATTTACCATTTGCTATTCTTTGCATTTCTAACAATTCATTTTTCGTTTCTTTCCAGATTTATTTACTAACTCAGTATCATCTTCACATTCGATTACGTAGGTAGGAGCCTCATCAAAATTATCATACATAGTCATAGGTAGTTCATTTGTAAATCCGAATAACTTTTCGTAAGTAGTATCATTATCTTCATCTATCATAAATTTTAGCTTATGATTGAGGACGATTGACCACTGTGGATTAGCAAGATCTTCAACATAGAAAACTTGTTTAGCATCGTTTGCGAGAATGAAACAATCATTTTTATGACCAATCCGATTAAAATTGACTAATGTAAAACCCATCTCGTCAATTTTGCTCCCATTATTACTATCTACCCATAAGCATTTGAATAATGGAATACAAAAACCAATATAATCAAGTTCTCATATCTCTTCAATAATACCAAAGTAGCACAAATCACCCATATGAGGATTTTTATCTTTTGCACTTGATATTTGCTTTGTTTGAGCAATTAAAAAAACCCCGCTATTCTAAACAACTCGTTTGTTGTCCCGTTCTTTAGTGAAAAAGCGGTATCCATTGCTAATATATCCATCGTACTTCACCACACAGTGATTTGGTAAAAATGCTAAATACTTCAATGACTTATCGATGTTAGCACTTTCTGTTCCGCATAATAATGTAAATATACGACAGTCAAATCATTCAATGAACTCTTTGATGTGCTTATTCTAAATTCATATCTCATTTCGTGCATTTAAAGGATTCTCACTTCGTAATTGTTCTTTGTGCTCTTCAGTATATGAATCCACAACCACTGAATTACGCAAAACATACAAATGTGCCTGCCTTAACATGTTAATATCTACAACATGAGACTTCCCTGATGTAATGCCTCTTCCGTACTTGTCAACTACAGTATGATCAATAGGAATTCCAATTGGGTTAATATTATGTAAGTATTTATTACAAAATTCTACAACCTCTTCAGCGACATAGTTCTCAACTATGCAAGCTTTTGGTCTGTAACGATTACGAACATATCCTTTGAGTATTTTCATATATCGCTTGAAAGGATACATCCACCGCAAAAAAACAGGTCCATAGAGTTGTACCTCTCTTACTAAACGAACTGTTAAGTGTACCATAATATCAAAAAATGAAGGCGGAAAGAATATCTCTAACTCAAATTATTTCAATAATACAAACTTGAAGTGTATCTAATTTGAGAGGATCTACAGTTTTAACACATAAAGAGTTAAAGAAGAAACATAGTCTCGTTATTGCACTCCGAAGTTTAGCATCCAAACTGCCTCTGATAGCTACAGGTAACAATTGTTGCATTAACACGTGACAATCATGCGATTTTAAATTAATTTATTTCAATTCTCTTAAAATTACGTGACATTTCAAGTTTGAAGAATAACTATCTGGCACCTTTAACTCATACAAAACCTTACAGAATCGCTTTTTCTCCTCTTTCGTGAATGTATAACATGCATGTGGAAGACATGTTCGGCTGCCATAGACCTTAGGAGCAAGATGCTGTCGAATTCCCATACTAACCATATCTAATCGTGCATTTATACTATTTTTACTTTTTCCAATGACATTTAATAGTGTACCAATAATATTATCACAAATATTTTTTTTTATATGCATGATATCTAAATTGTGATGCACATGCAAATATTCCCAATACTCAAAATCAAAAAATATTGATCTTCTTTTTCAACAATTAGTTTTTGGAGGATCTTGATCTATGGTGCTCAAAACTTGTATCAACTCTTTCCTATTAAGTGGGCGTGGAGCCTTCTCAAACTCAGCATTACCATCGAAAGCTTTTTTTTTTGCGAAACACATGATCTCGAGGCAATCATTTTCTGTGACACATGTAACATAATTTCTTTTCATGTTTTAAATACTGTGCATTAGTCTTATCACCACAAATAACACATGCATAGTAACCTTTAACACTACATCTTGCCAAATTACCATAGGCTGGATAGTCATTCACAGTCCATATAAGTGCTGACCTTAATGTAAATAGTTCATGCCGGTAAGCATCATATCTCTGCACTCCTTCTTTCCATAACTTTTTAAGATCATTTATAAGTGGAGAAAGATAATTATATATTTTATTTACAGGTTGCTCGGTCCAGATATCAACAAAGTTAACATGATAAATTTACGTTTTATGCATAAATTAGGAGGTAAATTATAAATAACCAAGAAAACAGGCCAACAACTATGCGGATTAAAGCCATCAGTGCACAGCCCAAGTCTTAAATTCCTCAGATCTTCAGCAAAATTTGGAAATCTAATATCGAAAGATTTTCATTGTGGCGAATCAGCAGAGTGTCGCATCATTCTATCAAATACACGTCCTTCACCATCAGCATGCCAAGTAAAATTTTTAGCATATTCTTTATTTTGAAATAATCTTACAAAGCGCGGTATCAGGGGTAAATACCACAAAACTTTTTCTGGAATACCATATTTTTCTTTAATGTTATCTGCACACAGCTTCCACTTTGATTTTCCACATTCTGGACATTGTTCTAATCTACTATACTCATTTCGATATAAAATATAATCATTAGGGCATGCATTGATCTTCTCATAATGCATTCCTAACTTACGAAATATTTTCTTTGCTTCGTAAGTTAAATTCGGAAGTTGATTAGGAGCTGGTAACATATCTTTTATAAGAATAAGTAACTGTAAAACACTTGTTGCTTAAACTACTTGCTGCCTTTAAGTTAAACAAACGCATTAGTGCGGAAAGTTTAGTAAAACTTTTACAGTTAGGATATAATGGACTCTTAGCCTCTTGAAGCAACTCTTCAAACTGTTCTGGAGCTTCTGATAAACTATTTTCAATATCTCAAACTAGATCTTCCATTCTATCTTTCTCGACTGTATTTTCAATGTTAACATTAGCATCTAGACATGTAGATGATGTACTTCTCCCAATATTATTCATTTCATTTATTACAGATTCACCGTGCCAAATCCATCTTTCATATGTCTCATCAAATCCATGAAAAAATAAATGATCTTTCACAATATTGGCTTCAAATAATTTTATATTTCCACATCTCAAGCACAGACATCTTATTCTGTCATTAACTAAACATTCATTTTTCAGTGCGAAATCTATAAAGGAATTTACTCTATTATCATATTCAAATGATCGTCTATCCATTTTAATTCAAGATCGATCCATATATAACTACCTATATGATAAGGCATAATATAATTAACGTGTTTAATTAATTCAGTTTAGATACTAAAAAAGTTCTACTTATACATCAGAATAAACATATAAATAAACTGAAAAAAAACAGAATAATTATTACTTACCTTATGTGAAATTAAGCAGAAACGATAGTTGAAATTTCTGAATCCCAATATTTTGCAATCAACCCGAAAAAATAATAATAAAATAAAAAAATAAAGAAGTAGATTTACCTTAAGAAATAAATTTTTGAATCCAAATATTTCGGCCAAAAACAAAAATGAAGAAGAAGAAGAAGAAAGTGGTGGAAGAAGGTGAAGTTTGCTATATCTGACTTCGGCAGGGGTGTAGGGCCGGGAATACGGCTAGATCCGGCGTCGGCGTCGGTGAGGGAGTAGGGCCGCGAATGCGGCTAGATCCGGCGTCGGGTAGGGTGTAGGGCCGCGATGAGGCTAGATCCGGCGTTGGTGAGGGTGTACGGCCACGAATGTGGCTAGATCTAGCGTCGGACGGCGTCGGCGAGGGAGTAGGGCATGCAGCGAATGCAGCTAGATCCGGCGTCGGCGTGGTATATCTGGCGTCGGCGAAGGTAAGTGGGGAATGGCAACCAAAGAAGACGATGATGGAAGAGGAGATCGTAGCGCAGCTTGATCCGGCTAGGTGAAGTCCACCGGCGACGAGCAACCCTCGCGTCGCGACGTTTAAAAATGCAAGCAAGCTTAGAGAGATCTAGGGTTTTCCGTTTGGTTTGAAACAAATAAGCTATTTGTATAAAAAACTTTAGACGGCAGTTGGCTAAGCCAACCGCCGTCTAAATAGCCCCTTTCAACGGCGGTTGGCTCTGTCAACCGCCGTGTAAAGTATAGACGGCGGTTGACACAGCCAACCGTCGTCTAAAGTACGAGTACCTTAGACGGCGGTTGGCCGACTCAACTGCCGTCTAAAGGATATCTACGGGGGATTTTTCAAGGTCGACCTGAGGTCGACCCGATGTCGACCTTCCGCAGCGACGCTCAACAGAAACTTTGGTCATCTTGGGGGATTTTTTCAGGTCGACCTGAGGTCGACCCTAGTTATACAGGGCGGTTGACACGTCCAATCGCCCTCTAAAGTACTGACTTTAGACGGCGGTTCTGCTTCGGAAACTTTTTGCAGCGGTTTCTCTCGTTAACCGCCTTTATACATGTGCCGTAAAATGCATATATTGTACTAGTGATAATGCGATTTTATCTAAAAGATGATGTAAAATCTGTAATTTTATAAAATTTTAGTGTGGTACGTGTAATATTTTATTTCTAATAGTGAAACACGTAATTTTTCATAATTAAAAATGTCTTTTATATAAATATTCCTAATTTTATCTGTATAAATTTAAATATGTATGTAGATATATAAATGTGTACATATACATAGAAACATATTCATTACATATATAAATGTAAAAGTATACATATTACTCTATAACTCTAAATATTATGTAACTAAATACGTGTAAGTGTAAATGATAAATTTGTGAGACAATGAGAATAACATAAAAAATGATATACAAATAAATATAAAATTTAAAAACAAATAATATTTAAATACTAGATGATATATAGGTAAATATTACTTTTAAGGCTCTGTTTGGTTGGAGAAAAAAAGATGATTTGAAAAAATTTTGTAAAAGTTTTTAGAAAAATGTGTATGATGTGAAATAAAGTGAGTTAGTTATATTAAAAATTGTGTTGGATATAAAATAAAGCGATTGTTTAATATTTGAATTTGTGCAGGATGAGATATAAAGTAATTTTAAAAGTTTTTTTAAAATAAATTTAAGATTTTGATAATAGCTAAAATAAATTTTTTTTTTAGTCAGTAGCCAAACAGAGCCTTAGGTATTATTGACAAACATATTGCATATGTGCTCGAGTAGGACACTTTCCTCATGTATCCTTTCTTCCAGTGAGGTCTAACAAAGTTTCCTTTCCCCTGTCGTCCGTTTTACGAGATTTCCTCTTGTACTTACGCTTTGTCAGCCTTCCAAAGGGATTGCATTACTTCAGTTGTGGCTGATCAAGAAGGACCAGTAAAGATGGGGAGGCTGAGCATCTTCAAGGCCTTTGAATGCTTCTTCCCCTCAATCCATTCCAGTTTCTGCCAGTGCCTTTACTCTGTGGAAGCAGAAGATGAGAGCGAGGGAAAGGCTTTGATTCAGAAGAGAGAAGATAGCATACTGAAGCTTAGAGAGATCTTTGATGCGAATAAGACCTTAGCTTTCCACCTTGAACCGAAGGTTGTCCTCTTCTCTTCTCTTCTCATAAACGTTCTTTTAGATATTAGTAAAACATGCAAGTATTATATGACTTTGTCCTCTTCTTCTTCCTTCTGGGGTAATCAAAGACTGTGGCTTTAAGGGTTTCAATGCATTGCAATGGCTGTGCAAGGAAGGTTGAGAAGCATATCAAGAAAATTGAAGGTGTGTCTGTAAATACTGTTTCCCTCTGTAAATCCTTTTCTTCTGCAATGACATGAACTGATCGAATCTGATCTGTAGATTAAAGTTTAGATGACTAGATAATGGTTGTTGGGCTGAAGCCTACTATATGGAATTTGATGCAGGATTAACTATTTCTCTCAAGAATTATCATTATTAGTAGTATTCCTTGAATAAAATGTTCTTAGCAGCTATTATTTTGGATGTTATTAATATGTGATAGACATTTAGATATATTTTTTTGAATGAAAATGTCGTAATTTTTTACTGTCATCAAATAACACAATTATTAACGTCCCTTAGTAAATAACAATTCTTTGAGAAGCAATCATTTATGCATAAGTAGGCTTAATTTATTTATTGGAGATTCACCTAACATGGGGATTGAGAATTAGGTTGAGTTGAATAACTGAAGTCAACCACATTGGGAAGAGATAAAAAATCAGTCTCCTTGGGACCATAAGAAGTTTGACTTCCTATCGTCCTGCAAATTTTTCTGTACAATATATCTATATATATAAGTTTGAAGGAATGGTTTCAGAAGGAAAGCATATTAATTTTTTGTTTATATTTTCTGTCTCTTCTGTTTCTAGGAGTAACATCCATTGAGGTAGACTTGGAGAGCAAGAAGGTGGTGGTGACTGGGGACATTACTGCGTTTGAAGTCCTGGAGAGTGTCTCCAAGATTAAGTTTGCAGAGCTTTGGTTTGGTTCTTGATTAGATTTTTTTTTTTCTTATTGAAAAAGATGCTAGCAGTAACTTTAGTCTATAAATCACCTTGCAGATTGACTGAAACTTTAATCCGTTTTATTGTTGCATTATTCGAGCAAAAAATGCTCTGTTGCCCAATAAATGATTCAAAATTTTAAATACAATTGGTATTCTTACATCGTCTATGTGGTATTGGTGTCACGTAAGAAATCCTATTGACTTCAAATATTTGGTAATCATTTATGGGAGATGCGTAGCATTACTCTATCCGAGCCTCTGTTGCTTTTTGATCCACATACTATTCGGAGGTCACCAGAGTTATGCGATTTTGTTTCTCAATTGAGCATGGGATAGCAGCGAGAATACATAACATTCGTTGTTCATGATCGAGTAAATGATGTCAATTATTTGGAAGTAAAAATGTGGGAGCAAAAAATAGAGTAGAATAGTTGTTGACTCATATTTCCACATTATATAAGTTTTTTTTTTTTTTTTGTATGGGCATTTATTGATATCATATAGAGACTTCTGTTGCCTCAGATAGGCAGGTTTTTTCATTGTCTTTGCAGTTTATACTGATAATATTTAATGTATGTTTTATATGATTTTTTTTTTTGAGTGTATATTGAGTATTGTTTTTGCTTATATAGATATTATATTGCTTCACTTATACAAATGTGCATATATGAAACAAACTCATGTTCTTATGAAGCACAAAAATTCATTTACAAAATAAAAATGGCGTAAACGATACTTCTAGCACCATCTCGTGCCATTTACAAAAGGTAAGATTTGAAAACCTATTTCGGGCGTTCAAATAGCTCATTTGTTCGACGCTTGTAATGCTAGCTAAAAAAATATTATTTTGTATCGTTTTCTTGTTATTTTATATAATTTTTCTTATAAATATTTTCTTATGAGTTTTTAAAATTTATATATATTTATAAAGACAAAAAAAAAATCAAATAAAGTAAAAAACACTTACAAAATAAAAAATTACTTATATAAAGTATCATTTTTGGTATCATTAGTTTATGGTATTTTTCTATTTTATGTGGATATCTTTTTATTTTATTTTTATATTTGCACCTATCAAACAAAATATTGATACAAAGTGAAACACAACGCAAAGCTTTTTATCACTATTATACGCATGGCAGTTTGCCTACGTGGCAGACTAGGATAAGGCACCAAACATTTTACTTGGAGTGGCACATAAACCTAATAATTTCTCATAAAATGGACAATTCATGCACACTTAGATCTCAATCTTGGCATGTGCGTTGTCGTAATTGTGTACGAAAAAAAGTTGCCCGAATTCAAATGAGTCGATCAAAACCAACCACTTTATTTAAATTATGTTGGTTGGCTAACCGGAAACCGACTTTATGTTGACTGTAAATTCTCGAGATAATGTGATAACATCATTGTTTGATTATCAAGATTCAAGATTTGAACAAGGCTTGTTTGTTGGCAAGGTTTGACAAAATTGTAGCCATTGTGTAGCGCCCGGGTACGTCAATTTTAATTTTATTAGTAATAATTTCGTGATTTTAATTGATATGTATAATTTATATAAATAACTTTTATTTACGTATTTTATTTGAATGAAATTTTGAATCAATTATAGACTAATAATAGTATAATAATTTTAAAATTAGAAGATATTTTAATTGGATACATATCATTAAAGATTGGACTAAATTATCCCTTGGAATAATATAGAATCTAGTTATAAGATTAAGGGCAATTTAGTCTTAAACAATTAATTAATTAATTATCATTTAATTAGGGCTAAATTTAAGGGAAGGAGTTACGATGAAATGTTCTTTCCCTATTTCATGCATCGGTTCCCAAAGGAAAACCGTAGGAGAGAGAAAAAAAATATAAGAGAGGAATTTCGTCACGGATCGAAAAGGTCTTTGTCTGAAATTATTTAGTACGTAGTGAAAGGAGACACGCCAAGCCTGTGCAACGTGGAGAAATCTGAAAGGAATTCAGAAGATATTCGCAACCATGGTAAACAATAGGTAGGCGAACGATTCTAATGAGTATATAAATTTAAATCTCTCAAGAAAATTTATTATTTTGAATTAGATAAAATTTGTATGATGATTCATGGAATTACGTTTATTGCTCGATCTCTTGTATACCCTCGTTAATTTGATTTATGTGAAATGTTGAAAAATTTGGGATAATTTTATTATTCGTTAAAAAGCCCTAGAAATTTTGGCGTTTTTTTATTCAATATAAATTCTTGGGCGAAGAAAATTTATAGAAATTTTATATTTATGTTCGCTGATTTTGAATATTAGTTAATTGCCTGAATATGTTTTTTTTATAATGCATAATTTAGTATAATATCATATAAGATTGTTGCGTTTGAAAATTATCCGACGAGGTGCAATAAGAATGGTTCAAGCTGCTGGCCATAGATTTTGCATAGGTTGCCGACCATGAATTTCACATATTAAGATATATATATGGCATATCCTTCTCTGTACTTACCTTAGGATAGTCACGTGATTATACTAGGTAGAATTTAATTAATTTCATTTAACTTCTCTGTTAAGCATGATAGAATGGAAATATTGAATTATTATATTTTGCCTGTAATTTATATAATTTGTTTGAAATATAAATTGACATGGCAACACCATGGTTTAGCCTAATGGGCTATTAAAATAAATTGTAAGTCGAGAATGGACTTACCGTGAGCTATTTTACTGAGTCATGAACTTGTGCTTAGAAATAATATATAAAACAAATATAAGAAATTTAATAGCTTTATTACGATAACTCGAAAAGTTAGATATTTGGGATCTCGATATAACCGCATCTACCTCAGTCGTGAAAATAAAATTTAAAAAAATTCACTTATAATGTGAACTATCCCAAATAGAATAATAAGACCCCAACTCTATCCATGAGGTGGAAGGACTCATGGGGGACTGTGAGATCATACGGGACTCACAATGCTCAAAGAGATGTGACTAGGGGCAACTGACTATTGTGAGATGACGATCTAACCACAAGGGCTGAGGCAGACAGGGAGCTATATTCGAGAATCCCAAGAGCCCAAATAAATAAATATATATATATATAAGAAAATAATTATTAAAATTATTATAGCATTGTGTTTATTTACTTATGCAATTTATATAACGAATGATATTCTTATATCTTTTCTTAATTATAAAAGCATGTTATCATTGCACTCTAATGAAAAGGAGAAATATTTGAATGTTGTATGCAATATTTTATTTTAGCTTATTAGTTGAATTTGCTTACTCAGTCCACGTTGTCTCGGACTGACGTCATTTTATGGCAGGTACTGCAGGTCAACAAGAAGCACAAGGGAATGAGGAATGTGATGGACAGGATTTTTAGTATTTATTGAATTTGAAGAGAATATATACAATTTGACTTTAATCTTGTCTATATGAAGGTTTGTTAACATAATACTCTGATTACACACCTAATGTCTGCTATATTGATGTATTTCAATCGAAAATTGATATTTAGCGATCTACTAGGGACAATTGATTGTGTTTTAATGGAATACCTATAATTACACATCTATGTATCTGTATATCGATCAATTGTAAGAGAATATGCTCTTTTAGGGTCTAATTTATGACATATTAATAAATTTGAGTTGAATAGTGGCTAGGATTTATCTTTCATCTTTGAAATTCTGAACATTTGAACTAATTATAGTTTATTTATGATCATTTGTTTTAGATTATCACTAGTTGTGACTTTTCTTTGGTGATAAAAAAGTTTGAGTTAGTTTATTGGTTTATTGTTAATTTAAACTTTCCTAGCTGTCTTAGTTTTCCTCTTTATTGCAACGTTACACTCTATTTATTATGGCATATTTAGAAGAAAAATTGCGTGACATTAAGAGGGTGTGACAATGTGGTATCAGAGCTTAAGTTAAAGAATTTTAGAGAATTTAACCTGTGAGAGTGAGTAGAAATAGGTTGCACATGCACTCACTGTACCTGCTATGTTTGATTTAAACGTTTGTTTGAGAATAAAGTTTCAGGAATCAAGTTTCGGGAGTACAATCTGCAGAAAGCAATCCCAATCTGAATCCCCAGAATGAGGCAAGGGGAGAAGGATTATCTGTTAGTGCAACTGAGCAACTGACTACTGTGCTCACTGCTCTAGTGGACAAGATTGGAGCCATCCCACCTCCTGCACCACTCCGAGTGGAACGAACAGCCGAAAGAGAAGAATCACATATGGATCGTGTGGTGGAACAATTCCAGAAGATGCACCCTCAACACTTTGAAGACTCAACTGATCCATTTGTGGCGGAGAATTGGTTGGGAAAAATAGAGAAAGCATTTGAGAGCATCCGGTGCCCTACTAATCGAAAGGTATCTTTAGCTGCTTCTGTGATGGATGGTGCTGCAGATAATTGGTGGGCAAACTATCGCAGAGTTAACCTAAGTATAAAACAGTAAAAAATATCACTTGGGATGAGTTTCTTGAAGCCTTCAGACAGAAGTATGTTCCTGCCTCAGCTAGAAAGCGGATAAGAGATGAATTATCTCGCTTACTACAGTGTGGAATGTCAGTTCCAGAGTACGAGGCAAAGTTTGCTGCCCTTTCTAGGTATGCACCTCAGCTGGTATCTACTGAAGAGGATAGGTGTGACTTATTTGTGAATGGGTTGCGTGACAGCATACGCACATTGGTCATTCCCCAACAACCAAAATCATATTGTGAAATTGTGGAGATAGCAACTCGAGTAGAGTAGAATGAATTGGCTATACAGGCAAGGAGGGGTGCAGTAGCCATTAAGAGAAAAGAAATGACAACAAGGCATTCTGGTGGGCAATCTTCAAAGAAAACTAATTCTAGTGGAAGCTTTCACTTCAAGGGTACAAGTGAAAATTTAGGCAATGAAAAGCCACAATGCCAAACTTGTGGTGGATGGCATTGGGGTACGTGCAGAGCTGAAGGGGTGACTTGTTTCACTTGTGCAGAGCGAGGTCATTATGCGAGGTCATATCCCAAAGGACCTGCTAGTGGAGACCCAAGAGCTGCAACATCTGTAGCATCGGCATCAGGAGGACGTGGAGGTGGTGCCATGATATCTGCTAGTCGAGGACGAGGACCTGCACCATCATCTGGAGGACGAGGAGTACAGGCGCAGCCACGCATTTATGCTATCACCCAACAGGAAGCTCAGGAATCTCCAGAAATTGTCACAGGTACTTTTACTATTTGTGATTCACCAGTGATTGTACTGTTTGATTCAGGAGCTTCGCATTCGTTTATTTTTGAACTTGTGGTAAAGAGATTATCTTTAGTTGTTCGTACACTCAATAAGCCACTTTCTGTAGTATTGCCAATGGGTGCAACACTAGCAGTAAAATCCTTTGTTGAAGTTAACATCAAAATTAAAGATCGTGATTTGGCACTACACTGATTGTGGTGCCTATCTTTGAGTTTGATGTAATTATAGGAATGGATTGGCTATCTCGACACATGGTGATCATTGATTGTCGAGAAAAGAAAATAAAAATCCACACCACGGGATTTTCGGACTTGGTGATCTATGGAAGAGGAAAGAAAATGTCGCTAATTTTAGCTATGCAAGCACATCGACTAATGAAGAAATGATGTGTAGCTTATTTAGCCATGGCATTAAATGTGACGACAAAAGCAGTTAAGTTACAAGATGTCCCAGTGGTGAATAAATATCCTGATGTATTCCCAGAAGATTTGCCAGGATTACCTCCAGATAGGGAGATTGAATTCACTATTGATTTACTAACTGGGATGGAGCCTATCTCTAAAGCACCGTATCGAATGACTGTTTCTGAACTGCAAGAGTTGAAGACTCAGTTGCAGGAGCTGCTGGAAAAAGGCTACATCCGCCCCAGTGTTTCTCCATGGGGAGCACTAGTATTATTTGTGAAGAAGAAGGATGGGACCCTACGAATGTGCATTGACTACAGGGAATTGAATAGGGTTACTATTAAAAATAAGTACCCACTACCCCGTATCAATGACCTTTTTGATCAACTTCATGAAGCATCAATATTTTCGAAGATAGATCTTCGAAGTAGTTATTACCAGTTGAAGATTAAGGAGAAAGATATTCCAAAGACAGCTTTTAAGACTAAATATGGGCACTATGAATATCTAGTGATGCCTTTTGGCCTGACGAATGCTCCAGCTGCATTTATGAATTTGATGAACTGAGTATTTCGTCCGTACTTAGATCAGTTTGTCATTATATTTATAGATGACATATTAATATACTCGAAGAAGCATGGTGATCATGTTCAGCATTTGCACTTAGTACTGCAAAAGTTAAGAGAAAATCAGTTATATGCTAAATTTTCGAAATGTGACTTTTGGTTATCAAATGTGACCTTTTTGGGTCATGTAATTTCAGCGGAAGGTGTATCAGTTGATCCACATAAAGTTTCAACTGTGATGGATTGGCCGAGGCCTACTAGTGTATCAGAGGTGAGGAGTTTTCTGGGTTTAGCTAGTTATTATTGTAAATTTGTGAAGGATTTCTCTCAGATAGCCCTACCACTAACTAGATTAACTCAGAAGGCAGTTAAATTTGAATGGAGTGAAAAGTGTGAAAACTATTTTCAGAGGTTAAAGAACTGTTTAGTGTCAGCTCCGGTGTTAACACTGTCAGAAGGAAGTGAAGGGTTTCAAGTGTTCAGTGACGCTTCATTGCAAGGACTTTGATGTGTTCTTATGCAGCACGGGAAAGTGATTGCCTATGCATCTCGTCAATTGCGACCGCATGAAAAGAACTATCCAGTTCACGATTTAGAACTTGCAGCAATAGTATTTGCTCTAAAACTTTGGCGACATTACCTCTATAGAGTGAAGTGTGATATATTCACAGATCACCAAAGCTTGAAGTATATCTTCATGCAGAAGGAATTAAATCTGAGACAGAGGCAATGGTTAGAGTTAATTAAAGATTATGAGCTGCAAATTATTTATCATCCTAGTAAAGCAAATGTAGTTGCAGATGCTTTGAGCAGAAAGGCTAGTTTGAGTATGATCACACTTGATAAAGCAGATCAACAATTAGTGTTTGAATTTGAAAGGCTATTATTAACTGGAGTGAAGAAAAAGTATTTGAGTTACTTAAGTCGGTTGATAGTAAGACCTATTTGGCTTCAACAAGTAGTAGAAGGTCAAAAAGAAGATTTGGACCTTCAGAAGATTATAGAGAAAATGAATAGCGGATGGCAATCAGAATTCAAACTGGATGAACAGGGTGTTCTAAAATTTCAAGATAGAATCTGCATACCAAAAGTAAATGAACTCCGACAGATGATATTGGAGGAGGCTCACAACTCTAAATACAGTATCCATCCAGGTGAAAGCAAGATGTACAATGACCTGAAGTAGATTGTGTGGTGGCCTGGGATGAAGAGAGATGTCATCAAGGTAATTAAGAAGTGCATGTCATGCCAACTGGTGAAAAGTCAGCACCAATGACCCGGAGGATTACTACAGCCTCTACCTATTCCTATATGGAAATGGGAAAAGGTAGCAATGGATTTCGTAGTAGGTTTGCCTAAATCTCAGCAAGGTAATGATACTATATGGGTGATTGTAAATCGACTAAAAAAATCTGCTCATTTTCTACCGATTAAGACTACCAATTCTTCTGAAAAGTTAGCAAATGTGTATGCGGATCAAATAGTGAGGCTACATAGTGTACCCACATCTATTGTGTCGGATCGGGATTCTAAATTCACATCACACTTTTGGAAAAATTTATATAAAGCTTTTGGCACCACTCTGAAGTTCAGCAGAGCTTTTCATCCTTAGACAGATGGTCAAACAGAAAGAAAAATTTAGACTCTAGAAGATTTGATGAGGTTGTGTGTGCTTGACTTTGGGGAAAATTGGGAGAATCACATACCACTTATTGAGTTTGCCTATAATAATAGCTATCAGGTGAGTATCAAAATGGCACCATATGAGGCATTATATGACAGAAAATATCAATCAACATTGTGTTGGTATGAAGGCAGCGATTGTACAATACTTGGCCCTCAATTAGTTGACGAGACGACTAAGAAAATTAAGAAGATAATGGAAAGACTATTGTCAGCCCAGGATAGACAGAAGAAATATTTTTATACACATCATAGAAAAATAGAATTTTCTATGGGTGGTCACCTGGCATTTCTAAAGGTTAGCCCAATGAAAGGTGTTGTGAGATTTGGAAGGGCAAATAAATTAAATCCTCATTACATTGGACCCTTTGAGATTATTGAAAGGGTTGGAGCAGTTGCCTACATACTAGTATTACCACCTCAGTTATTTGGAATACACGATGTATTTCATGTGTCTATGTTAAGAAAGTGTATCTCATATCCTTCCCGAGTAATTCACTTTGAGCCAAGTGTCTTAGAGTTGAGGTCTGATCTAAGCTACAAGGAGAAACCAATGAGAATCTTAGCTAAAGATGTAAGAAGACTACGGAATAAAGAGATCCCCATGATTAAAGTGTTATGGAATAATCAGGTCGAACGAGAAGCAACTTGGGAAGTTGAGGCAGATATGATGAATTCATATCCTGAATATTTCATCTGAATTTCGAGGACGAAATTTTCTCTAAGGAGGGGAGAATTGCAGCGCCCGGGTACGTCAATTTTAATTTTTTTAGTAATAATTTCGTGATTTTAGTTGATATGTATGATTTATATAAATAACTTTTATTTATGTATTTTATTTGAATGAAATTTTGAATCAATTATAGACTAATAATAGTATAATAATTTTAAAATTAGAAGATATTTTAATTGGATGCATATCATTAAAAATTGGACTAAATTATCCCTTACAATAATCTAGAGTGTAGTTATAAGATTAAGGGCAATTTAGTCTTAAGCAATTAATTAATTACTTATCATTTAATTAGGGGCTAAATTTAAGGGAAGGAGTTACGATGAAACGTTCTTTCCCTATTTCGTGCGTCGGTTCCCAAAGGAAAACTGCAGGAGAGAGAAAAAAAATATAAGAGAGAGGGATTTCGTCACGGATCGAAAAGATCTTTGTCTGAAATTATTCTTTCGTACGTGATGAAAGGAGACACGATAAGCCTGTGCAACGTGGAGAAATCTGAGAGGAATTCGGAAGATATTCGCAACCATGGTAAACAAGAGGTAGGCGAACGATTCTAATGAGTATATAAATTTAAATCTCTCAAGAAAATTTATTATTTTGAATTAGATAAAATTTATATGATGATTCATGGAATTACGTTTATTGCTCGATCTCTTGCATACCCTTGTTAATTTGATTTATGCGAAATATTGAAAAAATTGGGATAATTTTATTATTCGTTAAAAAGCCCTAGAAATTTTGGCATTTTTTTTTATTCAATATAAATTCTTGGGCGAAGAGAATTTATAGAAATTTTATATTTATGTTCGCTGATTTTGAATATTAGTTAATTGCCTGAATATGTTTTTTTTTATAATGCATAATTTAGTATAATATCATATAAGATTGTTGCGTTTGAAAATTATCCGACGAGGTGCAATAGGAATGGTTCAAGCTGCTGGCCAAATAAATTGTAAGTCGAGAAGGGACTTACCGTGAGCTTTTTTACTGAGTCATGAATTTGTGCTTGGAAATAATATATAAAACATATATAAGAAATTTAATAGCTTTATTACGATAATCGAAAAGTTAGATATTTGGGATCTCGATACAACCGCATCTACCTTAGTCGTGAAAATAAAATTTGAAAAAAAATCACTTATAATGTAAACTATCTCAAATAGAATAATAAGACCTCAACTCTATCCATGAAGTGGAAGGACTCATGGGGGACTGTGAGATCATACGGGACTCATAGTACTCAAAGAGATGTGACTAGGGGCAACTGATTATTGTGAAATGACGATCTCACCACAGGGGCTAAGGCAGACAGGAGACTATATTCGACAATCCCAAGGGCCCAAATAAATAAATAAATAAATATATATATAAGAAAATAATTATTAAAATTATTGTATCATTGTGTTTATTTACTTTTGCAATTCTTATTATTATGCTGCTATGTATCGAATGATATTCTTATATCTTTTCTTAATTATAAAAGCATGTTATCATTGCGCTCTAATGAAAAGAAAAAATATTTGAATGTTGTATGCAATATTTTATTTTAGCTTATTAGTTGAATTTGCTTACTCAGTCCACGTTGTCTCGGACTGACGCCATTTTATGGCATGTACTGCAGGTCAACAAGAAGCACAAGAAAATGGAAAATGTGATGGAGAAGATTTTTAGGAAGCTAGGATTTATCTTTCATCTTTGAAATTCTGAATATTTGAACTAATTATAGTTTATTTATGATCATTTGTTTTAGATTATCACTAGTTGTAATTTTTCTTTGGTGATAAAAAAGTTTGAGTTAGTTTATTGGTTTATTATTAATTTAAACTTTCTTAGCTGTCTTAATTTTTCTCTTTATTGCAACATCACACTCTATTTATTATGGCATATTTGGAAGAAAAATTGTGTGATATTAAGGGGATGTGACACATTGGTTGACACATTCACCACTGAAAGTTGACTGGTTAAGTTTGACTCTAACTCAAATCTAATCTGACCTGAATTGCTTAATCTAATCTTCACCTATTACTATCAACAATTCAAATAAGACCCAGTTAATAAATGAGTCATATCAACTCACCAAGCTGATCTATCTTTAAAACAGATGTTTATAAATAATTAACTCGAACATAACCTAATTTTATTATATCCTGCTCAAATTTGACTCATTTAATAAATAGGTCAAAATTTATAACTTATTTAAAATTTTCACGTCAGATTATATATTTTCACCCCTTGTATTATCTTGTCTCCTATGAATGTGTTCCTTTGACCAATATTAAGATGTGGATGGACAAGCTTGAACTAGAGTCTGAACTTCCAACTAAAGAATTTTAGATTTTTTTTAAAAAAATATTTATCTTGACAAAAGTTAAATTTATCTCATCAAATAATATACATGCAAGCTCATATTTTTAAACCCTAAACACAATTGGAAAAAAATTTTGATTAAAAAAAGTATTTTTTTATACAATTGAGTATTAAAAATTATTTTTGGTAGAACAATTTTTAAAAAAATAAAAAATAATTGTATGAGAAAGCTAAGAAAAATAATTTTTTGAAAAGCTGATATTGTTATAATTAATTTTTTTAAAAAAAAATTCTAATAATCATATCTTATATCATAATATATAATTATGTAGTATTATGTAAAATGAAAATAAACATATTATACGAATTCATATACATATAATATTATTTTAAATAATAACTATGCAATACATTAAAAGTATTATATATAAAAAAATTTATTAAATATATTATCACATAATCAATAATAATTTATAATAATTTCAAAATTATTGTAACTATTAATATAAATATACGACATTATATATGTAATATAAAAATATTAAAAATAATTTAGAAATATAATTTATTTATTAACAATATATGTAGTTATATATCAATAATATAAAAAAAATTTATAAAAGATGTAATTAAAATTATATGCATATATATATATATGTTATTGCAATAAAACTGATATTATTTATATATTTAATTTAGTCTAAAATATAATTTTTTATATATTACAGTAATTTTTACTAAATAATTTTACTTATGACAGTACTTTTTACCAGTATTTTATTAAATAGATAAAATAAATTTATCCAATAGTATTTCTTTATACAGCGATACAACATAATATTTTTTCACACAATATAGAAATTCTAAACAGTGCCTAAGTGTGTTAAGATTAAAATGTTTAATCATGAAAGTTATTGAGAAATTATATTTATGGTCTTAAATTATTATTATTTCTTTACCACATTAATTATTTCAGTTAAAATGAAATTTAATTTAGGGTAAATAGCATCTGGGTCCCTCTAGATTGGTCGTATGTGCAAATAGGTCCCTCGAATAAAATGAAGCAAACTGGTCCTCTAATTTGATGAAATATGCATATAGGTCCTTGACCGTAACAGACGTTAGAAATTATTTTCTCTCTCCTCCCTCTCACTCCTCCCCCATCTCTCTCTCCTCCCCGCATCTCTCTCTAACGCCGGCGGGCGACGGCGGCGGGCAGGCGGGCGGGCTGCGGAGGATGGCGCGGGCGCAAATAGATTACGTGCGGCGCTGGTGCGGGGCGCGCGAGGGGCGAGCGCAAGGGCAGGGGCGCGCGTGAGGGCGGCAAGAGCGGAGCTCCGGGCGCCGGCGGGAGCGCGGCGCAGGCGTGCGGCTGTGGAGCGCCGGCGCAGGCGGGCGAGCGGCGCGGCGCAGGCGCTCTGGCACGCGGGCTGCGGGACGCCGGCGCCGGCGCTCCCGCTGCTTGCCGCCCTCACGCTCGCCCTGCCCTTGCGCTCGCCCCTCGCGCGCCCCGCACCAGCGCGCACGTGCGCCTGCACCAGCGCGCACGTGCGCCCGCGCGCCATCCTCCGAAGCCGCCGCCGCCGTGCAGCCCGCCCGCCTGCCAGCCTCCGCGCCCGCCTTGCGTTAGAGAGAGATTGCGGGGAGGAAGAGAGAGATGGGAGGAGGAGAGAGAGGGAGGAGAGAGAAATATTTCTAACGTCTGTTACGGCCAAGGACCTATTATGCATATTTCATCAAATTAGAGGAACCAGTTTTGCTTCATTTAAATATTCGAGGGACCTATTTGCACATACGACCAAACTAGAGTGACCCAGATGCTATTTACCCTTTAATTTATGAAACTAATGACTGATTTATTTCATTAAAAAGTGATATATTGAATTAAATTTCAAATAATAAATTGCAATAAAATTTTAATTTTGAGTTCTAGCTTGAATTGACCGAACTAATCTCATTGTCGAGGCTATGATGATTTTTTTAATTTAAGTTTATTTAATTAACTAACTAATCAAATAAGCATAATTAAAAAAAATAATAAAATAAGCTTCTTATACAACGTGCACGTAGTCGGTCAAGCTTTCTTGCACGCAACGGTGGCTTGAGTTTGACAATACCACGAGCTTCATTAAATGCAACTCAATATCGCATTAGAAATAATATGAAATTCATCAGAGTATGTATTCTTATAGCTTTGTATATTATAGTAGTGTGATACTACTGGATTGTAATCCACGCGTACCGATCCAAGAGCACGAATAATATGAAGGCATAGTAGATGATAAATAAGAGTACGTAAGCATATATAGTAATATCTACCATCAGAAGAGTAGGTCACTACTTGCTTCCTAGAAATATAATCATTAACTTTTTATTTATTGAAATTTATCCTAATGAGAAATACACATGATTCAGCTTCTCTGCATACTTTTGTAATATTATTCGCACCCTAGATAAGTAAGGTGAAACAGCTTCAGACTCTCAACTAACAGCGTTCTCTTGCCGCTTCAAAACAGACTCACTGTGTAATAATATATTGCACAAAAAGTGCTTGCATGGGCGGTCCACGCGCGCGCTTTAGAACACTATTGAAGCATTCAGATGCTTGAATACGTAGAGTCCATAAAGTTTCTTGGAATTTTTCTTTCCAGTGAAATAATGTCGATGAGCAGCATGAGGTAAGACAGATGCTACACCTTGCTATAAACCAGAATATTTATCGCTAATAATATACAGATCTCTTTGTATACGTACTGGCTCAATTAGATTGTGTTGAACCCTTTGATTTTGATGACAACAATTAATTTAGTTGTTATAGACTAATCCTCTTATTTAGTGTGTTAACAGGTTGCATTATCTCATTTGAGGATTGAGTCCAAATTAAAGTCCAGAGAAAAGCTGGATCTCACTGAATTTTTATTATTTTCTTTTCTAGGACTATTATGTAAGTATGTGCATATTTGCCAAGGTTTTTACTCGAGTTTTTCCTTTTGGTTTTCTAGTTAAGAAAACCTTATTCTCTTTTGTATTTATCGTATTTGGTTGTTTAAGCGAAAATCTCTTTCAACTTATTTATGTTAAGTAATTTGAATTGAGAGTGTAGCTCACTCAATCTATTGATTTGAGTTTGAAGCTTAACTCAAAGTTTAATACTTATCATATATTAGGTTAAAAGTTGTTTTAGCTTAACACAATCTCATGCCTATGATAGATCCCTACATGGTCATTAATTGTTCATCTATTTTGGTATATGGCAACATATAACCTATTGGTTAATACTCATGTATTTTCCAAAAGGTTGCATGAGCCACATCAATCCAAATCAAGAGCCATCATTCCTTCTCCTTGTAACTTGGGTTTTGTTTCTCCCATGATTTCTTGGCTTGTGTTTTGATTTCTTGCAGCTTACCGTTTTTCTTTTCTTGAATATCCTGATTTTATTTGTATGATGGCCACCATGTAATATATTGAGGCATGCTTGTTTTATTAATTTATTATTCTTAATCCATTTGTCTTTGTCCCCTTTATGTTGGCTTAGTGCTATAAGCCAACAATCACAAAAGAATAAAGTGGGCTGTTTTCTTCTCTCTTTCCAACGGATATGTTTTCTGCATCCTTAAGCCCATGCGATTTTTTTCTTAAATCTGATTTTTCTCCAACACTGTTTTTGTTTTCTGCATTCTCTGTTTTTGGAGAACAACAACTCACCTTCTCCCTTCAAGCTCTCATCCGGTTTTTGATCTCCCAAAGTCATACTTGCAAAACATTTTGAAGGAGACTTTAAAGAAGGAGATTGTGGTATTTCTCAAGTGGAAAGAAGCTGAAATTCCTGGTTCTGTTTTTATTTCCTGCTTCTCAAATTCATATAGCTGCTGTGTTTTGTTTTGGTTTAATGTGAATCTTACTTCATGAGTTATTATTCCTTGTGATTCACTTAAACTCTGAGTTTTCTTTTGTTCTTCTTGTTGAAGGCTTACATTGGGTGATTTTTCTTAAATCATCTTGCTCACTGTTTTTATGTTAGCCTTTTCGGAATTATTCGAGTAGACCCTTGGCTTATTTGCATGTGCATAGAGTGCCTCATTGTAATATTGATTCTTGTACATGCTTTGTAACTTAAGCTAGCTAGTCTAGCAAAATCTTTACTTCCTTTCTCTATCTCCCTAGTGGAGGTTTGTAGGTTTGCTCAACTTTGGTTAATGTAAAAAGCTGTAGAATTGAAGGTTTGCTTGGCTTTGATTCATTGAAAAAGCCATAGGATTGTATTGGGTTTGTTCGGTTTTTGTTCCCGTAAAAATCCAGGGTTTTTAGTTAAATTCCCATTCGAGGTGCGTGGGGAGTGGACTAGGCGGAAGGCCGAACTACTATAAATCTTTTGTGCCTATTGTGTGATATATTTCTACTGCTTGCCTTTTTTCATTTATTGAATACGTTATTTCTGCACTGAGTCCTATTTCTTAAATTGACCTCATTTCTGCACTGAGTCCTATTGTGCAAATCCTCATAAATTTTATTATTCCCAATTCACCCCCCTCTTGGGAAGCCTTTGGGCCAACAGATTGCACATTCTAATTAGAACCACTCCCAAGAGTCATTACTTTCTAACTCAACCACAGCAAATGCTAGTGAAAAAACTTTATTATTAGCGTCAATGCCTACAACAATTAATAAAGTACCATAATATATGCCTAGAAGAAACGTCTCATCTATGCTCAATACTAGCCAATAGAATTTCATCCTTCTATAGATGGACCAAAATTGCAGAACATACGTTCGAACTTATTTACTTGACATTCATGTATGTCATAAACAGTTTCAGGTATAACTACTGTTAAATAGTCACAATATCAATACAAATTTTTATATGATTCTTCCCAACTACCAAATATTGCCTTGATAGCCTTCCTTTGAATATCTTATGCTTTCATGTAACTGATTTTAATATTATACTTTACATTTACCCATGATATGATGTCACTTTGGAGCATATCAAATTGAGCTCACATTGCTGATTCTACTAATCGGACAATAAATCTAGACATGCACTGACGGTGATTCTCATCAAGTTTTCGATTAGAACAATTATGCGGCTCACCAAGAGTAGATATCTTCCGTGCACAGTCGTATCTCTTGGCAAAGATTTCATGTAAATATCATTTATATGGAGTGGGCTTATCCGTAACATATGTACAAATTAATATCATTATTTGTTTATTTGATGTTATCTTCTTATGTTACATATGATTATTGATTCCTCAATCACTTAGTGAATATTACAACTCCCACCTTGAATAAAACGCAGTGTTTACTTAAAAATATTGTAGCTCTCAAAAATTTAAATGTCTATTTAGGCCACCAAAGTGGTCATCGTCATCAATCTTTACATCTCACTCTTACATGTTTGCACCAAATTGAACGTAACTATTATTTGATTTAGACTGCTACACGCATGTTAATGCTGCAACAAAATTGCGCAGAAGAATATCAACATTCTGGTCTCTTTGAACATACTCCTCTTTGTTAAGTTCATCATTATTGGAGTTCAATTCTCTTTCAGATTGAGTTGAGCTATAAATGTACATTGACTAGTAATCATCATCAACTTGCACATTATAATTTGTGAATAGACTATAAGTATCATAAATATTATGACTGCAACTGCACAATAACTTTAATAAATTTATATAAAAAAGAATACTTAACAATATATACCTACGCAATATATTACTTAAGAAAAATTTACAGTCTATTAGAACATGATAGTTTTTCAGATTATGATGAAACATGTATATTTGACAATTCTAACATAACTGAGATGATAACACTATCTTAAGTATGCTCAAAATAAATTTCTCCCTCATTCACATGCGATGAAGTACTAATAAGTAGTACAGCTTTAATGTAGAGTGTTAGAGACATTTGAAATACACACTCTAACATAATCTCACATTCGTCATCATCTTCGATATATCATGCCATATATCTTATTTTTTATGGATATTTGCATAACATTTTCATATCATGATTGTAAAATTGAGATGTACTGCTTGATATATTTTATTTTTTAGATCAACTAATGTATTACCAAGTTAAAATTTTAAAACTTTAGTATGACCACCAACATAGTCCAGATATCCATCATCCATAAATACTAAGCAACCATTAAAATAAACAGATAAATTTGTCATTTGATCTATAATACAATATCTTTGAATGTAATTAATAGAAAGATAATAGCGTCTATTTATTATTCAGCAAACATATAATAAGTAGGCCTGACGGATAACAAATAATTAAATTTATTTTTTTAATATTTTTAACTTAGAATAACTAAAAAGTAAAATATTTTTCAATATTCTACAAAGTATTAAGTTGTTCATTATTAGGTGAAAATATCTCTCTTAATAAATATTGTGAATCGAACATTAATAAAGAAATATATCAAAATTACTTTTTAAAGTTTTTCTTAAAGATAATTTTCTTGTATTTATGAATATTTATAAATAATAGAAACATAACAAAAAAAATAAATTATTGATTTCAATGTACTATCATGTATAAAAACACCGTGAACTGAAAATAAAGTTTACCTCAAGTCCAAAAAAAAGGTTTGCCATTTAAAAAATAATAATTTACCATGATCTTTTTTTTAAATATCATGAACTATGATGTCAAGCATGGACCTGTTTGGCACAAGGATGATAATAATAATAAATAAATAAATAATTTTTTTAATCATTTAACATAAATTTCAATATAAAAAAATATTATTTTACTTTACATACTCAATAATTTTTAATAAAAATATATATTTTATTTCAGATCTTAGATCAAAATATTCGAATCGAATATTTTAGTCTACGATGTAAAATAAAATTAATTTTTTTATTAAAAATTATTAAATATGTGAAGTAAAATAATGTTTTCTTTATATTAAAATTTATGTAGAATGATTAAAAAATTTTATTTATTATTATTATTTTTTTTTTAAATTAGTATTATTTTGATTCTAATTTGATCTGATTTAGTCCTCGCGCCAAACAGGGCTTAGGAAAATATCAAAAAAAAGTTATTAGGGAATCTTTTCTATCAAAAAAAAATTGTCATTAGGAAAACTTTCATGTTAATGTGGGACATTTTCAATTGCCTCATTTTGCTTTATTTTTGTCAAAAAAAAAATCATCTTGCTGTCCCATCTCCAAAATAAATAAATAAGTTCTCTAACTTTAAAATACATACAAAAATCCCAATGAACAGTTTGCCTTCTATGCATATCTCTAAATTGCCATCTCTTTCATTCTCTCATCACAATTTTTCTTTTTCTTTTTTTCAATTCTTTGAGATAAACTAGAACATTTAAGAAAGTTCGTGATTAAGATGTTTTCTATTAATTTATGATATTGATGTGATCTTTTTACCTTTTTTTTTGGCATTGAATAACAAAATTCAGGATAAATTACACATAAAACCATGTAATCTTAGTATTTTGCATCCTAGTATATAGATTTAAATCACAATACTATAAATTTTGAACCATAACACTTAAAACTCTAAAATTGACAATCTATCATCATTTGGGCCCTCAGCATCATAACATGTTGATTGCTTAAGACAGAACAGTCAACAATAAATCACTAACCTCAAAGAGAAAAGTGCAATACTAACGTGCAAGAACTTAACAACGACAAAAAAAATTAAGTGCTACAATTCAAAATTTATGGATCAATATAAGTACTTTAAAATCTAAAAACCTATACGTAATTTACCCTATTCTGTTTATCCGATAGCAAAAAGAAATTATCAAAGGAAAATGAAATAGAACAATGATCATTTTCAAATTCACTGTGTGCTTTAGCAAGAGATCTTCCAAGTGCTAGTTGAATGCACTGATTCAACTGAAACCTCATAGTGAGAATCCGACGCGGCACACATTTCAAAATTATGAAAGAGGACGATATAACAAATGATGAACAAATCACATTGAGATATTATACAAAACTTTTAAACCATTTTCATCAAAAAAAAAAAAACAAGCTCATCTTAAATCCCTTAGTAGCACTGAGATGAAAATTGCCTAAAAATGACTTTTTTGACTTTAATCTTATCTATATGAAGGTTTTTTAACATAATACTCTGATTGCACACCTAATGTAGTAATCTATATTGATGTATTTCAGTCGAAAAATGATATGTAATAATCTATTAGGGACATTTGATTGCGTTTTAATATAATACCTATAATTACACATCTATGTATCAATATATGAATTAATTTTAAGAGAACGGACTCTTTTAAGGTCTGATTTATGACAGAGCAACGAATTTGAGTCGAATAGTGATATTTTTGCAGTTATTCATTGCATTACGTTGAATTCAAGTGGAGACAGCAGACTGCAAGTTCCTATTCTTTTGACGAAGTGTCACAGATGTAAATGCAGACACATGTTTTCAGCATCATGAGTGACTGATGAGTGATGGATGACAGACACAAAATAGACCATTAAAATAATTAAAAATTTGCATGACAAAAAATAAAATAAAAGATGAGATGCGTGGAGGCTAACGCCAATCTTCAATATTTTGAGAGCCATGTAAAATAAATGAGGTAAATTAAGTAGCCACCGTAGAGAGAAAGAAAGTGGACACAGATAAAATATAGCTTTAAACAAAACAAAATGAAGAGAGAAAATCAGGCAATCTTGAGATTAATTTGAGGCAATGCTGTAATGTTATTACAGTTGTCATACCTTTGCAGAATCATGCTGTAAAATCATTCATATCCACAACTTCCAGGAAAAAGGATCCATTCACTCAACTCTTGCTACCTGCACATAGGGAAGGATAATTTGATCAACCACTCATCAGAAATTTTATTTGAAACACAAAATGTGATTAAAAATCAACTTGAATTTTTTTTGGTTGAAAATCAACTCAAGTATAGTTTATAATTTTACCCAATTTAACTTTGAAATTAACTCTAAATCAAAAAAATTCAAACCTAATTAAAATCAAACTCAAATGAATATATCAGAAGCCAGTCCAATCCAATATATAAAGATAAGAAGAGGCTATTGCAACAACTTCATTTGCTCAAAAACGCAACTCCAAGTTCAAAAAATTCCACATTTCAAATAAAAAAAAACTTCAAAAAATTCCAAAACAAAAACCTAACTTCATGTAACCTAACCATCACAGAAAAATATCAAAATCATATCTAATAAAAAAACTTTATTTATCATAACACTTTATTTTCAAGCTTGCGCAGTAGCACATGCAGCAGAACTAGATTCATCACAGAACATAAAACTAAGCAAACACAAGTCAAACATAACACGTAGGACACACTGCTATAAAACCAGTAATAATACTGTTTTAAACGTTATAATAGACTTAATAAGGTCTCTCGCGAGATAAACAAAGACAGTAGGCTCTTCTATTCTTCCTCAGACTCAGACTCAGCACTCTGAAGCCATTCGACAAAAGGTTTCACATTCTTCCAGATCTGAGCATTTTTGTTAGCTCCAGCAATGCCTTCGTTGTACCACAGGATAATGAACTCCTCCTCCAAAACATCTCCATCATATAGAGCTTTAGCAGCCAAAGCAACCTCCTTCATCGCGTCTCCATTACACTTATTACAGAAAGCCTCAACAGCATGGAGCAGGAGCATCTGTGCTCCCTCTTCCTGAAGTGCAGCAGCAAGGTAGTTCTTTTTCTTTGCCACCTCCTTGGCAAAACCTTTTCTTGTCCCATCAAAGAGAGCTTCGAAAAGAGCATCCATTATCTCCTGAGCTGAGCCCTGCAGACATGTAGCAAATGTCGCAAGCTCGGCAGGCTTACAACCTTTCTCCACTTTATCCTTGATCTTTGAGACAAGGGTTTCACAAGTGCCCGCTTTCTTCGCTTCAGCAACAGTGCCATTTACTTTTGGAGATTTGGGTTTCTTCTCCTGCTTTGGCTTCTCTTCTGCATTTGTAGATAGCATTACCATCTCAGCAGTAACAGAATTCAACTGCTCCTCAATGCGTTGGCGAGCTGCTTCCAGGGAGGTGTCAGTTTGCCATTGGATGCCATTGTCTTCCTCAGGCATTTCATTATCATCAACCTGGCTCTCATTTGGTGAGTTCCGTTCCTCATCGGAGCTTGCCGTCTTCTTCTTAGCAGTAGGTTTAGAATTGACTGCATCCTTAGAGCTCTTTTTCTTTGCATCTTTCTTCAACTTCTTTTGTTCTTCATCCACAACTTCTCCTTCCTTTAGTCTCTCTTTCTCTGCTTTTCTCATTCCCTTCTTCTCTTTCTTTTTCTGCTCAGGCGGGTTCTTGAGAATAAAAGTTGTGAGCTTATCCCTCATATCTACATCAGATGTGAAGCCACAAGCAGCACATTTTAATGTCATCATCTGAGTCTTCGTGATAATGATTTCAGTTTCAGGGTTGCCACATCCATAGCACTGAACATACTTCTTGATGAAGTTTTCAAGCAGCCCAGCCAATTTGGCAGTATCATGAGCGCCATTGACAAGTGATATACCTGTTTTCTCATCAAACTTGGACTGGGCTCCAAGCTCGCACCCAAAGTACTTTGTAGTGTAAGAGGGAGGCCTAGCTAGAGCTTTTGCAATATCAACCATATTCACTATATTGGTCTTAATACCATTTCCTCGGCCCTCAATTTTTGTTATCATTTTGGGCATTTTGTACCGGTAGAAGGCATCATCACTGTTTCCAGCACCAATATTCTGGAATGCCATCTTCAGTAGAGAACTAAGATAGAGAAGTGATTATGCTAGATGGTATTGCAGCAAAAGAGGCTGGAAGGTCTGCTTCAGAGGTAGCCTCAAGAAAAGCAGGTTGCATACACTCACAACCCTCTATAAATACAAAATTCCAAAGTTTCTGCAGATGGTTGCCCCCAGCTTTTTCAACACGATATGCGTGTTCTTTCATAGAAGTAGGATGGTACTCTCCGAGCAGCCCAATTGATCCCAAATAAAAGGAGTCCAATTCAGACATAAAAGACACAGGTAACCAGACACCCTCCACTGCAAAAGATGTGCAAGATCAGAAGAAAATCTGGCAACTCTGGACAACAAGTAATCAGAAAACAAAACAAATATTAGAAAGGCTGAAGAAAGCATTCTATGAAAACTAAGGAACAAGGAATGACAATAGAACAGCAACATTCTATGATATTACATTGTGTGACATAATGCTTAGACTGTGATGAAACAAATATAACTGCTCAACTTAGTTCATTAATGCAATATAAAAAGGAGGAATAAATTACACACCTAAGTTAGCACAGAAAAATCTGTACTCGCTAAAAGCCTAGCTCCTCACAAACACCTGAAAAGTAACCACCAAAACAAGTATCATAATTGGCAGTTTCAGAACATCTTTACAGGTTACCGCTTCAGATAAGCTAAATAAAAGTATTACGGTAAACCATCTTAACATTATAGCATTAGAAGGCTTCCTATACATCTAACAGAGTAAACTTCTCATAGTGTCACATATAACTTCAACAACATTTCACTAAAGAACTCCCTGAAACAGAGAAACAACAGCATTTTTACATGCTTTTCGAACTTCTTTTATTAAATAAACCACAGTGGGAATTCCTATCTAGGTCCCGTTTGTTTGGCTATTGAAAATTAACTTGGTTTAATTTTAACCGGGCATATCACATCACACATAAAATTTAATATTAAAAATTAACTTTATTTCACATCCTACTAAAATAATAACTAACTTATATCACATCTTTCACATATTCCAACATAATAACTAACTTTATATCACATCCCTCCCATATCCCAACATAATAACTAACTTTATTTCACATCATTCATAATTTTCAATAAAAAAATACCTCTATCTAAGTTTAATTTTAACCTCCTTAAATTTAACCTTACAAACAAACAGACCTATTAATCTGTTAAAACTTAACCCAACAAAATCACTAAAACTAGTCAAGTAGCTAAAATCTTGTGCACCTACTACCCAATAGTAACAAAATACGAATTCTTATACACAACCCCCATAATTTATTTATTTTTAACATACTAAACACTGCAGTTACATGTTGACTCAGTTGCCATACAAGACTAAAACTTCCAGGAAACCAACACCATGTAAAGCATTGTTGCACTGCTTCTTCAAAATCCACAGACCAAGTACACCCTCTCTTTCTTTCCCTCACTCTGAAAAGTGAGGGAGAACATACAAAGGGATGAGGAGCAGAAAGAGACATATATGAAGAAATCAGTAGGAAGAATAATGAGTGAATCTGATTGTTTATGGTAAGTATTGTTGGAAAGACGATCATGACAATCATTCCTTGAATTTTCCAGATTTTGAGAGATGTTTTTGTACATGTTTAAGAGCAGTATGTAAATAGACATACTTCTTATTGTAACCTAAATAAGAAACGAAACTGTATCTATAAAGTGACAACAGGTAAAAACTTGAACAATATAGAAAAAACATTCCATAGCAAGGGGAAAATGAAACCTCAAATACAAACCGAGATTACAAAAAGAATAATGCAATATGGAAATAAGATAAATAATAAGATGATATAGTAGTTGCCCACTCTGTTATTATACAATCAGGACAATGAAGAAAACTATACAGGAAGGAAAATCTTAAAAATATATAACATTCTCAGTGGCTTAGCCCAGCTAGCTAGTGCTAGATTATAAAACCAACAAAAGCATATTATCACAAGAAAAAATCACAAAAAAGGCTAAATGGAAAGAGAAAAGAGTGAAATAAACTGGATACTATATTATTTTACATAAATTCCCTATCGGAAATCGATATTGACCTAGCTCAAAACATTTGCAAGCAATTTTTCAACGACAAAGAAAACACAATTGCCCTTTAAGGATCAATACTTTGCTTTGGAAGAAAGACGAAGTAAAACAAACAAATCCTAACATGGTAAGCCCAAGCAATAGCTCAATTATTAACCAAGCATTTATTCTCAGATCTGATCCAAGCTGAAATTGCATGAACGTATCAACCAAGAGAAAATATCATGATTATTTTTTTAAGGATGAATCAGCGAGAAATCCAACATCAATCGAGAGCTAGAGAGATTATCACGAACTGCAGACCGGTCAAATAGGATTCAACAGACCGGTGTGGAGGAATCACGAGAATCTAACTCAGAAAAGAAATCAATAGAGTTCAGATGAGAAGATCCAGAGAAGTGAGTACCTAGATCGAACGCCGGAAGAGAAGAGCGAACGCCTGAAGAAGCTGCGAAAAATCACGAAAACTTGGTCCCTAGGGTGAGGGAAGAATGGCCGTCTCTTTTATAGTTAGGCTAAAGAGCACAGATTCGATCTGGGCCGTCCATTCTGTATCGAGCGGATTAAATTTACGTTTAGGTCAAATTACTTTTGGATCCCTGAGCTGATCGTGCGGATAAGCCGGTTAGTATCACTTATATTATTATTTAAAGTAAATTGCACAGGACCTGAGATTAGAATAATACTGTAAATAGAGTCTCATATTTTAAAAAATTTAAATTTGAATTACCGAGTTTATATTTGCATTTTTATTTAGTTTTTTAGTTTAAATATCATTTTTTTGGATGATCCAATTAGATATTAACTATTAAATTTGACTATTAGCCATATTTTTACGAACCAAAATACATTTATAACTCATATTTAATGATTTTTTTGTATTTTTTATCAACACAAGATGCAGGGTTCCCCATCAAAGACCAGTCTCCTCATTCCAAACTCTTTTTTTATCAAAGCAAGGATAATAATATATTCAATATTTTGTTAATTTAAGTATATTTTATGACATGTTTGGCGCAGAGACCAAAATAGTATTAGTTTAAAAAATAATAATAATAATAAATAATTTTTCTGATCATTCTACACAAATTTTAATATAACAAACATTATTTTAATAAAAAAAATCAATTTTATTTCACATCCTAGACCAAAATACTAGATTTTAGTATTTTGGTTTAGGATGTGAAATAAAATTGATATTTTTATTAAAAATTATTGAGTATATGAAATAAAATAATATTTTTTATATTAAAATTTGTGTAAAATGATTAAAAAATTTTATTTATTATTATTATTGTTATTTTTTAAATTGTACTATTTTGGTCTTGATTTAAGTACGCGCGCTAAACAAGGCCTTCGTGTATATTTTATCTTCTATATTTTTTTAAGATGAAGTATTGGCTTCTCAAATAAAGATGGCATATTAGAAATATGAACAATGGAGAAGATCGTCGAAGAACTTTGAAATGATCTTCAAGAGTGATGAAAGAAAAACTCTTTAGAACAATGTGAAAAATGAGTAAAAAATCTAAGAGTAAAATAAAAAAAACCAGCAAGTTTCAGACATCGTCTCACTTGAGACCAAACGGCAGCGCAAACACAAATTCGAAGACCCAAATCGAGGCTTTTTAAGATATGAGACCTAAATGCAGCATCATTCTAATCTTAGGGGCCCCATGCAATTTACTCTATTATTTATATTATTATATATGAGCACTACCTTTTTATATTTATAGAGTTTTATAATATATTATATTATATTATAAAATTAAAAAATACCATCATCTTTCATACAATCTAACAAATATAAATTAACTTTTGTTTTAAAAATAAAAATAAAAATCAAATAATTAAAAATATCAAAAATAAATGCTAAAATTTAATACTATGAGTCTGACAGATAGCCGAATATTTCTTTACTTTATGAGCAATAATACAACGAGCAACCTTCTTATTAGATGAAACACCATTCAAAATATCAACTTCAAATATCAATAGTAAAACATATCTAAGTGCAAATCAACACCCCCAAATTAATACTAAATTAAAATATACAAGAGTTTCAATATTTAAACTTATTTTTTTTAGGGCTCTGAACTTGACAACTCTTACAAATAGGTCTAATCCTTACATTTAAGTATTTAATAGATGGCTCAATATTAAAAAGAAGTATTTAACAAATTGATACGCGGGATGGAGAGATGGAGAGAGAGGAAAAATTATTCGGTTCGGCGAGCAAAAATGCCCCTTTGTTTGCTACACAGTCGCGATTTGTCGCGTGGCCAGGTGGGTCCTGCACTCCACCCAAACTTAACGAGGGCAGACGACAACAGCAAAGGCAGAGACTGACGGCAGTTGCTCTGTGCTGTTAAGTTAGGGCGGGCCCTCGCGTCTGAGGCATTTGCTTTTATTGCAGAACAGGCACGTGGGGTAGAGAATGTTGGCTTCAGGAAACGCGATGCGTATAATTTCATTACTTAGGATAGATGCAAGGTTGACTACGCTAAACCCTAAATGTAGTCATTTTAGCTTGCCATCCCATATATTGCTCTTATTTCATTGCGGTGAATGGTTTTTCCAATAACTTCATATATTTCATAACGAAAATACCACAATCACTGGTAGACGTTTGTTGTGGAATGCCTCTTTTGCAGTTGGAGATTCCATGATGTCACCTTAAATTCAGCCAAAGCCTGAATCTATGTTAAGTATACGTGAAAAAAAATTCAGTAATGTAAATAATCTTATTTCTTACTTTAAGCATAATGGTGTTACCATTTTTCTCGCAACTCCCTTATGAGTTGGATTTTTGATGGAATCACATATGAAGAATTTTTTCTCCCTCAAATGCGCCTACAAGCAAAATCCAATGGGCCATAAAACAGAGCGACGTCATCAAATAATTAGAAGCATGCACTAGTAGAGGAAAGCTGTTGTACAGCGGTTAAAAACCGCCTTCGAATATCAACACAATCGTCGCGTATTCAAACGCCGTAATAACTAACATGGTTTTGACGGCGGTTTGGACCGCCGTGAAAGATAACTATAGACGGCGGTTCTCTTTGGAGAACCAACAACCGTCGTCTATAGTATGACTATAGAAGGCAGTTCTCTTTGACTATAGACGACGATTGTCCAACGAGAACCGCCGTCTATAGTATAACTATAGACGACAGTTCTCCAAAGAGAACCGCCGTCTATAGTTTTTTTTTTAAATAAATATTTGATATTCAAAAAAAAAATTATAAAAAATTAATACATCCATACACAGCAGTAATATACATCCAGAAGTCATTTCAATTATTGAATTCAATAAGAAAACAACAACATCGATCACATAAAACATAACTTCAATTACATAAAATTTTAATATTACATAACAAAACAAATGTAGATACAAAACAAGAAACAAAATCACATTATTTCGAATCCAAATTCATGAAACAAATCTGCTTCATAAGCTCCATGGCCTCAAATGTACTTATGCCGAATGACTGTAGAAAGAAAAAATATATAATTATCATATTGCATGCAAAAGTAGCTTTAATAAATAAAAATAAATAGTTGTAACACTTTTTTTTTCAAAAATGAATACTACAAAAAGAGAAATGAGGACACTTTATTTCAAATTTTTAATATGTAATAAATCCAATATGTTCAGAAATAATTAACTACATGCGTAAATTATAAGTATGAGACTAACATATATATGGTTTATATGAACTTTTGTATATAAATAAAATCATACCTTGTAGTTCTTTTTTTAAGCTCCACGATGTACACCTGTAAATTAAATTAGTAATTAAGATTTTATAATTATCACATAAATAATGAAGATAAGAGATTAGCTTAAATGTCATACCATCCCATAGTTTTCATTCATCCCATACATATGCTGCCAATGATTCACGAATATCATTGTCAATTTCGTCATTACTATATTCACTCTTATTTTCCAACTACAAAATTAAAATTATTTAATAACATATAGAATTAAAAAGCAAAATAAATATTCTAGACCACGTACAGTATGAGGTATTTCTGATAAGCCCGCAAGTACAATGTGGCGTATATACATGAGTATGTAATATCCACATTTAATATCATCTTGTATTGGACACTAATTAGGCACAAAATTGAGTATATTATAATATGATCATTAAAATTCACTCAATTGAAAAATATAATCTAGTTACAATACCTTTACAGTCTTTACTTTAACTGTAAACTTTTTCTTTTGAAGACGCGTCATATAGAAAATTATCATCGAACTATCAAAATTCAGAAAGTGTTTATGCACAATAAAACAATAATCATTTATTAAAAATATAAATAAAAATATTTACTTACTGATCGATGATATATTTAAGTTGTTGTCGATAAGGCTGACTGACAGGATCCATCCAATATATGCATAATCTGTATGAATCCAATGCAGCTAACATCCAATGGTCCCTATTAAAAGATTAAATGTTATATATAAATTTCAATATACTTGAAAATTAAATTTTAATATTTTTAAAAAACTTGTTGAAATTTATCCATTATTATAAGGAATAACAACTAATGAATTTGATCTAGCTTCTATTATTCTATTTTCCAATGTTGTGGCGCATTGGTTCTTATCATTTATTAAACCTGCAATGTTTTGTGGATCCACAAAACAATATTTACTTCTCAAATTGTTATCTGCTCTTATTTGATTATATAAACACCTATACGAATACAATAAAATAAAATTAGAATTTCTTATTGAAAAATCTAAATGCATATACAAAATGTGTATATATATACTTACCCGATGTAAGTACTTATCATCGACTCACCGATTTTTTCGAATGCGTCAAACTCCAAAATTTCTTTTTTATCAAATAATAATTGCTTGTCATACCCATAAACATCAGCAGAAATAAAAATATACATTAACACCTCATCAGTCAATGCATGAATTGCATGTTCTAACATCTTATTTAAAAATGATATAAGAACATGATTTTTTTCCTATATGTAATTTATATATATTAGAATTATAAATTACAAATGTATGTAAATATATGCCAATGATAATAAATAATATTATTTACCTGAATTTTTTTTTGTTTGACTTGTTGGAAATTTTTCATCGCGGCGTGCTTCAGTAGATTTAGTTTTTAGTCGCTTTAAAAAAATAAAAAAAATTAATAATATAGAAAATTTTAAAACTATAATATTAATAAAATAAAATATTATACCTGATCATCATGAGAAATAAGTCATGTGGGCCAAGGAATAACATATCTCAATGCTTCACCAATTGTTGTTTTATCATCAATTGGAAAAACGAGACTAACAAACTCATCAATTACATGATCAACAATGACTGTACATGTTCCATCGCTCATCGATAAGTTATGTACAACATGAGCAACTGGATTCACCACTCTCCCATGGGCGACCACATTATTAGGAGTAACACAAGCAATCAAGCATGTCATTCCCTATGATATAAATTTATAAAATGTAACTAAAATCATAATATAACGATCATCCTATTTTATTTAGAAAATAACATATACAGGAGGTGGGCTTGGGTTGCCTCCCATAAAAGAACTTGATACGCTCGCTAGAGGACTTGCCTGGGTAGATCCATACCCTCTCATTACTATTTTCTTCAACAATGTCATATTTTCCTCGAGGCGAGAGATATGTTGCTGCTGCTTAATGTTATCCTATCTCAACTGCTGAATATCAGCAGCAGTGGCCGAACTAGACGATCTTCCTCTTCTATTCTCCTTAAAAAAGGAAGTTATTGTCTAAAATTTTCCCCCAACTCTAACTCTTCCAGGATGCTCTAGCTCCTCGTAAGCCAAAGCAAACAGATCACTCATACCTTCAGGATGAATCATGCCTTGGGTAGCTTGTGTGTCCAACTCATCCTATAAAAAAATAAAAAATTTTAAATATACATATTAAAATATTATAATTTGTATGCGAGCAAAATTCAAATTACTTACAATCCTGGTCCCAAGCTCTTCAGAGGCTACATTGATATAACGACCATCCTTTCTTTTATGTGCAGCTTTCCATAGGTCTGGCCTAAGGATAGGATCCTCAGTTCCAATTTCTTTTTGCTACAAAATATAAGATAATATAAATAATCATATTTCATGGTAAATAAAAGCAAAAAATAAATATTAGTATATCGATCTACCATCTCCTGCTCCAAGCCTGCATAACCCTTCCTTGAGGTAGTGTGATGATAATTCTGACTCTTTGCCCTTTCTACAGCTGTGCGACCTTTATTCTATATAAAATATTAAAATCATAATGTAATTATTAATTTTAGATAATACATATGACTTCAAAAAAGAAAATTTACCTGAAATTCTTCAGAAATATGATAGTTGACAAATAAATTCCAATCCTGTTGGGAGATGAAATTATAGTCATCAGGAATAACATATCGAGCTTCTTTATCTTTCTCTTCGACAAATTTCTTGTACATAAAAGATTTCCACCTCCTCCACATCTTCCCCATATGAACAAGTAATTTGTCATGCAGCTCATCCACTCCATCAAATGTATTCTGAAGAAAAAATAATAAAAATATTAACTTAAATACTTTTTCAAAAAAATAAAGAAAATACCTTACCGTTATTTGTTCCCACATTAACAGTTTATTTGATTCTGGGACTACACACCAGTTAATACATGAGATAGGGGCTTTATGTCGAACTACAACTCCCAGATAACTCATCAACTGATTTGTGTTTCTCCCAAGTACTGGTAAGCCATTGACTATCTCAATTGTTAATTTTTCAGTATCCTTTTTATTTGTTATCAATTTCAACAATTGAGTCAAGCCTCTTTTTTTCTTCGAGCTTGTAGAGGATGATTGATCCGCCATTAAGCTGCAATTATATTAGTAACATACGTTGATCAATGAGAAATTACAGAAGGAAAATAAATAATACGAATGTAACAAAAATTTACTATTTGCTATTTTTTGCATTTGTAGCAATTCATTTTTCGTTTCTTTCCAGATTTATTTACTAACTCAGTATCATCTTCACCTTCGATTACGTAGGTAGGAGCCTCATCAGAATTATCATACATAATCATAGGCAGTTCATTTGTAAAATCGAACAACTCTTCGTAAGTAGTATCATTATCTTTATCTATCATAAATTTTAGCTTATGATTGAGGACGATTGACTACTGTGGATTAGCAAGATCTTCAACATAGAAAACTTGTTTAGCTTGTTTTGCGAGAATGAAACAATCATCTTTATGACCAATCCGATTAAAATTGACTAATGTAAAGCCCATCTCGTCAATTTTGCTCCCACTATTACTATCTACCCATAAGCATTTGAATAATGGAATACAAAAACCAATATAATCAAGTTCCCATATCTCTTCAATAATACTAAAGTAGCACAAATCACCCATATGAGGATTTTTATCTTTTGCACTTGATATTTGCATTGTTTGAGCAATTAAAAAAACCTCGCTATTCTGAACAACTCGTTTGTTGTCCCGTTCTTTAGTGAAAAAGCGATATCCATTGATAATATATCCATCGTACAGTAATTTGGTAAAAATGCTAAATACTTCAATGACTTATCGATGTTAGCACTTTCTGTTCCACATAATAATGTAGATATACGACAGCCAAACCATTCAATGAACTCTTTGATGTGCTTATTCTGAATCCATATCTAATTTCATGCATTTAAAGGATTTTCACTTCGTAATTGTTCTTTGTGCTCTTCAATATATGAATCCACAACCACTGAATTACGTAAAACATACAAATGTGCCTGCCTTAACATGTTAATATCTACAACATGAGACTTCCCTGATGTAATGCCTCTTCCGTACTTGTCAACTGCAGTATGATCAATAGGAATTCCAATTGGATTAATATTATGTAAGTATTTATTACAAAATTCCACAACCTCTTCAGCAACATAGTTCTCAATTATACAAGCTTCTGGCCTGTAACGATTACGAACATATCCTTTGAGTATTTTCATATATCGCTCGCAAAAAAACAGGTCCACAGAGTTGTACCTCTCTTACTAAATGAACTGTTAAGTGTACCATAATATCAAAAAATGAAGGTGGAAAGAACATCTCTAACTCACAAATTATTTCAATAATACAAACATCTCTACAGTTTTAGAACATAGCCTCGTTATTGCACTCCGAAGTTTAGCATCTAAACTACCTCTGATAGCAACAGGTAACAATTATTGCATTAACACGTGACAATCATACGATTTCAAATTAATTAATTTCAATTCTCTGAGATTTACGTGACTTTTCAGGTTTGAAGAATAACCATGTGGCACCTTTAACTCATACAAAACCTTACAGAATCGTTTCTTCTCCTCTTTCGTGAATGTATAACATGTATGCGGAAGACATGTTTGGCTGCCATAGACCTGAGGAGCAAGCTGCTGTCGAATTCACATACTTACCATATCTAATCGTGCATTTATACTATCTTTACTTTTTCCAATGACATTTAATAGTGTACCAATAATACTTTCACAAATATTTTTTTCGAAAAAAAATAATAAGGGTGTCATGACATCTAAATTGTGACGCACTATGCAAATATTCCCATACTTCAAAGTTCAAAAATATTGATCTTCTTTTCCAACAATTTATTTTGGAGGATCTTGACCTATGATGCTCAAAACTTTGTATAACTCTTTCCTCATTAAGTGGGGCTAGCTGGCTGTCAAACTCAGCATTATCAAAAGCTTCCTTTTTTTTGCGAAACACATGATCTCGAGGCAATCACTTTCTGTGACACATGTAACATAATTTCCTTCCATGTTTTAAATACTGTGCATTAGTCTTATCACCACAAATAACACATGCATAATAACCTTTAACACTACATCCGCCAAATTACCATAAGCTGGATAGTCATTCACAAGTCCATATAAGTGCTGCCCTTAATATAAATAGCTCATGCTGGTAAGGCATCATATGTCTGCACTCGTTCTTTCAATAACTTTTTAAGATCATCTATAAGTGGAGAAGATAAACATCTATTTTATTTTCAGTTGCTTCGGTCCAGATATCAACAAAGTCAACATGATAAATTTACGTTTCAGATAAATTAAGGAGTAAATTGTAAATAACCAAGAAAACAGGCCAACAACTGTGCTGACTACTTTGAACATTGTGCGGATTAACCCATCAGTGCACAGCCAAATCTTAAGTTCTCTGGAATCTTCAGCAAAATTTGGAAATCTAATATCGAAAGTTTCTATTGTGATGAATCAGCAGTGTGTCGCATCAATTTATCAAATACACGTCCTTTTCCATCAGCATGCCAGTAGTAAATTTTAGCATAATATCTTTATTTTGGAATAGTCTTACAAAGCGCGGTATCGGGGGCAAATACAAAATTTTTCCTGGAATACCGACTTTTTCTATATGCTATCTGCAACAGCTTCCACCTGGATTTCCACATTCTGGACATTGTTCTAATCCACTATACTCATTCCGATATAAATACAATCATTAGGGCATGCATTGATCTTCTCGTAATGATTCCTAACTTACGAAGTTTTTCTTTGCTTCGTAAGTTGAATTCGGAAGTTGATTTGGAGCTGGTAACATATCTTTTAAAAGAATAAGCAACTCTGTAAAACATTTGTTGCTTACAACAATTTTTGTCTTTAAGTTAAACAAACGCATTAGTGCGAAAAGTTTAGTAAAACTTTTAAAGTTAGGATATAATGAACTCTTAGCCTCTTGAGAGCAACTCTTCAAAACTGTTCTGGAGCTTCTGAAATTATTTTATATCCAAACTTAGATTCTTCATTTATCTTTCTCGACTGTATTTTCAATGTTAACATTAGCACATGTAGATGATGTACTTCTCCAATATTATTCATTTCATTTATTACAGATTCACCGTGCAAATCTCTTTCATAGTCTCATCAAATCCATGAAAAAATAAATGATCTTTCACAATATTGTTCAATATAATTTCATATTTCCACATCTCAAGCACGCATCTTATTCTGCCATTAACTAAGCATTCATTCTTCAGTGCAAAATCTATAAAAAATTTATCCATTATCATATTCAAATGATCTTCTATCCATTTTAATTCAAGATCGATTCATATATAACTACCTATATGAATAGGCATAATATATTAATATAATTATGTGTGCTAATTAATTCAGCTTACTATATAAAATAAATTTACTTAACTCAGAATGAACATATAATAAATGAAAAAAAATGGAATAAGTATTATTTACCTTATTGAAATTAAGCAGAAACGATAGTTGAAATTTCTGAATCCAATATTTTGCAATTAACCTAAAAAATATATAAAAAATTAAAAAATAAGGAAGTAAATTTACCTTAAGAAATTAATTTTAAATACAATATTTCGGCCAAAACAAATGAAGTAAGAAGAAGAAAAAAATGTGGAAGAAGGTGAAGTTTGCTATATCCGACTTCGGCGGGGGTGGGGGTGTAGGGCCCGGAATAAGGCTAGAGTCTGGGGTCACGACGTCGGCGAGAGATAAAGAGCCCGAATGGGCTAATTGCTGGCGTCGGTAGGGTGTAGGGCCGCAATGAGGCTAGATCCACGCAGCGTTGGTGAGGGTGTAGGCCGACGTCGGCTAGAAGTAGGGTTTTTCGTTTGAAACAAATGAGCAATAAGTCTAAAGAGGCGTTATATTAAAAACCGT
>KZ451950.1:3550509-3610194 GCA_002786265.1 Apostasia shenzhenica
CCGCCGGAGGAGCCGGGGGGTAGACCTCAGGCCGACTTTCGGCCGCTGCATGGGTGCTGGTCTCTTCAGGGGGCAATTCGACGTGCTCCGTACCTGGCTGTGGAGGTGGGGCTTCGAGGGAAAGAGCCAGGGGGAGATGTCTGGGCTGTTGAAGGAGGGCTGGTAGGTTAGCGAGGAAAGTGTTCATGGTACGAGTGAGTGTGGCAACCGTGTTTGTCAGCGTCTAGAGCTATCGGTCGTCTCTGGTTGCATCGTCCTGGGGTAGGCATGTTGTCTGCTGTTCGCCAGGTGGTGGGGGAGCGTTTTCGTCGCGAGCGCGCTCCATGGATGTAGGGATCAGGTTTGATCCTGCGTGAGGGCACCAATTTGTTATGACGGGAAACAATCAAAGAGTTTTTTACGTGGAAAACCGACTGGCGGAAAAACCACGACTCCTTTTCGAGGAGGCTTGAAGTGTTACTAGAAATCCTTGCTTGGGTTACAGAGTATTCAAAAAGGTCTTTTGTTTTTGGATCTTCCGCCCCCATAGAGGCTGTGTACAGGAAGTATATATACCCTGGGCCTGTGATGTCTGGTCACATCCGAGCCGAACAGTCTACAGCTCTAGTGACGGCACAATTAAAGCCTGCGGACGGCTAGTATGTGACTCATGTTGTACGGCGTGTCAGCGGTTACGGTCCGTCGGCGGGAAAACCGCGCCTCCCTCAGAGAAGTACAATCCCCAACGGTCAGATGTCACGTCGGGTCCTTGTTCTTCGGGGTGACAACCTTTCGGCGTCTGCTGTTCGGGATGAGGCTTTTCCTGTTCGTCTCGGATGCTTTGCTCACCTGGAGACCACGTGAGCAATCACGTGGACGGTCCAGATGAAAAGGGCGCGAATCCAATTGCAACACAGCTTTAGGAGCCATCTCTACAATAATAAATATATTCAATTTTTTTAAGGCAAAAACATATTCAGACGTCTGTTCTAGTGTTCTGTGATCCGGAAACATGACCAGAACGTCCAATCGCATTGAAATTTATATCAGACAGTCAAGTTTAATGTAAAGGACCGCCTGATCGCATTGATATTAATATCAGATGGTCCAATTCAAGGTAAAGGACCGTCCAATATTACTGTTGCGGAATACAAATTATATTTTTCAGGACATTTCTTTGTTGAGTAGAGAGCTTAAGGGAGCGACATTTGAGAACATACCTGATCAAGTCAAATGCACAGCGAGGGAGCTTTAAAACTCTAGGGTGTCAGAATAATTTTTAGCGGTAAAAGGAAGAAGGTGGGGGTTTAGATTAAAATATCCGCATGAGGGCCCACCCAAACTTAATGGCGCAGAGCAATTGCCATCAATCTCCGCCTCTTTGCCTATCGTCGTCAGCCCACATTAAGTTTGAGCAGAGTGCAGAACCCACCTGGCCACACAGCGAATCGCGACTGGGTAGCAAACAGAAGGGCATTCTAGCCCGCTGGACCGAATAATTTTTTGAGACGAGATAAGAAAGGGGGTGAGAAAAATTTCATCTTTTTTTCACTCTGTTGGCATTGCCGCAGCAGACATTCAGCCATCATCGACACTGTTGACGTAGGATGTAGGGGATCCCAAGAAACACAGAGAGAGAGAGTCCTGAGAGACGGCAGCACGCAGAGAGCTGAGTCTGTCGGTTAAGGCTTAGACGAGAGAGAGCATCCAGAGCAATACACAGATGTTTAAGGTGGTTCAGGGAAGGAATCTCCTACGTCCACCAGGTGGCCAGGTGATTTCACTATAGAAAAAGCAGCCGTGAGGGCAAATACAATGCTAGAAGGAGAATATATTAGAGAGGAAGAAAGAGAGAGAGAGAGCTCCTCAGTTGGGGCTCCAATATAGTGAAAGTAGGAGGACCCGGGGATTGCTCATACTCTGGTCGTCCTTGTTGTATTTTTTCTGTGTCCTTCTATCCCCTTTCTTGTGCCCGTTTAGTGTCCTTGTATTTTTTCTGCTTTGGTAATAATGCGGTTGATGCAAATTGTCGACGACAGTCATATCGTCATGGATATTTAAGAGAGGCTAGGAGACATCGGGCACGATGTTCTTTTGTTCAGTCGGTTGGAGCGTCGGGCCTGATGTTTGAGTCCTGCAGATAACAACAGTCAACAACAATAAGAAAAATGCAAAAAGGTTAGATTCCCAAGTGCCACGTGTATGGCTGGGATGCAGCGTCGGAGCCACGCGTTAACATCAGCCTCCCGCATTGTCAGGGCGCGAGCATTAATGTGGGTCCTGGAATGCGAACCGTCGCGACGGCGAACGCGCTACCCGAGACCTGTCAGGATAAGATGGGGCGGTTCCATGTCGATTCGCATTCTCTCCTACTAATCTCTAACACTTATTTTACTTATGTTTTAGCTTTACGGGCCAACATTCTATACCATATAACATTACTAGTTTTACAACTGTTCTATAGAATTTACCTTTAAGGATAAGTTCCAAGTCTAACAATCCACAAAATTTCATTTACTTTGAAATTCACTTGTCGAGATAGTTGTAACTAAAGTAGCATATGTACCTAAGTCTTTTAATGACATTCCATTCTAAATTTGAGCCATTGGAACATGGATTTATTGATGTTTTAAGAAGTATCACTGAACATCAAAAGTATAGAAAAATAAGTGGACTATCATTCTGCAAATTTTCAAGTCGTTTAAAATTCATTTGATAAGGCTAATGCTCTCTAAATTAAAGTCTGTCTAAAATTCCAGATTTCTGTCCATATAGATTAGGAACCCTTGAACATAGCCTTCTAATAAAAATCAAGAGAGGATTTGAATATAAAAATTATACCTAATTGAATAGGCTAAAGAATCAAAAAAAAAAAAGAGAAAGTTACATGCATGCCACTAAAAATTAGATATTTTACATATTTGACACCCAGATCTTTAAAATTACATATTGGTCACAAAAATCTTATGAAAATTACAACTCAAGCACATTATAATTATGAGAAATTTAGTAAAAGAGTAAGAAAAATTTCTGTGAAGTTTGAGGTTCAGGGGCATACTAGGTAGCATAAGAAAATATAAGGAAATGACGTGAATGTTTTGCCACCATGGTTGCTATTGAGACCTTTGAAATGAGTATGGGGAAAAGGTCATGCCACATAACATAAGACAGATGCAAGAAAATAGAATTGTGGCTGTTGACTCCATGGTGATTACTAAGACCTGAACATGTTTGAAACTAAATACTAAGAAAATACAAACACAAATCACTCTTAACTTTGAAAATAATCAATTTTCATCCATTTGCACAACGCAGAACAGTACAACGAATAGGAAATTATCCAACCTAACAGCTTCAGGTGCCCCTGATATCTACAACAGTAAACTCTCAACAGAATAGTCATTTTTGCACCTTTAGCAGAAAACAAACCAATCGCACCAACTTTGTTATCAAGGTAAGTGTGCCTATTGATACTCAATATTGTATACTTACCTACAAGGAAATTTAATGCTATAAACACAAATTAAAAACTCATAATGGCCACAACAAAAAACCAAACAGAACGAAGTTATAAAACATGTTAACAAAACAACAAAAGAAACATGGTTAAAATAGTTTGAGAAAGGAGACATACATGTTTTCCCATGTCAATGAAATAACCCTCCAAACCTTTTAATTCCGCACGACGGTAAAATTTGCGAAAACAAAATATCGTGAAGGCTATTGAGTTGATTTATTATCAGTCTTTAGATGGTGGTAGTATTTGCCATGAATATCCATTCGGTATGGTCCGGTGGGCCACCTAGACATCTTCTCTGGTATCACTTCCAATAATTCTTCATCATCTAATGCTGAATCTAGTACAGCCACACAACACAAAAGATGAATTCAGCCACCAGCATCCCTGTTTCAGATGCTTGAATACCAAATATTTCAGTAAGATTATCACCTACAGACACCGTGATCCTACATATAAGAATGGGCCAATTGTTGAACACACAACACTCAATATTTCTTTTTTGCTTTCATATTCAAAATAGCAATTGGCAACAAGTGTTTTTATGTATTCATAGGAGTCTAACATATTTCGAAAATGAATTTGTACAATTAAATTATGAAACACAGGATCCATAGAAAGTCTCGTGGCTGTGCCAACAATGCCAATGAAACTGTTATACTTGGGATGTTGCTTGGCAATCACATAACACACCTAAATTCAAGGTCATTTCTGGGAAGAGGGGAATAGACAGCCAGAATGAGAAGGCCACCTATAAATGACCTAACTGAAATTCAATATTTACATACAGAACCAATTAAATAATACAATTAGTCCATTATTAAGCAGAGCTTGTCTTCCCCAGTTGCCTTAACATGAAAACAACTATAATTTATAAAATCACTCTTTTGAGAAAGAGGTGTCAACAAAAGCCTTCTCTCAAAAGAAGAATTTTGTCAACTTTTCAACAAACATTTTTTAGATTATTTCTTCATTTAAACTAATAGATTTATCTACTCACAAAGTGCAAACACCGATAAAGATCCAATCCATCTGTTGCAACTCCTCACTACACAATATTATTCACAACAAGCATTTGAATTATTGTAAAGACAACAATCGAGATAAAGGGGGAAAAATAGGTTACCAAATCGGGTTTGACCAAACTCAAATCCAAACAGATGCTAAGTATCCACGACAATGTCTTCGTCCATGTCGACATCAACCCACCTGAGGATCCCATATTTGGCTAAGTTATCTAATTTATTTTATACAATTATATTATTTCAAAACAGGAGTTTTGAAACAAGCCTGTTTCAGCCGCTGCTCGACTGAGATTAGGGAAGAGCAGAGAACCCAACACAGAGCATTCATCACAGCATCCATCCAGCATACATCCAGAAAATAAAATGAAAAGACAAAGGTGGTGAAAGAGAGGATGAGCAAAGGAGAGCTCTTCCCTATCTCTGATTTCCGTGAGCTGCCGCCGGAGTAGAGGAAGGGGGGCGCTGCTCTTGAAGGGGAGGACACAAGAGAGAGGTCGTGAGAGAAGTCCCCTCTCTCTCTCTCTTTGTTTGCTGTGAGTTGAGGCCGGAGAAGGAGGCGGAATGGGATGCTGCCGCTGCGTCGCCGGAGAAGGAGGCGCTGTTCGCCGGATTCACGCCATTGCTGGAGGAGCAGGGAACGCCACAGCCACCGGCGTTAGAGAGGGCCGCCGCGTCGCCGGACAGAGAGGGTAGCTGCTGCTCGTCGTGGATTGTCGCTGCTGGACGCCGGAGAGGAAGACGAGAGGAGAAGAGGAGAAGGGAGAAGGGAGAAGAGAAAAAGGCTCATCTCTCTTTCTCCAACGCGGGTTCGACGCGACACGGTTTAGACGCGGTTTTGAAAAGCGCGTACGTTCCAAAACCGCGTCGAAAACGCGTCCAAACCGCGTCCAAACCGCGTCCCTGCAAACCGCAAAGCGTCGGCAAACCGCGTCGCAAACCGCGTCGAGCGTCGGTAAACCGAGACGCCTCGGCCTATAATGCGCGTTAAAACGCGCGTAGAAACTGTGTTGGAAACGCGTCCAATCCGGGTCCAACCGAGTCGAAACCGAGTTCCAGTCGAAAACCGCGTTAAAACCGAGTCAACAACCGAAAAGTCGAAAAAAACCGCGTGCTCTTTTCCTCTCTCTGCTTTCGTGAGCTGCCGCCGGAGTAGAGGAAGGGGGGCGCTGCTCGCCACTGTTGTTGAAGGGGCCTCCGCGCTGCGTCGCCGGATTAGAGGAAAGGGGAGAGCTGTCCGCCGCTGCGTCGCCGGAGAAGGAGGCGCTATTCGCCGGATTCACGCCATTGCTGGAGGAGCACGGGATCGCGGACCACACCACTGCGGCGTTAGAGAGGGCCGCCGCGTCGCGGATCAAGAGAGGTGTAGCTGCCGCTCGTCGTGATTGTCGCTGCTGGAGCCCGGAGAGGGAAGAGAGAGGAGAAGAGGAGAAGGAGAAGGAGAGAAGGGAGAAGGGGAAAGGAGAAAAAGGCTCATCTCTGCCTTTCTCCTACGCGGGTTCGACGCGACAACGGTTTAGACGCGTTTTGAAAAGCGCGTCCGAAAAACCGCGTCTCAATCCGGGTCCAACTCGCGTCGAAACCGGGTTCAAACCGCGCAGTCAAACGCGTCCAAAACCGCGTCGAGAACGCGTCAAAACCGCGTCAAACGCGTCCAACCGCTCGTAGCCAAACCGCGTCGAAACACGCGTCGCGCGTAAACCGCGTCCGGAAACCGGCAGTCGGAAAACCGCGTCCAAAACGCGTCGCAAACGCGTCCAAACCGCGAGAAACGCGCTAACGTCGACGGTAAACTCTGCGTAGGCGTTAACAACCGCGGTCCAAAACCGGTGAGAGAAACTGTGTTGGAACGCGACCAATCCGGGGTCAACCGAGTCGAAAACCCGCAGTCGAAACCGAGTACGTAGGTGAAAACCGCGCGTTAAACCGAGTCAAAACCGAGTTCGAAACCGCGTGCTCTTTCCTTTCTCTCTGCGTTCGTGAGGCGGCGCCGCCGGAGTGGTAGATGGAAGGGGGCGCTGCCGCACTGTTGTTGAAGGGCCTCCCGCCGCTGCGTCGCCGGATTAGAGGAAGGGGAGAGCTGTCCGCCGCTGCGTCGCCGGAGAAGGAGGCGCTATTCGCCGGATTCACGCCATTGCTGGAGGAGCACGGGATGCCACAACCACCGGCGTTAGAGAGGGGCCGCCGCGTCGCCGGACAAAGAAGGGTAGCTGCTGCTCGTCGTGGATTGTCGCTGCTGGACGCGGAGAGGAAGACGAGAGGAAGAGAAAAAGAAGGAGAGGGGAGAAGGGAGAAGGGAGAAGGGAAGAAGGGAGAGAGAGAAAAAGGCTCATCTGTCTTTCTCCTACGCGGGTTCGACGCGACACGGTTTAGACGCGGTTTTGAAAGCGCGTCGAAAACGCGTCCAATCCGGGTCCAACTCGCGTCGAAACCGGGTCAAACCGCCGCGTCCAAACCGCGTCACAAAACGCGTTCGGAGAAAACGCGTCTGCTCCCGCGACCGCGTCACGAAAACCTTGTGTCCGAACACCGCGTCGAAAAACGCGTGCCGTACACCGCCGTCGAAAGCGCGTCGAAAACTGCAGGTCGAAGATCCGCGTAGAGGCGTTAAAACCCCTCGACACCCGCGTTTAAAAACGGGTTCGGGTTAAAAAAAAACCGCGTAGAAACTGTGTTGGAAACGCGTCCAATCCGGGTCCAACCGAGTGGAAATGAGGCCGAGAACCGAGTCGAAACCGCGACGAAACGATCGAGTCGACAAACCGAGTCAAAACCGAGCGTTTAAACCGAGTCAAAACCGATTCGAAACCGCGTGCTCTTTCCTCTCTCTGCTTTCCGTGAGCTGCCGCCGGAGTAGAGAAGGGGGGCGCGCTGCTCGCCACTGTTGTTAGAAGGGCCTCCCGCTGCGTCGCCGGATTAGAGGAAGGGGAGAGCTGTCCGCCGCTGCGTCGCCGGAGAAGGAGGCCGTATTAACGCCGGATCACGCCAAATTAGCGGAGGAGCACGGGACTGCCACAAAACCACCGGCGTTAGAGAGGGCCGCCGCGTCGCCGGACAAAGAGGGTAGCTGCTGCTCGTCGTGGATTGTCGCTGCTGGACGCCGGAGAGGAAGACGAAAGGAGAAGAGGAAAAGAGGAGAAGGGAGAAGGGAGAAGGGAGAAGGGAGAAGGGAGAAGAGAAAAAGGCCCATCTCTTTTTCTCCGTCTGCTGCCCTCGTTTCCACCGCGCAGCGCTAGTAGTATCCAGAATCGCGGGTTCGACACCGTTTCGATGCGGTTTTGGCACGGTTTCGACCAGAATTTAATGCGGGTTCGACGCGACACGGTTTAGACGCGGTTTTGAAAGCGCGTCGAAATCGCGTGGCGTCGAGCCCGCGTCGAAACTGCATCGAAACCGCGTCCAAACAGCGTCCAAACCGCGTTGTGGCGCAAATGTGTTGGAAACGCGTCCAATCCGGGTCCAACCGCGTCAACACCGCGTCAAAACAGCATCAACACCGCGTCGCAATCACGTCGACACCGTGTCACAACCGCGTCGTAACCGCGTCGACACCATGATAGAAACGCGTCAAAACCGCGTCAAAACCGCGTCAAAACCGCGTCAAAACCATGTAAATATATTTCAATTGAATACAATCATTTAGAAATCGATTGGTTATATATTAAGTATTTTAACGGGATGCTAGCAATTTTATAATTATCCTTTACAATATCAATAAATCTAAGTAGAATTCATGCATTTAGTGATTGATTCATTATATATCATATTATTTTAAATTTTTACTTATAATTATGTAGCTATTAGAAGCTATTCAATTTATTTAAAAAAATACCAACATATAGACACTACACTGTTATATAATAAGGTATTTCAATGAAATACGAATATTTTTACCGTTATTCATTATTATATTGATATATTTTAATTTAACATATGTTGAGAGATTACTTCGATATATATCAAGATGTTTTATTTGAGAGTATTATATTTTAACTGACTATACATTTTAAATATTTATTCATCACATTTTAATATATTTTAATTTATCATTAACAATTATATAACTATTTAATTCTTAAATATAATAATATAATAATAACTAATTGTATAATTAGTAATATTTAATTAAAATAAGTTAATAGAATTAATATCTAAAAGAGTATTTTTAACTAAAATATATATATATATCAAAAAAAATTTATATAATTTCTAGTATTCAGTTAAATTACTTTGATATATATTAAATTAGTCTCTAAATATGTGTATTTAGTTAAAACATAATAACACAATAATAAATATTTATAAATTTATCAAAAATTTATTCAAATTATTAAATACTAATATTTTATTCAAATATATTAAATAATTATTGAATAGTTGCATAATTATAACTATTTAATTAAAATAATTTAATATGTAATAAATTAATTATTAAATATATGTATTCAACTTAAATTTATGAATTTTGTGATTAATAATAGTATAATTACTATTATTCAGCTAAAATATATTAATATGTAGTGCATTAATACATAAAACGATATTTTTCATTGAAATATGGCATGAATATATCATTAAATAGTTATATAAGTATTGGTCGTCAATTAAAATACCTGAATATATATGTCCAATTATTTCTAAACATGTGTAGTTAGTTAAGACACAATAATATAATAAATAATTATAAAATTATCATCATTCTATTAAAATAACTTATATTACAAAGCGTATCTAAATGATAGTATTCTATTCAAATATGTTGAAATAAAAATAATTATATAATTATAAATACTCAATTAAAATAGTTTATGTATAACAAATCAAAGTTTAAATAGTTGTATTCATCTTAAATTCATCGATATAATAATAAATATTATATAATTATCATTATTCAATAAAACAATATTGATATGTAATGAATTAACGTCTAAAAGATTTTATTTAGATGAAATACTTGATATATCATCTATTAGTTATATTCTTGTTGTTAGTCAGTTAAAATATTTTAATATATATCAAATTAAACTTAAATTATTATATTTAATTCAAATATAATAATATAATTATAAATTTATTAGTATTCTATTAAAATTTCATAATATGTAAGGAATTAGAATTTCAATGTTAGTATTTTATTAATAATACATTGAAATGGAATCAAGTAGTTATGTAATTACAGGTCTTCAACTAAAATAATTGGATATATGACAAATCAATCTTGAAAAATATTTATTTTGTTTAAACTCTTCGATATTTCGATATATCAATAACTAAAATTATAATTATTAATATATAGTTAAAATACATTAATATAAAACAGGAGGGCTCCTTCCTTTGGTGCCACTAGTATCGATGCTGAGGTAAGGTATCTCTTTAGTTCTGTGAAAGCAGCTTCACATTCATCGGTCTAGTGGCCTTTTTTGCCCTGGTGAAGACATCGGAAAAATGGCAAACACTTATCACCAGCCTTGGAAATGAATCTTCCCTAGCTGTTGATTCATCCTGCTAATTTCTGAATCTCCTTCAATGTTCAGGGGGGGGGGAGATATGTTCAGAATCGCTGAGATCATGTCTGGATTGGCTTCTATCCCTCTGGCTGAGATCAGGTAACCCAGAAACTTCCCTGAAACTGCACCGAAGGTGCACTTGGCGGGGTTGAGTTTAAGATTGAACCTTCGGAGGATATCAAACGTCTCTTCGAGGTTGGCAAGATGTTCCTTCATACTCTTGCTCTTCACCAAGATGTCGTCCACATATGCCTCAAGATTTCTACCTTTCTAACCTTTGAGCACGACGTCACTCATGCGCTGATAGGTGGCGCCAGTGTTCTTGAGGCCGAAGGGCATGACATTATAACAATATGTACCGAAATCGGTGATGAAAGCAGTTTTCTCTTCATCTTCTAGAAAGCTCATGACCTCGTATCCGAAGGTACGATCCACCATTGCATCAATGCATGGAAGAGGATACGTATCCTTGGGGCAGGCTTGATTCAGTGTTCGGAAGTCTATGCACATTCTCAATTTCCCGTTGGCCTTCTTTACCATAACAACGTTGGTGAGCCATTGAGGGTATTGAACTTCCTTGATGTAGTCTGCTCCTAGCAATTTGTTGACATCTTCTTCGATAGCATTCTACCTCTCTCCTGCCATAACCCTCTTCTTCTGTTTTATGGGAGTAGCATCAGGGGAGATATTCAGGTGGTGCCACAGACAACCCTATCAACGCCTGAGATATTTTCGAGAGACCATGCAAAGACATCGATGTACTCAAAAAACAAAAAAGTGACATCCGCTTGCTGCTTGTTATTCATAGAAGAAGATATGTTTACAACTTTAGAAGAGTCTCCCCCCCCCAAAAGTTACATTTATAACTATTGTAGTACAACTGGTTGGGATTCTCTGGGGTCGAGCTGGTCGACAACGAGCTGCGCGGCGATCTGGAAACATCGAGTGGCTTTCCTGACATCTCCTCTAATGGTGACAACGCCATTGGAAGTAGGAAACTTCGCGCAGAGATGCGGCGTGGAGATCACCATCCTAAAGGAATTAAGAGTTGTCCTTCCGAGAATGACATTGTAGCATAATTTAGCTCTGATGATGGCGAAGTTTACCATGCTCATGGCGTAGCCGTTGTCATCGCAGAAAGAGACGAGCAAGGAGATGAATCCCAACGGTTGGATCCTCTCCCCAGAGAAACCTAGCAAGGTGGTTCCTGCACGGAGGAGGTTTGCTTCCTTGAGCCCCATCTGGAGGAAAACAGATTCGAACAGGATGTCAGCTACACTCCCAGAGTTGAGGAGTACCCGCCGAACATCGAAATCGACGATGCCGGCGACAACCACGATTGGATCGTTGTGAGAATTGCCCTGCAGAATAGATCTTCTTTACAGAAAGTGAGTGGGATGGAGGAAGAATGCTGGTGCGAGATACCGCTGACCTCAATTTCTTGACGATGAGCGGCGGCGGGGTCAATGCTAAAAATGGCATTGATCGTCCTTACAACAGGAGGATAGGGATGCGTCGACTAGCTAGGTTAGGGATGAGAAACTTCAGCCGGCGCGCCGATGTTTTCAGGAGCTTTCCCCTTTTGAGCAGCGTTGGAGGCTGGCGTCATCTGCATGAACTCCTCCAACTTGCCTTGATCAACTAGTTTATCAAGCAGGGTTCTGAGAACTCGACACCTGTGAAGTCTGTGCCCGTAGTTCCTGTGGAACTCGCAGTAGTTGTCAGGGTCCACTCCAATTGGGAGTGTTGGCTTGGGTCCAGCAGGTCGAGCCCAACCTTGTTTGATGGCCCCCGCGTAGACTTCAGTGAACGGCCGAGAGAAGAAGTGCCTCTGCTGCAGAACATGCCGCGGTTTCCCCTCATCTCTACCACGACCTTTGGCTATGTGCATCGTCATGGACGAAGATTCGTCGCGCCGATGTTTCCTCTTCTTCTCCTTTTTGGCTCTAGAAACACTAGGGGGAGAGGACCCAGCATCCTCGAGGAGCATGAACTGACTGGCTCTGGCCACTAGCTTAAGGTAGCTCCGAGGTTTGGCTAGCTGTAGAGATTTAGAAAGGTTCCCACTATTGAGTCCCCTTCGATAGTTGTGCATGGCCACAGCGGGGTCTACGTCTTCATCTTCTGCTGCGGCAACGAAGAATCGGTTGGTGTAATCCCAGAGGCTTTTCTTCTCGCCTTGCTTGATGTTTGCGAGCACCATATCAGAAACGACCATCCGTGTCCAGCCAATGAAGCGGAAGATCAGCTCCCACTTTAGGTGCTCGTAGGAACAGATGTTACCCCTGGGCAACTTCATGAACCAACTGAAAGTCGCTCCCTTCAGAGTGTTGGCTAAGAGGTGACACTTAGTAGCCTCATCCGACTGACAATAGCGGACCGCGGGCTTGAACCCTTGGATGTGCTCGCGAGGGTCAGTCGTGCTTTTATAGGGGGCCTAAACGCCTAGGAAGAGAGGGTCCCTCCCGGCGAGAAAAAGAGGAAAAGCAGGTGGAAGGAAGGCATGAAGTGGTAAAGGACGTGGTGGTGGATGATTTTGATGGATTTCTTGAGGGGGAAAAAACCATCATGGCAGTTGAGAAGAACCAGATGATTGAGCAGAAGGTGCTACGACTGGCGGCAAGGGAGCAGGGGCCTCCGCAACCGGAGGAGGAGGTACAAGGGCCACCGCTGTCGGCGGAAGAGTAGCAGGAGCTGCCATACCTGGCGGAGGAGGCAGCATGGCGGTGCAGACCGATGGGGTCTGCCTGAGGATCACGATTTGCTGAGCGGTGAGACCAGTGACCAGGTCGGTGAGGTTGGCAAGCATCTCCTGTATCTTGGAGGCGTGCGTACCTCTGGAGGAAGAAGTCGATTCGATACGGTGGCGGGAAGTTGAGGCTGAAGCTCCGTCGCCTAGTGCCCTGACAGAAGGCTCACTTGCTTGTGCGCTGCGGGCAATGAAATTGGTTCTGCGTGTTCTGACCACCATCTTCTTACAGTCTCAATGAAAGCACCAGAAAATGTTGACGTAGGATGTAGGAGATCCCAAGAAACACAGAGAGAGAGTCCTGAGAGACGGCGACACGCAGAGAGCTGAGCTTGTCGGTTAAGGCTTAAACGAGAGAGAGCATCCAGAGCAACACACAGAGGTTTAAGGTGGTTCAGGGAGAGAATCCCCTACATCCATCGGGTGGCCAGGTGATTTCACTATAGAAAAAGCAATCGTGAGGGCGAATACAATGATAGAAGGAGAATATATTGGAAAGGAAGAAAGAGAGAAAGAGAGCTCCTCAGTTGGGGCTCCAATACAGTGAAAGCAGGAGGACCCGGGGATTGCTCGTACTCTGGTCGTCCTTGTTGTCTTTTTTCTGTCCTTTTATCCCCTTTCCTATGCCCGTTTAGTGGCTTAAATATTGCTAAAAAGGATGCTTTATCTTGGATTTCTCGGAAAGAAAAGAGCTCATCCTGATGGTCCCTTAGCTGTCGGCCACTGGGGGAGCTGGAAGTAGTGGGCGTAGAGCTTTATCCTCTTTGATTGCAGTGATTCCACTGGGGGTTCGCGCCAGCTAGAGCACGCGAGTCCTCGGTTTATACGCTAAAGGGAGGCGTGCTGCTTTGGTAATGATGCGGTTGATGCAAGTTGTCGACGACTGTTATAGCTGAAGAACATCGTCATCGATATTTAAGAGAGGCCAGGAGACATCGGGCACGATGTTCTTCTGTTCAGTCGGTTGGAGCGTCGGGCCCAAGATTTGACTCCTACAAATAACAACAGTCAACAGCAATAAGAAAAATGCAAAAAGATTAGATTCCCAAGTGCCACGTGTATGGCTAGGATGCAGTGTCGGAGCCACGCTTTAACAGACACTTCTCCTGCCAAAACCGAGGAGATACAAAATTGAAGGAGAGGTAGAGGAAGAAAGAAACAGAACTCTTTCCTCTCTGTCTATTTGCCGTGACCTACCGCCGAAAGAGAAAGAGAAATGGCACCGCCGCCGCCGCCGCTGCCGACTGCTGTGCGCTTTCTCAGTGTAGAGGGAGAGGAGAGAGGGAGAGAGAGAGGGAGGAGGAGGAGGAGGAGGGAAGAAGCTCACCAGTTCTCCTCTCTTCGCTTGTTTCCGCGGTGCACACAGGGGAGAGAGAGCGCAATCTGGTATTAAAGAGTTAACAGGCAGGGAGAAATTACATTCAAGCTCCCCTATTTGTGTTTCGTTTACACTTGGGTACGAAAGTGATAATTTTGAATTTCTCCCAAACGTTGTGCATCAATTAAATTTCATTTCAGCAAATTGGACTTATTAGCTCAATTCCTCATATTATAATTAAATTTCAACATAATGTAATGATCAGTTTAGCTTAGTTAATCATTAATCAAATAGCAAATTAAACTTAATTCTAGTCTTCAAATTTTACCAACATCCAACTTTGTTGTAAAAAGGTCAAATAAATAACTAAAATTTTTGAAACTAATGAATTATTAATCTATTTTGAACCAACTCAGTCAATTCACCAAAATTTTGTAGTATTGTTCTGCACAATTTTGACCAATATTAGACATTTTGGGTGATTTTTAAAATTTTTTTAAAAAATGATTTTCCAAATAATGAATTCAAATTATTCAATTAATTGCCATTTTAGACTAATTTGTGAGCTAATATGACTATTTGTAATATGTGTGTCATGAACATTACTTCACATATTTTTCTTAAGCTGTTTGTGATTAAAAAAAAAAGAAAATTTCGCTAAACTTGTCATTTTTAAAAAATATGTAAATATGAAATAAAGTAAGTTGATTATATTAAAAATTCTATAAAATATAAAATAAAGCTGATTGATTTATTGAGAATTGTGTTATATGTAAAATCAAGTGATTATTTGATATTGAAATTTATACAGAATAAAATATAACATAATTTTTTAAATTTTTTTAAAATAAATTTAAAATTTTGACCATGGCTAATTTTAACCACAATTTTCAGCTCATTACCAAACAGGGCCTGAAACCCAACTCAAAATAAAAATATTTTATAAATTTCAATTAAATTTAACTTTGATTAAGCTCTATTGATCTGTGTGAACTAGACATGAGCCAGTGAGATGCATGTAACTGACAAGGGTGAGAAGTAATCTCCGATTAATATCTCAAAAGAAAGAAAATTAATAATACAAAAAGTACTTCATATTATAACAAATTTTACTAAATTTATTTCACATTTAATATAAATTCTAACCTTAAAATCAACCTTATTTCACATCCTACACATCTCTCAATATTAAAATAAAATTTTTTTCTCATCAATTTTATAAAATAAAATATTTTCTTTTTTTTTTAATCTATTATTGGGATAATGCCAAACAAGCCTATAATACTGTGATTTTTGGATGTTAAGGTACCATTTGAGGGATACCTCGACATCTGGTTCGTCCCATACAAAGCCTCATGATTTTGTCCGCTAAAAAACATCTCAATATTTTCAGTTCACAATCTTAAACCTAGAAACATCCTCTGACTATCTGATATTAAACAATTCATTATTGTGCATTTGGTTGGCAATGGGTTAAAAACCATGGCTAAAATTAGTCATGGCCAAAATCTTAAATTTATTTTAAAAAAATTTAAAAAATTATTTTATATTTCATCTCACACAAATTCTAACATTAAACAATCACTTTATTTCACATCCAACACAATTCTCAATAAATCAATCAACTTTGATTCACATCCTATACATTTTTAATATAACTAATTTATTTTATTTCACATCATACATATTTTTCAAAAATAGCTAAAAATTTCAACCAAATCTTCTTTTTTTTTCTTATTACCAAACAGAACCTAAAAGTCTATTAAAAATCACTCACACCAATAATTCACTTAACCTCAAAACTTGCCCAATGACCACTTTTTCGCCCAATTTAGACAAGATTGTCACACTAGCATTGCTAATAATAATAGAGGCGATTTTCTAGACAAAATAAGGGCTCCCAATATTTCTAAAGTCTCTACTTTCTCGAATCCGGAATTGAATCAAAGAATTCAAATTGATTTACAAGTTAGGGGACTAAATCGAAAACGAGTTTGCACTACTTCTGGATTTCACATGACATAAGTAACTTTTTTATGTACATTAATGTATACTCTAAAAAACAGTAACTTCTGTGATAATTTAATCTTTTTTGCATATAAAAGATTCTGTTTTATGAACTCATCTTACTGCAAAATAGTGTCATACTTCCAGATCCTTGGAGAAGCAGCATCAAGGTGCACCATAAAATTGTGCTTGATCTAAGGGACAGGATTCTTACAAAATTCATGCAACAAAGAGGAGATCTAGATTCAGCTTCCTAATTATGCTAACTGTTTGCCTATCCCCATGAGGACTATGAAACTACTTCGTTAGATTATTTTAAAAAAAAAATTCTTACTAAATTTTCACAAAATTATCTACCTTAAACACTGTTAGCAACATAATATGCAATGTGAAAGAAACGCAGGAAAACAATGACAGAATTCCAAGGAAGCCAGAAGGAACAACAAACTGATGATTCAATAGTTTTTTTACAGGATGAAAGGAACTAGAAGCAAAGTAAGATAAAAGTGTGAAATATTGGGGAAACAGTCAAGCAGACAAGGGGAACCCGAAGCTTAAACCCTATAAAAACCTCAGTATCCCTGTAGAAGGCCGCATGCAGCCCATCTGCAGTTCTTGGAGTGATTCAAAGCACAACCAATGCTAGAATCACTGCAACATGAAGGAAATCCTCTCTCTCTCTCTCTCTCTCTCTCTCTCTCTCTCTCTCTCTCCTTCCCTCCCTCTCTCACAATTTCAAGCAGAATTCATTCATCAGCAACTATCCCTTGTGAACAAAATGAGGGTTTATTTATACTGTAGGAACATCTTCACGCCCTCTGCAAGTGTGGTGACATGCATCGACACGAGTAGGCACATGGAGGTCGCTGGAAGAAGTTTGTAGTACAACTGTAAATTCTGCTCATAGAATGAGGACGGCGGTTGGTTGCAGTGCCGGCCAGTTTTTTGACCAGCGCCTGCAATTGACGGGCACTGGTCAGAGGAGCTTGTTCATAGTTGGATTGGCTACTCTGGTTATATAGGGATAGAACGTGAATGCATTATTTTTAACTTGTATTAGTCCAAATCAACATTGATTTGATTAGAATCACTTCCGAATTATGCAAACACACCCAAAATCATATAGGACTTTTAACAGGCATTACCACCAACATTAAGAAAGGTAAAAAAATGAAGTCCAACATGAGAAGTCCGATGAAAGTTCAAAACACAAAAAAGAAAGACGACAAGATTCCTTTCGTGGACAGCAACAAAGGCAGGCTTTTTCGCAGACACGGTCGGTGGATCAGGCGCGGGTTAAGATTTCATTCTTTCACTGAAACTGAAAGTGGGGTTTACCCAGAACTAGAAGAGTAATATTCTAATTACTTGAGCGAGTCACCTTCCTTTCTCTCGTCTTCCGTCTATTGCTATTGAACAATATTCATTGCAAAATAGATAGGCTCTCGAAACCAATTAACCTTTTGAAGCCAGACTTTTCAAGGCGCTTTGCTTCCCTTTTCGCTGCGGGTCGATTGAAAGCAAATGAAGTGAGTCGGATGCAGGTTGAGCAGGCTCCTCCTGAAACAGTACCGGTCGAACCCAGACGCTACCGGGAATATTTTCCAGAATAAGACTAAAGTCTATTTCAATCCCTCTCTTTAGAACTAAAAGACAACCATGTAGGTGTAGGACTGGGGGCAAAAGATTATATAAATTTCTATGTTGGGCTGATCATGCCCTGCATCAGAACAACACCCTGTGCAAACCAAAATCATTAGTACTTGATTAACATTAACCCAAAAAAAAAGAGAGACATAAAGAGGGAAAGTGGAAAAATCAAAAGAGGAGCATGTCTTGCCTAGAAAATGTAAGACAAGACTTCATACTCTATGCTGTTATCATCCTCATGACTTTCACAAGAGGATTGGTCTCTACATCGGTTCATCCCGCGCTACATGGGAGAAACATCCCTGCCACCCATCACATTGTCACCAGCAGCTTGGTCAATTACTAGATTAGTTTGCAACATAGAGAGGGGATCTCCCTCATCCTCAACCCCACTTAAAGCAGACCCAAAGAGAACTCCCAATCCATTTAACTCTGTTAGCTCCCTTAAAGCACCAAAGCCACCAAACTCGCTTGGAGGGGAGACGCTTCCAGGTCTCACCTGTATTTGCTCCCTAGAAAAGGGATTGCTCCCAATCTAGTCTATCCTCTATTCGGTGTCCCTTGAAACTTTCTTTCACCTTGCCTCCCATGAATTTAGGTGAACAGTTTCAGTCGTGAATTCTAGGAAAAAAAACTGAGATGCTCATGCACTACAAGAAGGTGCTCCTCTTATGCAGTGAAGATGGGGCTTAAGGCGGGATGGGTGAAAGAGGGCAGATGTGATGGTAGAATTAGATACATCAGAAACAATGTCACCATCTCTGAAGGCTCCCTAATGAACAATATACAAGAAGTAATCTTAATTAGAGATAGATACATAAAATTAACAGATGATCATAAAATTGTTCAGGAATAGATACTGACGATAATTATGCAATAATCAAGAAACTCCAATTTCGTGAGAAGATCATATTTAAATATTCCCGAAATAAATTCAAATATTACGTGGAAGATTTACTAACAAACTTAAAATTGCATTAATTCAATAAGTAGGAGCTAGGGTACGCAATAATATGGGTATTCTCACAAAGTAATAACTCAACAGTAATGTAATCACACATTAATATTAAAATCGCAATAAATCGACAATCCTAAAGACAAACATCACACTAGATCTCCTAAAATACTCGAAATATTTGTTAAGTTTTAAAATTACCTAGATTAGAGAATCCGAGTTCACAGAGGCGGGTCTTAACCAACCCGGCGAGCGAGGATGATAGAATTGCAGGTCAGTGATATGGATCGAGCACAGGAGGTAGCAGTGGAGGACGGTCGGCGGTGGCGGTTTTCACACCTGAGCACGACACGGTGCTGAACAATCAAAGATGAGGCCGAACAGCGACTCATTACAAAGAACTCCGACAGATGGCGGAATCGACGCCGAACCTCGGCAAGGCTCTCAGCTGGATGCAAATGACGCTTTGACAGCCAAAAGGCGTTCATCGAGACCTTGGGTGAAGGAGAAATCGCGATCAATGACAGGTGAGGTGGTGTCCACCGTCGGACAACAAGATCGCGAACCGGAAGCAACGATCAGCAGGCGACGGCCGAGGTAGGGCGCAGGAGAGTGCAGCGAGCCGCGTCAGGTGCAGGCGGTGCAAATGCGGGAGGCGGAGGGGCGTCGCCAGTGGGAGACGGGTCACATTCGGGTGACGACCTTCTGGCGTGTGCATCACTGTTGATGGTTGGAGCTTGTGAACGTGGCGGCAAACGGGATTGAGTGCGATACAGTGCAACAAGTGTGATATCGCTATTAGTTGAGGGAGAAGGAAGACAGTGGAAGGATTAATTAGGGTTGAAAAATTGCTATTGAGTACCTGGATCTTAATTAGCTCGAAATAATGCAAAATAAATAAGAAGAGTCGAAAAATACCTTAAATCTCTTTAAAATATTTAAAAAATTTCACACAATGCTCCAACATTTTCCTTCACCAGAATATAATACATTGTTTCAAAAGCACACAGAGATCTCATTCTAGGATTCAAAAGTAAACAGTAATAGTTCATACCTTTATAGAGACTTATTATAATTGAAATTCAAATTCTAAAAATAAATACGAAAATAAAAGAGAATTATAATATATTAAATCTGAAATAATAGAAAAGGAAACTATGGAACAAATCAATTGTAGACCCTACAACAACAATAATAACTAAGCCTTTAATTCCACTAAGTGGGGTCGGTTATATGAATCCTTTGTTTCCATTGCGTTTCATCAATTAACAAATTCTTATTTAAGTCTAACTAACCAAAATCACTCCTTATAGTTTCTTGTCATGTCCTTTTTGTACATGGGTAAGATCCAATTTCAATTGTTGTATGATTTATGTGTCTAAACCATCTAAGCCGATTTTCTCTAAGTTTATCCTCAATTGGTGCAATACCAACTTTCTTTCGAATATACTCATTTCTCATTCTATCTTTTCATGTATACCCACACATCCACCTTAATATTCTCATTGTTGCACAACACACCAGAATTATTTTTCCATTTTACCCATCCTGCTAACAATGTCAATATCTATTTCATCATTATTTTATATGATTAATCAAAAGTATTTAAAACGCTCACTTTTCTTGACTATTTGATCACAAATTATGACATCACTAATATAAAGATTTTTTATTCACTAAATGTGCACTCTATACATTTAGACGTACTAAATGTGTTGATTTAATCCCAAATTGATTCAATGTTATAAAAAAAAATCAAACTAGAGAATTTTAGATGCACTAGAATAAACGTAGATCAATTAAATTGACCTATCTAGTTAATTTAGATGTAGCCCAAATCTTGAGGCAGGCATCATCTAAATAGTTTCTACACAAAAAACTTGAGAAACTTTTGATTTGGAGTTCATTAGGTCACCTAATTGATCAATAACCAGAAAATAATCTCGAACATAATTTCTTACGAGCATTTCTCATAGTGTTCCTGCTCATAAACAAATGAGAGCAAATTCAATTGGAATTTAGATGTCAAATTGAGCAGCATATAATTGAGCTTTATCTTTAACCTAATTTAACAATTAATTTGGGATAAATTGGTTTAAGTTTAGGTCAATTTTAGTGTCAAACTCTGGATCGACTGAGTCAACCAAAACCTGACCCAAGCTGACCCAGTATCCATTCTGCATTTACAATTCCTTGCTGCTTGTTCAGTGGATTCATGCTCTCAGTTATCAGCACAGCAGAAGATGATCTCCCATAGGCTTGTGATACTATTCGGATCTTAATTTTAGAAAATTAAACTAACTAAATAAGAATATAAAACTAACTAATTAAAATTTAGTTGATTTGGTTTGACTAAAACAACAATTTCTACTTAACTAATTATTTATCTTAAAAAATTCAAAAATCCCATAATGACCTTACAACAATATAAAACATTACTACACAGATTAAGTGAATAATAAAACTTTGAAAAGTAAAATGAACCTTAAATAAGAGACGAGAATGGGAGAGCAGAAAAATAAACATATTAACACTAATATGATTAAAAAAGACACCATGTTCTCGATAAGATTGAAACGTTAAATAGGAGGGATAGCCTAGAGGAGGAAACTGTCAGATTGTATTTTTCACAAACATTCCAACAACATGATTCTATCTGCAGAATAGATTAGTGGATGATGCAAATAGGATGTGATATTCAATTAAATTGGTTAGTTTTGTTTTCATAAATATGAAATAGAACCCAAACCATGTAACCCAACAAAATAATTAACTAACAAATAATCAAATCGACCAAACCGACAAATTAAATTGGTTCTATTTAACTTTTCGGTTTGAACTGTTGAGTGCATACTCCTAACCTACCTCCTAAATCGAGGGAGATTCCCCAAAAAAAGCACAACTGTGCTTCTCTCCATGTAACCATCTACACGATCCAAGTTGGCTTAGTTGATAATCTAACTGTAACAGTGTCGCAACCCCCTTTCCCTCATATTGTCAGAGCGGCTCCGGTGAAGCCATTCAACTTCAAAGAACCACAACTAGTTGCACAAAAATACTATAGAAAACCTCAATAAATCATAATTTAGGAGTAGTTTAGACTTTAGATGTAACCATAACAGTAATGGAGGGAACTAAGGTTGAATTGATATTCCATTATCATTTATTAATATAAAGACATTGAGAAAACAAACAATGATTAAGAGATATCAGTGTTTTGGGACATAAAACTTCATTCCTTTCTGATTCACTGAAGTACCCTTGGAATGAACTCGCTCATAGTTTTTAATGGGTCACTCTATAGCATCTCATGCGGCTAGCTTAAATGAGATATGTTCTCTAATTGAGACATAAATACTAGAGTTGACCCATTAAAATCGTGTTTGTTAAGTGTTGCAACCCCCCACCCAAATCCAAGTCCAAAGTTCAAGTCTCTCATCAAAAAAAAAAAAAAGATATTGCGCCTATAAGCAATCATCAATCACGAGAATTTTTAAAATCTTATTGCCATGATAGGGTCTACATACTGTCCATCTCATAAAGGGTGCGTTTTTATTTACAAAGCATACACAATACAAGATGAATGACAATAATATAAACATTAAAGTAGCTTTTTCTTTATAATGTCATGCAAATTTAGAACACAAACAAATGAGAAAAAGCACATATTACAATTGAACTATAATTAAGAAAATTGAAGTGGATAACCTGATTGTCTAAGTGGTTACTAACCGTTCCATAGTTTGCAATTGATCATAAGGTGCTATCTGCAAAAAACCGAGAAAAACAATTGACTCATGAAGTTGAGTTTTCACTGAACCAAAGAGAAAGTTCAATAGAAATGACAAATGAGATGTCAAAATATGAGACTTATAGTAACTGATCACGACAAGAATTTATATCTATAACCAAGATCATGTATGTATTAGATGATAAACCTTAAAGGACGTTGACAGGGTTAAAGAGAAAATACATTTGTTAAATATTAGATGTTGCATTACTATAGAATCTACACTGATGCTCATGTAAAGACCAAGCAATGATATACTGACCTGGTTAAATCCATCAGGCCAGGCTATCAAAACTGCATAATTTCCCATGGGTCGTATTTCCTCTGGCTCGATATCTTCTGGAACATCACTAAATTGTAACTTTTGCTCCCCAGTCCATTCATCCTACATGAACAGTTCCATCTGTTTAGTATAAGTTTATTGTTATTTGTCAATTGCCATTCATATTTGGTAAAAATGAAAAATAATGAAGATATCTGAAATGTTTAGTAGCCATATATCAAAAATAACAAAAGCAACAACTGTCTAAAGGTCTGTGAATGGGCACAAGAAATTTTCAAGTTGACTTTAGTAGGAAAAAATATTGAGACATTAAGAACAAAATAAGATAAATAACTAGGACTCATCAATAACATTTGTGAAGAGAGAATAGAAAAATCCTCAATATCATTCAATAGTAAGAGAACTTTGTATCTTAGTGAGGAGGGGGCTTGCCAGAAACCAGGGGGTCTCAAGTTCGAATGCACATCACCATAATTCTCAATTGAGGTGGGGGGAATTGCGGTGTTTAAGGAAAAAAAGAATCAACAAAAAAAGTAAGCATGTATAAATAAAATAGGTATAATATATCATAATTACAAAAGAGGATAACACTACAAACAATTTCACCATACATTCAACCAAACTGAAGCATACTGCATGTCATGAAAATCGTGTGCCTCATCTTAGCTATCCACGTTGCCCGCAAGTTAGCTCCAGACTCAACAGGTCAATTGCACAAGCAGAACAGCTTAGGAATTGAAGACATAATTCACCCACAAGGAACTCTTCGATACACGTCGTTGGCATTCTCCACTCATGATCTATGAGTACAGAGTCTCTTTCTCCTCGCATGAGTAGTAGATACCCTTCTCACATGGGCAACAGAAGGGCAAATAAGCTCTTCCGCATACTCCTACTCTACTACAGCATGAACTCTACCCCCTCTGCCAAATTGTTGGATATCTTTAATGGCAAGATATGCCCCCACATTTAGGAACCTTCTTTCATTATTACTCTCAGTAAATTAGGTCTAGGATGGACATGTAACATGATCCTATGGCTCTGTTAAGCGCGCGAGGACTAAAATCAAAATCAAAATGGTACAAGTTTAAAAAATGATAAAAATAATAATAATAAATAAATTTTGTTAATCATTCTACATAAATTCTAATATAAAAAATATTATTTTATTTTACATAATAATTTTTAATAAAAATATTAACTTTATTTCACATCCTAAACCAAAATACTCGATTAGAATATTTTGGTTCAGAATGTGAAATAAAATAGATATTTTATTAAAAATTATTGAGTATGTGAAGTAAAATAATATTTTTTTATATTAAAACTTGTGTAGAATGATTAAAAAAAATTATTTATTATTATTATTGTTCTTTTTTTAACTAGTACCATTTTAGTCCTGATTTTGGTCCTCGCGCCAAACAGAGCCTATAAGTTCTCCAACCATTCAGCTTCTAGAGCACTACCTCCATTACAGATGCCAGTACGTCTACTTCATCCTGTAGGTTACAAAAGACATCTCTTTGATTCCCGCCAGCTTGAACTCTGGTGGCCTATAAATACTATCATTTCATCACTCAAAAAGGCAGGAAAAGACAGTTTTACAATATACGAAGACATTCCACAGAAAAGAAGGGATTTCCCACAAGTTTATTCTTCTACTTTCTTCTCTTCTTTAGTGTACCAGAGTGATAGAGAGAGAAACTTTGTAACTCGCCTCTAGCAAACTCCTTTTCTTATGACTATAGCAAACCATGGTCCCCATTCCAAGTCCCGCGATCAACTTCACTACAGGATCTCCCGTTCCTCAACAATATCCATCACACTTTCAGCCCCTTTCCCTCATAATTAGGGGGAAGGGGTGATTCTTTTTTCCTAAGAACAATTTCCTTAATCCCGCTCTCTTCAATCTCTTTGGAGTCATCGATAGCGACACTCCTTTGCCTACAGCTATCTGAGCTACAGGCCTATCTAAGCATGCCATGTACCTGAAGATGACAAATCGCCCAAGTTTGCTCCTACAAGGGTGACTCCAATCCCCATGAACAAATTCAAGGCTTCGAGGTAGTCATTCATTGCTCACGACTCACGGAGGCTAGCAAATGTCACCTAATGATCTCTACTCTCAAGTCACAAGCCATCCTTACCTGATGGTTCCTACTCTCAAGTCACATGCCTTTACTTGGTATACTTGCCTACCGGCTAGCTTCTTCCACTCGTATGACCACTTGAAGATCGTGCTCCTTACCTGATTCCTTGGGGTAGCGAAGCTCGTCTTTGACATCACTTTGGCTAGTATCAAGCAGAAAAAAGGCGAGAGCATCAAGGAGTACACTAAAAATTTTTTACAACTGACCAAATCAAGGACTTGAACCAAGATGTATCATGTACAATTACCACAGAGGACTACAAATGATCCTCTAACCGATGCTTTGAACCTGTCACGCTCAAAAAGCAACTTGGAGTTGATATTCTTTGTGGGCTAGTATGTGCAAGTCGAGAAAGCCCAAGAGGAAAAAAGAGGAAACTCAACATCTGACTCCCTACGACTGCAAGTTCCAGAAGAGACGCAATGGGAAGAAATCAAAGGGTTACTTCTCCTCAAGTAAAGGCGAGTTCCAGTTAACACATCCTCCCCTCGAAGTCATGCAGCTTACAAGCAAGGCCTCATTAACCCTCCTCCCAAGAAGCAAGATCCTCCCAAAGGAGTTGGTACAAACAAGGATGACAATTTTCACTCCCACCAACCCGCCCCTAATGGGACAGATATAGGTCGCAACATAAACCTATGACCAGCACCAACCTTTTTTTGGGGTGGGGTTGGTTTGGATATATCAAAATTATAATCGCCTCAACCCGTGACCTACAATTAATTAAATAAAATTATATAATTTTAATGCTAAAATGATTAAAATAGATATTATGTTCTCATTTTGGTTTAAAATAAATTATTGTGGATATGAGGTGAGGTGGGACTAGGGGGCGGATAGGAGCGGGGTGAAATTGAGAGAGTAAGGAAGCAGGACAGAGCGGGTATGGGTTAAGTACAAAGCCGCATGGGGTCGAACGAGGCGGGTATGGGAAATTGTTAAAAGATTGCGAGGTGGGTATAAGTTTTGTATAACCCAACCCATACTCACCCATTGCCATTCCTATGACCAAGTGTTGTGTGGTTCATGGGACTTATACCCATAAACTGTGCCACTGCAGCACGCTCAAGTATTTCATTTAAAAGCTAATCAAGGCAAGCCACCTCAAAAAATTTCTAGCCAATGCTGATGCTAACTCCGGGCCTAGCGACATTGTGCTCATGAAGAAGTCGCAAAATAAAGGAGTCCTACAACAAGTTGCGACCACTTCTTTAACAACTCACCCTGACCACTACTTCGATGAATCCTCCCGATGCCTCAATCAAATCATTGACAAAAATATTTGTTCAAGAATATTCAAATTGATAAATTATATTTATATTATACAAATATATTATATGTCAAGTAAATAGTTATAATTTAAAATAATTATGTTATTATTAATATTTTTGTGATTAATTAATATCAAGTAATTGTTATGTTATTATGATATTAGAATCATAATAAAGCTTATAACTATTTGACTTATCACATTAATTTTATTTTTCAAGTCAAATTCCAAACAGCAATTAAATCAACTTTTTTTGCCAAAAAAAATTAATAAAATTTTTCAAGCACTAAAAAGAACTCTAACCAAATAGAGCCTTATTAAAGAATTTCACACATTTTGTTATGAAGTCATGCCATTCGAACTAAAAAACATTGAAGCAACTTACTGGCAAATGGTTGACAGGAATTTCAACGATCAGAAAGCCCAAAATTTAGAAGCTTATGTTGACAAGATTTTGGTTAAAAGCTATAACATTTAGCGGATTTCAAGGAAACTTTTAGAACGATGTGGAAATACAAGCTAATACTTAATCCTTAGAAATGTGTCTTTGTAGCACAATCTAAAAATTTCCTCGATACCTGTTATCTTCAAGAGGAGTTGAAGCTAGCCCCAACAAGATAACGACTATCCTAAACATGCCTTCCCCGACCACTATCTCTTAACATTCAGAAACTGGTAGGTGAAATAGTAAACTTAGAAATATTCATATCCAAGTTAGGCAACAAATGCCTCTCATTCTTCAAAACTACTATGCAATCCTAAAGGTGGCTGGACACAAGAGTGTGAAGACATTTTCATATCATGGAAGTACTTGACCACGATACTCATTCTTATTGCTCAACTCAAAGGAGAACTATTGTCACTGTACTTAGGAGCTTTTAACACTACCGTATTAACCGTACTCATCAGACTTCCTAATCTAATTTGATAACTTGTTAATTATCAAACGATTCGATTTAATTTTAATTTTAAAGTAACTTGATTTATAAGAATAAAAAAACTTATTTATCATATATTTTATTTTAGAAAATATTTTTGAGCTTAATTTAATAATTTATTAATTAATATTGTTGATTTAAATTCTAATATATAATTTCACTTTCATCCAGCATCACTGTCTTGATCAATAAGAGATTAATGGGTGACAAAAGAGACATTGACATTTGACTTTCTTGAAAAATGCTAACCATGAGTCAACATAATGAATGCTATCTGTGGTACCATGGAGGTGACATCAAATAAGACTAATTCAAAGGACTCCATTTTGAAATTCCTGATTAAATAAAAGGAGGAACGATGAAGTGGTAGTGTTGTGCTAAAAGCACGCAAACAATCTCTTTAGAAAAAATCAAAGAATTCCAAATGACTAACTCTTTCTTTTGAGTGTGTGGTTAAGAGATCACCCAACTCTTTAGAAACTAAGTTGCAGGACCTCCCATGATTAGACTTGGGGAAAGCTAATAGCTGTGCTATGATGATTGAGACAGAAGAAGAACCACAGACCAGACGAACACAAAACCTATTTAGATCCTCCAAGAAAATGTCACAAAGTCTAATTCCAACTCATCCACCCACCAAGAAGCCAAAACAAATGCCTCCACTTTGGACAAATTCTCACACATTGCAAAATCTCTGGCCACATGATATAAAAGTGTCGGAAGAAGCATCCTGAACTTTTCCCAAAAAGTTTCAAGAGAAGCATTGACAATTAAAAGATCACCAATCTAATGCACCAATCATGTGATGGTTTGCAGCAGCAAAGAAAAATGATTAGGAATCCCACAGTCTTATACCATGAAGAGAGAGAAGTATAAAGAGAATGAAATTATTGTACATAAATACTTTTTGTCTCATATAGAATGACAGAAAGAAAAAGGAAGAACATAAGGTGCCCTTGTGATTTAGCACATTATTTAAAACCAAACAAAACAAGAAATCTAGCTAAGTGTATAACTTTACCTAGCACAAATTTATAAAATTCAACACATATAATATACTTTTAATCATTTGACAATATATATGTACATGAAATATTGGACAATTTGCATACCACACTCTGAGCAGAGCGATCATTCCGCCTCACCATTGCAGGATGCAGAAAAAATTCATTGTTCGACTCTGGCACTCTAACTCTGATGGCTCTCATAGATTTATCATAGGATACTGCTGTTGAAACTAAAAAAATAAAAAGGAACTTTATGTCAAAGTGCAAGCAACTATGAAGCACAAATACAATACAGCGATACGGATACAATAAGATATGGATATGTCGATATGACAAACTTAAAAAAAGTAAGATACGAATATATCAAGATATGATTGTTATATATGTGTGTATAAAACGTTATATTCTCATATTTAAGGTATAATTTTATGGTATATGAGAATTACTCATACATTTTGTTGCTATAAATTTCAAAAATATCTCTTAAATTCTTTTTAAAATAACTACATATTTTCAAACATTTTTAATATCATTAAAAGCAATATTATGGATAATTTAACTTGAAAAAATAAAAATATCATTCAACAGCTACTGAATTTCAAAAAATCATAAATTTAAAAAATGTCATAAAATTTGTTTAATTACTTTTCAACCTTTCAAATTATCTAAATAAAATGAGATTTTAAATATATATCAGTAGATTAGTTCCAATTTCAATTTAAATCTGCCTCAATCAATTAGCTCAATACAAACAAGATACAATTGATAATAATATAAATGCTATGACATAAACTCAGATATACCAACATGATCAAAGTAGATATATGTTCTCTCTCCAAGTCTCTGACTAAATAAATAGATAAAATAAAAGAACCAAAATCTTACCTTTTTTGCAATATAAGATTTTGATTAAGTTGAGAAAATATAATCGACGTTCAATAAAAATAAAGACAATATTAATTAAGATAGAGGAAACAGAAACGGTGCTAGTATCTGTAAATTTAAGAAAAAGGTAGCTAAAGTGGATGGCGCAACTACTTGCGAATACTAAATCTTTTCTACTACCGAAACACTAGCATACGTAAAACTTTTTACAATTCAATTGCGTAGCCAAGTATATCTCTCTTAAGATATTTTTTTATCGTATAGGCCGAATCTACTGTTCCAATATTTTTTCTTTAATTATAAGTATTGGAAAGTATTAGATTTTTAAAAAATACAAATAAAAATTGATACACCACATGACATTCAGATACATATCAGTGGAGTATCAGTATCTGATATAGATACGATACAGATATGTTAGGTTTCACGAAATATCAGTACTCCATAGGTAAGCAAAATCAAAATTAACCAAGCTAAGGTACCTCATCAAAGTATACAACTTGTATTTCTCCATAACCTCCAAATGCTAAAGCAATTACAGTAGCCGCTTGGCAAAATAGTAGCATACCCAAAAATAGGACTACGAATCAAAGCCTAAAGATAATATGAAGGAATATTTGAACAAGACATAAAACTAATCTTAGAGGGTGACATTGTTTGTACAACATGTTTCAACAATTTTCAACGATTTTAAATGATAACCGCAAAAGATTTCCTTTGAAGCAGTGTTGTTCTCCTCCATAACTTAGAAATTATGAGTCCTTGAAATAACTAGCTCAAATATCAAGCCAACATTTCTTCTTATTTCCTAGTTCTTTGCAAAAAGAAATCAATCACAAACCTCATGCCCTCTATCCATAAGTGTGTTCCACAAAAATAATATGGAATAACCATGCCAGGAGGCAGAAACTTTAACTAGAACCCCCCAAAATGAAAGACATTTGGATGTTTTAATCATGAATAAATTTGGATATATGACAGGAAAGAAGCAAGAACATCATTGGAAGCCACTAACCCTGTAGACGAGTTTTTGCACATTGTTGAACAACACAAACCCCCAGATTTTGGAATGTTTTCGCCACCTCACCTTTTGGATCGGCAACAACTTCAGGAACCCCAGTGTCTCCAGAAGCTGATAGCTATCAAAAACAATACACTTACACACTTTGATCATTGTGCTTTGGATATAAATCCCTTGACAACAGTATCTCTCGAAAGATTTTAAAAAAAATTTATCAATATAAAACATACAACACACAAAGTTGCCTAATGAATGCCTATAATCTTAAGCCCTCATCATAAACATATCAAAATGTCTTCAATGACGGTTATTTTTTTAATGTCCACCGTAATCTCAGTAATGGTAATTGATTACATACAAGAAAATTACCTAATTTTGAATTTGAAGCGAATCAACAAAATTAATAATAAGGAACCATAACCCAATAATAACTCAGCAATAAGACCATTCATATTTGACTAATTAATATGCAAGATAGCCGTACAGTTTACAAAGCCATGAAATTTCTACGAGTTTCCTCAATCACCACTTATGTAAGATACTAAGAAGTGCATAGGAAGAGACGTAAACTTTAAAATCATGTAACTTTTAGCACATACACTTGGTTGAATAGGAAGATCAAAAAGATGCGGAATTCCAAACTGCTGGACAACCTGCAGAAGGTGAATTAAAACATTTGAAAGATTGAAACTTATACAAGCAAAATACTATAAACAAAATGGGAAAAGTCTCAAGCCTGAGCCCCAGAACCCTTGCCAAATGGGTAGTGACGGCAACCATCAATATCAAAATAGCTCATGTTTTCAATAACTGCAATGGATGGGACCTAAAACACCAAATACAATAATTTAGTTTTATGAGAAAAAAACTCAATCAATTACCATGAAGGCATGATGATAACAATATTGTGAAAAAATAAGGTGTAGTTGAAAGATGTCATACAAAAATTCAAAAAACCTGGAACTGATATCACATGTCACATTGGACAGAATTAGCTATCTAAAAATGATTCATAAGGCTAACCTCTTAGTTTGTATTAGGCTATTCATGATGATGATTACATACCAGTCCTAGTATTTTTAATGTAATATCTAAATTAGCAAAACCTAGTGATTTTAAGTAGATACTGCAACACTTTATACAGCAAAACAAACTATAACGTTCCATCAAAAAAAAATATCTATAACTAAAAAGATTCAAGCATCCAATATACAGTAAACCGGGAGAATAAAATTATGTTTGACATTATTGTGTTGTATGAAAAAATATTGTGACTATATAAAAAAATATTGTTGAATTAAATTATTTTATTTGTTTGGTAAATCGATTATAAAAGCTGTTGTCAAAAGAAGAACTACTTGGTAAAAACTATAATATTATACAAAAAATTTATGTTTCTGACCATGAACATATAAATAAAATCATTTTTATTATATATATAATTGATGATAATAAATATATAATTTAAAATATTTTATTATTTAATTATCTTTTATATGATAAATATTATGAAATATGCATTACCATTAAATATAATACTTATATTTAAATTGTTTATAGATTTAAAAATATAATTATTTTAATTAGTAGTTATATATAATAATTTAAATTATATTTGTTTCAAATTATTTTTATATTATTGATATATAATTACATAAATTATTAATAAAATTATTATATTAATAAAATTACTTTTAATATATTTATATTACATATATGTAATGTTATATGTTTATAATAATAATTCTAATAATTATATAAAATGTTACATTACATTAATTTATGCCATAACATATATAACAAAAATATCATATATAACATTTTAAATATGTTAACATAGTAATTACGTAATTATCATTCAAAGTAATGTTATATACTTATATATGAGCTCAAGTAACATATTTAATATTATTTTATATAGTACTATACAATTACAAATATAATATAATATAATACAGTTACATATTTATAAAAAATACATTTTATTTGTATATGTTACTATTATATATTTATTATATAATGAATAATTAAAATATGGTTATTGAGAATTTAATTGTTTTAAGGGTAATTACGTCCATTAATTAACTATAGTAAAAGCAACCTTTTCAAAAAGCTATTTTTTAGCTTTCTCCTACATGTATTTTTTAGCTATTTATGAACTAAAATATCTTCAAAAGATATTTTACCAAATATAGCCTTTAGTTTTTTTTGAAACTCGGCCGAAACGTACAATACCATAAAAGTAAAAAAAGGCACATCAAGTATAAATACGATAGTTGCAATCCTCAGCGAAAATTGTGCAAAAATCAAGTAGGAGAGGTGTACACTCATCCCATCCTATATCAACTATGTAAGCAGAATAAGCTACAAAGCCAGTAGCCTTATTGGTGGATCAGTACACATGTAACTTTATGTGCCTTAAAGGCATTTAGAAAATCAAAAAAACATAAGTGATTAGCAGCTTCCAATAGCTCCACGTAGAGAAAGCAAGATGTCTCCTATGACGATGGTAGAATCACCCTATGCTATGTCTGCCCAAGTGCTGGCCAATCTTACCGCCTCTAAAGCCCATCTGGTCTCCATTACCTTGACTACTTTCGTAAATAATCTAGTACCACAGCTCCCAGAAAAATGCCCTAATGGTCACAATGAACTACAACTACATCAGGCTCACCATTCGCTCATACGGAACCGTCAAAGTTGAATTTAACACCATACCCATAAGGGTTAATGGGATCCCAGTACCCCAGGATGTGGTCAAGTCTATCCTGGGCTACATCTGAGCTAACTAGGGCCGAGATGGTCCTTAAAGTGGCATGTGGTTGGTGGTAGACTTTGGCATTTCTCGCATTCTAAATATGGCACATGATTGCGGCTCACCATAAGACCAAAGGTTCAATACGGTTTCTAACGTCTCGGCCCATTTATCGCTACAGAATCTACTCCACACTCCTTCCACCGTTGGAGACAACTTACCAAGTCTTAGGCATGTTCATCGTATGTCGCGTGCTCGCTGTGTAATTATGGGTACCTACACAAAAAGGGTTAGTATAAACAAAATTGCTGCAAAAGGCAGTGGGTTCTTGGCTCCAGTGAGCCCAGGGGCTATTTCTCCCATCCCAGAACAAACTTATAACACTGATGCAGGGATGGGGGCCGAATCCTCGGAGACGGTATCTAACCTTCAGACCTGCCACACTACAGACCGCTAGCATGGGGAGTCGCTTTACTAGCAACAACCGAGCCTACAAGGAACTCGATAGGGGGTTGTTCCTGTCCACTTAATCTTCTTTCAGGTTGAACCACGATCCTCCAACCGCAGGGGCTTAGTGGAGCGTGAAAGCATCGCAAGAACCTTCTTACCTCCGCTATTAATAGGCCCCACACTATAGTAAATCCCATTCGCCCTTAGCTCCACACATCCTATTCAAGTCCATGAAGGCTCCAGTCCACCGCAACTATCCCCTTTACCTTCGAAAGGCAAGTATCTACAAGCTCACCACTTCGTGAGATTCTCTTCCTGGAATATAAATTTCTTTTTAGGCCTAATGTGTGTCTAAGAGCCTCCTCCCTCCTTCCCCCTAGTTGTGCCTCCAAAGCAGTGTGATATGAACAGATGGGCCTGCCGCATCGTCAAATAGCGTCACTACATTGTAGGTGACCGTCAAGTTCCCCCCTCCTGGACTCAACTCCGCATCCCCCACTGGGTTAACTTCCTCCACTTCCACTAAAGCCCCTATAAGGCATCAATGGCATATAAGCCCGTCTTATTGAATTTATAATCCTAAAGCAAATGAAAAAGAACCTCATCCGTGTTGCAACCTCATGGGTATTTGCAATCCCCATAAAATCTTATTCTCTGAAGCCATTTGAAGGTCGGAAAGACATCATAAAACATTCTCTAAATGAATGTGACATACCGTAATTGCGTCTAAATCTGCCACACCTATGTGTGCAAAAATATTTCTGCCCCCAAAATTTTGCCATAGAGCAAAACAATAAGTGATTTCTAAGAGTTCAAATATGCCAAAACTAACTCATCCTCCATTGAGCCATCATGCCTTACTAATTTGTTGATCCTCTCTACAAAATTAGACCCAAACGACAATCAGAGGCCTTCAACTTCCCAATATCCATCAGCATTAAAAAGATATCGAATCCCAGATAGGGAAGGCCGGAAGGAGTTGAAAAAGGTGGGCCATTTATTCAAAGGCAGGCAATAAATCCAAGCATTACGAAGCACTGAGTATCTTCCCCACAAGACAATTTTTTAGACAGTGTTGATGGTGGTAGTCTCTACCCAGGCACAACAGCTTTCAAGCCCAAGAGTTTCCATGGCGGACAAAAAGAAAGTCATCTCTTCCCATACTTTACCAAAAAGCAACACATCTACAAAGCTTCCCTCCCCTCAAGCAACCGTGTAGCCAATTTTGCAAGAAGGCCCGAATCAAAAAACAACGCATCACCACTTTCAAATCAACATCAGTGATATCACAGAAGCCCCTCAAGAAAGATCCCATGATCCCATCAATCCCTGGTGCCCGATTGTTTCCCAAAGATCAAATAGCATCAAAATCTACTCATCAGTGATCTATGTAGCCAACGTCACTACATCATGACTCATCACTAGTGCTTGCGAGGGAGGCAAACACAAAGCCAATAGGGTAATCAGGGGCTGCCACTTCAAAGCAAATTGATGCACAAAGCACACTTTCACTAAGCTCTCCTTAATAATCTTCTAACCTTCCTGGTCCAAAAGGGAGTATATTCGATTGGCCCTTTTCCTACAAGTGGCAGCCTAGTAAAACAAAGTAGTATTTCTGTCACCCTGTGAGGCCCATGTCACCTTAGTTCTCTGAAGCCGCCATCTATCCAACAGGGACAAGGCAGAGTTGTACTTAGCCATCAACTGCTGCATACACAGAAACTCTGCAGAAAAAAGCTCATCACCTGAGGCCTCCCTGTACTGGAACTCCCCAATACTCCTCTCAAGCTCCTAGCTCTGCCGCTGAGGTCCCTCACATTCTCACAATTCCACTTCTTCAAGGCTCTCAGAGTTTTAGCAAACTTATGATTTAGGACAGAGGAGGAGCTACCCAGAGCGACTAAGGCCACTCCTATGCAACAATCTCCCTCGATCCATCAATGGATAGCCACACAACTTCAAACTTAATGCTACTACCTTATGCTTTAAGGTCCATGCTTTCCAAGAGCACTAAAAGGGGACAACGATCAGAAACAATCTTGGTACGGTACTACCATCGAGAAGAAACAAACCCTATCATATCTCACCCACATCCTATCCATTCCCTTCCTACTGTTGCACTAGGTGAAATGCGGGCCCCCTTGCCAACCTCATGAAGATTATTCAGTGTCATATACAGCTTTAAATTTTTAACTATATGAAAAGTGCTTATTTCCACTAAAAAGCTTTCTTAAACACAGCTAAGGTTGTGTTTACCATAGTTATTTGTTAGAAACAAACACTTTTTTATACAGCTAAAAATTACGTTTGATAAAATGCTTTGAAAGAACTTATAGATTTTAGAAACTTAAAAGGCAGAAAGTTGCTTTTTGGAAAGCTGCTTTTAATAATTTAAGACAAATTTACCTTCACATGTTTCATTTAATATTTCATAATATCCCAAATAATTTAATAGTAATAAATAATTGTATTATTAAAAAGGGGCATTTACATACATACCCCTTAAATCATCTTGAATTACATATTAAACTCCTCATTTTTTAATTTTACAACTTAACCCCCTAAATCATCCAAAAATAAAAACTAGTAGAATACATATATTTGTAAATATGTTTATAATATTTGTATATACATATTATTGATAATAAGCATTCAAATAATTATAAATCAGCAAAAAATATCCTTTAAAAATCTTGAGAAAGACCTAAATATGTTTTTTTTGGATGATTTAGGGGTTAAGTTGTAAAATTAAAAAATTTGGGGTTTAATATGTAATTCAAGATGATTTAGGAGGTACGTATGTAATTCTCTCTGTTAAAAGTTATTATTATATAATTTTAGTAATATATAATTAAAATAATTTAAACATAATTATTATATATATTTTATAATAATTATTATATATAGTTACTAATTATTCTACATACATTTATAATTAATATTTATATAATAAAACATAAATATTATTATTATAAAAATTTGATAATATATAATTATAATAATTACAATTATATATAATTATCATATCTAAAATAATATATAAATAATTATACAATATAAAATAATATATATAATAAAATACATCGACAAAATATATATGCTTATTTATCAATATTATATATAATTAAAATAGCTATATATTTTCTTCAAACAAAACTATATATATGTTCAATTTGGTCAAAGTATCAATTGGATATATATAGCACAACAGTTTCTATCAAGCAGTTATGATTTTAACTTAGATTTTAACAGCACTTTACTTAACAGAAAAAATAGCTTCATAAGATAATAGTTTTTCATACACTTATAAAGCACAATACTTTTTTATACAGCACAGTAATGTCAATCAAACAGAGCTTAAATATCATGATATCAACTATTACCTCAAAAAATAGATGATATAGGGGAAGTTTTAAGTCAATAAAAGATAAAAGATTAAAATATCCAAAAGTACACCTTCAACTGTGAAAACATGCGAACACCTTTTGCCACATCGATAAATGCCAGCTTCTGGGGAGTGGTAACAATTATTGCTGCAGTCAATGGAGCAACCTAAGAAAATAAATGGTAACTTTGTCATGCAAATCAAATTTCAAAGTTAGAGGTTATTAATAGGTAGTCAAATGTAGTTTAGAAGCTACACCTGACATAAAGTAAGTTGAATGTCACCAGTTCCAGGGGGCATATCAATGACAAGGTAGTCTAGATCTCCCCTGCAGTGTGCATGTGCAAGAGTCAAGACCAAGATGCACCAAAGGCCAATTTACTGTCATGAAGGACAAAGTTCAAAAATTAATAGAAAACAAGTCTAAGACAGTGCATTTGATTGTAACTGTACGCGTTTCCAAACCAACAAAATATTAATGTGACATTTTTTATATTTTTGTAGAATTACTTGAATAATTTGATTCTTATTTTCTATTATATCTCTCTCACTATCTTATACTATACTATTAAAGATGGTCAACTATGGTGCTCCATGCTGAAGATCGAGGCAAAATTTAGCCATTTCCAATTTAGCTCATGCTGCCTTTGATAATTTTCACTTTTTGTCCATCCTACATTTAATATTTTTCAGCTTTTGCCTGATAGCATAAGATGGTGCTCCTCTTTGAAGATCGAGGTAGCTGCGAACATTTCCAAGATAAGGAAGGCGATGAGGCAGATCACATCTCCTATCGCCAGCGTGAACCTGGTGAGCTTCATTGAGGCCACCATCCAAGCCACCATGAAAATGGCGATCCTGGCACGAAGGTGGCACTACTTACCCTCTGCCTGCGGTTGAGGGCCGACTAGAAGGCTAAGCTGTGGAGTTGCGTGCATGGCTATAGAGATATGATCGACATGCTGAGGAATGCTGGGATGTTTCTAATGTCAACAAAAACGAAAGTTGATGTCATGAAGTACCTGTGGGCAACGAGCTTCGGGGTGAACACATGGGAGGACGCATTCAGGGAGATGTCATGGGTGCAGTTCCCGCTCACCCCCACTAAGAAGAAGCTCAAGAAGTACGAGTCAGACAAAGACAAGCAATGCGAACAAGCAGTAGAAGTGAGTTCTATTTTTCTCAAAATTTTGTTATTTCTCATCTTCATCGCCGCCAAGTCAATTTACTGTTGCAATGTCAATGTGTAATCTTCTCCACCGCTGTGAAAACCTCTCAGCTGTCATTTTGTGAAATTTTTTTCATCTCTCATCTCTCATGTCTCATTGCGACCTTTCATCGCCACTGCTAAGAGATGATTAAAGCACCTCAAGAGCACTAGAGTGGTTTCTATTTTTGTGAATATTTTTTTTAATTTTTGGATTCTGTTGCATGTTTGACATGAAACGAGTGAAATTGTTTCATATATTTTAACATGCAAATTCGACGTTAGATTTCTATTTTGAGGTCAAATTTGAATTACTATTGTTTCAGTCAATTTCTTGACATAAATGAAAATTATCTTAACTGCATGTGGCTTGAAGATGAAAATTTTCAGAGGTAATTGTTCTATCACAGTTTTAACTTAAATAAATATATTTCACATGTAACATTCATATACATACATTATAGGAAAACATATTGTTGAGACTACAAGTTTCATATAATTTTGTTTGGAAACTTAGAACAGCGACAAACAAACAAATTACTAACATGATAATATAAATGAAATATTCATTCTACTATTTGCATATCACATTTATATTTCTAATTAGAAAACTTCTCCATCTAATATAGGTACAAAAGAAAATTTCAAACATTTTCCACTTCAACAAAGATATCTATTCCAACTACTTCATCAAGCCAAATGAAAATCAGCACAATTAGTGATTTACTTAATGAAACAACAGTTCCTCCAAATGAGGTATTATATCTATACTCAGATTACATATTTTTTTTAATATGCTACTTAATTTTCTATATGCAGATTCAACGTTTCAATATTAATATAATGATCATAAATATATTCACCAATGAGCCAGTTTGGTATGATTGTTGCTCAATATGTCGTAAAAAATCAAGAGGCTCTATTTGTGAGAATCCATCATATGCTGCTTCGAATTCACAAATAATATCTCGGTTTGTATTACTCTATATTATGATAAACTTTAGTATCACCATACTTTTATAATTACACCATTATGTTTCTCTTAGGTACAAATTACGCGCAATAATTGAAGATCACATTGATGTTGCAAATGTTGTACTATTTGACAAACTTGCACAAACTATTTTACATCAGACTTTAGAAGTAACAAAAGCAATGCTTCAATAGGTTCTATTATATTTTCATAATATGAATATATGATAAAATTCTGACATTACAAGCATAATTTTTTGTCATTTTTTCATATAGAAAAATGAAATTCAAACTTTCCAAATACACATTCAAAATTGCCTTTCAATTTATTATATGTTTCATATACAAATTACAAAGCAGAACTTCAAATTCATACAATATGGAGGATACACTGTTATTGGAACTGAAAGATTAGGCCGAAATTACAAACCAAAAGATGAAAAGTTCAAGGACAATAATACAAGCACTAGTGCAGAAATGTCTAACAAGACCAACAGCCAACAAAGTGACACCGAAGAAACCAAGAACACAGATAAATGACATCATGTAGCAACTTCAATACTCCTGTTGAACAATTTTGGCAATACTTCTATTTGAATAACCTCTACAAAATCTGTCTATGAACTTTGTGGAACACCTTTGTGTATATAAACTTTGTTCAATACTTCTGTCTGTAAACTTTGTTAAACACTGTTGTGTATATAAACTTTGTTTAACAATTTTGTGTATAAAATATTTGTTCAATAGTTTTATGTATATAAGGTTTATATGTTTGTCTTTAAACATAAGTATGCAATTTTCATTTTTACAAATTTACTGTCTTTTTTATTTTATTCTTTTTATTATCTTATTTTCGTGCAAATTTGCACGGGTCACTGCTAGTATACATTAAGTGAGGATCTCCTTAATGAAGTTATACAAATTCTCATTCAACATGGTATCAAAGCTGGTTAAGGTTTCACCGCTTGGGTCTGTCTCTCTCTGTAGCGCGCCTCGCTCTCAGCCTACGCATGTCACCACTTATCTCTCGACCCACCCTTGAGCAAGAGACTCATCACACAACCTGTCACGCCCATCTCCACCTCCATCCGCACTCCTCACTTCCAGGCTCCTAGCTTCCGGCTTGCACACCTTGGGCTCAGATCTCCGTGCACCTCAGATCTCCGCTTGTTCGCTCCCAGCTGACACATCCCGGAAGCCTCACTCCCTACCTGCAGACACGTCATCTTCGCCTCCGCACTCAACAACACCACTGTGTGCGATCGATGCCACTGCCTCTATTTGCTCGATGCCACCACCTATCCACTCTACACAAATCTCGCCCTTAAATCAACAATGTCTCCTCAATACTCCTTTCTTGGTAACACCTCTTTGCGCAAGTCTGTCAACCCACGGCATGGTCCCCTATCACTATTCATTCCCACTGATCCATGCATAATGTCGTGTCAGCTTCTCTACCTTCTGACTGCAGTCTTGCTATAGCGCTACTATTCAGCATATCATACCAACTACTTCTCAGGATACATCACTAGGATTCATTACTCTTTCTCAAAACGATTATGATAGATTGGTTCATGTATCTCGAGATATTTTGTTCTCATCTCATGCCACTCACTTAAGATATATTATTGTTGCACCTTTGGGTACACATTGGATCTTAGATTCTAGATCTTGTTCACAAACATTTGGTAATCGAATCTATTCTCCTCACCTGCTCAATCATCTTTACCTCCACTTACACTTACCAACAATTCTCTTTCCCAATTAGTGGAATCCTTTCATTTCTCTGTCTCTCTTATCTTATCTAATATTCTTTATGCTCCATAATTTCCTATAAATTTACTTTTAAATCAAAAACTTTTACTCATACTTATTATGTTACATTTTATCCTACTCATTATGTTTTTTAAAACCTCCAAATTAAAAAGATGATTAGTAGCGATATTAAAGCAGGAGGAGTGTGTTATCTATCTGGGTTAAGTTCTTCTACCTTTACTCCTCTTCAAGCTTCTACGATTACTTCCTACCAATCGCATTGTTGTTTTGATCATCCTCCTCCTAGTTGTACATATCAGTGGTTCCTACTACATCAATAACAACAACCAAGCCTTTATTTGGTTATATAAATGCTTTATTTCCATTGCACTCTATCAAATAAGAGCTTGTATTTTAGGTTTGAGTGATTCCTACTACGTCATCAGCTCGAAATTTCAGTGCAAGGCCAGTTCAGCAAACATCATAGTATATCTTTTCCTTTTATATCCATCTCTACTAGTTAAGCTCCTTTTGACTTAGTGCATTCTAACATATAAGTCCCGAGTCTTGTAACCATTTATTTAGGTTCTTTTATTAGTTTTTCAGATAATTACACTCAGATGATATGGTTATATATTTTAAAGTATAGTATGGAGTTCTATGTATTTTTCAAATGTTTTATCAAGAAATAAAGTTCTTCGTACTAATAATGTTGTTGAGTACATGCAGTCTACTTTTACCTCCTTTTGTTATAGGATCATTCATCAAATTTCAAGTACTTACACATCTCAACAAAATGGTATTGCTAAGCACAAACACCGTCATTTACTTGATGTTGCTCATACCTTGATGTTTCTAATGAATATTTCCAAATCCTTTCGGGGTGAAATAGTTTTGACTGCATACTTTCTAGTTAATCACTTAGCTACAATTCCTTTAGGGAATGTATCTCCCTTTTGTAAACTATATTTTAACACCTTTTTCTATGACTCTTAGAATTTTTGAGTGCCTTGTTTTATACTCATTTTCTCCAGGCTTTCACAAAGATTTTCGATGAGCAATTCATTGTATTTTCTTAAGTTACTCCAGGACACAGAGAATCCTCATTCAACAATTAATAAGACAGGCTATAATATTTTGCTAAGCCTTTTACAGAGAATTGTATCACGCCTCTAAGTTGTTATATTCATTATAAATAATAGTTAAATAAATAAAGTATTAAAAGTAAATAACTAAAAATTTACAATATATTTAATCTTAGGCTCTTAGCTAAATGAAGTCCCAAAATTTTCGCCCATCTCCCTGGCTTAACTTAATGTTAGCCTACCTACTTAAGAAATCTTTATAAAGGATGATAGTTTAGTACAGGGTTTCATTTAAACTTGATGGAAGATATGATGGGTGGCACAAAAAGAGGGTTAAAGGAAATTCTCGTCCACCTGAGAAAAGCATCTATATAATATCCTAACCATAGAGCTTCCATTAGGACAACCATTGCTCTTTTTTATGTATAAGCAATATTATAATATGAAGTTTCCGTATTATTTGTTGCTCAAATTATTTAGATCTGTAATCCTTTCCTTTATTGTTGCTTATGTATGATTTGGAATGAGAATATCAATAGAATAAATAGCTAGTATATTCTCTTTAATTTTACCTCACAATCAGGAAGCATAACAATTACAACAAAATAAATCCTATAATATGCAAGAACAGTAACTCCAGTTTTCCAGAATAACAATTCTCACAAACTGAAAAAAACTCAAATTTTGTCATTTGTCATTATTGCTTGCAAATGCAAAGTTAGAACTCATGTCATCATAAATTGGTAGATAAAGGAACTAATTAACATATTTGCTGAATACGAGTTTGAAATAAAACAAATCCAACCATTAGAGGTGAGCAAAATATGAAAATGTGCAAGATAATTTAGAATAGTGAGTGTACATATAAATACACACATGCAAACCTAAACATCCAATGTTACCATTAAATGTCAGGCTAGGGCCAATTAAATCAAGTTTATATAACTCCGAGGTTCCATTTGGTAAATGGAAAAAAAAAGGACATGGCACAAATAGTTATGGCTAAAAACTTTATTTGTTTACAAAAAGATTAAAAAACTATTTTATATCTCATCCTACACAAACTCTCGTATTAAATAATTACTTTATTTCACATACTACACAATTATCAATAAATTAATTAACTTTGTTTCACATCTATCACAATTTTTAATGTAATTAACTTTATTTTCAATTATATACGTCTTTTCAAAAAAACGCAAAACTTTTTCAAATCATCTTTTTTTTTCCAACCAATAAGCACTACATAATTAACTAAGCCCAAGTCGGCCATGCCGTGACCACATCCACTAGTAATTGAATGCATAATATTAATAGTGAGCATACCATTCAGAAGTAGTAAGCAGTTGATTGATCACCCCTGAGACCATAGGGCCACGCATTATTGCTCTCCCTTGTCCGGCAAAACCAAAAGAAACCAACTTTACCCCCAAGTACTCAACAGGTAGTACAGATTTAGTTTCTGGGTTCTAAAGACGATGAGATTAGGACAACGGCATTAAGTTTAGTAATCATAAAAAAATATTAAACATGATTCTACCATTTGTAGCAAATGATTCTCAGGAGAGACCATTGTTGGCAGGCTTGGTCCATAAACATCAGCATCAAATATGCCAACCCTAGCACCCATATCAGCTAATGTAAAGGCGAGATTTACTGCAACAGTGGACTTTCCAACACCTCCCTGCAACAGTTGTTTTTATATTTTCAATACCATCGATGGGAATTTTATGAGCAGTCAGTTAAAACAATGGATATAGTAGTTTTGCACATTTCAGATTTTCTACATTCATCTTTAATGATGCCAATGCAATTGGACTTCTTTGATATTTCGCCATCAATTCACCAAATTAGACTAAATCCCTTTAAAACTTTCTAGTACAACCTTTTTGTTAATTTAACAGTCTCAAGTGTTGAAGTTTGACCAATTCTGAAAAAAAAATGAAATTTAGCTAAATGAGCATTAATATCAAGGTGAAGAGTGCCACAATGCTTATGCTGAGATTACAAAAGGTACCATATTAAAATGCAAGCATAGTTCTTAAGCTCAGATATTATGCAACTACTCAAGCACCTTTTTAGTCATGATTCATAACTTATAAACACATGTTGCCCTGTTTGGCACGAGAACCAAAATAGTACTAGTTTAAAAGACAATAATAATAATCATAAATAATTTTTTTTATATTTTAATATAAAAAAATATTGTTTTACTTCACATACTCAATAATGTTCAATGAAAATATCAACTTTATTTCACATCCTAGACCAAAATACTCGATTCGAGTATTTTAGTCTAGGATGTGAAATAAAGTTGATATGTTTATTGAAAATTATTGAGTATGTGAAGTAAAATAATATTTTTTTATATTAGAATATGCATAGAATGATTAAAAAAATTTATTTATCATTATTATTGTTTTTGGTCCTGATTTTGATCCTCGCGCCAAACAGGACTATATTTCTCCTTCAATCTTTTAATATCTCGTGATTTCACCCCCTTATAGCAAACATAAGGATACTCGTCCAAGGTTTACTGTAGATAAGGTTACTTGCATTTGCATATCCCTCTATGCTACGAGTGCTTCATAGACATAAGATTACTGTAGATGAGTGGCCGCATAAATTTAGTTTGTATTAAAAATTATTTTATAAGGGAGAATATAAGACTATATGAGAGGAAAGTATTTTGACCTAGTTTTCCTATGTCCCACAGCAGCCACACAAAGTCCTCGTACATAAATGTCAAGGGGTCCAATCCAAAGCAATAAAGGGTGAGGGTTTAAATGAACAATTGACTTGGGAGATAATCATTAGATATGACCATAAGTCACTTGAGCTTATAGAAAGCATTGCATCAAATAAAGTGAAATGAGAAGAGAAATCATTTAATTGACTTGACATAGTTTGAGATTTAGGCCTCTTGTCACTGTCATTGTATAATCTATAGCTTCTAGTTCCTACAATCTTGTTAATGCAAGCTTTGATTTTTTCCTCACAACATGAAATCAATTACAATACTATTTTTCAACCATTATGTAGCTCAAATGACTTTTCTAAATCTTTTCAAACATACCATCTAGCATTAAGAAATAGTAAATGTAGTTGAATGGTAAGAATTTATTGTGATAGTAGATTACAAAATAGCATTAACCCTGACTTAAACTTAGTTATACATGTGCTACAGGTATATGCTATTTGCAAATGGTATAATTTTGATAGTGAATACTTATAACTCAAAAGCTAAAAAGCATTAGAGTGCAAGGGATTAGATCTAGCATATTATGATGATTTTTGATAGTCAATGTCTTCAATTTTGAATAAACACAACATTAGAATTACTCAAACATGTTTTCTTTAAATCCAACATCTTCAATTGAATAGATGGGCATCAAGGCTCTCGACCAGAGTAACCATAAGGGCTTTGAAGCTACATATGTGCTTGTTGTAGTTTCATACACACACACACATGAAACACTTGTGCCTTGTGCGATCATCTAAGAAGCATGTGCACACACAGGGACACAAGGATACAACACAATACGACATGCCGACATGAAAGCTTTCCAAATTACGGGACATAGACACAACAAGACACATCAAATAATATAATAGATTTTTATGTGATTATGTAATTTTATTATAATTTTTGCTTAATATTATAGAAGCACCTAGATAGCACAAAGGCAACATAAGGATACAACACGACACATTGGAATATACAGAAGTGTTCATGCTTCCTTAACAATCATCTAATATAAAGAAAAGTTGTCGATAAGAAAGCTACCAATGGATTTATTTTGAAACAACTTGTATAGCAATTTGTTTATGGGATTCTCAAAAGTGAGATGCTTAGATGGCATAGTGATGCATACCTAAAAACTCACTTTGTCAATAACCATTAGATCAATTAATGGTCAAATCATCATTCAGATGGTATTCAAGTCAAAGACGAATGCGTGCAATCATTTGATGACCTCACCTTTATGTGTATCTTCATGTATATGAATGACATGTAAAACATTCTCAAACTTTAGAATTAGCTTTTAAAAACTACTGCCAAGGCAATTAATTATGGAAGATTGGGAAATAATTCAAAATATGGGAAAAAATTGCCTTGCAACTTGAAACTGCAACAATATTTGATATATTCTGCAACCCCTTTGGTAGTTCTCCAGCATACACAGATTTTGCAGGTTGCGCTGACATCTTGACATTAACCTTTTTGACCCAAGGAATAGCAGTGACAACCTCATTTGCCTTCTGCTCAAACTGGTCAAAATTGGAACAAAGTGAGATGCTAGAAGAGATGTAGTTTAAAAAACTAGAAAGGTATTACAAAACGTGCAATTACAAGCAAAAGCATAAAACATGATTTCAAAACGTGCTCTCACTAGTAGAGGTGTGACATAGCAGTATCAGTATGACTAGAAAAAATTTCTGCAATAACAAGCACCTAAATCCAAAAGCCAATCCTACATAACTTGTCTAAGAATAATAGATGATTTTCAAAACGACCAGTAACTACAAATTTCCTTATTTTTTTGTGATAAGAATATGGAAACCTTCATCAAGGAGCAATCATACTAGTCTTTAAAAAAGATCCCAAGAAAATTAATGATTAGAAGAAAAAATTGAATTTGTAGCATTTATAACAACATTGTAAAAGAAATAAAAGATCAAAAGTACATCACTAGATCATTTAATACCATATCCTTGATAGGGCAAGCTGGAGTAGTGAGCTCTAACCGAAATGAAACCTAAAATAGAAAAAAAAAAAAAAAAAGTACTTCTAGGGATAAATAACGTTAGAACATAAACATGACAAAGGAGGAAAGTCCATAGAGTAGACTAAACGTTGCAATTTAACCTCTTTAAGCTCTTCATCAATGTGCAAATCCTTAACAAAACCACAAGAAACAATGTCTGTGCCAAAATCAGGATCAATAATCTGGGCCAAGGCGGTCAGAACTTCTGCCCTTGCAGAATCTGATATCAGTAAAGTCTCCGCTGAATAATAAAAATCAGAAACAGAAACAGAACGAAAAACTTAAGGTAATGAGGGCTATTTCCCACAGCCTGCAGTTCCAAATAGTTCGTCGCGAATCTTACGCTACCTTGAAGATCGGTGGCCTTGGAGACAAGTGAGATGCAACGTAGCCTTCTCGTGCTAGAGAGCTGGGATGGCCAGAAGCGAGCATGTGATGGGAAGCGGAAAGGTTTCTGCCGAGAAATCTCTCCTGGAACATGTAGAAAGAGAAGTAGTGAGAAAAAGTGATGGAGAGAGAAAAAGAGAAAGGGGGAGAACAGAAGAAATAAAACCTTTCCATGAAGTTATCTTCGATCGGGAGGAAGAAGGAACCGAAGGAACTCGAAGAATCTCCATCTCAGCTACCGGAGAGCGAGTTTCTGACCAGCACGAAAGCTCGAGGGATAAGAAGACATCGTTTCAACCGTATATTCGAACGATAAGGAACACTAAACAGCTATTTCTGGGAGAACGACAAACGTTTTAATTTGAATTACTAATTAAAATCTCTGATTAAATTAAAAAAGGTAGCATTATATATAAGATAAAAGATAGCGTTTAAATTTTATAGAATCGAAAATAAATCTATTTTATTGTTTAAAAAAAGGTAGAATTATCTTCAAAAAAGGTAGAATTATCTTCAGTATTATCTAATGATCCTCCCGTAAAAAATTCTAATAAAAATTTTTTTAGAAAGACAATGGTATTATTTTTATTTTATTTTTTCTTTTATTTTTTGAAATTGTAGAAAATTTTCAAGAGATTTAAAGACCATGAAAGTTGATCCAGTAAATTTAGATATTATCATTTCTAACAATTATTGTGTAGACATCTAAGCATAAATATTTTTTAATTCTCTTACTAATTGTATCCATTGTGAAATATATTATTTTCGTTCTAATATTGGGATTTTATCTATATTGAATAAATACGGATCTTATTTTTTATGAGATTTATTTTGAAAAAAACCTTTTTCATTTGCATAATAAATATTAAATACAAAATAAAATTATTTTTAATATTAATTTTAAAAAATTTACATACATATCTAAAAAATATTAAATATTACTTATATATCATTATCTTATAAAATTTAAATTATAAAATAATATATATTTAAACTAATATATAATATACAATTTTTTTTAGTATATAGTAAATGCTCTTATTAAAATTTATATTAAATAAAAATAATATTAAAAAGTTTAATTTTTTTTAGAATTGAATGAAATAAAATCTTAATTTATTAAAAACATTATATTATAATCTAAAATTAAAAATTAGGAGCAGAGTTTAAACCATGCATGCCATTACCACATATTCCTTCAAAACAAAAATAAAATTGTAACGTACTAAAATTTACATAACACAAAAATATTACTAATTAAACAATGATAAAATCATATAATACTTACTTATGTTACATGATCATAATAAAAACGGGTAAAATATTCTACTATATCACAAAATCAGTGTTGTTTTTATATTAAATTTATAATAATAATGCATGAAGAATTATTATACATAATTTTTGCTAATTTACTTATATCACTTTTTATTCTGTAGGGTCTTAGTTTATTCAGTTATGTCTCAACTGCCTATTACATTATTCATGTAAATCGTAAAAGATTCATATCATGATTGATTCAACTAGTTTTGTGCTAGTTGTCGACTGCGTAATGCAAAGACTTAGGATCCAGTAACGATGTGTTCTTCATGTAAATCATAGTCACAGCGAAATATAGTTGTCACATTGTCGTGTCTTAAATTTCCTTGTGAATCATAGTCGCTAAATCAAGTGGATCATAGTCACAGTAAATCATAGTTACTAACACTATATCATAGATTGAGCTATAGCAGAAGCATAACACTTCAAGAAGCTCCAATTTAATTTCATTTGTATTAACTTTACTCGTATATGCAAAATAATATTTTTTAAAAACTTATAAGCTCATTTCATTATTATTTTTAAACTCATCGACCAACATTTTTTTTTCAAAATATAAGAAGATCACAATCACGAATTCAAACAAAATTTATAAAAGAATCAATAGCCAATGAAGTCGAAAGAAAGTTGTTCATATTTATTTAAATACCAAAGTTATAGGAAATCAAATTTCCTATCTACCTATAAATTTTCATAGCATTCGAAGCTTATTTGATAATCCAATTTTATGTAAAAATAGAATCTAATAATATATTCAAAAAAACACAGAATAAGAGATTTACGCAATAAAATCATTAATTTTATGATCAAACCAAGAAAAATTACAAACATAAAAATTAAAAAGAATCGAGTGAACTATCAACACGCCAAGTTTTACCTTTATTGAATCTCATTTGGTATACGAATTCATCACTTAAATAGCATGTACACCAGTACAGAATTTTATATTTAGTTTAATCAGTTTAAATATATATAAAATGAACTCATTTAAGGAAACTTTAAACATCAATTTTATAGCATAACAAATACTCTAACTTCCTACCAATTTTAATAAAAATCTAAATTCATATAACCAAAAAATTCTCATATAACCAAAACTAAACAGAAATAAATAAATTTTAGTACATTTCATTGAAGACCTTCACATGTCACTTTAAAATTAAAATTAATAGAAAATGCCAAAATCAAAATTGTAGGTAATGTTATAAACTAATTCTCTACTAAATTTTTTAAAAATTAGAGATCAACTGATATATTAAATAATGTAATATTTAGCACACAGGACTCAAATATAACTACAATATGCATAGCACTAAATAATTCATATAACTACGTCGTCATTGCTCAAATTAATATATAAGTTATTAGATTTTAATTTAATGGTGAATTTACATACAGGATATTAAATTCATCATAAATTACACATTTCACCATCATTTAGTAAATATTACGCATATCACACTCTGCTTATGGGTTTTACATTTCTATTGTAACAATAGCCAACATAAGCAGAGTGTGATATGCGTAATATTTACTAAATGATAGTGAAATTCGTAATTTGTGATAAATTTAATGTCCTGTATGTAAATCCCCCTAATTTAATATACCCATTAGAATCATTGTCTACCTTAAATTAGCTATGCAAGTAGAATAAGTGAAGGAGTTCTCCGCCTTTGTCCAAATTTTCTGCCTTTTAGTCCTTCTACTTCATGCAATCCCGACTAAGAAGCAGCCCTCCCTTTCTTTTTCTCTGCCAACAGCCGGAGAAGGCGAAAAATAGAGAAAGAAGAGAGTTAAATTTGACAAAATTGCGAAAAATAGAGAAAGAAGCGAGTTAATTTTGAGAAAGTCTTTTCTTTATACCCGCATCACACTTGGCTAACTAATTTTGCTAAATGCGAAATCAAAACAATCACACGATTAATTTGACGGGCCTCAAATAAGTATTTTTAGGAATAAATGCTATTAAAAAGGTTTTACGACTTATTTTAAATTGTAAAATGGTATTATATTAGATTAACTTATCATGGTATTAGATAATTGACACTTTAAACATTCTTAGAAAATTTTTAAAAATTTTAATTCTCACAAGTAAATGAAATAAATTGTTTTTTTCTTGATTCAAATTTTTAACTTCTTAATTTATTTTAGCAAACCAATTAAATTTAGTAGCACCAACTTAAGAATGTATGCTCTTTGACTCATTTTTGAGTTGTGATAATAATAATAATTTTATAATTTTTTTAAAAAATCATGTCTCCACTTCTTAAATATACCAAGTAAATTTTTCAATTTTTTAATCATTTCAAATTAACCATTTTGAAGTAAATTTTTAACTACCTTCAATTTTATTATAACTTAATAATCTCACCAAATAACATATATTTTAACTAAATTTTTTTTTTTAAGATTTCAAGTTTAGGCTCTGTTTTAATTGGAAAAAAATAAATTAAAATATTAGTAAAAATTTTTAAAAAATGTGTATGATATGAAATAAAGTAAATTAAATTTATTAAAAATTATGTTAAATATTAAAAAAAGTAGTTAATTATTATTAAAAATTATATTAGATGACATAAAAAATATTATTTTAAATTTTTTAAATAAAATAAAAATTTTAGTTGGTGAAACTTTTTCTCATCAAATGAGACCTTAATGACATGTTTGACGCAAGCATCAAAATCAAATTCAAAATAGTATTAGTTTAATAATAATAAATAAATAAATAAATAAATAAATTTTTATTATATTTTACATAAATTTTAATATAAAAGTAGGGGTAACTTCATTTAGGCTTCCAAGATTTGCATATTTGAACATAAAAGTCCACAAGTCTCGAAACATACCATTTAGGTTTACAAAAAAGATATTGTGGTCCTTCCGTGACAGAATCTATATGTATTATAAAAATGACAAAGATACTCTTTCTTAATTTGTTAATTTTTAAAATATGTCATTAATCATAGCCATATGCACGCGCACCAACTCGAGCACCGACGACTGGTAGCGCGCTCCCACTGGAGTCTGAGCGCAGGCGACCGGTAGCTTGTGGCCGCGACGTCCTCGCACGCATCGCTACAGCGCGCTGCCTCGCACACATACGCTCTGCACAAGCGTCCGCGTCCGCGCGCTACCTGCCTCGTCGGCGTTGGCTCGCAGGCGGCCGATAGCACGCGGTCGCCGACGTCTGCGTACCACAGCACGCGGCCACGTGTGCAAACGCCCTCGCGCAGGGCGTTGGCGGGCAAGTCGCCGCAACGTCGCCAGCGCCCGGGCGTCGCTGCAGCACAAGGCCGCGCGCAGGCGGTCTGCGAATGCACTGCGCGCAAGAGTAAAATCGTAATTGAAAAAATATTTTATTTTTCTTTATTTTTTTGATGAAGTAATGATATTTTAAATGAAAAATATTATGTTGAACCTGATTGGAAGTTTTTTAAAAATAACTAGAGCTCGATGAACTATATAATAATTATTGTAGACTTGGATGACATATTTTAACGTTTGTAGACCTGACCGGCAAAGTAGATAGATCTTGGGGGCCTAAGTGGAATTACCTTAAAAAATATTATTTTATTTCACATATTCGATTCTAAAATGTTTTAGTTTAGAATCTGAACTGAAGTTGATAGTGTAAAATAATTTAATTTGTAAAATAAAATAAAACTTTTATATTAAAATTCATGTATAAAATAATAAAAAAATTATTTATTTATTAATTATTATTTTTAAAATTAATATTATTTTATTCATAATTTTAATTTTCAAGTAAAACAGGGCCTAAATCAGCTGGTTTCAATGAGGGGTAGGATACTGATCTCTATTTTATTATTAAAGTTTTAGCAAATACATTTTATTCATATTTTCTATTTAAAATTTAGATAAATTTCCGTGTGAGCTAGTTCAAAATTGAAATTTATTTCCAGAAAGCTTAAAAAAATTATTAAATTTTTATTATATATATTTTATTTGAATTTTTTTATAAAATTCACATCAATTTTCTACCGGGCTAATTCAAAATTGAAATTGACTTCCAGGCAAGTCATTTTGCTCAAAAATCGACTCAATTATTTTTAAATTGATTTCCAACCAATTAAATTTTTAAGTAATTTTCAAGCTAACATTTGATTTCAAATAAGGGCAATTTACGCCCAAATCCCTAAATTTAATGCTAAATATCGCACAAGTTCATGTTTTTAAAATTATAATATAGTCCCTGAATTTTAATAAATTATCAAATTAATTCTTTTTTATTTTTTATTATTAAATTTTTTTAAAATTTCTGTTTTACTCCTACCCTTTTCTCTCTTCTCTCAATCTGGCGCACGCACGAGGACCGCGCGGCCGCCGACAGTCCAATTGCCGTGCAACCTGTCCGTAGGCAACCGCGCGACCCGCCAGTGGCTGCACGTCCCACACATGCGAGTGATCGAGAGGAGAGAGAGCCTCTCTCTCTCTCTCCTCTTGATCTCGTGCACGCGCGCGGGCCGTGCAACCGCCGGCAGCCACGACCCGCGTGCGTGCGCCGGTTCAGGAGGAGAGAAAAAGGCGGAGGTAAAATGATAATTTTAAAAAAATTTAATAATAAAAAAATAAAAAAACGTATTTGATAATTTATTAAAACTCAGGAACCCAATATTTATTTTAAAATTGTGAATCTGTGCTATATTAAGCGTTAAACTCAAAAATCTGAACATAATTTGCCCTTTAAATAATTTTGTGGGTCGCATAATAAATGCTATGCGCCCAGTCTCACACTTCTGTAACAGCCTTCTTGCCATACATTAACGATCACAAAATTTTAAATTAAATTATCTTTAAAAAATATTCATTTTTTCGTAATTATAATTTTCGAATTTATTTCTCATGCCGTGCATGATGTCATAAGCACATTTAAATTTATAACAATTAAAGCAATAAATTTAAAAATTTGAATTTTTTTGAGTCAAATAGGCTGAAATTAAAAAAATTGTTGAAACTAATTTTTATTTTTACTAAATCAAAAAATATTTAATTTAAAATTTTACTTTGATTGCTCGAGCTCATTATGAGCCCTGTAAAATTTGTTAAATTGAAATTTACCCTATTTAATTTAATTGTTATTATATTCACTACCCGGACTACAAATAATACGAGAACTACTAAAGTTTGTCCTTATAATTCTACGAAAAATTTTAGTAGTGAATATAGATAGTTTAAGAGGACGCTTGGTTCAATGTTATCTTGATATTATGTTATGTTATTAGTGATTCACAGTAGAAATCCAAGATTGAATTTAAGGGACGTTTGATTCGTTGTTATCTTAGTATTATATAATCTGATGTCATGACATCCAAATATCATCTTTTTACTAATAAGAATCCCATAGTATATTGTGTCTAGTCCAATTTCGCTGAAAACGTTTGATTGGTGACGGAAACGGTTGCGTACTTCTAAAAAAATATTTCAATGACTTACCTGGAACGTTAATTTGCAAAATAAAAGAATGAACCAAACAGAAATAAAACTTGAAACTCAAGAATATGCATGCAATGAATTGCAGGAAGGCCAGTACCTCATAAACCTATAAACAATTTAACTAAAAAATAGAATTAACTCAAAGAATGAATTAATACACTCAAATGACAAACGTTCTTAAAACCAAACAATGACGATTTGTGTAAGTTGGTTTGTTCATCATAAATTAAATCTCAATCCACCAAAGGGCCATACAAAAAAATTTGGGTTCGGAGCCCCAAACCATTCAGCACCCAATCACAGGGCGTCGTATGTGCACGGGCCCACCCGGAGTGCACACATGGCACACGGTGATTGTCCCCCTAACGGTGCACGCACCAAGCCCAAAATTTTCTCGGGCCAAACACATCTCAAATTTAATAGCAGACTATTCCAAGTAGCTTCCTGCCACTTTACATTACTATAGGCATTTGGTTCAATATAATCTTGATGTTATGTCATGTTTTTTAGAAAAAATAATTGTTTGGTTTCAGAAAAAATTATAAAATTATTATTCAAAAGATAACACCTAAATAATATAATATAACATCAAGATACCATTGAGCCAAACACCCCTAAATCTCATTTCTAGAAAATACTGAACTCAGAAGATCACAATATCTATGGAAAAAAGATTACATTCTGATACCAGTATTAAAAAAGGAAAGCCGGGTATTTAGTTCACATGGATTGTAGTACGACAACAATCAAGAGCCAATGATGAATTGATTATGCTCACTAACCTTACATCCTCTTCTTTGATCGTTTGCTTGGCCTAGCAGTTGGCTTTCTTGCTTCCTCTGGAGCTCTTACCTCAGAATATTGCTCCTATAAATAAAAATCAAGTAAATTAAATTAATTTCAAAGCTTAAACAAATACAAAAAAGCTACACTACAAGATAGAAATGATGGTATTTACACTTCGATTGCCATCGTCCTCATCATTATAATGTCTACGAGTTTGGTTTGGCTTTAGTTAGTCATGGGGCTATATGATTTAAGGTTTAAGGTTCACAGATTGACGTTAATCTGTCATAGGCAAGTTTGCTGCTAGGAACATAAATCAGAAACAAAGGGCTAAAAAGAAATCAAGCAGTATAAATTGGCTGCATCGATCATGACTTTCATGAAGCTTGGTGTCAAGCTGAATTTTAGGAGAAAGCAGAAAGGTTAAAAGAAGCAATTTTTCTATCTCCTGCAGAAAATTATGCATCCACTGCCATGAACTTTGGTTTGAAGGCAAAAGAACCAGAGTCATACCATATTAAATATCTCAATAGAAAGGAGAATAGAATTTGACATTTATAATATACTTATAAATTTGCTAGCAAAATGGAGGGGACACCTGACACCATGACTAACACTATGACTGCCTGAGATTCATTCCATCTTGGCTTGATGCTGACCTAGGAATCAAATCTGGGCTGATTAAATTTGATTCATGATTGTCAAATTAGTTTGTTGTAGATTCAATCAAATTTTGAGCTGATTTGGTAGACAAGATATTCATCATAAATTTTTTTATTTCTGTATTTTCTTTATTTAACATGAGTGTAATTAATATGTTATTTCTTGCATGTATTGTTTTTGTTCATATAGTGGGATTCATATATAAAAAAATCGTCTAATATTGTAAAGGAGTTTTAATGATCAATGAAATTTGGGATTTAGTAAAATGTGAATTGTAAAATCCTAGTGAAGAGAATTATAAGGTTAACTTGAGTTGAGAAATCCTGAATAGTCTAATTATCACTTTTGAGTGAAAAAAAAAAATCTTTTTTTTTCTCTTGACCAAATCTGAAGAGAATTGCTTCCCTCACTGGACATGCCTTATGGGCTGATTAGTACACTGCTAATATCGACAAAATTGGCTTTGCTAAAATTTGTGTTAAATTTGACCTAAGCAAAGCAACTCAAGGCAGGAGTTTGGGTGAAGGAAACCAGAAGAAGGTTCTTCAAAAAAGTAGAATACGAGATTCTATTAGTTGTTTGCTTCAAATGTGGAATGGCGGAACACAAGAGACTGTTTCACGCAACAAGAAGCCACAATCTCTGAAAATATGTTAGGATCTTCCAACCCTATAGGAGGTAGGAAACCTTATGCAGTAAGGGACTCCTGCAGGACTCAGCTGTGGCAGTCTTCTGTACATCATAGCTCTAGTGCATGTGCAGATTTGAATGCTGAAATGCAGGAAACACCTAAAGCTTCGGTGGATCAAGCTGGCCCTTAGATTCTTGTTAGCAATGGGAGGAGGAACGAGGAAGAAGAATGCAAAGGAGGCCAAACCCAGAAGGGCATCGAAAGCTTGGTTGGAAGTCCCAAAAACTAGAAAACAGTTTGTGAATGAAGGGAAAGCAACCGATGGCTCTGAATCCTAGAAGGGAGGACCTCAGAAGGGGGTGCCCGCATCTCCCAGGGAACAAGCAACTACAGTCTGAAACGCCAACTGACGGTTGTCTACCTTATTCTTGTGCCAAACCGAAGGATTCTTTCTCACCTGTATAGCAGGAGATAGTAGCAGCCATCACCGGAAAATCCCTGCAGGGAGGTTTCTGCACAGAATATCTGCAGCAACAGGAGAATAAACTAGAGCAGCAACTGCAAGTTTCTGGCCTCTTTGCAAACAAATTTTCGATGTACACAAGGCTGCAACCTTTCACTGCAATTACCGATCCATCTCCAAGAGCTAACTGCTACAGCATGTGTCCGATCCAAAACAAGGAGCAGGTGGATATGTGAGGAAAATATTACCTACTCTCCCCAGCTCTTTCAATTTCCTCAAGCCTCCTTGGGGCAGCCAGAGGGTAAACCTTCATACCAGTAACTCCTTGGATACCTGGCAGCAAGCACTAGCAAGTTTCCTCTGGGTGGTGAAAAGAAAAAGTAGCCTAAGCAAAGGCTTGATGCAGATGGCACGGATAAGTCAACTCAATGCTCTGCATCTAAATTGAAAAGCCACTGTGCGTGGGAGTTCAAGGAGCTTCAGAAAGCAAGCATCACCAACACAAAAAGGCGCAAGGAATCCCTTAAGACAGCAAAGGTTATGCCTCTCCTGCAATTCTCCAAACGAGAAGAGTACACAGTTTGATCCAACCAGCTTCTATACAAGGGGAGTGGAGCACAAGCTTCCCAAGGGCATATTAGACTACAAGCTGAGCACCATGCTCCACATTTGGGTATCTCACCACATCTTTATTCTTATTTTCTTTTATTATATTGTAAACTTTTGGTGGTAGCAATAAAGGGGACAAATAAGAACACCACCATGTTTGTCTCTTCTTCTTGCTTTGGATTGGGTCCTGGGACAACCCCCTCCCTCATGAGAAATATAACTCTATTTATTGGCCAGTTTATTTGCAAAGTTTAATTTTAACTAGATTAAAATTAAACTTGAATAAAGTATTCTTTTATTGAAAGTTGCGAATGATATAAAATAAAGTTAATTATTATGTTGGAATATGTGAGGGATGTGATATAAGTTAGTATTATTTTGGTATATGTGTAGGATATGAAATGAAATTATTTTTTATTTTGAATTATGTGTATAACGTGAAATATAGTTAATTTTTAATATTAAATTTTATGTGATGTAATATACCTATTTAAAATTAAATTAGGTTAGCCAAACAAATAGACCTGTTGTGTTTTTGGGAGTGCCCAGCCCCACAGAGTTCGAGTAAAGCACCATGGAATACCTTGTTAAACGGAACCTCCAATACTAGAAGATTCAGTAGAGTACAACTATGTACATTTACTTAAATTCCTTTTGCTCAGGTGAGATATGCCTCTCTTGGAGATCTTTACTGGCCTGATCCACCTAGAGGCCATCGGACTGTCCTATCTTGCATCAAATCCTATAATTCAATTGCAACCTGTATATTCATGGCCTCGAGGTAGATCAGGCTAATTAGAATGCAACTTGCATTTTAGAAGGGTAGGACCATTCGATCCCAGATCAGAAATATATATATATATAGTTATATATAATATAATAATATATAATATATCATATATATATATATATGATATGTTATTGTATTTGATAATCCCAAATCAAATATTTCGATTGACTCGTTCTAGTAAATCAACAGCCAGTTTTTCTTAATAAATATTTGGGTTAACATGTGGAGCTATTTAAGTTATGTTTATGACCTGATTTTAGTAGAATGAATGATCATGAAAATGATGAAGATTACTAAGAGCTCAGATAAGATTTATCTCTAGGGCTTGAAGGGGATCCAACTAGACATCAGTTTGAGTTCCTCTCTTTATCTTGTGTATTTGTTTCATCCAAGCACTATTGTTTTCCCAGTGTTATCCATGTTACATCTTTTCGCACCTTGTTAAGCTTATAATGGGCACAAATGTCATGACCATTCCTTTGTTTTATATATGTTTGTTCTCTCTCCATTACTATATGTTCTTCCTTTTAACTTCACGTTGCTGTGTTTGATGTTGGTTTACAGTTCATTTCCATTACATGTGATGTGTGGTTGAAATCAAACACTTCTACATGCATCTTTCCACTTAACCCTTCCGCTTTGTAGGCACCCCTACCCCATACCAACATCATTATAACATTAATAACACACCATTTCTAAAATATAGAGGGCGAAAATTAACAAAGTTCTGAAAATGTAATAGTAGTTGAAGAATCGAACCTCTTCCCACTTTTTTTGAAGTTGCAAAAGCTCCTGACAACAAGATAGAAATTCAGCATGGTATGCAGCTGCTAAATCTTTTATCAGAGCCTTCCTTTTGATAATGCCAATCACTTCAAATACAAGAGGAAAAAGTATTTATGTTTTAATGAAAACATTAGTTAGACTACTACAGATAAGTTCGTCAAGCATCACAGCATTGCTTCCAAAGAAATAATAATACCCATACATCCATGTTTACATATTTGATCAATCAGCATGAATAGTTCCAGTTGTAAGCCTTCTTTTTTAAAATAAAAATAAAAAGCTATAGAACAAGAATCCAAAGGTTCCAGGATAAACACAAGAAGGAAATAAACCATGAGAGTTTTAAATTTGCTATTGTAAGTCTGAGATTAAAAGTGACTGTTGTAAACCTAAGATAAAAGAGTGAATTTTTCTCTAGTCGAGCTTGTTTTGAACATTTTGTGACTGCTTACGATTTTCCTCTTCTTCTTCTTCTTCACAAAATCAATACAAGAATAGGAAAAACAAGAAGAAGAGCGGCCTATTCCAAAAAAGCTCAAGTAGACAGGCTAGTGTCAAAATGCTTACTTCGGCTAGGATCAAAGCTGACATCTTCTTTAGACAAGGTTTCCCCTCGTGACGGAGTTCTCGGCTCATCAGAATGATCATTTCCCTCCATCGTTGATTAAGCTTCACACAAGGTAACTAGAAACAAACTTGCTGATAACAAAAAAAGAAAAAGAGTAAGAGAGAAATAAGGAAATGCAGAAATCAAAAATCACAAAAAAAATTTAACTGAATGGTAAAGGGCATGTTTGGGAAAGCCCCAAAAATGGGCTAAAAATTTAAATAATAATATTTTATTTTTATTGTAAATTTTAATAACTTTATTTCACATCCAACACAAATTTCAACCATAAAAATCAACTTTATTTCACATCCAACACAAATTTCAACCTTAAAATCAACTTTATTTCACATCCAACACACCTTCCAATATTAAAATAAATTTCTTTCCCATCAACTCTATAAAATAAAATATTTTCTCTTTCCTTACTCAAATTTATCCTCCAACCAAACAAGCCCAAAGGAGCTAGAAAAAGTGCAAAGACGATAATCTAGGATATTCAAATCAAGAGAATATTACTATTTCGGTGCAAGCTACAAAAAAAGGTAAAATGGAGACGATAATCTAAGCATTCGTGGCTGACAAATTTTCTTTATTAACTAGTTCTGCTTCGCAGATATCTTCTGTCGAAATTCACACGCTCATCGGAGCTGTGAAGTAGACATGGTTGACTAGTTGAAGAGGATTAGAAGTTGCTTTAGAAATTGCTAGACCATCACCTACCATTTATCTTGAGGGGGATTCACTGGAAACCCTACAAGTG
>KZ451950.1:3629803-3652880 GCA_002786265.1 Apostasia shenzhenica
TCCGTTCGAAGGCATCAATAATAATTCGAACCCGATAAACCGACCACGTTTAAATACGTTAAACGAATAGCGGGCGCGGTTTTTTCGTGATTAATTGTGCGGGTCAAAATTTGATTCCATTAGAAGAAATCACTAATAATTTTGACAAAGATTACTGCCTTTTGCACTAACAATCAGTGCACTTTGTTTAATCAATATCAATATTTATAGTAGGCCAAGCAAATATTAAGGTCAAGAATTACTTGTTAGAGAAGTCGTTACTCAAAATAAAAATAAGTACTTATCAAAAAGATTAGTACCTTGGAAAGCACAACCAAAATGTCAATAGATTCCCTTTTTCGACTCAAAACGTTCGACACTTGATTATCACTATTTCTTGATGAATAGTTTGTGTTTTCCTTAAGGGGGAATTTGAGGAAGATGAAGAAGCATTTAGGAAGAATAATCTACAAGGGAAATATTTTTGGATGGAACTTGAATGGCTTCTCACAATTCTTTCTTTGACAAATAAGCTCTTCTTATTATTTGATGCCTTATCTCAAAGAAGAGAAGTATACTAAATCTACTTTTATCATAACAGTTTAGTCCGTACTGAGTCATTATATTGGGAGAATGTCGAACAACTAAAGTCAAATGCCATGGGGAGATGAACAAACTTTGCTTGATCTATATCACAGCCTTTCGGACAAACGTTGGAGTAGAATACCATTCAATGCTTTTTATTGGCATTCTTTTGACTCCAGTCCATGTGACGATCCCCTTCAGAGGACACCACGAAACTCACATGAATTCAAAAGGGAAAGATCAAACATTAAAACTAACAACTGATACCATTATTAAACATCATGGTTTAACACCATTTATTTATATTATATACAAATGGTTTACACCATCTAGCTTAAACCAAAAAGAGAAAGATCAAAACTGGAAAAAACAAAACCCCCCTTTATCAGTGTTCGAAAACCTCCTGTGTTGCCTCATTCTTCACACAGTACCTGCCAATAAAGGCATCAGATCCACCAACTCTAGGACTGACATCTACTTCCCTATCTGGGGTAATCCTGTTAAATCTTCAGGAAATATACATCTAAATACTCCTTTACTTACTGGAGTTATGCCTGTATCTTAACTTGGTTCAGATTTCACATTTCAGTGCTATAGCCAAATATGCTTCACATCCTTTTTATACTTATTAACTGATGTTGCTTGAATGGCTGAGACTATTTGGAAATCTTCCTCCCGATAACCATAATATAAACTACATCGGAAAGATTCAGGATATGAAACTTTTATCTTCTTTTCTCGACAATCGATAATGACTTAGATTGTATCAGATAACCAATTCATTCTTCTAATATTTCACATCAAATCTCAACTATATAGGTGAGCAAACAATCAATTTCTGCCCACAAAACTCTTGATTCTTTAATCTTAATCTTTACCTTCACAAATAATTTCACTTCTTAAAGTGATACCGGTAGGATTAATAAAGCAACATGAAGTACTTACATCTATTGGGCATGTTTCGAGTTGCCAATTTTTGCATAATAGTTTCAGAAATAAAGAATTGATGCACCAGAAAACAAACAGTTACAATTAAAGGTGAATCATTCAAACTGAGCGTTACCTCCTTATAACATTCTGGTGACTCATGAGCCTCCTGACGTGTCAATGCCATAAACTCTTAGGCTGAGGCACCTCGATCACCATAAATTTAGTAGCTAGCAGTACCATTTCTATAGTTTCCACCTGTTCTGAATACACAAAAAGCAGCTCCACCTCTGTATCACCAGAAGCGGAAGCTCTATAGAAGTTGAACTTGACAATCTTCACCGCTTTGCGTGTCATTATTCCTGGGCATACTTTAGTTAAAGATTAACCCACGTTCACCCACAATTGAAGCAGTACCTATTTCCAGGCTCGACATACCCCTCATGTAGATTCCACAAAATCTGACATCTTAGGCCTCCCAGAGTCCTGACCCACTTGCTAGCAGAGTAAGCTCACTCAGCTAACCTTATCTGTCGATGCTAGAGAGCATCGTGCTCATATATGATGGGCTTATGCTGAGCGTTTACTAGTCTCCTTGATAGTTTTAGATGTCATGCCATTTTCTTTTTCCGGGTAGTAGCGCTTTCTCTTCAATAGCTAATATACCCTATACTAAGTCTGATCCTGCATCTCCCCGCTGCCTGTTTATCCTACCAATTTGAGAACAAACAACTAACATGCTGAAAATGGTACCACAGGTCAACTTGGTCGAATTGAATGACCAAAGAATTCCTGGTGCGAAAAAGACAATGGACATTTTTCTCTCATAAGAACTTTATGCATTCACCATGTCGTAGTAAAGCGTCTGCAAGATGAACCGAGATGACGCCCCAACTTTGGTGGCAGAGAGCAGTAAATTTAGCTTCAATACTCTATGTCACGTCATATTCCCGTTAAATGCACCAGAATGCGTTAAATTTCTTTCATAATATTTGTCACGATTGGGCCTGACTATCATATTGAGTATCATACTTTCTCGTGGAAAGCCATTACAAAAATTCTTGCCCAACTTGATATAATCTATAGAATCTACCACTGAAGTGAAAGAAGACTCCCTAGCTCAGTCCAACTCTAATCATTCGTGTGCCAGACCAAAATCTTCATTAGACTGTGACAGCTAACGATATTTATCTTAAAAGCGGTCTTCTGCGACACCTTGATTTCCTTAATCAAAATACCTTTTTAATACCATCTTATTTTTAACCAAAGATCTATTTATTCTTGCAAACCATTATTTCGGAATCTATAAAGTAGTACCTTTTCTTCAAATGCTCAGTAGCTTCTATCAATACGGTTGAAATATTTTAACTTCATATTACCCTTTTTCCATATTAAGTCCTCCCCACCTTGACTCTGAACTGAGTATGTGGGTTGCTCTCGTCGTCACCTCCAATCTTTCAATTTTAAGCATAAGAAGTGGTACTAAATACTTGGTGTCCAGTTAAAGGTTCCTTTCTGTGTCACATAGTATAATGCCTTACATTAATGTCCAAACACTTCCTGTCACTGCTATATTGTCCAAAGTTACAAATACTATAGAAGACACCAGTAAATCAAGTCTCCTGCCTAATCATTATAGACAATAAATTAACTTTATAAAAAATAATAGTGAATTTATTGGACCTAAAAAAGCTTATACATGGAGTACTTGTGATATGTGTGCATTCCCAAACGGATCTTCTGATCCCAAACTCAAGAATCTCGAGTTATAAGAAAGATAAACATATGCATCTGAACCACTCTACTGCCCCTAGGCAGGACACGCACGAATAGCTCACATGAATTCAAAGGGTGTAATGATACAACATAAAGTACATAAACACGTCAAGAAACTCATTTTAATATATTGTCGATCTTAAAACACATCTTATAATCACATCTCGTTGTTTCAAGTCCACAGATCATATTCTGCCTTTTGACTTGATAAACAACTCAGTTAAATATATCATCTTGCTCTTAACATTCTTATGCCTTTATGGCACATAGAAATCAATATTTCATTCCACATATAGCTTATCAGAATCATGCATATGAATATTCTGAGCAGTAATAATAATAATTCCTGCGACATGGATTCATTCATAAAACAAGCATAGGCAAAACATATCATTTGTACTTCAACTAACACATAGAATCACATAGAATCACATATATCAAATTAATGAATTAACCAACCAATTTAATTTAATAACCAACTTAGAACTCTTGCCTACCTCTTATACGTCATTCTGATAGCCGGAGACAAATACGAAGAAATAGGACGAGAAAAACCCGCTTTGATTCCTCTCCTCATTCCCTTCTTCTTCTTCTTCTTCTTCTTCCCCTTCCTCTTCTTCTTCTTCCCTTCAGGCTGCAGGTGCTGCTGCTGGGCTCTGCTTGGCTCGGCGGAACAGCAAAGCGGAGACGGGAAAGGCGGGCGCGGCACCGAGCGGAAGGAAGAGACCGAGAGGAAACAAAGAGAAAAATCCTTTTTCTCTTACCTGGCGCGAGCGACACGCACGGGCGAAGGGCGGTTCGCTGCTGCCCTTATCCAATTTGGCACAATTGCATATTGGTCCCTCTAGTTTCCTTTTCTCATAAATAGGTCCTAAAATATTATTTTTGAGTCCAAAATAATTTCAATTTTTTTTAAGACTCCAAATCTGGTCGTCACAATCCAGGCCTTAAATAATGATAGAAGAGATCCTACAGAGAAATCTTTAACCGCCTATCAAAGCTATCAAAAAACAAGCCAAGGATATAATTACCTATGTCAGAACTACAGATGTTTTTAGAATTCGAAGGATGACTCAGTTATACCCTTCTCTCCAACATAAAAAGGGATGATGATGGGATTTTTTGTGTGGTATGCTACAAAAGCTGAGTATCATCTCCTCAACAGTACTCTTTGAGAGGTTTGTTTTCTTCACCAGTCAGCGTGCAAGCTTCTCTATGTCAATGTATAGCACTATTCCAGTGTGGGACAGCTCCATCAGTTCAACTCAATGTAACAAAACTCTATACTTATTTTTTATTTTATTTTTACAAAACTCTATACTTATGTTCTTTTTTATAAATGAAGCTTTACTCCTCTCTAGTCCCACGATAGTTTAATTTTCCTGCTAAGGTTTTCCCGTTAAATCCCAGTGTTTGCTAGTTCTTTTCTTCTCATTTTACTTCTATTTTATGGTTGCTTGTGATTGTTTGTTTGGTTATTTGCTAGAGAATCTCCTTGTGGTTTCTCTTTAGCTGAAGCTACTTGACCATCTAACGCTTTAAGAGTTTGTTTGACATTTTCGCAGGTGTCGTCTGCGCATCGCTGATGATATTTTTGAGTTCATAGTTCGCTTTTTAATGAAAATCCCTTGAACAATTTTAGATTAACGGTAGGAAAATCACTCGTTGCAGCCATTGATAAACCTTCAACAATCGATGTATTATTTGTCAAACAAGATAGGAACCAATCTAAAAAGTGCATTTTCTCCACTTTCAAAAAAAACCTACGATAATGGATCCGAAGAACCTGGAGCAATCGAAACCCTAATTGATGGAAATAGAAGCATTTTTTGACAAAAACAGAGAGAACGTGAGCGAAAACTCTTTCAAATTGGACAAAGGTATGAAGAATCGAACAATAGCAATCAATGGAGGCTCCAACATCGAAACTTGAAAAAGTTTTTTTGCATTAATCATCTGAAATATCATTCAATTCAATTTTCTTCAGCAGGGAAAGGGAGAGTGACGCTTCAACACTTACCTCTCCAGCTGAAGGTGAGCCCTAACTTGCGCCTTGCGCCGTTTCCCTTTGCGAGAAGCCGGGAGCGAACGGGCTTGATGTTAATGATTTATGTTCCAAAAAAATTCGATCGTTTACCTTACCGGCCGAACCCTAGATATTATAAAAAGTGAAATAAATATATCAAATATAATATTCCAAAAAATAATATTCGTGATATTCAGCATAAATCATATAAAAATCAAATTAAAATGACATTATTATTTCATCTCATATCAATCATACAAATAAAAAAAATTATAAAGTTTAGCTTTGAAGCGGTTAAAGATTCCATGTGAGTCCAAAAATAAATTATGATAAATATTATAAAAAAATTATTAAACCTAAAGATAATCTCTCTAAAATCTCAAATTTATTTTAAAATATTAAGAAGGATAATTTATTAATAAAGATATTTCAATATTTATTGCCTAAAACTTTTCATGAATAAATATAATCAAATTTAAAAATATTTAAAAAATATAATTATTTAAATGAACTTAATAAATCACAATTCACTTTATAGAAATATATGATAATGATGAACGCATATAAGCATATATTAAGGTTTTACAATTCGGCAAAAAGGTCAAGTTTTGATAATTTTAAATGGATTTCAATGGAAACAGACCTGAAAAAGCTATTGAGTTGAAAACAAATCTGAAAAGCTAGTTAGTTGGGGATCTACTATCAAGATGCAAGAAGCTGGAGGGTTAAATCTTACACTTGCAATAGACGGGCCTCTGAGGAAGGGATCAATTTGGAGGAGCATAAGGAGTTGTTGGCAATGATTTCTTTTGACAATAATGTTGTCGCTCGAGAAGAAATGTGGTGGTGGCAAAGGGCTAAAGCCCCCTGATTAGCCAAGGGTGACAGAAACACCACCGTCTTTCTCAAGGCAGCTCAAAGCATCCTGATAGACTTCTTTATGGAGAAATGGGGAGTGGAGGATGTGTTGGTTTCCTTGCCTTCTTATATCCAACCTAGGGCAACTATTTCTGTTGAGATAGTTTCTCAAATTACCCAGTAGGTAACTAAGGAGAAGATTCGTTTGGCAGTGTTTTCCTTGCCCAATAATAAGGCGCCCAGAGTAGATGGGATCACAGGTTCCTTTCTGAAGGGTATTGGGCAATGGTGGAGGAGGATGTAATTAAAGCAGTCCAAAACATCGTCAGGCCATCTGCTGAGGGAGGTGGTAGCTAACCACGAGTCTTCCAAGAAAGAAACCGCTGTAACATCTTTGGTGGTCCTTGTGCCCAAGACTAGCAATGCTAACCAGCCGAATCATGTGCTCATCGATCACCTTACTGCCATAACAAATGAGTTCAAATCCAGGAGTCCTGACGTTTGATCTCAGATTGATACCTACATGAGCCATACTGAGCTATCAGGCTATTTCTCCAAATGCACTCAGATTTATCCATCAATCGCGCAGCATGTTTAGCAACAAGGAAGCATCTCGATACTTTACAGGTGTGAATACCAAGCTCTCTTTTACATTTGGGCTTACACACTTCTTCCCAAGCAACATAATACATCACTTTGGCATTCGCCTTGCCACTCCATAAGATTGTTTTAATGAGCACCTCGATGTCATTCAATATATTAGTCATTCAATATATTAATCAGAGTGATCCTCCCAGCCAAAGATAAATATCTGACTCCACACACCCTGATCTTATTGCAGACCGCCTCGATGATACCCATGAAGTTGGCTTTCGTTGGTCTTTGCTTAGCCAATGGGATGCCCAAATACCTCCACTTTTGCTCCTTCTTTATCCTCAACCTTCTCTTAATTATAGCTTTTTTGATTCTAGTAGTAGTGTAGCTAAAGATGATGGAAGAATTCTCAATATTTACCTTTTGCCTAGAAGTAGCACAAGAACTATTCAAGACTGCTTTGACTCTTGTTGATGCAATTGGGGTGGCCTTAGCAAAGAAAAGCAGATTATCTGCAAATATCAAATGCGAATGAGCTTGGCCTCTTTGCGAGACTCTAATGCCAATGAGGTCTTCTCTCAAGATCTCCTTGTGCACCAAGAATGACAATAGCTCTGAGCACATAATGAAAATATAAGGAGAAAAGGGACATCCTTGTCATAGCCCTTTCCTAACCACAACTCACAGTAACTTATTCTCATTGATCAACAAAGCATAACGGGGATCTCTAACACACATGTTAACCCCATCTCCTCCATTGTTCTAGAAAGCCCAGGAATCCCAACATAGCATCTATGAAGTCCCAGTTCACTCTATTATAAGAAGGCTCCATGTCAGCTTTAACCATCTATACCCTTCTCTAGACTTTGGCGTGACTAATCTGTGCATATCTCTTACGCTAGAATGCAGTTGTCAGCTGTCAAGCGGCCTGGCACAAAAGCACTCTGCTCTAGTGCTATCAAGTCAGCAAGATGATCTTTCATTTTGAATACGCGGATTGAAGAGATGCCTTCTAATGTGGTGAATATATTAGATGGGATAAATTGGGACAAAGAGAAGATTAGGCTGCTAGCAAGCCCTGACCTACCCGGATAGGATATACTCAATTAGAAGATCTCACAATTTGGAAGCGAACAACTTAGTTTAGGCTAAGACTGAATCAATGAAGATCCCTACTTCCAAGTTGTATATCAAGAACCTTGAAGGTAAGCAGACACCTGATGAGGATTGGCGAGCGTGGAAGCTGTATAGAGAGCTGAGGATTCAAGCTTTTCTTTGGAGGATGTGCAGAAATGCTATTTTGACCTTAGTGTGGTTGCACATAAGGAGGCTCATGAGCTTTGCCCTTTGTCCTTGGGGATGAAGAGAGAAGAAGACACTTTTTCAATGTGTGCAATGGCAGCAGACTTTATAGAAGTGTTACGAGCATTCTACAACGAGATCATATTCTCTCTCCACTAACATATTCTTTGCCGGCAAAGATTGTGATGATTGCCTAGGCTACAAGCACTAATAAGAAGGACAAGTAACTTCAGCATGAAGCCGCCATTCTTTATTCCAGTTGAAGAACCTGGAATGGCGAAATGTTAAGATGCATGGAAAACTAGTCCCTTCAGCTGAGGCTATAGCCACTAGTGTATTGAATATTGTACAAGTTGACTTAAGCAATTATTGGAGATCCTGGAACCCTTCCACCCTTAGCGGGCAATATATCTCTCTTTCAGATAGTTGGGTTTTCCAACCTCTTAATTGATTTAAGATCAATTTTGATGGTTTAGTACATCATAGCAGGGTGGCTGGAGCTGGGTTCATCATTAGGGACCACACTAGGGAGTTCATCCAAAGTGGAGGTATTAAACTCCACACCAGTGTAGTACTCATGGCGGAAAAGTAGAATGCATTGGAAGAATTAAAGACTTTAATTTTAATGGTTCAACGTCCTCAAGGCTTATAGTTAGAGAGTAATTCTATAGAGGTTATTCATCTACTTTAATAATACATGATTAGAAAAGCTTCAACCAGGATTCGAGATTAGCAAACTCTACACCAAGTGCCTCAACAGCCAAATATTCCTTACATCGATTATGATATGCTAGAATATCAAGAGTATATGTACTTGACAGAAATATAGAGAATTAGATAACAACATGGACAAATAAAGATTCAGTAGCAACCCTCGCAATATAAACAAAAAACCACACACCAAGGAGTAAGACTTAATTATGCTTTGATTGAGGACATCATTGACATATTATCTTTTTTTTAATCTTTGTAAAGTTATTTATCAAGCTTTAAAAATAGCACCGCTGATTATTTAGGTCATATAGCTATTGAGAATGACTTTGCTTGGGAGAGGGGAATGCCCCTCCCTATTGATTTCTATAATATCCTTAAAAAGGATATAACTCAATGTATTCCTGTACAAATTTTTAATTTAATTTATTTGGCATACGCCACTTTTCAAAAAAAAAAAAGTTTCAATCTCCTTAAGGCACCGATAATCAACTGAGCTATTGACAAATGCACTTTCACTTACACAAAAGGGAGTGGTAAATCAAGGCTTCAACTTGGAAATCTCTAAGAGAAAAAAAGATCGTTAGCATACCCCATTTGCCTTGAGTTCTCAGAACTGTCTACAACATCTTACACCCAATATAAAAAAAGTTGAATCCCATCGTAAATACTTTTGGATCTTCAAATTCAATGAAAGGGAGCAACGATAATACAAGGAAAAATTAGGGCGGTGTACCATTCTTCTAGAAATCTTCGTCAAACGTTGTGACTTTCCTCAAGCGGGAGTCTTCTGGCCGCTTCAAAACCCTAGCAACACAGTTGCAACCAGTAGTGTCTTAGACGAAGTAAAAGGACCTTCACGCTGCAAAAGATTTCTTTAGCGCTTATGAACACATAACACAATGATGCAATTTGAATTAAGACCTAATACCAAATTGAACAGCCAAAGACAACAGAGAAGCAAGCATCAACATCTGCATTAATAAGATATATACAATATTTCATCTTTGACAGTGAAAAATGTAATTTTTTATAATTAAAGTGTCATCCATGTAAATTTCTCTAATATTTATTTAAGTTTAAAATAATCATTAAACTTAGACATGAGCAACACCTACAAATCCTAACCAAAATGATACATAATAAGCATAAATCATGGGCACTACCCTTAACAAATTATTTTCTATTCTAGAATTAGGGCAAGGGGATTGGAATTTTTGCTGATGTTTTTGAAATAATAACATTTAATCACATTTGGACATTAACCAAAAAGCTTTAAAGTTGTTTTAGGCATAAAGAGAGAAATAAAATTATTTTAATATTATAAATTGAAATAAACTTATTTAATTATTAAATATTGTGTCCAATGTGAAATACAATTAATTCTTAATTAAAATATATGTAGGATGTAAAATAAAGTTGTGCATTTATTTAGCCAAGTTAAGCTAATAAGGTTAAATTTAATCTAATATGTCATGACATACACAAATTTTAATAATTAAAACTTAACTATATTTTACATAATATTCATATTTTAAAATAAAAAATTAACTTTATTTTATGAATTAAAATAATAAATAACTTATTTCTCATTCCTCACACATTCTAATATAATACCTAACATATTATACATAATTCTCAATAATAAAATATTCTCAATCAAAGTTAACTTTAACAAGTAAGAAATTATGTTGCAATGTGTGAGGAATGTCGACTAAGTTAATTATTATTTTGTAATATGAAAATTGATTGACCAATACGGTGGACTAATTGCCACGATTTAGATATGACTCCTTTAACCTTTTAGAAGAATAAAAGATGTCATCTAATTGATCTAACTAGCTAGAAATCAATTATGATGTACATATATGTAGCTAATAATTAAATATAAATAAAATAGCAATCGGATTTCCTTAGTTTGCCCTTATGTGCACTTGTTATGGCTATATTAATGATCAAAATGCACATTTACATAATATTGAGAATCATTTTATATTATGTAAAATACAGTTAAAACTTTAATATTGAAATTTGTGAATAATATGATATATTAATAACGCTAGCAAAAAAGAAGTGAGACTTGGATGTTCTAATGCGATCAGCTCTGACACCACTTTGATGCGCGAGTCACTTTCGTGAGAGTGAACATCAAAGCTACTAAGGAAGGGTTGCACCTAGGTTTAAATGCAACATAAGGTTTCTAATGAAGAGTTATACTAGATGAATTAACTAGCATGCAACTTAACTAACCATGCACTATGCCATGCATGAAATATCGAGAGAGATTAAACTAGATAAACCATTTAATTATTCTAAACTTAATATCCACAAAAGTTTCATGTAAAGATCCATAGAAATTTAGTAATGATCTATCAAATTACTTAGAAATTACTAGCATGCATAAAACATGAAAATATGTTAAGCATGGATTAACTTCTCAGACCATGATATGTACTACAATTATGGAACATAAAACCTAAGCACAGCAAAATGAATTTCATCTAAGAAATTCAACTTAACAAAGAAAAACAAAAAGGCACATTTCTAAAATATTGCTTTCTGAAATGTGAAAGAAAACAATTTTAAAGCATCCACGATTGCAACAAAAGGGAATAATTTCAACTTAAACGAAATTCAACAAGGTGAAAAATCACGACTAAACATAGAGCCAGATAAATTAACAAGAACTGAACTGGAAATCTGAACGAACAGAGAAACGTGAAGGAAGTTAAACCCTAAAACAAGAAGAACCTGAAGTTGCCAAGTTGGTTGCAGCCCACTGCCAGTCCCAAAACAGGCCCGACGCCCCCTGCGAGGAATCAGCGTCCAATGGTGCTCCGACGCAGCTCTCTGCTGCTTTGGGTTAGATCCGCAGCCCCCTGCTCCGGAATCGACTCAAACAGTGAAGAAGAAGCTCTTCTCACAACAAGAATCAAGTAGCTCTCACTCATCAACATCAACTCCCTCTATAGCATCTCACCTGTAGCTTCTTTATAGAAGGAGAAGAAGGTAGAAGGTTCGGCGGTTCTGGAGCACGAAAGGGTCTTGTGCGGGCTAAGGCGGCAGCTTGGAGAGCCAGCAAGCTGGTGGTGTGGGCCTGCGACGGCGAGAACCCGGCAGTCGTGGCCGGATCTGGCGTCGACGAGGGCGAAACAGGCCGGAATTGGCGTGCGTGATGCGCACAGGCGAACGGAAGCGTGGCGTCGCGATCTCAACGGGGGAAAAAGAGAAGGCTGATCAAATTTTATTAGGGATTTAGGAGATGAAAAAACTATAACACAATTGCAATGTGGTCCTCCTCTTTCTATGACTGCTACTAATAGCCTAAACATATCTAATTTGAGTCCAAGTGGTTCAAATTACACGCAACTTGATCCAATTTAAACTCAATAGACTCAAATAGACCCAGTTCAATACAAACAAACTTTGATATATGCTGGGCATTAAAGTGGGCATTTTCAATGATATAAAAAATCAGATTCAGCTTAATAAAATGATAAAATATAATAACTAATTTAAAATATAACAAACTATAATATAGTTCAATATTCACTTTAGTGTTATTACAATATTGAGATCAAGTATCATATTACTAAGGATTAGATGCTTTGTAGTTAGTCAAAATATATTGAAATTAAGTATCATATTATTCAATAAGTAATTATTAATAAAGAGATTTAGCATGTCAGAGAACCCAACAAATATATTAATGATATCGAAATTTGAGCTAAACTTTATTGTTAATTTCTGATAAGTGATTATGATGTTCTTAAGGGATATTTGATAGCAAATGATAGCTTCATGGAGAACTCTTTCTCAAGCATGAGATTTGTTGAACATGATTTGAATTCTTTGATACACCCTAGAGAAGTTGTTCTTCAATAGCTAGACTTTCAAAATCTGATGAATGTTTGTAATATTAGATACTTAGTTTAAATTAATACATAATAAATTGATGTTTGAATACTAATTTTATATTCAAATACTTTGAAAAATAAATTAATAGTCATATAATTACTAGTATTCAGTTAATATAACTTTAGATGTGCTAAGTCATACTCTAAATGAATGAATGCTCTATAAATTTATCGATATGGCAATTAATAGTTATATAATGATCACTATTCAGCGCAAATCGATTGTTATATTACTAATCTATCTCTAAAAAAGTGTATTCAATTAAAATATATTGATATACTATCAAACAATTACATGATAATATATGATGTTGTGTAGGCATAAATATTAAGTTAAATATTTTGATATATAATAAATTGTTATGTAAATACTGATAATTTATTCAAATATATTGAGAAGTAATTGAATAGTCATATAATTGCTAATATTCAGTTAAAATAATTTGATATATACAAAATTATCCTCTAAATAAGTGCATTCAAATTAAATTTATCAATATTATAATGAATAGCTATAATTGCCACTATTTACTTGAAATAGATTAATATGTAATACAAACTAGTTTGTAAAAATATGTATTAAATTGAAATAAATAGATATATTATCAACTAATTAAATTATAATTAGTATTAAATTAAAATACATTTATGTGTAATAAATAAATATTGAAATGCTAATATTCTACTTAAATACTTTAAAAAATTATTGAATAATTGGATAATTACTAATATCTAATTAAAATAACTTAATATTCATTAAATTATCCTCTAAATTTGTATATCTACTTATATTTATTGATATTATAATCAATAGCTGAATAATTGCTAATTTTCAATTTAAGTACAATTATATGAAAGAAATAAATATCTAAAAGTATTTATTCTGTTAAAATATATTAATATTTTATTAAATATATATATAATTATTAGTATTAAGTTAAATAACATGATATGATTCGAATCAATCTCTGACTATGTATATACAGTTGGATTATGTTTATATAACATGTATAAGTTGTGTAAATCTAAGTATTAAGTTAAAATTCTTAAAAAGGTCAAAAACTAAAGTCGAAAACCTAGTATTCTATTCGAATATAAAGGAAAATTATCGAATAATCTTGCAATTATTATTATTCAGTTCAAATAAATTGAGATACAACTAATCAGTCTCTAGTGTATCTTCAGTTTAACTTTAAGGTTATAACAATATATGGTCATCTAACTATTATTATTATTCATTTTAAATACACTGACATATAATAAATCGATCTCTAAATGAGTCTATCCGAATGAAATACTATCAAATAATTGTATAATTACTAATATTAAATTAAAATAAAATGATATGTGACGAATCGGCATTTGAATGTGCATATTTAACTTAAATATATTGATATAATAAATATAAGTTGAGCAATTATGAATATCAAGCTAAAATACATTGATATCTACCAAATTAATGGGTGAACGTTAATATTTTCTTCAAATATAATGAACAATTATCGAATAATTATGTAATTTTTAATATTCAACTAAAACAACTTATTAGGTAATGTATAGGTCTTTAAATGTTCGTATTGAACTAAAATTCAATAATAGTAAAAAATAGTACTATAATTGTCAATCATCAATTCAAATACATTGATATGCAACAAACTACATCCTAAAAGGATGTGGTGATTGGAAATGTATTGATATACTATCAAATAGTTATATAATTTTTAGTAATAAGCAAAAATACCATTATATTTATCGAATTGATCGTTAAGTGCATATTTTGTCGATATAGCATGCTTAAGTTGTGTAGTTGTAGGTACTAAGTTATAATACCTTCATATTTAATAAATCGAAGTCCAATTGCTTATATTTTGTTCAACCACATTAAAAAAACATCGAGTAACTGTATAATAGAGAGTTTCAGCTAAAATAACTTGTTATGTGCTGAATTGATCTTTAATCTCATGTATTCAACTTGAATTTCGAGATATTGCAATTGATAGACGTATAATTGTTGCAGTTTCATTCAAATATATTGAAATATATCAAATTTGTGTCTAATGGCATGCATTATATTGAACCTCATTGATATAACCTATATTAGTCATGTTATAGTGAATATTAAGTAAAAATACCTTCATAAATTAATCAATAAGAAATTGTCTGCAGTCTTTTCAAATATGTTAAACAAATAATCGAATAGTTCTATAATTGCTAATATTTACTTAAAGTGACTCAATATATGAAGAATCGGTCTCTAAATGTATCTATTTTTGTTAAATTCATCAATATAATAAGGATAGTCCTTTAATTGCCACTGTTAAGTTTAAATCTATTAATATGTATCATGTCATATTTTAAAAGTACGTTTTCGATTGAAATATATTAATATATTATGAATTAATTTTGTAATTATAATTAATAAATTAAAATACTTAGATATGTATCGAATGAGCCTCGAAATATGTGTATTTAATTGAAGTAAGATAATATAATATATACAAGTTATGTAATTGTTAACATTATCTTAACATAACATGATTTGTATCAAATTGAAATTTAAATATTAGTATTTTATTCAAATATTTTGAAAAATTATCGAGTAATTATATAACTGTTAGTATTCAATTAAAATAACTTGAAGTAAAACGTAACGTCCTCGAAATGCATATTCACATGAAATCTATCAATATAACAATGAATAATCATATAAAAATCTCTTTTAGTTAAAATACGTTAAAATGCAAAAATATAATCTCTAAAAGAGTGTATTCAATTAAAACTGACTAATATACTATCAGATAGAAGTATAATTGCTGGTATTAAGTTAAAATAACCTAATATATATAACGAGTGGGACTGTAAATAAATTTATTTAATTGAAATACATTGTTATTACAAATATAAATTGAGCTATTAAGTTAAAATGCTTTGATATATAATAAATTGATGTCTTGATACTTGTATTCTATTTAAATACTTTAAAAAATAAATAAATAGTCATATAATTGTTAGTATTTAGTTAATATAACTTTAGATGCGTTAAATCATCTCAAAATGTGCGAAAGCACTATAAATTTATCAATATGATAATCAATAGTTATATAATGGCCACTATTTAGTTCAAATAGATAATTATATTACTAATCAATTCGTAAAAGAGTGTATTCAGTTAAAATATATTGATATACTATCAAATAATTATGTAGTTATCAGTATTAAGTTAAAATATCATCATATATATTGAATCGGTCTCTAAATAAATATATTTAATAGAAACAAAATAATATATGATGTATTAGTTTGGTAAGCATAAGTATTAAGTTAAATATCTTGATATATAATAAATTGTTGTGACTTGATATGTAAAACAATAATCAAACAGTCCTATAAGCAAGGTATTATGCATAATAAGTAATCAGAGTATATGAAGGCATTGGGCAATCTATTTCAATGGAATAAGGTATTAGGCAATGAATCGTACTCGATATTAGAAGCTCTGCTCACTGTTGTTAACGCGTGGCTCTATATAAACTGTAACGCAATGAATAGCTGCATAATATTTTAATTATAAACTATAATATTTTAATTGTAAAATGATATATTATGCTATGAATCGTATTCTAAATGCTTGTATTCTCCTTGAATTCAACATAATGCAATGAATAGCTGGAAAAAGATCACTATTTAACTCAAATTCATTGATATGTCATAAATCAGTCTCTAAAAGTGCTTATTCTCTTAAAATTGATTGATATACTAACAAAAAGATGTATAATTGCAGGTATTACATTAAAATGCAATCAAATATCCCTAATAGATTGCCACATATCATTTTTCGAATACATTAGGTGTGTGATCAGAGTATTATGTTAAAAAACTTTCATATAAACAAGATTAAAGTCAAATTGCATATATTCCTTTCAAATACAACAAAAACTAATTGAATACTCACACAATTCTTGTATTCAGTTAAAATAACTTATTATGCAATGAATCGAACTCTAAATGCGTGTACTACACTTGAATTCAACATAATACAATGAATAGGTGCAAAAATATCACTATTCAACTCAAATTCATTGATATGTCATAAATCAATCCCTAAAAGAGCCTATTCTCTTAAAATTTATCGATATACTAATAAACAACATATAATTATAGGTATTACATTAAAACGCAATCAAATATCCCTAATAGTTTGTCATATATCATTTTTTGACTGAAATACATCAATATAGCAAACATTAGGTGTGTAATTAAAGTATTATGTTTAAAAACCTTCATATAGACAAGATTAAAGTCAAATTGCATACATTCTCTTCAAAGATAAAAAAAAAACTAATTGAATACTCACACAATAGCTTGTATTCAGTTAAAATAACTTATTATGCTATGAATCGTACTCTAAATGCTTGTACTCCACTTGAATTCAATGTAATACAATGAATAGCTGCAAAAATATTACTATTCAACTCAAATTCATTGATATGTCATAAATCATACCCTAAAAGAGCGTATTCTCTTAAAAGTGATCAATATACTGACAAACAGATGTGTAATTATAGGTATTACATTAAAACACAATTAAATGTCCCTAATAGATCGCTACATATCATTTTTCGACTGAAATACATCAATATAGCAAACATTAAGTGTGTAATCAGAGTATTATGTTAAAAAACATTCATATAGATAAGACTAAGGTCAAATTGCATATATTCCCTTCAAATATAATAAAAACTAATTGAATACTCGCACAATTGCTTGAATTCAGTTAAAATAACTTATTATGCAATGAATCATCCTCTAAATGCTTGTACTCCTCTTGAATTCAACGTAACGCAATGAATAGCTGCAAAAACATCACTATTCAACTCAAATTCAATGATATGTCATAAATTTGTCCCTAAAAGTGTCTATTCTCTTAAAATGGAGTGATATACTAACAAAAAAATGTATAATTGTAGGTATTACATTAAAAAGCAATCAAATGTCCCTAATAGATCGTCATATATCATTTTTCAATTGAAATACATCAGTATAACAAATATTAGGTGTGCGATTAGAGTATTATGTTAAACAATCTTCATATAGATAAGATTAAGGTCAAATTGCATATATTCTCTTCAAATAAAAATAAAAACTAATTGAATACTCACACAATTACTTGTATTCAGTTAAAATAACTTATTATACAATGAATTGAACTCTAAATGCTTGTACTCCACTTGAATTTAATGTAATGCAATGAACAGATGCGAAAATGTTACTATTCAACCCAACTTTATTGATATGTCATAAATCAGTCCCTAAAGGTATCTATTCTCTAAAAATTGAGTGATATACTAACAAAAAGATGTATAATTATAAGTATTATATTAAAAAGCAATAAATGTTCTTAATAGATCGCCACATATCATTTTTCGATTGAAATACATCAGTATAACAAATATTAGGTGTGCGATCAGAGTATTATGTTAAAAAATCTTCATATAGATAAGATTAAGGTCAAATTGCATATATTCTCTTCAAATATAATAAAAACTAATTGAATACTCACACAATTACTAGTATTCAGTTAAAATAACTTATTATACAATGAATCGAACTCTAAATGCTTGTACTCCACTTGAATTCAACGTAATACAATGGACAGATGCAAAAACGTTACTATTCAACTCAACTTTATTGATATGTCATAAATCAGACCCTTAAAGAGCCTATTCTCTTAAAATTAATTGATATACTGATAATTAAATGTGTAATTATAGGTATTAGATTAAAACATAATCAAGTGTCCCTAATATAGCAAATATTTGGTGTATAATCAGAGTATTATGTTAAAAAAATTTATATAGATAAGATTAAGAAAAATTGCATATATTTTCTTCAAATACAATAAAAACTAATTGAATACTCATACAATTGCTTGTGCTCAATTAAAATAACTTATTATGCAATGAATCGTACTCTAAATGCTTGTACTGCACTTGAATTCAACGTAATACAATGAATAACTGCAAAAGCATGACTACTCAATGCAAATGTTAAGAAAATTGGCACTTTTAGGGACTGATTTATGACACATCAATGAATTTGAGTTAAATAGTGATCTTTTTCCAGCTATTCATTGCATCACATTGAATTCAAGGGGAGTATAAGCATTTAGAGTATGACTCATTATATAATAAGTTATTTTAACTGAATACAAGTAATTGTGTGTGTATTCAAATAGTTTTTATTGCATTCGAAGAGAATATTTGTAATTTGACTTGGATCTTATGTATATGAAGGTTTTTTAACATAAAACTCTGATTACATACCTATTGTTTGCTTTATTGATGTATTTCAATCTGAAATTGATATTTGGCAATTTATTAGGGACATTTGATTGCGTTTTAAGGTAATACCTATAATTACACATCTATTTATCAATATATCGATCAATTTTAAGAGAATAGACTTTTTTACGGATTTATTTATTTTAACATAATACTCTGATTACACACATAATATTTACTATATTGATGTATTTCAATCGAAAAATGATATGTGACGATCTATTAGGGATATTTGATTGCATTTTGTTGTAATACTTGTAATTATACATCTTTTTGTTAGTATTTCGATCGATTTTAAGAGAATAGGCTCTTTTAGAGACTAATTTATGACATATCAATAAATTTAAGTTGAATTGTGATGTTTTTGCAGTTATTCTTTGTGTTACGTTGAATTTAAGTGGAGTAGAAGCATTTAGAGTACGATTCATTGCATAATAAGTTATTTTAACTGAATACAAGCAATTATGCGAGTATTCAATTAGTTTTTATTATATTTGAAGAGAATATTTGCAATTTGACTATGATCTTGTCTATATGAAGGTTTTTTGATATAATACTCTGATTACATACCTAATGTTTGCTCTATTAATGTATTTCAATCTAAAATTGATATTTGGCGATCTATTAGGGACATTTGATTGCGTTTTAAGGTAATACCTATAATTACACATCTATTTATCAATATATCAATCAATTATGAGAGATTAAGTTCTTTTACGGTCTGATTTATGACATATGAATGAATTTGCATTGAATAGTGATATTTTTGCTGCTATTCATTGCATTACGTTGAATTCAAGTGCAGTACAAGCATTTAGAGTACGATTCATTGCACAATAAGTTATTTTAACTGAGCAAAAGCAATTGTATGAGTATTCAATTAGTTTTTATTATATTTGAAAAGAATATATGCAATTTGACCTGTTTCTTATTTATATAAAGGTTTTTTTAATATAATACTCTGATTACACACCTAATATTTATCTATATTGATGTATTTCAATCAAAAATTTATATTTTGCCATCTATTAGGGACATTTAATTGTGTTTTAATGTAATACATATAATTACATATTTATTTGTCAGTATATCGATCAATTCTAAGAGAATAGGCTCTTTAAGGATCTGATTTATGACATATCAATGAAGTTGAGTTGAATAGTATTATTTTTACATCTGTTTATTGCTTTACGTTGAATTCAAGTGGAGTCCAAGCATTTAGAGTTCGATTTATTGCATAATAAGTTATTTTAACTGAATACAAGTAATTGAGTGAGTATTCAATTAGTTTTTATTGTATTTGAAGAGAATATATGCAATTTGATCTTAATCTTATCTATATAAAGATTTTTTAATATAATACTATGATCGCATACCTAATGTTTATTATACTGATGTATTTCAATCGAAAAATGATATGTGGCAATCTATTGGGGACATTTGATTGCGTTTTAATGTAATACCTATAATTATACATCTTTCTATTAATATATCAATCAATTTTAAGAGAATAGATACTTTTAGAGACTGATTTATGACATATCAATGAATTTGAGTTGAATAGTGATGTTTTTGCAGCTATTTATTGCGTTACGTTGAATTCAAGTGGAGTATAAGTGTTTAAAGTATGATTTATTGCATAATAAGTTATTTTAACTGAATTCAAGCAATTGTGCGAGCATTCAATTTATTTTTAATGTATTTGAAGGGAATATATGCAATTTGACCTTAATCTTATCTCTATATGAAGGTTTTTTAACATAATACTCTGATTATACACCTAATATTTGCTATATTAATGTATTTCAATCGAAAATTGATATTTGGAGATCTATTAGGGACATTTGATTGTGTTTTAAGGTAATACCTATAATTACACATCTATTTATCAGTATATCAATCAATTATGAGAGAATATGTTCTTTTACGGTCTGATTTATGACATATGAATGAATTTGTGTTGAATAGTGATGTTTTTGCAGCTATTTATTATATTACGTTGAATTCAAGTGCAGTACAAGTATTTAAAGTATGATTCATTGCATAATAAGTTATTTTAACTGAATACAAGCTATTGTGTGAGTATTCAATTAATTTTTATTATCTTTGAAAAGAATGTATGTAATTTGACTTTAATCTTGTCTATATGAAAGTTTTTAAACATAATACTCTGATTACACACCTAATGTTTGTTATATTGTTGTATTTCAGTCGAAAAATGATATGTGGCGAACTATTAGGGACATTTGATTGCATTTTAATGTAATACCTATAATTATATATCTTTTTGTTAGTACATTGTTCAATTTTAAGAGAATAGACTCTTTTAGGAATTGATTTACGACATATCAATGAATTTGAGTTGAATATTGATGTTTTTGCACCTATTCATTGCATTACGTTGAATTCAAGTAGAGTTCGATTTATTGCATAATAGGTTATTTTAACTGAATATAGGCAATTGTGTGAGTATTTAATTAGTTTTTATTATATTTGAAAAGAATATGTGCAATTTGATTTTAATCTTATCTATATGAAGATTTTTTTACGTAATACTCTGATCACACACTTAATGTATGCTATATTGATGTATTTCAATCGAAAAATAATATGTGGCGATCTATTAGGGACATTTGATTGCGTTTTATTGTAATACATAAAATTATACATCTTTTGTTAGTATATCAATCAATTTTAAGAGAATAGGCATTTTTAGAGACTGATTTATGACATATCATTGAATTTGAGTTAAATAGTGATCTTTTTCCATCTATTCATTGCATTACATTGAATTCAAGTGGAGTACAAACATTTAGAGTACAGTTTTAACTGAATACAAGCAATTGTACGAGTATTCAATTATTGTTTATTGTATTCGAAGAGAATATTTGCAATTTGACTTTCATCTTATCTATATGAAGGTTTTTTAACATAATACTCTAGTTACATACTTATTGTTTGCTCTATTGATGTATTTTAATCTAAAATTTATATTTGGCAATCTATTAGGGACTTTTGATTGTGTTTTAAGGTAATACCTATAATTACACATCTATTTATCAGTATATCGATTAAGTTTAAGAGAATAAGCTCTTTTACGGTCTGATTTATGACATATGAATGAATTTGAGTTGAATAGTGATGTTTTTGCAGCTATTCATTGTATTACGTTGAATTTCAAGTGGAATATAAATATTTAGAGTATGATTCATTGCATAATAAGTTATTTTAACTGAGCACAAGCAATTGTGTGAGTATTCAATTAGTTTTTGTTGTATTTGAAAAGAATATATATGCAATTTGACCAAAATCTTTTCTATATGAAGATTTTTTAACATAATACTCTGATTACACACCTAATGTTTGCGATATTGATGTATTTTAATCGAAAATTGATATTTGGCGATCTATTAGGGATATTTGATTGTGTTTTAATGTAATACCTATAATTACATATCTATTTGTCAATATATTAATCATTTTAAGAGAATACGCTCTTTTAAGGTCTGATTTATGACATATCAATGAATTTGAGTTGAATAGTGATATTTTTGCAGCTATTCACTATATTTCGTTGAATTCAAGTGAAGTACAAGTATTTAGAGTACGATTCATTGCATAATATGTTATTTTAAATGAATACAAGAAATTGTGCGAGTTTTCAATTAGTGTTTATTCTATTCGAAGAGAATATTTGCAATTTGACTTTCATCTTATCTATGTGAAGATTTTTTAACATAATACTCTGATTACATACATATTGTTTGCTCTATTGATGTATTTTAATCTAACATTGATATTTGGCGATCTATTAAGGACTTTTGATTGCGTTTTAAGGTAATACCTATAATTACACATCTATTAATAAGTATATCGATCAATTTTAAGAGAATAGAGTCTTTTACGATATGATTTATGACATATGAATGAATTTGAGTCACGGGAAGGGCAAAAGCCTCTCCTTCTTCTTCGGTAACTGTCAATAAAGGAAGAGAGAAAGAAGTATCTTTAATTTCTAAAATTGAATCTTGGCAATTCTATTTAGGACTTTTGGATTGCCC
>KZ451950.1:3674892-3768958 GCA_002786265.1 Apostasia shenzhenica
ATAATACCTATAATTAAACATCTATTTGTCAGTATATCGATCAATCTTAAGTGAATATACACTTTTAAGGACTGATTTATGACATATCAATGAAGTTGAGTGAAATAGTGTTGTTTTTTCATCTATTCATTGCGTTACATTGAATTCAAGTGGAGTACAAGTATTTAGAGTACGATTCATTATATAATAAGTTATGTTAACTGAATACAAGCAATTGTGTGAGTTTTCAATTAGTTTTTATTGTATTCGAAAAGAATATTTGCAATTTGACTTTAATTTTGTCTATATGAAGGTTTTTAACATAATACTCAGATTACATACCTAATGTTTGCTATATTGATGCATTTCAATCACAAAATGATATCTGGCGATTTATTGAGGATATTTGATTGCGTTTTATTGTTATATTGATATGCAATAAATCAGTGTATAAAAGCATGTATTTAGTTCAAATATATCAATATACTATTAAAACTTTATGTAACTACTAATTTAAAGTAAAATACTTTGATATATATCAAATCAGTCATTAAAAATATTTATTCAGTTAAAATACGTAGATATAATAATATGAGTCATGTAATTATGAGTATTGAGCTAAAATGCGTGGATACAGAATTAATCGATATGTAAATACTAGTATTTTATAGAAATACTTTAAAAAATTATCTAATAGTCATATAATTACTAATATTCAGTGAAAATAACTTAGTATGCATTGAATTATCCCTTAAATGAGTTTATTTATTCTAAATTCATTAATATTGTAATAAATAGTAAAAATTATCACTATTTAATTCTAATACATTGATATCTAACAAATTAGTCACTAAAAATATTTAATCAGTTGAAATACATTAATTAAAAAATCTTGATATTTTTCGAATCAGACTCTGAATACATGTATTAAGTTTAAATATATTGAGATAACATATATGCGTTGTTTAACTATAAGTATTAAGCGAAAATGCCGAAATAAATAACAAATCAATATCTAAATGCTAGTATTTTATATAAAATACTTTGAAAAATTATTAAATTGCTATATAATTTCTAGTATTCAGCTAAAATAACTTGATATATATTAAATTATCTTCTAAATGAATTCATTTATCTTAAATTTATCAATATTATAATGAATACTTGTAATTGCTACTATTTAGTTCAAATATATTTATATCTAACAACTTAGTCTTTAAAAATATTATTCAATTGAAATGCATTAATAAATATATAAATATACTATCAAGTAATATATTATTGATGATATTATATTAAAATATTATGATATGTATCAAATCAATCTCTAAATATATGTATTCAATTGAAATATGATAATATAATATATATATATATATATATATATAAGTTATATAATTATGAATATTATATTAAAATGACTTGATATATATCAAATTGAAGTTTGAATACTAATACTCTATTCAAATACTTTAAAAATCATCAAATAGACTCTAAATATAGCATCTAATTGAAACATGATGATATTAACACATATAAGACATGTAATTATGAGTGTTAAGTCAACATTCTCAAACATGTAAAAAAAAATATTTAAATGCTAATATTTTATACAAATACTTTGAAAATTTATGAAATAGTAGTATAATTGCACTTGACATATACTGAATTATCTTCTAAATATGCTTAATTCATCCTACATTTATCGATATTACAATGAATAGCTATAATTATCATTGTTCAGTCCAAATATATTGATATACTATTAAACAGTTGTATTATTAATGATATTAAGTTAAAATACCTTGATATGTATCAAATCAATCTTTTAATGAATATATTGAGTTAAAATAAGTTGATACAACGTGTATGAGTTATTTAGTTTTGAGTATTAAGTTAAATTCCCTTGATATTTAATAAATCAATATCTAAGTGATAGTATTCCATTCAAATATCTTAAAAAAATATCAAATAGTTGTATAATTATTAGTAACTAATTTTTTTTAATAAACTGAAGGAAATATTATTCATCGGGCCCTCAATCCGCCAACAAGGCAGATATTTTTAGCACATGCCAGTACATGACAAAGAGTGGAGGCCAAGGCCCAATACATAAAAGGTACAACATAAGCAAAGCAAAGCAATACAACATACATTAAGGGCTTCTGATTTTTTTTTAGCTCAATACAAATTTTAATCTTAAAAATTAAATTAAATTTACATCAAACACAAATACGAATATTAGAATTAATTTAATTTTATATTTTACACACTTTTTAATATTAAATCAAATTTCTTCCCCATTAAATCTATAAGATAAATTTTTTTTTCTTTTATTCAAAATTTAACTCTCAAATTAAACGAGACCTAAGAGGCCCAAGGTCTAATTTACAATGTAAAACCTATGTTCAAAACATGGGAAGGGGTACTAAGGCCATGGCCTAATCCATGAAAAGACTTAACCGATACAAGATACTTGTCCAAAATAAGGCCACAGATTTCAGATAAAGAGAGAATGGAAGGGCCCAAGAAGGCCTAGTTTAGAATCAAAGGCCCAGAGAAATTGTAAAGCCCAGTCCAAGGGAAGGGGCCAAAGAGTGAAGGCCCAATTGGAGACCCAGCTAGGACAAAAGTCCACTTCAAGAAGGGAAAGGATCCAAAAAAATGGGCTTAACACAGCCCAGCCCAAAAGTAGTCTATGGGGGAATATCTTGGTGGGCCTTAAGCCCAGAACCTGATAATTCCTTAGTGAAGCCTAACCAGAAATGATAAAAGGGCTAAGCCCAAAGCAAGGTCAAACGGCCCAAGGCCTAAATAACATTAGAAAAAGGCTTAAGGCCCACAAACCAAAAAAGGGAATATTAGGGCAGGTGCCCAACAGAGAGGAACAAGTTAAAATAATTTGATTTATACTGAATTATCCTCTAAAAGAGTGTATCCGCTTAAATTCAATGATATTAGAGAATGTATCGTGTTAATTCAAATGAATAAAGATAACAATTCGTTTCAAACCAAGTTATTTAAATTGAATACGAGCAATTATATAAATTATTTAATGATGTGTTTTAAACAATTGAATTGAATATCTTCTATTACACTTTAATCATTCTATTTCAATTATTTTAATTAAATACATGCATCTGCATATTTATTTGATGATATTAAGATAACTTGATCAAATAATTGAGCTTAGGAACAAAATTTATTATATGTAATTATATTTTACTGATAATTAATTATATATTATGGTAAATTTGTCATTTTATATATAACATATTTATACTTAATAAATTACATTTCATATATCATAAAGTATATAAAAATTATTTTTATTACAATTATGGCTTGCTCAATATAATATTTTTAATAATTTATAATTTATATAGTATAAAAAAATATAATATAATTTATTATTTTTGAATATTTAATTAATAAAATAATAAATTTATTATGATATATAAATAATGATCACTATATTTTAACTAAATGCTAATAAATAATATATTGATGTAATTCAGTCAAATATTTACTATTTCAGAGATATTTGAATATATCGTGATTGAGACCTAATTAACTTATAAGCTTTTCATATTAGCCAAGTTCACTTGTTTGTGATATATTTATGGAAAATGACATTTAGGCATTGTTTGGTAAGTTGTTAAATAAATAGTTTAGTTAAAAATTTTTGGCTAATATTTGTTACGTTCATATAAAATTTATTAAAATTAAAATATTACGATGCTATTTTTACATTGTATATTTGCATTTTGAATACAATCTTTTTTAATACAAATTATTACAATTTGTTTATATATAATAATATTTTAAATATATTTAAAAAAAATTAAATATATATATTTATAAACATATATATGTTTTTTTGAGTCCCCATTTGTGTACATATATATATATATATATATATATGTATTTTTGGAAAATTATTTATAGGTATATTGAATTAATAGCGAGTTGAATTGTTAATTTTTTTAGGCTTCGTTTGGTTCGAGCTTTTTTTTTAGACAAGAGAAAAAAAATAATTTATTTTTTCAATTTAATAGGAGAGAAATTTATTTTAATATTAAAAAGTGTGTAAAATATAAAATATTTTAATTTTAATATTCGTATTTGTGTTGGATGTGAAATAAAATTAATTTTTATAATTGAAATTTGTGTTGGGTAACAATATTATCTTGAGCCAAACGAGGCCTAATGTTGTGATTGATTAAATTTTTGGGGCATTTACATACATACCCTTGAAATTATCTTGAATTACATATTGAATTCTTCATTTTTTTAATTTTATAATTTAACCCTCTAAATTATTCAAAAATAATATATTTAGGTCTTCTCAAGATTTTTAAAAGATATTTTTTTGTTGATTATAATTATTTTAATACTTATTATCAATAATATGTATATACAAAATATTATAAATATATTTACAAATATATGTATTTTATTAGTTTTTATTATTGAATAATTTAGAAGATTAAATTAAAAAATTAAAAAATGAGTAATTTAAAATATTATTTAAGATGATTTAAGGAGTAGGTATGTAAATGCCCTAAATTTTTTTGAGAGTTATTTTCGTTTTGTGATATAAAAGAGGTTTCGATTTTCGCTTAAAATTGCTAGCCCTAGCCCGCACCCGCTGCGAGATTTGGCAATGGGCTGCTTAGGAGACGCCGGAGCCGAAAATCTTGACAACCGACACGCACGCTCTAGTCGGATCACCTGGTCGCTTTCTTCTCTCCCTGCAGTGAAATCGCCAGCAACGGAGACACAGATCATCCAACGGCGGCGATCATGTCAATCCTAGAAATCGAAGCGAGAGAGTAAGCGACTTTCTTTAGACCCTAAACCCTCCATTCCTGTCTTGCTTTTCTCAACTTTTTGCACTGGCTTCTCTGAATGCGTTTTGTTTGTCAACTTAAAAGTTATGTTGTTGCTGAAAAGGGCTGATTTGGTATCTCTTGAACGGAAATGTAGAGTGTGCATGGTAATCAATAGGGGTCGATGGAATCAAAAATTGGTTAATCTAATGGATCCATTGGAAATATTTTTTACTTAATACTGATACTTTGTTACAGGCTGTGAAGGAGAGAGCCATTGAAATGCTTTGTTTAAATTCTGTTGAACCGAGCGAGCGAACCGGAGAATTCCGGTTTAGTCCCCTCACCCAGCTCTTGTATAAATACCCATTGAATTGTTGAATAGAAGACGATTGGTTGTGCCTCTTCCTCTCTGTCTACTTCCCTCTCATCTCCTCTATTTCTCCGTTTTTGTTCTCTATTTCTCTCGGCTCTTGTTTATGCAAGAGCTGGTCTGGTCATCTCCGGGGTTCACACAACCGGAATCAACTCTTGGCGAGACCAATCTTTGGCGATCAGTGTAGACGACGCCTAGATCTGGTCTTTCTGTCGAATGCGAACATACCGAAGGTAACAACTGATATCAGAGCCACCCTTTCCTAGCTGGCGCACCCATGCGCTAATCGATGGAGACGAGGGGACGAGCTGCCAAAGTCGCAGAAGATGCGGTGAAAGCCCTGCAAGAATTCAAGGCTTTGGTGAAGGAGGAAATTTAGTGGCTGAAGGGGGAGGATGCAAAGAAGGAAGATATGGTTCGCTCAGTCAATTTAATGTATCAATGACAACACACTTGATTCACGGCGGAAATCTCTTCTCAACGAAAAGATTTGGTGGACCGTCGTGAGGCAGGAGTTGGCGGAATTCAAAAAGGAAAGCTCAAGAACCCAACAGTAAGTGGAAGACATTCATGAAATCTTGAAGCAGATGATGAATGATAGTTTTTTTTTCTTAAGGACCCAGAAGGAATGTGATTGAAGGTGAAGGAGTAGCTAAATCCTAGTTTTACTTGATTCAATTCCAATGGGGGCTTGAGGAATTTTAGCAAGTCCAGAGCGTGGGATGTTGGTATCAGAAGAAGATCCACCTTTAAGAGGTAATTTCCGTTATCAACTCTCAATTTGATTGTCTAAAGTGGAATTATCCAAATTCTCATGGGAGGAGGTAAAGGATTGGCTTTATAAAGGATTTTTCAGGATTGATCGAACACTAGAAGAATGCAAGGTCCAATTGGCTGTTGCGTACCTTGAAGGCACAATATTGTACTAGCACCAATAACGTGATCTTAAATGGTTAAGGCGCTTTTTGGGGCAAAACCGTGAGACTAGTGATGAAAAACCTCGTAGTTAAGCGTACTTGAGCTGGAGTAGCACTGGAATGGGTGACCTCCTGTGAAGTGCTCAAGTCACGCAGTTTTCCTAGAGCCAAAGTGAACAATACCTCTACATTGAGATCACGGGATATTACAATATGGTATCAGAGCCGACTTTTCACAGTACGATGTAATTCGAAGATGAACCAAGCGGAAGCTGGTGGGCCTGTGACACCTGTGGCCGAAGAGGGTGGGAGTGATCGCCAGGTGATGTCCTAAGAGAAAGGAATCACTGAGGCAAAGTGCGGCTCCTGGCATGAGTGGTGAGAAGGGCATACGAACGAATCGTCCCACATCGAAAAGGGAGGGAGATCTTGAGTTATATAAGTAAATAACGTGATCTCAAATGGTTGAGGCTCCTTTTGGGGCAAAATTGTGAGGCTAGTGATGGAAAATTTCATAGTTAAGCGTGCTAGGGCTGGAGTAGCACTGGGATAGATGACCTCCTGTGAAGTGCTCAAGTCACACAATTCTTCTAAAATCAAAGCAGACAATATCTCTACATTTAGATCACGAGATGTTACACTTATAGTACTTCCAAAGATCCCAAAGTATATCTTGCTAGACCAGTCTTAGAAAATAGTCACAGCCAGAATGAGTCGCCAAAACACAAAACCTAGTAAAACACTGATTAAGGGTCTTGACTTTTGAATATGACAATCTTAATGTTTTACCATCTATGTGTGCTGTGATCACACAAAACTTATTATTTAAAGTATTCCAAATGATGATTCTATTTTCTCTTAGGGGTGTTTGGTTCAATATTAAATCCTTGTATTGTCTAGGTATTAATTTTATAATTTTTTATAATTATTATCTAATCATGTCATCAAACTAAATACATAATATCTCCAAATAATATGCATTGCATCACAATAACATTGAACCAATGAAGCGTTTGGAAGTTCAAATTCCTTGAAAAGCCCTTTTTCCCATTCTTTTCTTTTACATGATGGTACCCTTTTGTTTTAAATTTGTCAGTTCTTAACACACCTTACACGTAGATTTTTGAGTTGGTTGACCGATCTGGGATCTTAATAGCAATGCATTCAAATGCCTGTTCTTGTCGCTTTTATCAGTTTCTTGATTTTTTACTCCTGAAACTTGTGTTGATATCCTTTTTTTTTTTTTGTTTAACTGCAAATCTCATCTTATTTACATGTCATATTTGTCACACTAAACAGTGGGCCTTCAGGCTAATTAAACTCGTCGCATGCTACTGTTGAATGTCCTTCCTTGATGACCAATTTCCCATAAGGTTGAAAGGAGGAATTATTTTCTGGTTCATTGTTACCTATTGTTCTCGAGTTTGATTACTTTTGTTGTTACCAATCCCTATTTTAGACAAGGTTGCATACATGGTTTTCATTATTTGCTTTCTATGTAGATAATATCCAGTATTGTTGATTAAGTTCCTCAATTGGTATATCAACATTTATTTGGGGCCTTATTATATTTATCAGTTTTATCGAAGTTCAAAACTTCAGGTCCTATTCTGCTTTGGGCTTTTTTTTTTCACCCTTGACACCAAAATTTTCCTCACTTATTAGTAAATTGTGGTGATTATTTGGTTTAAACTTGAAATCTTGTGATTCTCGAGCAAGTTCATTCCACCACTCTCTGGTTTGAGTTTCAAACATGATAGCCTTGCATTAACTTGATAGATTTGTAAGTTTCGGTATTTTATTTAAGATATAAGTTATTGGTGTTTATTATTGCATAATAATTTATATTTTAAATTTGGTTAGATTGCATATGCTTCTGTAGATCAAAAGTGCATTGTAAATTGATGTTGATTTTTGAAAAAAAAAAAAATCTTAATCGTTATTTAACCCTCTCTTTGTTATGTGGTCCTTGATGAAAAAAGTGAAATTGAACCATTTTCTGATCAGTCAAATTATTTTATACATTTTATAATGACCATAATTTTTTAAAATATAACATATTAGAACTCCGTTTCTGTATTTCATTTGAGCCTTTTTCTCTTTCAAACTGTAATATATTTCTTATTACTTCTTTTGTTAAAATTGTAAAATAGTAGCACAAAAATATAAAATAAAATTTAATATAATTTTTTTCATCTTTTGTTTAATTTAAAATTAAAAAATAAAGGCATTTTTTACATACTTTGTAATTTTTTATTTACATGTTAATTATTTTATTTTTTATTTTGTAATTTAACTCTCTATATTTTAAAAAGTAAAAATATAACACATGCTTTTACAAATAATTTTAGAAACTTTTATGTATATATATTGTGGCAATAAATTTTTGAAAAACCTAGATATGTTATCTATACAATATATAAAAGCGGACTTTGAGCTGTTAAAAAAACTTTTGTCATTTTGCAGATGATAAATCCTAGCCGTTCGCTCTAACTTGCATGCCTCGCGCCACGCCTCCTGTTATCGCGTTTCCCACCTTGCATGCCTAGCGCCATGCGGTGCAAACGCGGATGAGTTCTAGGGTTCTAGGGTTCCCGATACCCTCATCAGTCGGCGTCCCCCTCACGAAACACTCCGGGTTTCACCAGTTCGATGTTTACGGCGACCTCCTCGGCCTCCTCGCCGCCCACCCCATCGCGCTGCTCGTCTCCATCCACCACCTCGACGTCGTCGAACCCATCTTCCCCAAATCCCCCTCTAGCCCAGCGGCGATTCGCCGCCACTTCGACGCCCCGCCCGCCTCGACTCCGCCGGGATCATGCAGCAGTCGATCTGCTAGGACGCCGGCCGGTACTGGACGGTTTCGATCTCCTGGAGCTTCGTCGTTCAGGTGGTGAGGGGGATCATGTCTCCGAGGGAGATGGAGACGCCGGCGAGGACCTTTCTAAACTGGTACCGCAGGGCAGATTACACCGCCTACGCCTTCAATACCCGCCCCGTTGCGCAGAACCCCTGCCAGAAGCCATTCCTTAAACCCTAGAACTCATCCGCGTTCGCGGAACTTCGACGAGTGCAGGGAGAAGGATTGCCTCTATAAGCACACCTTGGAGGAGATCAAGGAGTGCCATATGTATGATCTTGATAATCCTTTTTTATGTCTGCCTCTCTAATTCGGTTAATTGTGGCCCTTATTTTTCATATTCCTGGTGTCAAGTTCTTTGCTAAGAACATGCATTTAGTGCATTGGATAGAAATGATACTACAATGAATTTCATGGTAATCTTATAGGAATGCCATAGAGGAAATCAACGACTGCTATGCATGACCTCACCTTCTTATGCACTCCTCTCACATTTGGATAGTTTTAAACTTTACGCATATTTTCTGATTCTACTTCTGGTTGAGGTTGAATGTTTGGTCCTTTAATCAATGTGAAACTGTGGTCTTCCATTCGGTTGTGCGAAAAAAATGCTTTAGAAAATATCTTTGTGGAAAAGCTTACATGTTAGTATTTCAGAAGCTTTATGTTAGAATTGGCAGAAAAAAAGTGTTATTGTCGATCTCAGTATGAAATAATGTAATCTTTTGAAAATGGCACCTTAACATAACTGTATATCACAACCAGCAAATTTGGTCGGCCCGGCAAACATCAGATGGGCTACATCAAATGTAGCTAAACATGAAGGACCTGTTGCAATAGTGAGCAGGAAGAGAGGCAGTATTCTCTATTCCATAGCTTATGCCATGGCTGACATTCTTAGGACTTCAATCTATCAAATAGTTTCTGCTTTCCAAGCTGTGATGCAAGAACATGCCAAGAGGTCAACCTTGGAGAAGAATTGGATTGCTGATGGAAAACCATTATATGCCACACGGGAAAACATTATACAGAAGTTGCATCAGTTCCTTGAATATCGAGCTTATTGAGGTCGTGCTTTTCTCTTCAAGCTCCTTGGGTTTTTTTGAGGCAAAAGTTTTATTTTTGTTTTTCTAGGCGAATTTGCTGTGAATATTGAGTGCTTGTTGTACAACCAGGAAATATGAGCTGCTTTTGGCAATAGGAATACTGCTTGTTGTAAGCTTTGCATATCATACATTGTTTTTTGATATTATTCATCAAAATTTTGGCTAACTTTTATATTGGTCATTTTGTTATTTCTGTGATGCCCTCTCTGTTGTTAAAATACCAACATATGCTGCATCTTCTCGCTGGTAAGTTGCTCCCAAAATTCTGAGATATTTGGGTAAGTTGCGTTCTAATTTTTGTCCTCTTCTTGGTTCGTGTTCTCAGTGATCCATTCATTAGGGTACCCGTGTGTAGTTTGATACTTTTGATTATTTGGCTCTTGATATTGTTTTAAAACGAATGGAATGGATCTTCTTCTCAAAACAAATGGAATGGCAGGACCTATTATAATTATAAGAGTTATAAGAGATTAATCTAATAGTGTTCTTCATGTTGTTGGAAGAAAGATTTTCATCTATACAGTAAACGTTGTTGTTAAAGAGAAGACAGGAAAGCAATCATCTATGCAGATCATGTTTTTTAGTCATATCTGGGAACCTGTCCTAGGTTCAGGCTGAGTATCATTCTCCGGTTTCCTATTCCAGTTGGTCCTGAAGTTGTTTTGTTTTGGCACCATTTTTATATGACCTATCCTATAGAAGATCCAAATCAAATCATTAAAGAGAAGAATGAACGGTAGAAAAACTTGGGATACAGCAATTGTAAAGTCTATCAATGACCTATAAAAGATCCAAGTAAAAACAATTCAATAGAAGAAGTCGAAAAACTTGGGCTGTGGTCATTGTGGGAAAAATGTAGATCCAATGCAACAAACCCAAACTAATTTGGGATCAGAGGTTTGTGGTTGATGATGTTATGTCATACTTATGTAGAGGACAAGACAATCATGGCATGAGATAGATGAAAATATTGTTCTTAGCCATTTAATATCAGCAAAAGTGTTAAAAGAAGCAGAGCAAATATATCAAACAGATTTAATTGTAATAACCATCTTTTTCGTTGACTATAGTTATCATGTTTTTTTATCTTTGTACTGTTGAATTTGTCTACGAACATCAAAATAGAACCACGTTTGTTGCAATTGTTGGATACGTGATTCTACATTGTACTTTTTCCCCTGCATAAAATGCTTTTATGTTAGCAATAATTAAAAATTATACATACTAATTTTTTGTAATAGATTGTAATAGTTTATAAAATGTCATATTACAGTATTCTTAGTAGCTTCAAAGATGGTTGGGGTAATGTTTGCTATTTGTTCAACATGTTTTCCAAAAATTGTAGTAAAAATACTGTTTGTTTCATCTTTTATTGTTATTTCTGCTACTAACCTGAAAAATTAAAAAGTATATGTAAAACAAAATTATGAAATAGTTTATTACAAAATGTTGCAAGTTAAGTTTTACCGAGGTGTTGCTTTTGCATCGGTGTTGCAGAACGCACAACAGAATGTTTCATTCATGATTGTTTCAGTTTTTTTGTTACAGAAATTACAAGCTATGTATGATCTCACATTGAGGGAGTGAACTTGCACTTTTATTCGATACATTTTTGCCTGGATAAATGAACGATAAAATAATAAAATATATATATATGTGAAATAAAAGAATAAACTTAACAATAAATATATAGTAAATCCAAATATATAGTAAATCCAGAGTTAAAAAAGATTTCATAACAATATTGATCTAATTGTAATAACCATCTTTTTCATTGACTATAGTTATCATGTTTTTTATTTTTTATATAATGATATAATCTTTTATTGTCGGTAATAATGTGAAACTTAGTAGATAATAGCCAGAATTTAAAATATTTAATAGATTTTAAAACTGCTATAAATGCTTTTTCATATATTGAATAATTTATTTCTGATTTTGCGAATTTAACTGAGGTGCATCCAACAATTTCTTTTAGATTTGTTACTAAAGCTCCTGCCCAGTAAAGATTACTAGCATCATCAGGAAATTTTTTAATTTTAGTAATTATGCGTTCTTGTAATGCTATTTCTCCCTGATTAATAATTCTATCTAAATATTCAATTTTTTGTTTGCATAATTCTATTTATTTTTTTCTAGAATAATTTATGTCTTATAAATAAATTTTTTGCTATTTCAAGATGTTGAAGATGTTCTTCATAGTTATTAGAAAAAATGAGTATGTCATCAACATAAACTAAAATTAATTAATTATATGATGAAAAAATAAAATTCATCCATTTTTAAAATATCTGTGGTGCATTTTTTAATCCAAAGGGTCTTATAGAGTTTCTTGGCAAAGTGAATGTCAAGGTGAGGTGTTTTGTCTTTTCTAATAATTTGTTTCTCTGATCATGTTGTTTCTAATATTGATGTCTCCTTGCAATTCTAAAATGCATCCTGTTATTTGCTTTATAATATGTTTTTTCTAATGTGAATTATTTAATTTATTGTTTGATGATATCTAAAAACGTTCTAAATGATAACATTAGCTTTTATTACTTAAACATCTAAATTTGTGCTACTGTGATTGTTTCAAATCTTTCAATTTTCATTTCATCTTTATTAATTAAAATAAGCTAATTTCAATTTCTCAAGAGCCAAAATTATTTTATTATTGGTTTCAAGAACTTGTGTTTTAAGAGAACTCCCAATTCAGGAAAGACGTGTACCGCAATCATGTTCTTATAATAGACATTTTATTCTTTATTTCTACTCTTTGTTCAATGTAATTAAATAAAAATCTAATGAAGCAATGGTAAGTTTATTTATACTCTTATTTCAGTATAATGGTAAGTTCGCAATAATTAATGACTCTTCAAAATTGAAAAAATAAAAGTAATTGAGGTTCATATTTCTGTAAGCTTGGAAATGTTAAGGCTTGTTATTGTTGATATTCTTCAAATTAATTGAAGAATATTTGTATTGATCATAATGTACAAAATGATAGAATTGATTAAAGAAATTTTCTATATCTGTAAGTTCATATTTGATCATTAAACTATAAAAGCTCTAAAATGAAAGATTTAGATTGTACTGCAATTTTAAAATAATAAAAAAAGCATCAAATATATTAAAACGTTTCAAATGACTTACGAAAATTATCTTTTTTACCTAACTTATATTTTTTAATATTGAAACATATTTTTTAATATCTCACGTGCAACGCACGTGTATTTTACTAGTTATATATAATATCAAAAGTTATATTATTTTTTGAATTTCAAAAATGCTACACATTATTTTTCAATTTTTTAACCCAAAAAGTTTAAATAAATATTTGATTCGGATATAGAATGACGTCATTGCTTCGGCATTCAATCTTGGGCGGTTGGATTGGGAGGTCCAGGTGAAAACCTAACGGCCGAACCTAATGGCGTTAGGGCGAGAAACTAGAACAGCCGATCACCCTCCCACTCTCTTCCCCCAGGAATCACGTTATCCATCTTGTTTTGTTGGCCGCCGCCGCCGCCGCCGCCGAACGTTAGTTTTTACGGCCGATCTCCGCTTTCTGTTACCTAGTTTCGACTGCATCTATCGATTACTGACTTCCGCGTATAATTCCTTGAACTCTGGATTTTTCCGTTCCGATGTCGTATGGGATAATGGTTTTCTATTATCATTTGTTTTATTTTTGGTGTTTCTTGTTGTCATCTGACCATCATTCCCTGTCCTTGTTCACCTTCCGATGAAGTTCAGCTAGTGTTGCAGCAGGGTTCGCTCTTTTTGTTTGTCCGTGCAGTTTGTCATATAATCGCGCAGTTTCCTATTGGGATGGCTAACAATATGGAGTAGAAGCTCACTTCATGAGCTTTGAATTTTCACTCTTTTATTGCGCTGAAAGATGGGCTATGTTTGCAAGGTCTCTTGCTTGTTAAGGTTTGTGGGTTTGAGCAGTTTTCCTTTAACTGTTGAAGTCTTGAAGATATGTGGGATAAATTGAATCAGTTTTCTGATAAGCGTTCCATCTGTCTATGTTATTTCTTGACCACCCATTGCTTCGACAAACATTTTTTCTTGCTCAACTGCACTTTGTTCGGTTAATTTTGGTTTTATGTTAATTTTGGCCTGCAGTTGTGATTTGGCTGCATGTACTTCTTTGCATTTGCTGCGTTAATGTACAATGACGTTAAACTTGCTTTTCCTTCCTGCACATTTTCACATCTGCGAGTAATGTCAGTGTACCCATTGTAATTAAAGCAAAGGTTTGGGGATGAATACGTAGGTAGTGTAATCTCAAAAACCAGCAATTTATATCGTCTTCATAGTGTTAGTTGTGGTTTGTCATTTATTTTGTTTATGTGACTTGCCTGCACTGTTCATTAGTGTTGCATTTTCATATTTGTTAAAAGCTTTTGTTGATGGGCTTTTCGAAGCAAAAATGGACAGAAGACGAGAAATTGGCTCTTAAAGCTGGAGTTTTTAAGCATAGATCTGGGAAATGGCGCACAATACTAGAAGACCCAGAATTCAGTGCAGTTTTATGTTTGCACTCGAATGTTGATCTCAAGGTACCATCTGAGACCCGACATAGACGATGACACATATTTGCATGAACTACTCTAACACTACTATGATAGTCAATTCCTATTTCTGTTCGTGACTCGTGTTTTACATCATGCAACTTCTTATTAAAATGAAAAGTGACCTATCAAGTCCGTGGTAGCTTGATATATATTCTTAGATGCCGGATATTTACAATTATTTCCTTTTGTTTGTACTTATAGGATAAATGGCGAAATTTGGGTGTTATGGCTAATGGATGGGGGTCTAGGGCAAAGGCTAGGATGGCTTTGAAAAAAAGCCAACATATCCATAAGCAGAAGGGGAACCAATTGGCATTAAGCACGAGTGATAGTAGCCATGACGAGATCTTTAATGTTAAACCTCTTCTTGTAGCAAGTCCAAATTCACAGCAAACTGCTGCAAGGAAACCATCATCAGAGTTAGTGTAGATTTTCAGTTCTTTTTTTGCTATCGTGTTCTCAGATTTCAATAATGCTGTCTTTCAATTTTTGCATCTCTCTTTAATATTCAAATTGATTGGCCTTTGTGGCTGTTTAAAAATATTTTCTTTTATCATTTTTTATATCATTTAGGATTATTTAACATTTGGAAAAGATATGTTTTTGGAATTATGTATGTTATAGTTGATTGATGTTTTAAAAATTGTATAGAGTGTGATATAAAGTGATTTTTTTTATTAGAGTTTGTGTAGAATTTATTATATATTCTTTTAATTGTATGAAAATTTTATCTATGACATTTAGCTAAAATGGCCAAATGTAGGCTTCTATATTTACTGATAACCTGAGCTGAATATGAACTATCATATTTAGGTTTAGGTCAACCCATTTATGCTTTAGGCAAGTTACAGATAAATTTAGATGCCATTTTTTTGAGTCCTACAATAGTCATGTGTCTTTTGGGGTTGGATCGACCTTCTAATCTAATCCCAACCCAAGGAATATATACAATGATTGGTTGTTACTTCGACTTTTCGATTTGTTATGATTTTACGCTAAATTCACCAAATTGGTGCCTACCAATACAAATTCCATGAGTTTTACCTAGTATTTATAAAATTTGAGAGTTAAACTGAAAATAAAAGATTGAGTGGTATATATGTAATTTTTTAAAAGTAAAATATTATTTTTAATATTCTAATAAAACATTTAAAAACGGAGTTTTGGAATAATGTGAAGTTATAGCGGTAAAAAATTAAAAAAGTTAATGGCTCTATTTTAATTAGGATGTAATTTTCCAATTTCAAGATAAAAAAAAAATTAGATTCAATTGCAATGATCTTTTTGACTTCAGCTGCATGCAGTGTACCATTTAAATTTTCATCTTTGCGTACTTAACTTTCCAGTAAGTCTTGGGCACGAATTACAGGACTGTAGGCCATGACCCGGCTGTAAGTCGTGCGCACGACTTAAGGGAACGTAAGTCGTGCGCACGACTTAAGGGAACGTAAGTCGTGCGCACGACTTAAGGGAACGTAAGTCGTGCGCACGACTTACGTTCGTTCGGGTAAGTCGTGCTCGATGTTCAGGCTTAAGCCCGTAAGTCGTGCACTGTAAGTCGTGCGCGTGGTTTACGAATTACGACATACGCCTCATCTGTAACTCCGGCGGCGACTCTTTCTCAGAAATTCCGAATAACCTTCCTGGACCAGAGGAGATCGACCAGACTCGCCGACGATCCCCGCGCCGGATTGAATCCTGTTGTGGGGATCCGTCCAACAGCCACCGAGCTGTCGTCGGTGTCGAATCGTCGAGAGCCGGCGTCTCTGCGGGGCTGCTAGTTTTTTTAGCCTATAAGAAGACTCCAGAGACGATAGAAGATGGCGCTACGTTTAACGTGAGTAAATATATTTTTTATTCTAATTAAATAATATGTCATTATCATTTCTCGTCGGTCACGTCAATGTCAACTAGGCATGAGCTAGCAAAACTAGCTTCACTGGTAATATTTCTTTTTAATTTAATTTGCAAAAATACATCTCATCTGGTCTTTCAAACTGTAATATAATCTTATTACTTCTTTTGTTAAAATTTTAAAATAGGAGCACAAAAATATAAAATATAATTTAATTTAATTTTTTTCATCTTTTATTTAATTTAAAATTAAAAAATAAAGGCATTTATGTACATTCTTTGTAATTTTTTATTTACATGTTAATTATTTTATTTTTATTTTGAATTTAACTCTATACTTTAAAAAATAAAAATATTATTACACATGCTTTTACAAATAATTTTAGAAACTTTTATGTATATATATTGTGGACAATAAATTTTTAAAAAACTTAAATATGTTATATTTAGAAATTTTGAGAGTTAAACTGAAAATAAAGGAATAAGAGATTAATTTGTTATTAGAAAAAAAAATCGAGTGGTATATTATGCAATTTTTTAAAAATAAAATATTATTTTTAATATTCTAAAACATTTAAAAACTGAATTTTGGAATAATGTGAAGTTATAGCGGTAAAAAATTAAAGTTAATGGCTCTCTATTTTAATTAGGATGTAATTTTTATAATTTTAAGATATTAGATAATTGCAAGATCACTTTTGACTTCAGCTGTCTAGATGCATTTCACCATTTAAATTTTCGTCTCTGCGTACTCAACTTTCCATCAAATCGTGGGCACGACTTACCAGAACGTAAGTCGTGGGCACGACTTACAGGACAGTAAGTCGTGGGCACGACTTACAGGACAGTAAGTCGTGGGCACGACTTACAGGACAGTAAGTCGTGGGCACGACTTACAGGAACGTAAGTCGTGCGCACGACTTACGCCGAACGTAATCGTGCGCACGACTTACCCGAACGTAAGTCGTGCGCACGACTTACACGAACGTAAGTCGTGGCGCACGACTTACACGAACGTAAGTCGTGCGCACGACTTACACGAACCTAAGTCGTGCGCACGACTTACCCGAACCTAAGTCGTGCGCACGACTTACCCGAACCTAAGTTCGTGCGCACGACTTACCCGAACCTAAGTCGTGCGCACGACTTACCCGAACCTAAGTCGTGCGCACGACTTACCCGAACCTAAGTCTGCGCACGACTACCCGAACCTAAGTCGTGCGCACGACTTACCCGAACCTAAGTCGTGCGCACGACTTACCCGACTAACCCGACTTACCCGACTTATGCCCGGATGTAAGTCGTGCGCGATGTTCAGGACTTCCTGCGGCTGTAAGTCGTGCGCGTCACGCCGCGGCTGTAACTCCGACGGCGACTCTTTGTCAGAAATTTCGAATAACCTTCCTGGACCAGAGGAGATCGACCAGGACACGCCGACGATCCCACGCCGGATTGAATCCTGGTGCCGAATCGTCGAGAGCCGGCGTCGCCGCGGCGCTGCTAGTTTTTTTCGCCCAAGAAGACTCCATAAACGATAGAAGATGGCGCTACTTTTTACGCGAGCAAATTTATTGTTTATTCTAATTAAATAATATGTCATTATCATTTCATGTCGGTCACTTCAACGTCAACTAGGCATGAGCTGGCAAAACTAGCTTCACTGATAATATTTTTTAATTTAATTTGCAAAAGTAATCTCATCTGCTCCCTGAAATTGGACCTCGATTAGACGAATTTAACTTTTTTTTTTAATTTTAAAATTTTATTTTCTAAAAAGTCTATAAATCGATTTATGAATCTTAATTAAAAATGAAATGATATTTTTTAACCTGTAACCCGGGGTTAAAAATATCCAAAACTCTAAAATCACTCAAACTCTCAGAGAAGAAGGGAAAGTGGAAGGTAGGGAAGGATCATGGCCGGTCTTTTCGACGAGCAGTCGAAGCTGTACGCATCGGCGAGGCCGAGCTACTCTCCCGACTGGTATTCGAAGCTGGCATCGCTCACGCCGCATCGCTTCTTGGCGTGGGACGTCGGAACCGGTAATGGCCAGGCCGCACTCGGTGTACGCCTCTTCTTCCTCCTCAAAATCTTGCTCCTGCTTTTTTCCATACCAAGCTACTTCGATGCTTTCTCTTTTGATTTATGCTCGAGATCTAACTTTGACGCTTTGCTCTCTGTTTGAAATCTGAATCTCGAGACTTCTCTATTCGGATCTTGGTTTATAGTTGAGTATTCCTAGAACAAGAACAGGGATTTGATTACCTTTCCATGTAAGACCATTTGAATCGTTTCAAGCAGCAATTTGAGGGTTTATGATGCTCAGATCTAGATGATAATTTCTCAGCCAATATTGGCCGGAATCCATGTTGAAAGGAATGGTATTTTGGGGGGAAAAATGTAGGGTTTGTTTGATGTAGCGTGCTTTAAAATGTATAATGTTTTAAAGCATCAATTTTAAGTTTGATTTAGTATTAGTTTAAATTCAAGTTTTCATCCACTATTTAGTTCTCTTTCACATGTTGTTAAATGAGAGTGACTCTGTTACAACCAAGTACTCTGTTACTTGACCACATTTGACTTGGGTCCTAAATACAAAATATTACTTGACCACATTTCAGTTGGCTCCTAAATACAAAATATGTCCGCCTACCAACTCTAAATCCAAAATCCGATAAGCTCACATAAAATGCCACTTCCCCTCCTTAGAGATAGGGTTCATGGTATCCAAGGGAAATTTCTATCTTGCGGAAAATTACAATCAAGGGAGCCATTTTGTAGAACATTATCTCTAAGTCCACACCTGTGCCCCATTCTCCAATTTTCTTTGTTGAAGTCCATTCTGTTGACTTGGAATGCCCTCGCATTAAAATGAGCCAAGTCCTATCCCAAAGACAAATTCAAACTTCAATTCTAAAATCCTTTAGTGGAACAAAATTACCAAAATATCCTTGTAATCTCTATTGTTAAACCAATCCCTAGGAAGTTAGTCTCATATTAACTTTTGCCTCCACTAACATATGAAGTACGTTTTACTTAATTTTGAGGTTGTTTTGATATATTAAAGTTAGTGTTTTAAACCTTTTTTTTACACTAAAATAAGGCAAAATCCTCCCTAGTGAGCTCATCACTGCTAAACACCCCAAACTTAAACTCCAAAGCAGTTAAGCTAGCCTTAAGGTAATCATTGGCAAATCAATTGCACTAACTTAAGATATTGATGTCAGACTTCCTAAGTCCTTGCTATGTCATTAGCAAGTTAAACTCTTAGAGAAAAGCTTTCATCTATTCACTATGTTTTTATCAAACCAATGGTTAATGATAGGTTTTCATGCACTTGCTATATCATCATAAATCTTTGGCAATAGGTTGCCATGCTTTTGTTGTGCTACTAATGGTTAGGGCCTTGTTTGGCAAATGCCCCAAATTGGGCAAAAAAATATAATAATAATATTTTTAATTTATTATAAATTTTAATAACTTTATTTCACATCCAACACAAATTCCAACCTTAAAAATCAGCTTTATTTCACATCCAACACAAATTCCAACCTTAAAATCAACTTTATTTCACATCCTACACACCTCCCAATATTAAAATAATTTTTTTTCCCATCAACTCTATAAAATTAAATATTTTCTCTTTCCTTATCCAAATTTATCCTCCAACCAAACAAGCCTTAGAACTGATTAATGGGCAGAAAGCCCATTGGGCTTGCCAAGCCCAAAGCTTATATGAGCGGGCTTGAACAAAAAAACATTCATAAATTATTATTGGGTTTTAAGCCCGAGTGTAAAATCTCAGGCCAGACTTGGGCGTTGCTTTTGAGCCAGCCCCAAGCGTGTTAGGCTCGTAACTTTTTTATTTCTTTTTGTTTTAATTGATTCCCTATTTGTATTATTAACTGTTTACACTTGCATGAGTATGATTCTTATTTCATAGTAATATGAACTTTATATCAACAATTCAAATTTGTTTTTCTGCATATGAGAAAAAAAGTTTTCTGCTTATCTAAAGTATTTGTGCATTAGTTTTATTTTCTGCTGTGAATCAGCTTTCAAATTAAGTTTTTGCTGCCTTATTTTTATTTTTAACTCAAGTTTTTATTGCTATCGGTCGTGTCCACTCATAAATATTTTTGGCCTTAACATTTTTTGTGAAAAATAAATTACACTCTAGTTTATATTTTAGGTGGTAGATTAGTTTTGCTAAAATTTGTTCATATTATCAAATATCAATACATAAAATTACATACAGTTGTTATCTTAGTTTTACATATAAAAATATTACTTCAAAATTTCTGATAATCTTCAATTTTTCAGTTATAATAATTTTGTATGAATATAGGTTGTAGTATTTATAAATTTTAGATGGGCACCCTTGGCTGCCCATTTTTTAAACGGGTTTAGCACCCAGACTTGAGCTCGACATACGGGCTAGTGCCGGGCCTAGATAAAGAACAAGAAAATTAAGCCTGCCGGGCTTGACCTGTGCTCGGCCCGATCCGGCCTCCTCAATCATCAGATCTATTAATAGCTAACTCCTCCAACGATAAGTTCTTATTTTCTTACTAAACTATTGTAAATTAAGTCCTTCTATCAGCTATACATAGCTCACTAGAATCTCTCAACTCTCATTTGTATAGAGTGACTCCTATTCTGGAGTTTGTCATGAATTTCTCTCTCTTTAACTTTGCAAAAATTCATCAAAAAAGAATAGGAGGTAAGGAGAAGGGACGTGAGGTAGTGTGGAAAACTCTTAAATTCAACATGAATATTTTTCTCAAGCTTTAACATCAAAATCTATCATGATTATTGAGAGAAAATGTTGGGCCGAATTTACATTGATTTGAATCTATTGCCCTTTTTTGTCCTATATCCCATTGCATACCCTCTATTTTTCTTATTTTTGTGGTTTGTGAGGCGATGTGCACGACACAATAATTAATCCAGTGGAAGGGTCCCAAATTTTCTTTTGGGAGCTTATGGTGCTTTGTCCTATACTAGTTTTTGACTTTTGCACGAACAAGTTTAGGCATCTCTTCCATGAGAATATTGTTTTCTTCCCTATATGTCTCATTGGATTCTCAAAAATGAGGTTAGAAAGTCAGAATCACTCATAATTTTTTTAGCAGATTGAAGTAACATCAATTGATAATAAGCTTAAAGAGAGTCAGCTTAGATGATTTGCACATATAAATTGTAGACCTATAAAAATTCGAGTACAGAGAATTGAGTTATTGAATCCTACCCATATAAAAATAGGAAGAGGAAGATTGAAAAAATATAGCATGAAACTATAAAGAACAGTTGATTTTACATACTTGAAACTAATTGAGGAGTTGTTATTTGATAGAGTACAATGAAAACAAAGGATTGATGTAAACTTGTAGTCAAACCCACTTAGTGGAATAAAGACTTGATTGTTATTGTTATTATATTAAGTTCATCTTTGTTAGTGGCATGTTCTTGAAACTTTTCCTTAGGCCTTTAGGATCTTTTCTTTTGGCCTTTGTAAGTCTACAATTGTTTGGCATCGATTTAGAGTCAATGTTTGTGGTATTTACTTCGTTTTAGAATCAAACATAAATTTCAATGCTATTTGTTTGGTAGTAAAATTTCGTAAATAGTTTGTCTACTTTATATTGACTTTGCATCGGGCAGTTATCATTAGTGAATATCTAAATCGATGCTGATTATGGCTATTAACGTCATCATATACTCGACATTGATGATAATTTTCAACATCATGATGACAACTATTTGCGTCGGCTATCTTGCGACTGTCCTTCTGGCCTGATCCAAAGAGGGACTCAAGGGTCCCAAAAAAAGAAAATATGAGAAAAGTAGAAATGTGTTATTGTGAAAAGAAGTGTAAGTGATGGGAAACAAACTCGTTATGACTTAAGGGAAACTCTATTCAAGTGGTATCTCTTCCTATTTTTCTTCACTAAACTTCTATACAAAACAACCTCAATACATATTTACTTGCATAATGAACCCTCAGCAAGAACAGCCATCGAGGAGGAAGCCTGCTGTAGATATGGATCTCATGTAATTGGTTTTATCATCACTAAAGTGATACGTAAACAAAAGTTGTCAATTGCATAATTGAAATGTATCTTTGTTGGTCTATTGAATATCGTCCACTTAAATAGTTGGACTGGCTACTTTGTGAAGAATACTGTTACAATGCCAGTTGCCACCCTTCTTTGAAAGCTACCCCTTTTTGAAGAGGTAGAATAATGAAATGAAAAGATAACATTGTTTTCCCTTACAAAATATTTGTAACCAAGAATCTATGAGTTCTTTCCTAACGAGTACTTACATTAGGTAGTCTGGGAAGGAAATCCCATAAGCTTAACCTGCCTAAACTTCTGATAGAATTCGGCTGAGATCAACTCCTTATCAAATGTCAAACACAGGATGTAACATCTTACCCTTAAAAAAAATCTAACCAAACAGGTGAAAAGGTGCAATGCTTTTCTTATCATATTGTACTTCTGCTTAGAGTGGTTTGGAGTAATAAAAGGCATTCCAAGCAATTCTTAACATTTTATTCATGAAATATCCACTTCATTTCATCTCAGCTTCTGGTAGCTCAAGTTAAATGTTGATATATTTATTGTTCCCATAATTACCCACGTACATCTTTTTAAAGCAAGCTTAATTAGTCTATTGCCTTCATTCTCTGAGTTATTTTTCCTCTTTAATTAGTTTCCTGCAAATCTTAAGCGTTTTTCATTTCCTTATTTATAGTCTTTTGGTTAAGAGCAAGACTTAAACAGATATTCAAGCAAGTCCCATATTTTAGTGCATAATTCAAGCAAGTCTACTTTTTTTCCTTGTGCTAAATTTAGAATCCATGTTACAATGGAAAGGCCGTGTCTTTGGCACTTGAAAATCTCTAGAAGGTCTACATTTTTTTTTTCCATTAAGAGTTCTATGATGGGTTGTTCTACCCTGTAAGGGTGTTTTTGTAGTTTATTTTGACTTGAAATTTCATACTATGACACTTTGTAACCCTTATTGGAAGAAAGACGATTAACATGTGATCAGAATTTATAGTTTGCTTGTGAAATTTGATGGATATGTATGGCGATGGAGTCCTCAAGATAAGTTAGTTTGGATTGATCTTCAGATTGATTTTAATGCGGGTCCTAATTTTATTGTAGCTTTTGGATGTTGGATTTTTTGCTGGTTCTATGTTATGATTGTTGATTTGATTTCATCTATTTATTGATCTCGATGGTCAAAATTGACTGAGGTACCAAATTTTTCTTCAGATCTAATCCTGAGACTTCTGATTTACTAAATATGCAAGCTCATGACATGTGGAGGAGCATTGGATGTTGTACATTAATTCCTTTTATTTTGTATTGCAGCCTACTAACCACATCCGAGTTGCATTTTGATATAGTTTTGATATTAATATTTACTGTTTTACACTACAACATAGCATTATTAGACATTCCTGCATCCAGTACTCCTTTTTTGGTATGAATGGTTTGAAAGTGCAGCAACAAGGGAAAATAAGATTGAGAAGTCGGATTGCCCTGTGCTCCTGTACTTCTTTTGTATTGCATCCTATAAATGGCACTTGGTTTGGCTGTTGAGCCTTTTTGATTCTTTTGCAGATGTGACTTCACTTCCCTTCCTTTTCCCTGAGGTGAGGTTGTTTTCTATCACATTTCTTTGGTTCCTTAGTATATGTATAACATCTCATGATCCAAATATAAAAGTATTGTTTATTTTGATTTTAAGAAACTACGTGACTTAAGTACTTCCCAAAAGATCATCTATTGAATTATCCTAGTACTACTCTAGCTTAAGCACGCTTAACTAGAAAGTTCTCAACATTAACCTCATAGTTTTACCCCAAAATACGCTTATATTATTTGGGACATATTATTTAGATATACAACTCAGGAACTTACCTTCTCTTTCCGATATAAGTCAATTCATTTCTGTTCTCCTCTCACAACTCATTATCCAACTCTGACTTAGAAGCCTGCTAGGATCCGCACTTTGCTCTAATGATTTTCTTCTTCTGAGAAGGGTCATTCTCCGCCCTTTTGGCCACGGATCATCACAATGTGAATGCCTTGGAGCCCATAATTGCAGTCAATTCAATTTCTAAGTGCGTTTCACACGTGTGAACTTGACTGACGGTTGCCTAGTATTCATTTTACTTGTACCTGCACCTGAGTCTTTCTTTGCCTTTTGATGATCTTATTAAACATTCGGTAGTCAACACATACATGAACTTTTTTTCTTTCTCCAATACCGCGATGATGGGTGAACCACAATGACAACTATCTGACTTCATCTTACGCTCTTTGTTTTTGGTACTTGATTTCCTTTCTCTCTGCAACAGAATTTTGTTACATAGAGATATTCAAAAGCAGTGAAATGGATAACAGCCGGCTACTCTCACAAATGGATAACAGCCTGGCGTTTGAAGGTTATCATCGAGCTTTTCAATTTGGACATAAAGAAGAACACATTGAGGACCCGTGTGTTTGATTTAGCAGATGACAACCAAGTTGGTGATGAATGATCACAAGCTTCTTCCCATCTTTCACCGGATGATACTGCTACTTGTGGCATAGCACATTGCAGATCCTGAGAGGAACTGCCTTGTGTACCCATTTTGTTTCTTTTTTTTAACCTCTTTAACAATTAACTATGGCCTAAAGGTGGAGAAATTTTTCGGTCAGGATCGCGTGCCACATCAGCTATCCGCACGCGAATAAATATCCGCCGCGTGGCGCGCAACCCGGACCCACAGCGCCGTAGAAATTATTGCAGTTGGACACATATGTATCATACGTAGCAATTTTGCTCATATATGTATCATAATATATCTCATACATAGCAAGTTTTATCACATATGAGATATTTTATGAACATATGTGATAAACATTACTATGTATGAGATATATTATGATATATGTGAGCAAAATTGCTACGTATGAGATATATTATAATACATATGCGATAAAACGTGTTATGTATGAGATATATTATGATACATATGTGAGCAAAATTGTTATGTATGATACATATGTGTTCGACTGCAATAATTTATGCGGCACTGTGGGTCTAAGTCGCACGCCACGCGGTGGATATTTATTCGCGTGCGGATAGCTGATGTGGCGCGCGATCCTGACCAAAAAATTTCTCACCTGAGTAAGGTTGGAAAAGTTGGGTTTCTAGACGATTTTAATTGATTCTCACTCTCAACTATGGAGCTCATGCATATTGATTTACATTTATATTTGACCTATTAGCACCAAATAGCCAAGTCTCTTCGGAGCATACCTTTGTTCTTGAGAAGTTCGTGATGCTATCCAATGATTTTTAGTTGAAAATGGCCTCTGCAATGAGTCTCTGCCTTGAATAAATACTTCAATAAGCGATCAGAAAAATCATAATGCTGCATTTTTCTCTTCTTTTAATTAACTAGATAGTGTCTTTGGTGATGTACGTAGGTGGCGGAACACTTCGAGCAGGTGATCGCCACGGATGTGAGCGAGGCCCAACTGAGGAGAGCCACTCCTCATCCCAAGGTCCGCTACGTCCACACACCCCTCGCAACCACAGACGACGCCTTGGTCTCCATTCTCGGCGGGGAGAGGACCGTGGACCTTATCACTGTCGCCCAGGCGGCCCACTGGCTCGATCTTCCTCGCTTCTACTCCGTCGTCTCCCGCGTCCTTCGTCGGCCCGGCGGCATCCTTGCCGTCTGGGGCTACAATGATGCGGAGGTGTCGCCAGCCTTCGATGAGGTTTTCCGGCGCTTCCATGCTACCACTCTCCCGTACTGGGACCCCAGAATACAATACCTCTTCGACGGCTATCGGAGCCTGCCGTTCCCCTTCGAGAGCGTCGGCGTGGGATCGGCCGGCCAGCCGGTGGTTCTCGATCTGGAGAAAGAGGTCTCCTTTGACGGTTTTTTGGCGATGGTGAGGTCGTGGTCGGCGTTGTTTACAGCCAGAGAAAAAGGGGTCGATTTGCTGAACGAAAGGGTGGTGGAGGAGCTCAGGTCTGCATGGAATGATTCCGGCAATGGCTCGGGACTCGTCAGGAAGATCAAGTACAAGAGCTTCATGCTTGCCGGCACGCCATCTAAAGACTAGCCAGTTACTGCGTCTAAACTTGCCTTTGAGTATTTTTTTTTTTTTTTTACAAGAAAAATAAAATATTTATTTTTTAAATTTAATAATTTTTTTTTAATATTAAAAAAGATGTAAGATGTAAAATATTTTAAATTTTAATATTTATATTTATATTGGATGTAAAATAAAGTTAATTTTTATAATTAAAATTTGTATTGAGTAAAAATTTTATTTTGAATCAAACGAGGCTGAGAGCTTTGTTTGGTTGAAAGAAAAAAATGATTTAAAATTTTTTTGTGGAAAGTTTTTAAAAAATGTGTATAGTGTGAAATGAAATGAGTTAGTTATATTAAAAATTAATGTGTAATTAAATGATTATTAAAAATTAATGTGTAAATAATATTTTAAATTTTTTTTAAAATAAATTTAAGATTTTAATTATCATTAAATTATTTGTTTTAGCTCATTGACAAACAGGGCTTAGGACATTTAATTAACTTGTTATGATTTATAGAATTACGTGCATTATGTTTTTTTGGCGATAAAGTGATAAGGGAAGGAGTTTCAAGTTCATAGTATATAACTATCATAATTTTTAAATAATTAATTTCACATAAATTATAGTGTCTAAGAATAAAATTAAATGAAAAAAATAGTGCAAATAAGGAATGAATTTTCTCCTGCACACATACATACTGAAAACAAACAATATTGCAAAAATGCAATGGAATTATTGGATTGCATTTCCAAGTTCTTAACATTGAATGATGTTTGCAGCAGTGGACCTTGTTCCAACAAACAAGAATTATCTACTATAAAAAAAAAAGAATTATCTACATTGCAAGTTTCAAAAAATAAAATAAAAAATACAATTATTATAGTTTGATTCAAATGTTTTGTTTGATTAGAGATTAAATTTAGTCATGATTATTTTTTTAAAAAGTTAAAATAAAATAATTTTTTTTTTTAATATATAAATTTTAACATAAAAAATTTACTAACAAGAATTATCTACTATAAAAAATATGAACTACATTGCAGGCTTCAAAAAATTACATAAAAAATAAAACTATCTACATAAGTAATTTGATTCAAATGCTTTGTTTGCTTAGAGGTTAGATTTAGCCATGATTATTTTTTTAAAAAATAAAATAAAATAAAATTATATTTTTACTTTTAATATATAAATTTTAACATAAAAAATTTACGAACAAAAATTATCTTCTATAAAAAAAAATGATCTACATTGCAAGTTTCAAAAAATAAAATAAAAAATAAAACTATTTGCATAAGTAGTTTGATTTCAAAAGCTTTAATTTGATTAGAGTTAAATTAGTCATGATTATTTTTTAAATTTAAAATAAAATAAATTTATTTTTTTTTATATATAAATTTTAACATAAAAATTTACTACAAGAATTATCTACTATAAAATGATCTACATTGTAAGTTTCAAAAAATAACATAAAAAGTAAAACTATCTACATAAGTAGTTTGATTCAAATGCTTTATTTAATTAGAGGTTAAATTAGCCATGATTATTTTTTAAAACTTAAAATAAAATAAGTTTTTTTTAATATATAAATTTAACATAAAAAATTTACTAACAAGAATTATCTACTATAAAAAAAATAAAGTACATTGCAGGCTTCAAAAAATAACATAAAAAATAAAACTGTCTACATAAATAATTTGATTCAAATGCTTTGTTTGATTAGAGGTTGAGATTTAGCCATGATTTATTGTTTTTAAAATTTAAAATAAAATAAAATTTATTTTTATTTTTAATATATAAATTTTAACATAAAAAATTTACTAATAAAAATTATCTTCTATAAAAAAATGATCTACATTGCAAGTTTCAAAAAATAAAATAAAAAATAAGATTATTTGCATAAGTAGTTTGATTCAAATGCTTTATTTGATTAGAGGTTAAATTAGTCATGATTATTTTTTAAAACTTAAAATAAAATAAAATTTATATATAAATTTTAACATAAAAAACTTACTAATAAGAATTATCTATTATAAAAAAATGATCTACATTGCAAGTTTCAAAAAATAAAATAAAAAATAAAACTATCTGTAGTTTTGATTCAAATGCTCTGGTTGGTTAGAGGTTAATTAGCCCAGTTTCTTTTAAAAAAATTAAATTAAAAGTAAATTTTCATTTTTTTATTTAATATATAAATTTTAACTTAAAAAAATTACTTTATATTACATTTTATATATTTCTTAATACATTAATTAATTTTATTTTATATTCTTACTATATAAAAGATGTTATGTCCAAAATAAACTTCAATCAATCAAAATTTAAAGGCTCATGTGGTTCACAAGATTAAAAATTATCATATGTAAAATAGACTATAATTACAAGTTAAATCACATGCAAACACACGAAATAACTCAAAAACACTTCATATACATGAGAAATAATGTTGAATATAAAACAGAGAACTTATGATAACGATCAGTGATTCGAAAGAAATAATAAGTTCACTTCCGTGATAACAAATTTTTTTTTACCGACAGGGAAAGTCTTAAGCAAATATAATCACTGTTTGGAAAAAAAATATTCACTTCCTTCTCCTTGCGGACAATGACGGTGAGCACGCTGCTCTCCATGGATGCCCTCACACCTTCCGTCTTGGCGTTCTTCGGCAGCTAGAAGCGTCGGAGAAATCGATAGTGCTGCGCTCGATGTGATGCCAGTTATCAGTCTTCTCCTCGAGCTCCCGCTTCCGCTGTCGCAGATCTGGAGCACCCGGCCGTCCTCCACCTCCACCTTCACCTCCTTCTTAATCCCTAGTATGTCTTCTTTGGACACTTGCACCACCGGCATCTCCCGCCAGTTCATGCGCGTGCTGGCGATGGCCACGGAAGAAGAAAGAAGAAGAAGTTCTAGCGCACAACACAACAGAACGTGCATTCACAACACCATTTTTAGCCCTGCCTCGAAACAGGGCAAGTTTAATTTTCTTTTTTTGAAAAGCTTGCGAGGTGTCCGTACATTTTGATTTCAGACATATTATTATAATCAAATTTATCTTTTATTTACATTGTGAAATCTGTATATTACAAACGGTAAAATTACAACACTGGATAAACCATCATTTTTAATTTGTTATTATTAATTAACTTATTATTATTAAATAATTATAAATATTTTAGAAGTAGAAAAAATTATTATATTTTGATTAATGGAATGTTATTCGATTTTGGCATTGCATCAAATGTTTAGTTGTTTACTTACAAAATTAGTGTTTGAAAACTGTGTGAAATTATTTGGTAAATATTGTAATTAATAAATAAATATAAAAAGTTGTTGTAAAACTTAAGGCTGAAAGAATAAAAAAAAAGGGGAGATTTACATATGTCATTATTAAAGATTTATTAATTTCAGAAGGCACCCCTAAAGTTCATTATTTTCATATAACATCTCTATTTAATTGGGGTCTGTTTGTTTGTAAGATTAAATTTGACAAAATTAAAATTAAATTTGGATAGAAATATTTTTTTATTGAAAGTTGTGAATGATATAAAACAAAATTAGTTATTATATTGGGATATGTGAGGAATGCGATATAAATTAGTTATTATTTTAGTAATTTGTGCAAAATTTGAAATAAAGTTAATTTTTAATATTAAATTTTATGTAATATGATATGTGAAGTTAAAATTAAATAAATAGAGGTGCTGTTTGAAAATAAAAGGGGCCTAAAAGTAGGGTGTTGTTTATAAATTTATCTTAAAACGAGAGGTGTTGTTTGGAAATAATTAATTTTGAGGGTGTCGTTTGTAAATAATAAATATTTGGGGTCATTGACGTAAATTTCCAAAAAAAAAAAAAAATTCCCTGAGGATGAGTAGCTTGAACTTTGTTTCACTCCTTTCCCTTGGTTCATATCTTTCGTCCGCTTGCCCGATTTCATGTCTTCTCCTTCCATTTCCCTTCCCCTTCCATTCGAAAATCTAGAGAAAGAAAGAGAGAGGGAAGGGATTTTGGGGATGGGAACTGATATCTCCGAACCACTGCTCCCAGCAACGTCGTTTGAGAAGGCCGATGGAACCGCCGATGCTTGCGAAGGGATTCCACCGTGGAAGGACCAGATAACGGCGAGGGGCTTGGTCGTCAGCGCTCTGCTCGGCGCCCTCTTTTGCATTATAACCCACAAGCTCAACCTCACCGTGGGGGTCATCCCGTCCCTTAATGTTGCCGCCGGCCTGTTGGGCTTCTTTCTTGTGAAGAGCTGGACGGGCATCCTTGAGAGGTTGGGCTTGCGGGTTGCTCCCTTCACGCGGCAGGAGAACACCGTCATTCAGACATGCGTCGTTGCCTGCTATGGATTGGCCTTCAGCGGTGAGCTCTTAAAATTTTTGTGTGCCGAGATCCTATTAGTTGACTTCTTTGGGGCGTTCTGATTTTGACCTTGTTCTTGCAGTTCGTCGAGAAAATCAAATTTATTTTCTTGCTATTGGTTTTACTTGATTAAGATGTTCTGCAATGTTGTAGGAATCAATTTAGCATTCTTGTCGATTGCTTATTAATTATTGATGATGTTTATGTTCATGTTTACTTGTTCCTGTAACTTGATTTTTTTCTATTTTTAACGACAAAGGTTTTTCTACTGTTTGAATAATATCTCACTCCTATATGTATTTTGTAACTGTTTCAACAATTTTTCGCTGAGCATGCGGATGTCATTAGTTATGCAAATAATGGAAATACAAACTTTCAAAAACAAATGGGAGTACTCTTCCATGTAATGCCTCTGTCGTCGTAGTCTTTTTTTAGTCTCTTTTCATCCTATTGAAATCCTGTAATCTAAATTCTGCTCCTTTGGGGAAGAAATAATATACCTTAGCTATATTTGTGGAGATTTTTTCTTTTTTAATTATCTAGAGTTTATCGGTCATTTATCTTTAATTTTTAAATATGGCCTAATAGTGGATCAGATTTTAGTTGTTTGATGTGAAACATACATTGGCGTAATTTTTAAGTGACTTTGACTATGAGCTCTTGATAGTATAATTCTCTATTTATTATATGTCATTTTTAAAGTTGGGGTCTATGTTCTAACATCATGTTTTTACAGGGGGATTAGGGTCATACATGCTTTCCATGGATCAGAGGACGTATGAGCTCATAGGTTTGGACTATCCTGGAAACAGGCCAGAAGACGTTAAAAACCCATCCTTAGGATGGATGATAGGATTCTTGTTTGTTGTTAGCTTTTTGGGGCTTTTTTGCCTTGTCGCACTTAGAAAGGTAATTAAATTTGTACCAATTCTTTCTATCAAAAAAACTTATGTCAATTCTCAATACTATAAACTTTAGTTTTCTTGTTGCTGTCATACAAACTTTTAATTGTTGCGTTAAGCATGTGCCCTAACTCTTTGTGTCAATTTTGCAACTATCAATGATTTATTCATAACTTCAAATTTTCATTGTCTTCCATGTTAACTTCACTTTTCTTGTTGCTATTCATACAAACTTTTAACTATAATGACTATGATGTTGCGTTAAGCATGTCCCCTAACTCTTTGTGTCAATTTTGCAACTATCAATGATTTATTCATAACTTCAAAATTTCAATTTCTTCTATGTTTGTTTTTACTAATTCACATCAAATCAACTTATATACCATTGCTTTGGTTGGAAATTTTTTTGAAGCTATTTCTCTGATGAGGTATATTCAGGATTTATTTTCTAAGATGAGATATCATCAACCAGGCTTCTTATTTTTTAACAGGGACCTCTTTCTTTCTTGTATAATTGGAAAAAATAATTTGGGTGCTACATTTGTGTTTTAATATTATATCACCATCATAATGTTCACATGAATGATCCTACAAATTGTAGAAGACAATGATGGTAAATATATTGATATTCTTACCTATGAATATTCTCATTTGGGAAGTCTAGCCAACAAGAAAAGAGATAACACACTTTCAACCTTCTCCCTCAAGCTACAGGTGAAACTCTTACTATTCTCATGTTGTTATGCTTGTGGGTAAACAGTTACTAGTCATGTCTTTTGTTAAGTACATTATCAATTTGATGCTCAGAGTGAGTGTAGGTGTCCCATGAGTTTGCTTACTAAGGGCACAGCTCAAATACCATGAGAACTAGAAATTGTTTCTCAAGCCTAATCATATTGATAATAGGTAACTATTTTAATTATATTGGTAGTTCTACTAATTGTAGCATAATAACATGATTATTTTATTAATTGTAGAACAAATGAAAACCTCGTGTGGGAATGGTTACCTGCAATGACACGTAAAATATAACTAATAAAACCTTTTGTGCCCCCTTTAAATAATTCAATTAAGTGGATTTCATGCCACCCTACAATTGTTGCTCAACTAGAGGATATCAGAGTGTGATTGTGAGGATTTCCTTGTTTGGAAGTGAGCCATGTTGGTTGCTTGACGCATTGTATGTCAGAGCTATTATGTGCCTTATTTTATTCCCAAGATGGTGTCATGCCATTTTTAGATTAAACATATGCCTTTGGATCATCACTCGTACAATCCCTGAAGTCTAGAGTAGGGCTACAGTCGAGTTGAGCTTAAAAAAGCCAACACTTGAACTTGTTGACCAAGTTTCACTCAACTCTAATTCAAAATAATTTTTGTTCTATATAAAAGAAGGGGACCCTGCCATGCCAATTCAACTTGAATTGATAAATTTTGAGTATCGAGCTGGCTTGAACTTGAATTTGTCAACTCAATTGAACTAGATTCATAGTATAATCCAATATTTGAATTTTGATTAGCACGATTTCTAATCATGTTTAATTTTGAATTGGATTAAGGCAACTCAAATCGAGCCAACTTGAGCAAAAATATACACGAGCTTTCACATCACAAGCGTTAGCATACAATAATTCCTAGTAAGAAGAGGGAGGGAGATATATAAAAGTTTATTTATTTGGATGATTTTCACACACACAATATGAGGCTAAACGTCTAAAGACAGTAGAATAAGATTTAAAAAGAAAAAAATGCTCCTCAAATAATTTGAAACTTGGCTTGCTGTTGGGGGACGGGATTCAAGAAAGATCCTTAGGCCTTGTTTGGTTGAGACCCCAAAACCCATCAAAAAATACTCTCATCAATATTTAATATTTATTTCATATCATACACAGAGTTAAATATTAAAAATCAATTTTATTTTATATCTTACATAAATTTCAACCTTGTTTCACATCCTATACATATTTCATATCTAACACAATCCTTGATAATAAAATATCTTTATTTCATATCATAATATTAAAATAATTTTTATTTTCTCTCTATCTCAAAAAAACAGAAAACATCTTAAAATTGTACTCCAACCATGTGGCCTTAGAGTATCTACTCTAACCAATGAGCCAGTGCCACACTATTATTCAAGGAAGGTCCTTTTATAATTTTTTTAACAATTACAAATGAAAAATGTTGCATTGTTATATATGTAATGCTCACAATATGTATGAATTCGTTTGAAACTACATATAATATTTTTCAAGCAAAATTGAACCCAGTTTTGAAAAAGTATACTAAACTCGAATTGAACTTGGAATATTGTTCTAGCCAAGCTTTGCTACTATTGCCTTAATTCAAACTTTTCAATTTGATTTTAATCCAACTCAGTTTCTATTATTTTTAGTTTTTCTTGCATACCTCTCACTAAGATTTTGAAATTTAGCTATCTTGATCACACCCTCGTCTGGAGTTTCTAAAATACATCGTCTCTCCATAATATGAAAAATTTGTACATAGCAAACATATTGGGTTATGGACTACCATGTTCTTTTCCACATTCATCTACAGGTTGATTCGTTTTGTCTCTCATGTAATTATTTTTGTGCTACATGATATTTACATTGCACTAATGTATAACTATATTGAAGTGTAATGATCACGAAACAATCTCTTTATTTAATGAACTTCTTGGTTTCCTATACTTTATTGGCCTTCCACTTAACCATGCTGTCATGTACCACTTTCATGACATATCATGTACTAATCATAGATGCTACCAATGTCATTTGGTTAATTATAGGTTAAATAGTATTGCCCCCCTTGTTTGCATTTATGTTTATATAGGTCCTTTTAATTTTTAAATTAAGCAGATTAATCCATCAGTTTGAGTAAAATTTTAGGTGAGTTTTTTTTTTTGCAATGGACATTACGTCTATATGTAACAAAGCAAAGCTATAAAAATAGTTATCTCAATAGCAAAGTTGGATGTGGAGCACCATCGAAAAATTATTGCTATTGAAAAAACAATGAAAATAGTTGTTTTTTTTGCTCTATAAATAACCTTTATTATTGAAAAGAATCTATTTGCACTTTTACTCGAATTGGTAAACCAGTCATCTTGCTTTGTAAACTAAAGAGACTTATTTGCATTTAGCTGTAAGGATATAGTAATGTTATTTCATTATATTGAATTTTCGTTTGGTTATCTTAGACTTGAATTTTTTCTTCTATGGTTACTCTATTAGGTTAACATATTGTTGCCGGGTCCTAAGTCCCGAATGAGAAAAATGGAAGGTTGTGTTAGGTAGTCGACAGCTAGCGTAAAATTTGTCGAATCAATCATGTCTCACGGGAAGTATTTTGGAGAGTTTTAAAAAAAAAGAAATTTGCACTGCTTATATTCAAGTTATTAAAGACATATAAAAGGAGTTATTACCTGTGTTCGGACACAAGGAGGTTTAGTTAAGAATTTTTTTATTACAGTTGGATTACACTAAGGCTCAACTTTAAGTTTGTATTTTTTTGCTTTGGTTATGAAAGTTTTGACTGGACATATTCAAGATGAGGTGTTTTGATATACACTCTTCACATATGATATTGTTTTTATTGATAAAACTAAAAAGAGAGTGAAAGAGAAACTCTAGCTTTGAAAGAATACTTTAAAATCTAAAGGTTTTCGCCTTAGCAGATCAAAAATTGAATATATGATGTGCATATTTAGTCAAAAAATATTTATATTGGTGATGTGATAATTAATGATCAAATTATTAAGAAGAGAGCTTTTTAGATACTTTGAATCAATCATACAAAATGATAATAAAATTCATAATAATGTTATTAACAGTATTTAAGTATGATGAATAAAATGGAGAAATAGTTCAGGTGTATTGTGTGATAGAAAATTTCATATAGGCTTAAGGATAAATTTTCTAAAACTGTAGTAAGGTCAACGATGATATATGATACTGAACGCTGGCTTACAAATAAGAAATATACAAATAAAATAAGTGTTGAAATGAGAATGTTAGGATAGATGTATGTGTATACACGAAAGGATAGAATAAAAAATGAGTATATCTGTGAGAAAGTTGGAGTTGCATTAATTGAGGATAAACTTACAAAAAGTCGGCTTAGATAGTTTGGATATTGTTGACGTAGGATGCGGGGATCCCAGGAAACACCAAAGAGAGAGAGTTCCGGGAGACGGCGGCGCGCAAAGGAGGTGAGCCTGTTAACGGAGGCTCAAGGAGAAGATTAGTTCAAAGCAATCAGAAAAGCACACGGAGATTTAAGGTGGTTCAGGGAGGAAATCCCCTACGTCCACCGGTCGATCAGCGAAGAAGTTTCACTAATAGGAAAAGGATAGCCCTGAAGGCCGTACAATGTGTTGAGAAGAGGAGAGGAAGAAGAAGAAGAAGAAGAAGAAGAAAGGAGTTCATCAGTTGGGGTCCTGATACAATGAAAACTGTTCTGGAGAGAGAGAGTTCTCTTTTCTTGTGTGTATCTGTATGGGTCTAGATGTCTCTCTTTCCCCTTATCTCTCTCCTTTTCTCTTTTGCCCCCTTTTTCCCCTTTTTTTACTGGAGAACTGTTCAGCGATATTTATAGCCGGCGGGAAGGTGTAGCTTTACCCTGATTTTCCGGAGGAAAGGTGATGGATGAGCTCCAAGCGCCGCTTATCTGTCACTGGAGAGATTTGCCGCTCGTACGAGAAAAATGACATCTTTTAATGCTGGTACTTCTTCTGGGAAAGAACGTCTGTACGGAGATCGGCGGGGTTAGGTGAAATTGATTGTGACAAGCGTTATCTCGTGCCCGAGGTTACGAGGGTTAATCCTGGATCGTCGTGGACGATGGTTGGCTGAACCCTCGTGCCCGATGTTTGACCTGGGTCAAGAGTCCTGCAAAACCTGAAGCTGAGTCAGCCAATCAATCAAATAAGTACAGGCCTGTCAAGCGCCACGTGTTCGGCCAGGATGCAGCGTAGGAACCACGTGTTAACAGATATATAAATCGTTGGTCGATTGTAGTTTCAGTTAGAAAAATTGAGTTATTGGATTTTGCCCATGTACAAAGAGGAGGGAGACCAAAGAAGACAAGACAATAAACTATAAAAAGTGATCTTACTCACTTAGACCTAGATAAGGATTTATTAATTGATATAGCATAATGAAAATAAAGGATTCATGTAGTTGACTCCACCTAGTGGGATTAAGGTTTGGTTGTTGTTGTGGTTACTATTTCGTTGCTGCATTTTTTCAAAATCATGTGAACCACATTGTGTTATACATAGCTTTACTTCCTTTTTCTATTGATAAAGTAGTTTGCCAATCCCTTTTTATGCATTGGAAAATAGAAATAAAAACTACAACAACAACAACTGCCAAGCCTTTTTCCCATTAGGCGGGGGATCGACTGTGTGATTCTTTGTTTCCATTACATTGTATTAACTAACAACTCCCAATTTAGCTTCAGGTAGCTAAGATTGTTTTTTGTAGTATCTTGTCATGTCTATAAAATAGAAATTAAAACTAACGCTTATAAATTATTTTTCTAAATATTATTAATTTCAAGATAACAATAATGATAAAAGTATATTTAGAGAACAATAGGCTTAAAGTTTCTCATGAATAATTAAAGCTTCAAAATAGCAGTAACTAGATTATTTATCATGTTGCATTCTTGATGCTGGAAAAATTGTAGATGAATATAAGAATTTGAAATCAATAACTTCAAAGATAAATAAATCTTAAATAAGCAAAAATATCTTCTAAATTTGATTTTGTAATAAATCGAATAATTTTAGATTCTATAAATTTGTTTAATTTGAAAGTTAAATTAATTTGATTCAATGCTTAATAATAATTTACTGATTTTAGGTTACAACATCAATTTGTTTGGATCTGGAGGTTTAGTTCAACTAAATTTGATTTTCTCAAAATTTAGGTTGGTTAAGGGCAGCACAGCAATAGGTGGATTGCTATTCTTGTACTGTGCATATGAATTGAATCAGAAGCAAACAATGCCCTCTTTGTTATTGAATTAACTTTGATATAAATATGGTATTTCTCCAACAATCCCGAGTTTGGAAGCTTTGCCAAGAGGCTAGCTAACCAACGGTGTATTGGAGACAACAAACGTTAATTAATATAATTGCCTATGGCGAAAACATGGATTAAAGGCTAAAGGCTTAAAGTAATAAAGGCATGGACTGCTCTACATTCAGCCATGCCTCGTTGTGGACTTCTAAAGTCTAGTAGCGAATCTGCCTATCACCTTTTGCCTATAATGAGGAATAACTGAGCTAATAGCTACGATTTGATCATTACACAGAAAAAAAACAAGGATCTGAGCTCAACTTCTTTCAGTTTAGATCAGCTAGTTATCGAGTTTATGGCGCCTCCCATCAGCCAAACAAGTAAAAGATGGTGTCATAATTTACTCGTTACTCCCCACATTTTTCTTTCAACATGTGTTAGTTTTGAGACAGGGGGAGAAGAGCAGGGATAATTGTAGCAGAAAGGACAACTGCTTTCGAATCTATCTCTTTCTTACCGAAATGAACATCCAGCAAGTTCAAAAGTTTGTACAGAAAAAGGAGACTTAATCTCACAAAACTTTAATTTGTCGAATTTCACACTTAAGTCTTTAAAAATAGGATATGAGGGTAAAGCCTTCCAAGAAGGTATCCATTCAAGTAATATTTTCTCTAACTCTATAACTGTAGTTCCCTCAATTGGAGCAGTTAATTAATCTCAATGAACAAATAATTTAAATTGAAAGTAATTACGCATAAGTAATCTAAATTCATAAATTACATGCCTTTATTAAAGGATTGAATTTAATGAGGTCAAATCTTTGATTGAGGCACTAAAACTATGGAAGGAGAGAAACAGAAGTCCAACAATGTTGTAGTGAAGAAGATGAGGATCAATTGACAATTTGAAGAAGAGATATAGTATAATGCTACAGATGTATGGGCTTCTCCATTGTGCACATCGGCTGATAAGCAATGGCCTTCAAAGGGATGCGCACTGTAGTGATCAAAGGGGATGGTGTGAGGAAGAAAACACCAATGTTCTTATATCACTCTATAAGCTCACGGAAGAAGTGGTGCTGATTGGAAGCATTGATGGGCGATGATGATGAAGAGGAGACGATGGTGATGAAGTAGTGACAACAATGATTGAGTGCAGTTAAAAGTGTGGAAAAGATGACGACTAGGTTTTTGGAGGAACTCTACTTTTCAAAGTTAAGTTTCCATCGCTATTCCCTTCCACTTTGACAAGCCCAATTTGAAGTTAGATCTTACTTTAACTCAATTTCATTGATCATGACATTAATGTGAATGCTAAAATACATTTTTGTTTTTTGTAGATGGGGCTAATCCTATCTAAGAAAAATACAGATATGCGTCTAAACCACCTATTACAAATAAATAAATTCATTAAGTAAATAAGTAAAAATATTTGACTAGTTTAGACCTTAACAAACTATGTAAATAACAAAATAAAATAAATAGCATCGTGGTGTAAGATTTGATTTGGGCCATCGATTCTTAGAATGTCCTCATCAATCTCCTTTCACTAATCCCCATTTTTTATTTCTCTCTTCTATATAATTTTTTTAGGTTGTTCAAGATCCCATTTATGATCTTCGTATATTTAAACAATTAAATCTCTTTGTACTTTCATTCCTATCTATTTATCTTAGGAGGTTCTCCACTTTGCCTTAATTATGACACTAATGTGGTTAAGATTGATTTCATAAATTTTGCTTTGCAAAAGTATTGTGATCTATCCTTATTTCAACACTCTCCTTCTCTCTTCCCGAACTTGTGAGCATTCATATAGTTTAGTTTGGGAAAAGGTCCATGGGCTTTGCTGGGAGGTTGAAAATTGTTTTTTCTTTTTTAAAAGTTGGTCGAGGCTTATATATTAAAGAGAGTCAAGCTACAAAGATTATATAAGACAACCCAATTTAGTATAGGGAAAAGAATACATAATGAAGGCATACATTGCCCAAACAAAAATGACAATTAAGTATACAAAAATGTGCTCAATTGTATCACAAAGTGACAATACGGTGGTCAACAAGGCCATTACTTGTAATTTCCCTCGTTAGGTTCTGAATCTTCTGATGCAACCACCATTATCCTTATTTGATTAGATTTAGTTATAGTGTTTTTACATGAAGTTCAATTTGAAATTTACTTCTAATTTGCACCTCAAAGGGCGGTGTGTGCCAACCGATATAGTTGGTATGATTTGATGATTGTAGCAAACCTTGTATTGACCTCCTAAGTAGTGTCAATTGTAGGTGTCTGAGCATAATTCACCTTTAAGCAACCATGTGACCCCTAGAATTTCTTATGCAGACATCTTCAACTACAAGTAATGGGAGGGCTACTATGAAGGAATGGATGATAGGATGGATAGCATACAATATACAATATGGGTTGAAGTGCGTAAATTTAACTTTCAATCTACCCATGCAAATCATTAAAAAAGTCAGTAAAGTTCATGAGAGTGCCTACTCCCCCACCTAGCAAACCCTTTCTAGGATTCCCCAAAACTATTGACACATTTTACTTAGTGGCTTTTGAAACTTAGCTAAGCCTTGCACTCAATTCCTTAACTAAAGATTTAAATCACCTAACACAAATCATGAGTTTCTCCAAAAGCTTGTTGGAAAGTTACAAAATTTAAACAATATTGAAACAAATATCATAGTTACCTATTGTGCGCGATGAAGATCTCTTTTGTTTAAGGAAAGTATATGTTTATGAACCCTACAGTTCTACTTGAATCTTTGATTTGATCTATATTGCTCTTAGGCTTGTTATGTTTGAAGGTTTTTCTAAGGTTGAAAGAGAAGATGCTAAAAGAAGTGAGACTATAGATGATATCACAGGAAAGCTCAAGACTCAAGAATAACTTAGAATATTTAAGGTTCTAAACTAGGGTGTCTTGAAGGGTAATTATAATATTAAAATCCAGAAAGAATACTCTGGAAGTATCATTTCAAAACTATTTGTTAATGGCTATTTGAGCTTATACCATAGGATTTCAGTATGTCTCAGAAATTATCATACTAAGCTGACCAAAAATTTGAAATTGGGAGCTCAAATCCATGTGGGAAATCAAATTAAACATTTATGGAACGCCAGAAGGTCTGATTAATGATGAAAATATTCAAATTATTTGGTTACTTCAATAAAATGTTAAGGCCAAAATCATGTTTCAAACTTGAATTGGTGTAGACATCTGCAGAAAAATTTGTCATCAATTTGAATTTGAATTGTAGAAAGAAACAAGAATAGGAAAAATTCATGTGTTTTGAAAGATGTGGACGTCTAGTTTCTGTTGGCCAAAAAAATTGACATTATTTGGATTTTTAGTCAACAGTTATGGGCTGTGAAGTTAGACCAACATTAGTCTACAACAGGGACGCCTGAGATAACTTCTTATGCTGGTGATAATTGGAAGACTCAAAGTATAAAAATGTATTTTATTAGATTGTGATGAACTATAGTTTCAAATGAATCATCAAGAATTTTGAAGTTCTATAAAGAAGAAAAAGTAAAATATTATAGCTGAAAATAAATATTGAGTAGGTATGATTGGGTAAAGGAAGACTGTATAAATTAGAACAAAGTTGAAAATGTACTTAGGTAATATTTTAGCATATTGCATCTCGGTGAAGACTAGAAAGTGTTGCCAATGGTTTTATAATATGTAATATTTCTTCATTATTCCAATATAATGTCCTTGCCATCAATCGTGTGTTACTTTATCTTGTTTTCATGTTTTATCTCTTCAGTAGGCATTCATGGTATCTATCAAAATACTTAGTCGAAATTATTAGCAATTAAGTCTGTTATCATTAAATCTAGAACTAGACATCTTAGTTAAAATCTTGGACTGACAAATTCTGCTGTTATAATTCCTATCTTCTTGTTGCAAGCACTTTATGTCATCTTGAGATGTCTTGAAGAGTAGTGATTGTAGTTTAATGATCAAAGTGGTTAGAATGACAAGCAATGTTGATGAATTTATAACATTGTTTGGTTTTTTGTCAACATTTGGATTCTTTCACACTGAGTTATTTGAATTCTCTGTACATGATCCTAAACTGGAAAGGATTATGTTTTAAGGTTTAACTTGCTGGTAATATAATTGTTAAAATTTTGTCATTTTAAGTTGTTTCATTTATCTTTCTATTGATGAATTTAAAAATGTTTGTAGGTAATGGTAATTGACTACAAACTTACATACCCTAGTGGAACTGCAACAGCTTTGTTGATCAATAGTTTTCACACCAACGCTGGAGCTGAGCTTGCTGGGTATAAAATGTGGCCTTTTGTTACTTTTTCCTTACTGTTTGGGATTTTTTGTGTTTTGTTGGGTAACTCTGTACCTTTTCGATATTTTATGTCAAATATTTTTGTTAATGACTATTATTTAATATTTTTACTTTAATATTAAAATAAAATTATAATTATACTCCCCTCTGTTAGTTCATCTTTTTGCCTCTCTACCTTTGTAATGGGTACCTGGCTTCTACCTTCAGCAACATCAAAGTTGGGGGTGGTGAGCTGGTGGTGGGACTATTGTTCTTCGCCTTTAGGCTGCCGCACGTTGCACGCAATTGCTTGCTTTCATTTGTTTAATCTTTGGCGACTTCACAAAACATTGTTGTAGAACTTTTGGAATCATGCTAGAAGAAGTCAAAAATCTCACACTTAACATATGCGTTCTTTGCTTGGGTTATTCCATATCAGTTTAGTTGGTTGGCTAGTGACCCTTTGCCTTTATAAGTAACAAGTCAGTTTATATATTTTCAGAAATTGTCTTTATAAGTAACAAGTCAGTTTAGTCGGTTGATTTCTAGACTTAACATATGTTGTAGAACTCATTTATATATTGCTAAAATGTCAATTTATGATGGTTCAAAGTGGAACTTGATATAGAGAGGTTAAAATGATTTACAATGAGACGAAATCTTGCTAAAGCTCAAAGAGAAGTTAGAGGAGATGTCTATCTCCATTAATAGATGGATAGGGTAAATAAATGCCTTGGCTTCCAGAAGGGTTCGCACATGTGGCCCTTAGCCTCACCATAATCTTGTTCAATATGGTCACTAGTCTCAAGGTGATCTAGTTCAACACTTGGTACCACCTTCAAGAGCTACACCTGATAATGACTTTGAGGATGATGTGTATTATACAAAAAAGCGTATTACAACTACCCTCATCATATGTGGATCAACCATCTTATGGATGGTCCAACTAGGAAACGCCATCAAAATAATTCTAGGTGGGGAGTTCCCAATTTTGATTATGATTTCCGGTTTATGAATCAAGATATTCACTAGGATAGGCTACAACACGTACCTTCTTTGCAACCGCTACTTTGTTGGGGTTATTGTCTTGACACTACACCTACCTTCTTTGATTGAGAAGCTGATTGCTTGAGACTGATGGTGGTCGCTATTGATGATGATCTCACTTGCAGAGTAAACACTGTTCCTCCCACATTTGATGGTTGTCTCGATTCTAACGTGTTCATTGACTAAATGATTGATATGGACTAATACTTTGGTTGTCTGCCCATGTTGGATGGTAACCAAGTCCAACTTTTCATTATGAAATTAATCAAGCATTCTAAGACATACTTGGTTAATGAAAAAGTATAGTGTTAGAAGACTAGACATCTACTCTATAGAAGCTGGGAGGAGATGAAAGAGGTATTGAAATTTAAACATCTTCACCACACTTCCATGACAATCTCCTAGATGAGTTGTCCCATATTAAGCAAGGTAACTCTAGTGTTGATGATTGTATGAATTAGTTTGATAAGCTAGATTAGGTCAAGCTTTTGACCTAACATCAGGCAAGAGATGACTCCTAATTGTACGCTTTAAGAGAATCATTCCAATGTGCTCTAAACTTAGAGCAATATTTAATGATTTATTTATCAGAGATACCTCATGAGGACCCAGTCAAGCTCCGTCTCTTTTTACTTGCATAGTGGTAGTATTGCTGCTACCCTTGGCAATGGTTAGAAGGTATGAATGGCTTTACCATCCTCCAAGTTTTTTGGTGTCACATGCTTTGCATGTTGGAAGTCCAGGCACTACATGAATCAATTCTCATAGCAGAACCTACATATGGTGGAGGGAAAGACTAGTGAACATCACGATGACCACAGTGAATAGTTAGCGTGAATCCCTCTAGTGATGAGAGTGATGCAGAGAATGCTTTGCAAGCTCCACGCAAAGCTGTGATACATTATGTTAGCAGCTCCACAACCCGATGCTAATTAAAGAATAGTTATCTTTCATACTTCAAGTATGGAGATAAGGCATGCAAGTTCATTATAAACAGTGGGAGTTGCATGCATGTTATTATTATTTTTGCATTGAGACACATAAAGCTATCACTTAAGGTACACATCCATTGCCATATCATGTGACCTTGGTATACAAGACCTCGATTTCAGTTATGCAACGATGTAAGGTCCCTGTCAAGTTAGGGGTGACTATACTTATAATTTTGGTGTGACGCCTTATCGATGATGGGCAACCATATCTTGTTAAGATAATCATGGCTATATGTCCTGCAAGTCATATATTTTCAAGACCTATAACTTTGGGTGGAAAGGAAATAAAATTATCTTGAATCGAGTGAAAACCAAGGTTCCTTTAGCTAGGAAAGCCAAGGAGTTCTTTGCCTCGATTGAAAAGTTGTTGCACTTCCTAAGCTCTCATTAATTTGATTGGAGAGTTAGGACAGTGAGGTTATATATGTTTTGGTGGTGCGTGAATCTACCCAAGTGGTAGAAGTGCCGATTAAGGTTTTCATAGATCTGTTCCCTGCTAGATGAATTCCAAGACATGTCTTGCTGAATTACCTTATAAGCTACCCTTTACAAGGAGCATTTAGCATGCTATTGATTTCACCCGAAGTTCATCCTCATCGAATTTACCATATTATTGATGAATCTAATTGAGCATGTAGAGCTACAACACCAAGTCCAAGAATGGCTCTGCAAAGGATTTTTCTTGTGTCTGGCCCATGTGCATTGCCAACACTACCTAAATCTAAGAATGATGGTAGCTAGAGAATGTGCTTGGATAATTGAGTAATAAATAGGATCACCGTAAGGTATAGCTTTGTTATATCTAGGTTGGATGACTGCACATGATAAAATTGTTGGTGCTATCATCTCCTCTAAGTTAACTTAAGAAGTGAAAATTATCAGATACATATGATAAACGGAGATGAATGATTGACTAAATTTAAAATAAAGTAAGGCTTATATGAATGGTTGGTCATGTCATTCAACCTTTCAAGTGTATCAAGTGCCTTCATTAGAGTGATTTCATATGCTACGTCTATTCTGTCAGTTATTTCAACGTAACATTTTAATTATATGTAATGAATTCAAGATTTGAGAGGACAACCTATCTCACCTTTGTCAAGAGCTCAAGATACTCAGGAGAGAGCATCTTTGCTTAAACCTCAAGAAGTGTGAATTCTTAACTTCATTTTTATTTGTCCAATATTTTGAGATAGCTTGTTATGCCTCGGGCGTTAGTATTGGTGGGTTACTTCGCTGAAAGCATGATCCCATTGCTCACTTCAGCTAGAAGTTGAATGAGGTCCGATAGAGATTCAATTCATGATTGAGAATTCTATGCAGTGGTACAAACACTTCCTTATTGGAGGCATTATTTGTTGAAACATGAATTTGTACTTTGTTTCGATCATCACCCGCTACAATATCTTAGTGCTGACAAGAAGCTGATTGCAAGATACACCAAATGCATTGTGTGGGATGACCACATTGTTGCATATCATGGATTGCATGCATGGGAGATTTTGATAAGGTGGTGCCACAATACCCCTCGTGTCCAGATTTTATGGAGATATACACCCACTTGACTAAGAAACCTACTACTATTTGTTTTGATGCATTCATCTATGGATTCTTGGTTCTCCCTTGAGGAATTTCTAATAGATGAGTTGCACTTTAGAGTCTGGATAGGCATTTCGGAAGCAGTAAGACAGTTGAAGTGGCCAAGATTGGTTCTACTGGTTGAAAAAATAAAGGGGACATCAAGAACGTGGTTTCTTAATGTAACGTGTATCAAACAAAAAAGAGTATTGGGAGGCATAATGGCCTTAATGCACTGTTACTTGTGCATCAACTGACCACGTGAAAATCTCAGCATGGGCATTTTCCCCAGGCATACCTTGCACAGTGTGAATGCACAGTTCTATTGTGGTAGTAGTAGTTTGGTTCATGACTATGTTATGTTGTGAGTCATGTACTTTTAAGTAGTAACACTGGTTTGGTTCATGTACTTGTTTGGTTTCCTGTTGTTAGTTATGTTGTTTCTATTGAGTTGTGATGTATGGGAGGGCATATTATATCATTATGTATTTAGGGTAATGTTATATGTATTTTGTGAACCTTTATTGTGGATGATCATATGGAGAAGTTTGGAGGAAGATAGTGGTTGATCGAACCATGCATAGGATTTTCCTTTCGTGATTGCACCGCACAAAGACTGATTGGACCATACTTCGGATAGACCATCTCAATTGGAATTTCTAGAGATAGAATCATGGAATCCCTAATTGTAAGTCAAATATTTAAAACAATTATTGATTCTTCATGATAAAATTTCTTACAATAAGAAATATGGAGTAAAGCTGGTTGATCTTAAGGACTGAATGAGGCACGTTTAATGTCTAGTGTGGATGGTCTTATCCAGCCCATGCAGTGCTTGTTAATCTTATATATTTTGCACAGACTCTAATGGCAAAAATTTCAAAGTTCTTTATGGATGTGTGACAAAGAATGGTCCAAAAATGGCAATGTTACCAAGTAGGAGCAGATGTGTAACAAATTTCATTACTTCATGCCAAATGGCATGTATTGGTTGCCTGTCCAAGCATGGTCTTATTTTTTGATGTGGATTTTTTGAGTTCTAAGATGGTTAATGTTTCCTAATGGATTCTTTACGGTGGACAGCCTATGAAGCACGGACACTTCAAGAACTACGCCGTGTCCGTGTCGGACATACGGACACTCGGGGACACGCGAGGACACGCGAGGACACCGTATCGGACACGCCACGTGGCGTGTCCTAATAAAATAATATTAAAAAACTTTAAGGACACTTCTTGGACACGCGAGGATACTTTGGGACACGTTAGGACACTTCTGAGATACAGGACACTTCTAGGATACATAAGATAGAATTGTCTATATTTAATATTAATATTAAATTTATTTATTAATATTATATATTTTTAATAAAATTTATGGATATATCTATCTCATTTTTTTTATTATCGTTAAAATTTTATTTAATAAAACAAAAAACCTTTCCTTATTATTGTTAAAATTTTACCTAATATAAGTCAAAATTTTAAGTCAACCAAGTTAAATTAAATTTATTCCTCTTTTATTGCCCTTAAGCCTTATGAAAATGAACCAATCACAAAAAGTTTAGAACTCCGGCTTCACCTTTATTTTTTTTCATCAACACCGAGAGCTCTTACTTTCTCTTATTATTGTGCTCACTGTGATTGTCCTAATAAGCAAAATTGTATTTTCTTTTATTCAAAGTGAACTCTAAATTTATATCTCAAATATTTTTAATGCGACGGTGTTTGTTCTCGAGTTCTCATCTTAATTTTATGAGACTTTAGTGCTACTTACAAGTTTTTTATACTTAAAAATTTAAGTTTGTATTATATTATATATATATATATTTAAGTATAAATTTTTAATTTTATAATTATATTTGACGTGTCATGCCGTGTCCGTGTCCTATATTTTAGAAAATTGTCGTGTCGTCGTGTCGTGTCGTCGTGTCGTGTCGTGTCCCGTCTCACCGTGTCGTGTCCGTGCTTTATGACCACTTTTACATTAGCATTAGGTAAAATTTAAACTTCCTATTGTCTTGAATCATTTGAACTTAATTTATGTTGCATAGAGAATGTTTTCTTTTACTAACAGAACTCATATATTGAAATATTTTTTTTAACAGGAAGCAAGTTCGTTGCCTTGGGAAATACCTCAGCATTAGCTTCTTATGGAGCTGCTTTAAGTGGTTTTTTAGTGGCGTTGGTGATTCATGTGGATTTGATAATTTTCCTACGTTAGGCCTTACTGCTTTTAAGAATACGTAAGGCTTCTTCGTAGGATTATCTTCTTTGTTTATTTTATAATACAAACGATGGTACACAATCTTTGAATCTTTTGTTTCCTGCATTATCATCATTGGTTGTAGCCTTTAAATTAAAATTCAAATATATTACATTTACTTTGCTTGACATTCTATCTTATGTTTGATCATTTGTTGAATTTTGCTGTGTCGTAATTGATCATTGTCATATTATCACATTACCCCTGTCTAGCATTTACCATAAATCTAAGATATTATTGTTTTATCAGGTAATATATTTAATATTTATTTGAATTATGATTTTATTATGAGAAACAATTGTGAGACTTGTGCCAATCTCATTATCTGAAACTGTTCATTTACTTCTTTTTTTGGGATATTTCATTTCTAATTTATTGTTTATGCTTTTCTTGGGATTTCATATTGTTGAACCCTCGTTAAGAAAGCCATTGCATAAACCTGCATCTTTGAACATTAATAATTGTGTTTGATATTTTTGTTCTTGCTTACTTTCTTGCTTGTTTGCAGGTTCTATTTTGACTTTAGCTCTACATATATTGGTTGCGGTCTTATTTGTCCTCACATTGTTAACTGCTCTGTTCTTTTGGGGGCCATCATATCTTGGGGATTTCTTTGGCCGTTTATTAGTCAGCATGCTGGGGATTGGTATCCAGACAATCTAGGAAGCAATGATTTTAAAGGACTTTACGGTTACAAGGTATAAATATATCAATTTCCACGATTAAAATTTAAATTTAGTGATGCTGTTTAATTATTTATGAAAGCATCCCCCCTTCTCAGAACCAAAATAGATATGTAATTGATTTCGGTGTTTATAACAATATTGTTTCCTTTAAGACTTGTTTTTTCATTAACCATTCTCACAATTTTAATTTTTGTTCAGCTAGTTATAATAGGTTAAATGATGTATTTCACATTTTAGTTTTCTCTGAATAAATATTTTATATGATTGTTTTGTTGCTACTGTGATAGCAATAGCAACAACTACAACAAAGCTTTGATCCCAAACTTCTTGTGGTCAACTGCATCTGCATGGATTACTCCTTTATTCAGCTTTATTGAAAGCATTGCTCTTTGTTTTTTGAAATACGCCGTAGGCCTTTAGCATTAAACTACAAAGTCAATAAACAAAAATTGCATCATCCAATATCACCTTTGAGGATGTTGAAAATTCATTAAGGAGGGGCACACCCCCTCTCCTAGCAAAAATTATTTTATGTAGATATGGTAGGGACACCATGATCAACCATCGATTTATTTATAACAGACTTTATCACCAACGGTTGAGATCTAGCTACACTGCTTCGATCTGGATCAACTGATAGTCAGGACAGGTTTGGAAAGATGGATACAAAGAATTGCTGACTTGGCGGATTGGAAATCTCCCAATTCATTCTGATTGATGGGAGATTTTATTTTGGGCTGATTTTATTTTCTGTATTTATTTTGTATTAGTTTCTATTTCTGTGATTGTTATTTTAGGCATGTCTATTTTCTCATTTATGTGAGGGAATTGTTGCATTATGTTAGTTCATGGATACTGCGTTTATATGGAAGTTTATATAAACGCCTCCTTGTTATCTTTATTTTTGTAATACTGAATGAAAATTATTGTCTTCTCTCTTAGGATTATTTGATTCTAGAATAAAGCGATTTCGGGTGAAGAAGGCCTTGGGCCTTGGGTGAGAATCTCTAAAGCACACTCTCTTAAGCTCGTCCCCTCTGAGTTCGATTACATTCATCTTCCACCTCTCTCAGCATTTGTTTTGTTTCACATTTTTATCCACTTAATCATATCTCCGGAAATTGAATGTACTGCATACATCATAGACTTCCTGTTCTTCATTCGAGTTACTGCCAAGCTCTAGCTAATCGTCCGTTGGTTCATTTGTGCTGCTCTTGATCCCGAGCGATTACTATAAGACCTTGGGCCTCGCTCGCTAGCTCGCGCGTCTGCATCCCACTTGTCAGCATGTGCACCTACACCTAATTCACCATCCCGCGCGCCTGTTCCCATCTTCCAATCCATGCGCCGGTGCACCTACGCCTAATTCACCGTCCCACTCTCCTGCGCCCAATTAACTGGCTGGCGCGCTCGCCCCTACTCGCTGACTCGCGTGCCAACGCCCACCATTCTCGCTCGGTTCCCCTCGCCCTGCGTGCTCGCTTCCCTCCGCTCTAGCTCCACGCGACCACGCGCCACTCACTAGCCCACGCAGCTTTAACTTCTCAAAAAATTGCAAATTAGTCCCGAAATTTCTTAGCTCATATCCGAATTTTAGCAAGCCTTTAACCTAGTTAAATCAATCACTCTGGATCTTTCTGCTAGTTTGAGATTTTCTTGAATTTGTTTTATTTATGTGATCTGTCATTATTAAGTGCAAATTTAATTATTATTAAATATTGTGAGAACCTATAGTCTTTTTTCTCATTTTTTATTTATTGAAAACTGAATTGAGCCGTAATCTGGGTGAGTAATTTTTCATTTACTTTCGATTTATTAAAAATTTGAAAGAATCAGTTTTTGCGGGTTTGATAAATTTCTTAGTCAACATAAAATTAAATATTGAAATTTTCATATTAATTTGTGGTTATTTTGCTATATAGAATTTGCTGATATGTAAAATTGTTTTAACATTCACTTGCCATCATCAAATTTGGTATCAGAGCTTTAGGTTAGGTTATGGCATATTTGTATTTGCATTAATCAGCTCATATTTATTTATTTTATTGCATGCGCACTTGTTCTAGTTCTGAATATTTTATTTCTGACCCACAAACCAACCGGTGGCATGGATCTCGAACTCTAAAGAGCGTTAGCTGAGATTAAGGGCTTGTTTGGTTGGAGGATGAATTTGGGCAAGGAAAGAGAAAATAATTTATTTTATAGAATTGATGGGAAAGAAATTTATTTTAATATTGGGAGGTGTGTAGGATGTGAAATAAAGTTGATTTTAAGGTTGAAATTTGTGTTGGATGTGAAATAAAGTTGATTTTTAAGGTTGAAATTTGTGTTGGATGTGAAATAAAGTTATTAAAATTTATAATAAATTTAAAATATTATTAAAATATTTTTTTGCCCATTTTTGGGCTCATGCCAAACAAGGCCTAAGGATAAATTAGATCATACGGATTGTAGGATAGATTGACTTGAGAGCCAAAATAATTAAGAAAGTAAAACCAAACAACTCAGACAAAATTATGGCCTAGAAGAGCTGAGCATAACCCTATGGGTTATCAGGCTCGAGGGACGTGAGCTAGAAAAAAATAATTGATGTGACATGAAAGTAGGGGCCCCTACCTTTGACAGTCAATTGGACCCGATTGTTTACTTAGATTGGGAAGCTGACATGGACCATTATTATGCATGATACATATCAAAAAATTGAAAGATTAGATTTACAAAGATAAAGTTCACTATGCAAGGCAAACTTTATATAAATAATGTTGAGTGAATCTCGCAACACAATAGACAAAAATCTATTGGATCGTGGGATGAGCTTAAAGCGAAATTTAGGGAGAAGTATGTTTCTATCTCATACTAATATTATCTGTTAAATCAATGGCAGAGGCTGATTCAAGAAAATATGACTGTTGCTGAATATATCGTGAAATTCGATGAATTTTTTATGCGATGTGTTCATGAGGATCTGGAAGTGACATTTTCTACATCTCGATCTGGACTTCGGGACGACATGCAATGTGAAATTATTGTGAAGCAAATCCTAATCCCGAGCAAGCTTATCAAGTTGCCCTAGATCTCGAGATGTATCAAAGGCCGATCATTTTTCGTGAAGTCGATTCGCGCTGTACAACTCTCACAAAGTCCACCTCTTTAGGAGCCAAGCCAACTAATGGCTCACTAGCTACCAGCTGCCTTCCTGCCACTAATAAAGGCAAGATTGTTGTTAGAGAGACCTCTTGTGATATCCTAGAATCTAATTTGAAGTTAAAAGAAATTGAAACAAAATTTGATTTGAAGTTTAAAAATTAAAGTTGATTTGGACTGAAAATGAAAGATTTTGGACCTATTTATAAGAGAAGGAAATAGAGGGATTAAATTACAATTTTTCCCATTAAATGGGATAAACATGTCGCTGGAACCGCCTTCGCCTCTGCCTTTCCGCATGTCGCCTGCGCTTGGAGAGAGAAAAGGATTTCTCTCTCCCTCTCGGTTTTTCTCTGCCCGCGTCCTTTTCTGTTTGTTCGTTGGTTTTTGCCGAGCTCAAGGAAGTAGCAGCAGCAGCGACGCCAGCTGCAGGAAAACAGAGAGGAGAAGGAGAAGGAAAAGAAGGAGGAGAAAAGGAAGAAGAAGAAAAAGGAGAATAAAGAAGAGAGTTCAAGCTTTGTTTAACACAATAAATCGGTAGATAATCCTTTCCCTAAAGTTGATATTGATATATTATTGTGTAGTGAAAATAAATTAATGTTGTGAGAATTTAGGAATTGTGCAATTATGTCATGTATTCTTCTAATTGCGTAAGGAGAAATAAAGGAGGGATTTCAGGCCTAGCCAAAACAGTAAATCGGTAGGTAATTCTTTTCTTAAAATTGATGGTAATTTAATATTATGTTCTGAACATAATTTAATGTTACGAGAATATATGAAATTGTGATATTGTTGAGAATTGATTAATTTGGTGGAATTTTGTAATAAATCTCTTGATTGCTTTTATTGATGTTTTGATCAAGTTGATTTCGAGCTATAAAGGAATTTCAGTAGACGTGTTTTTATGGAATATATGATGTATGATGTAAAAACTAAGCAAAATTAGGAATAGATTGATTGAAAGGATATATGAGATTAAATTGAAGATTATTTCATTAAATAAGTAGCTGTTTAGTTAAAGTGGATAGTCTGATTGGTAAATTGAAACTTTATTTAAATATGATTTATATTCTAATTTGGATTCAAATGATTGATTAGAGAAAAAGATGATATTTGAATAAGAATTAATTTTATGATTATGTATGTGAAAAGTAGAGAGATTTATATTTATTTTCATATGTGAGTTGAATAGAAAAAAAAAAGTTATATTCTTTATCTTAATATAGAAAGGAGTCTGCAACGATTTAAAAAGAGGACAAGTATGAGAATAGAAGAATGATGAGTAAGCAAAACTTACAATTGAGGTCAGATAAATGATCTTTTCATTTATTGTGATGTGGAGAAAATTATTAAAGTTTTTCCTTATATGTTATTAAAACAAGTGAAGAAATGAATGGCTGAGACTTAAGAAAGTAATTGATATCTTTTTAGTCAGTCAGTAAAACTATGTGAAATGTATTTCTATTTTATGTATGATGTTTATAACCTTTATGCTTAATTCTTAATGTGATATTGATTCTGAGTATGTTGTGCATGAAGAATATGATAATTAATATGTATATTACATTTGATATCATGCCGTTAAGATTTATGATATGAAATGTAAATATTATTAATAAGTGATGAGATGTTACAAGAAGGTCTTTGACCAAATAAAGAAAGAATATATATTTGCATTCATGATTTAAAGGCGCTGATGATTACAAAAGACAGGTTTCTCACAAGCGATCACATATGCCTAGCTCGAGCTTGATTTATGTGATTAGGCGCACGACGTCCAAGGCCTTTTGGGCTAATGAGAAAATGATTGAGGCATTTAAGGTAATTGGTTGAGAAACCTGGGGCCCAGAAATGAAATAATGGAGTTATTAAATTCTAGTAAAGACGATTATGATATTGATATTAATGTGTAATATTTAAAGTGTATTTTGCATATTGAAATTGTTATAGAAGAGGTTGATTTTATTTCCTGTTTGATTCTAATACAAGAGAAGTATTCAATTTGTATGCAGAGTTTAGTTGGTTATTATTATTTGGGATATTGTTTTATCTACTGGGTTTGTATTAACAGACTCCTGTCATTTTCGGTGGCTGGTGTGGCACTAGAAGGATCACGGAATAAGAGAAAAAAAGTTGAAGGTAATTTTTAATTGTGACATTTAAGAATTTGAGTTGGCGTCCGAATATCCGTCACACCTCTCGTAGTGGTGGTAGTCATTTTATATACTATTTCAGGTGTCAGGGAATCGACCACATGACATCTGAATGTCCCACAAAGAAGATGATCATTCTCTAGCCTATGAGGATGACCCACCTACCTATGTGACTGATGAGGTACTTGTTGACAAGTTTAAGGATCCCGGAGATGAGACTTTTGCAAATATTGGATTTGCTTATGAGTTTGAATTTTATAGTAATCCTAGAATTGGAGTTATGAGATGTGCTATGTCTCAACCCAAATAGAGTGGTGATTGGCACAAAATTTTAATCTTTCACATATACCTAAAAATTAATAAAAAAATATGCAAGATTATTATTGATAGTGAAAGTTGTGTAATATGATTGTCATAACTATTATGTCCAAAATTGGTTTAACTCCTGAGAGTCATCCCAATTCATATAAAGTATCCTAAATTAATGCCTCTTCCTTGGAGGTTACACTGCGATGCCTAGTCTCGATTCGATTCAACTCTTATCAGGACAAGATTTGATGCGATGTCTTATTAATGAAAGTTGGTAGCATCATCTTGTGTAGACTTTTTTTTTGATAGCATCATCATGCGTAGACCTTAATTGTATGATTTGGATGTCACTTCTCGAGAACGATCCAATTACTGTGTTCACCTATAAAGGTGACAAGATCATGATAAGTCCTTCTAAGGCCATTAGTAAGAAAGAAGTTTCAAGCAAAAAAGAGGCCTCAAAGAAGAAAGACATACATTTATTTAGCGCTTGAAAGTTTGAGAAGGAAGTGGATAAAACTTCCTTAATTTGGGTGGTTGTTAAGGAAGTGAAGGAAGGTGATCCGGTTGAACCCTCACCCGAAGCAATTCCTATATTTAAGAAATTTGCTAACTTGTTCTCAAATGATCTTTCTGATCGTTCCCCCCTCCCCCGATGCGTGATATCCAACATGTGATTGATCTCGTGCCTAGGGCAAAGTTGCTGAATTTTTCACTCACTTGAATCCCACTAAACATATGGATCTAAGAAAGCAAGTAGATGAACTACTCCAAAAAGGATTCATCCGAGGGAACCTTAGCCATTGTGTTGTTCTAACGCTTCTGACTCTGAAGAAAGACAGATCTTGGAGAATGTGCATAGATAGTCGCTTCATCAACAAAATCACGATCAAATATCATTTTCCCATCCTTGGCCTGGATGATATGCTTGATATAATGGTTGGAGTTACTATCTTCTCAAAGATCGATGTTAAAAGTGACTATCATTAAATTCGCATTTGCCTTCAGGGTTGAATGAAAGTTAACCTTCAAGATGAATGGATGACTTATACAAGTGGTTGGTGATGACCTTTACCCAATGCTCTTAGCACCTTCATGAGGCTGATGACATAAGTCTTGTGACCATTTATTGACATCTTTGTCTTGATTTATTTCAATGACATTTTGATCTATAGCAGGATTAGGGAAGATCGTATTATACATTTATCTCAAATCTATCAAGCTCTAAATAAATGTATTAGGGATTAGGGATGACTTATCCCGGAGAGTTTGTTCAAGCAAGAATGGCTATTGCATGCCTTTGTGGGAAGCCTCAATGATATCCTTGTCGAGAATGTGAGGAGATGGGATTTCGTCATTCTTCCTCGCATTTATGACAATGAGGAGGTACCTTCGGGGACGAGCATTGCATCATCTGGCAAAGAGATAGAGTCGGATCGAGCGTTGTTCCTTCCTCCGCCAGGAATACTAGGTCGAGTGCAAGGAGCTTGGATCCCAGAGCAGAGAAGAGAGGGAGGAGACTGCTCCAGCCTCCCTCAATGAGAATGGTGATCATCTTCCTTTGATCCATCTTCTATCAATAAGGTTTTGTGTGGAGGGGCCTTCCATGGGTTTGGAGGAGCCACTAGTAGATCTTGAAGTCGAGACTTTGCCATTGGGCGAAACAATAGACTGTCTCGACTAAGGGGATTTGAATGCTACAGGGGAAGGGCGAGGGATGACGAAGGGAGACCTCCCCACTGAAGGGGGAGCACAGGGGGGCGACGACATCTAGTCGTAACCTCCTGTCGAGGAGCAAGGGGAACAAGGCGATGACACTGGGCCCTTTCAGAGGAGGATCACTGACAGATGGCAACCAATCAGATGGTGAAGACGACTACGCCTCTCATCGCTGATTCCATCGCTAGCTGATAGCCCCCAGGTTTGAACAACAGATCAAGTCAGACGATAGCTGAAGTCAAATTTAGGTGTGTTTGTCTCATTGTCAAGAGGCCAGCGACTATCCCTTGATGCCAAGAGCTGCTTATTGCATTAGAGAAGTGTTGGTAACCAAGGCTTTTTCCAGGAATCATCAACTAGCAAGAAAAAGAAAACGAAAAAAAAAGTTCATTAAGAGCACATTCTTTATTGATTAGAATTATACTAGTGCAGTGAGGAATGAGTACACTCTTTAAGCGTAGAACCCCTTTAGTGCATCTCCACTCGAAGTTTTGGGAAATATAATGCCCTTGGGATCCATCGAATAATGAAGGGACCTTCCCAATTTGGGTTGAGTTTGCTTATGTTGAGGTTAGCATCAGAGAGGTATTGCTTTATGAGGACTAGATCTTCAAGTGCGAATTCTCTGGGACTGACTTTTTCATTGTAATGTCTTTTCATTTGACATTTTTTGTTCCAAGCCCTTGAGGGCGGCCAACTCTCGCCGCTGTTTGAGTAGTTCAAGGTCAAGGCACCTTGACTCGTCGTTCTCTACTATCCAACCTTCCAAGTTATCTGTATCAAATGCAGTAGCGGCTTCTACTCACAGAGAGTAATGTTCGAGTTCCACATGTATAAGGGATTTTCCCTTGAAGTAGAGAGAAAAGGGGATTCATTGGTAACCTAAGGAGTGGTTTGAGTTCCCATAGACATCCTATCATTCGTGAAAACTCGAAGCCAGCTAAGTGTGCCTCGTACTCGGCCTGATTATTCGTTGCTGGGAAGTGTAATCATAGAGATCTCTTAAATTTCAAGCCATCGAGGATTGTTAAGAGGAAGTTGACTTCGAAAGATTGACGGCCTGATGCATTATCGATGTATAATAGTTCTTTCCTTGGTGACTGCTCTGTGGTCGTGAGTTCGGCAACAAAGTCTGTTAAAGCCTGGACCTTGATAGTCTTCCTTGGGACACACGTAATGTTGAATTCGCCGAGTTCAATTTGCTACTATAACATTCTACCCAAGGCTTCAACGGAATGGAGGATTTGTTTGAGTGGTAGATTTGAGATCATCTCAATAGATTGTGCCTGAAAATATGGACGAAGCCTTCAAGCATTGATCACCAGATCCATCGCCAACTTTTCGAGTACTAAGTAGTGTAGCTTTGCCCCAATGAAAACATGGCTGACATGGTAAACCGGTCTCTGAAGCCCATCACTGACGAGCACAGCCGACACAGTGGTATCAAAGGCTCTTCCGAGGTACAGCGACAGCACTTCTCCCTTCATGGGGGCATTAACGATGGGGGCTGCTGTTAAGTATTTCTTTAAAGAAGTGAAAGCACTTTCGCAATCTAGGGTCCAACCATTCTTCATGTTGCATAATAGCTTAAAGAAGGTAAGGCACTTGTCCTTTAACTTTGATATGAATCTCCTCAGGCTTGCGATCATTCCCGCCAACTTCTGAACGTTGAAAATAGTAGTCAGCAAGGGCATATTTAGGGTCCAGCCGTTCTTGTCATCGTTTGCCTAAATTCCCCTGGTTGATAGCAAATATCCCAAGAATTTTCTGAATGTAGCGGCATGCACACACTTTTGAGAGTTGAGCATCAATTTGTGCTTCCGCATTGTGTCAAAAGTCTCCTTGTGTTAGCTAGGTGTTGTTGAAAGTCCCGACTTTTTACCAGGTTGTCATTCACATATGCTTTAAGATTCTTGGTTTTTGATGATTTTGTCGACCATCCTCTGTGAAGTTGTGCCGGCATTTTTGAGTCCAAACGGTATGACCTTGTAGCAAAAAGTGTTGAATTCGTTAGTGAAGCTGTTTTCTCCTCGTCTTCTTCTGCCATCTTGATTTGATGATATCTGGAGGAGGAAGCTCATTACTGGGAACCATGTTTTGTCTACGAGAACATCGATGCGTGGCAAGGGGAAAGAATCCTTAAAGAAGGCCAGATTTGGATCTCATAAGCAATGCACATGCATCTTTAGAATTTTTTACTACAACCACATTGGCCAGCCAGTCCAGATAGGGACTTCTCGGACGAACCGAACTTCTAGCAATTTTCCCACCTCCTCCTTGGTGGCTTGCAGATGCTCGCCTCCCATCATTCGTTGTTTTTGTTTGACGGGATTCCGCGGAGACCAAAACGTTCAGGTGATGCTTTGTGATTTCCGTGTCACTCCTAGCGTATCATACGACACCTAGGCAAATCCATCAATATAATTAGAAATGGGGCTAAGACATCTCTCTTTTTTGTTCAACATAGAAGAACCATTACAATATAGGTGCTATCATTCCGGTTTACAAGTACAGTAATAGTGATTTCTTCAAGTTTGATCTCTTCTCCTTCCTCCGTAGGATTTATTTGGTCTATGGGCAGCTGTGTAGCAATGTGATGTGATTTCAGCGTTTGCACAAGATCTCCAGGATAGTAATGAATGCAGCTGAAGTCGAAATTTTGGCACAACCATCCCGAAGGCATTGAGTCATTTGCTCGAGGATGGCATTGTAGCCAAAGGTAGGTCGGATTATTGCAAAGGTGACCTAATGGAAGAGCTGTCCTTTTACTTCTTTGAAGGTGACCGGAAGGGTAACAAAGCCAAGGGGAGTTGTGCTCCCCAAAGAAGGTGGTAAGGCATTCTCCGCCCTGTGGAGATTATTAGGTTCTAGCTTCATCTGGAGGAACGTGGACTTGAATAGTGCATCGGTTGAACAGCTCGTGTCGAGCAACACTCTTCTTACATGGAAGTTCACAATCAGTGTTGTAACGATGATGGAGTCATCATAGCTGTTGCCATAGTTGGGCAGATCATCAACTGAAAAGGTAATTGGGATAGCAATATAGGGTTGGCGTGTAACACTACTGACTACGGCAATCTGCCTCCTTTCCATTTTTGGTCCCCGTAGAAGATGATATCAATGATTTGATTAGCACATTAGGAGGGCTTGTTGGAGTAGTGGTGAGAGTGAGATGCTAGAGTAGTAGTTGCAACCTATTGAGCAGTTTCTTTTCATTGCGATTTTTTCATGGGGAGAATGTCGCTAGTCCTGGAGGTGATTTCAATAGTGGCCAAAAATTCCTTCAGGTGGCCTTACTTTATTGGCTTCTGGATCAGATACTTAAGGGCAGCAGTGGCACAGTTCATGGGTGTAAGTCCTGTGAACTGCGTAGTACTTGTTTGGATCTATTCCTCTAGGAGGATCCAGTTTATTTGGGGGAGGATTAATACAGCCCTGCTTGTTAGTGGCCGCATAAACTTCCGTCAAAGGATGAGTAAGCTAGAGCTTATTTCTACTAGAGGGGAACGAGTAGTTCGTCGCCTTCTTCTTGTTGTTCTTCTTACGAAACTTGAACATGATGGGGGCTAAATGCACTTCTTCTTCTTTCTTCCTCTTAAGCTCCTTCTACGGAGGCTTGTAATGGTCCTCCTCAACCTGTGCATACTGGCTCACAAAATTGATTAGATCTAAGTTGCTCTCAAGCTAAGGCAAGTTCAGTGCGTGGCTAATGGACCATTCTGTAGTCCCCTGTGCTAATTGTTCATTGAGAGAACCTGGTCGAGGTCCTTGATTTGATTCGTTTTCGTAGAGAACTTGTTAGTGTACTCGCTGTCTCTAATGTCTCATCCTCTTTATGCTTGATGTCTACCTAGGAAATGTCGGAGCAATCGAGCTTCATTTTCACGAGAAAATGAGTGAGGAGCTCGACCTTCAACGGATCATACAACTGGATGAAATCAATTTGGAGATCGATGTACTAGGTGAAGGCATGGGGCATAAAAGTTGAGACCATCAAGTGGCACTTCATAGCATCCTTGGGACATATCAAATGGCAGCTTTGAAGCCCAAAATATGCTCATGAGGATTGGAATTGCCCTTGTAGGAGTCAAATTTGGGCAGCTTGTAGTATTCTGGGATTGTTAGAGATAGGGGGGCGTCAACATTAACATCTCCGTGTAGATTGAAGAGAGGGGTTTGAAATGTTGAGCCCAGGAAGAAGAATCCTCCACCTTGCTGAGGCTGGAAATATTGTAAATATGATTGAGGAGGAGGAAGTCCTGAAGCAAAGCAGGTTGCTAGCTGGGGAACGGGAACCATAGCTCGCCGATAGTCGTAGGTGGGAGGTAGATGAGCGGCAAGCGGTGTTAGAACAATGGGAGGTAGATGAGCGACAAGCGGTGTTAGAACAGTGGCAGGGATGCTAGTCGATGCTGCCGCTACATCTGCAGTCACAATGGGGCCAAGGGTCCATGACGGCAGAGCCGAGGTCGCCCGTAACGACTGGCACGACGTCAACATGCAGAGTGGCTGCGGCTGAAGCCTTGCAAGCACAGCTAACCGACATAGCTGCGGGAGGCATTTGTTCGATTCTCATGGCCTAAGCCGTGACGAAGGTCCTTAATTTCTTTTGAAGGTTGCCTTAGGAGTGGGCCATCTCTCCCAGCACGTCCTCGCCTTATCGCGGGAGAGAGGCGCACAGATTTGGGTGAGACGGTTTGTCGGTCGCTTGGGATGCCGAGGAAGGAGCAGTGCTATGAGTGTTCACCATCTTCTTCGATCTTGCATAAGGGCACCAAAGAATGTTAACGATGAAGATCAACTTTGAAGGGAGAGTTCAAAGAAGAATGGAATAGATACGTGTTCCTGCAAAATGGTTAGTAATAGTAAAGATAATACAATGAAGATAAAAGGAGAATAATTTAAAGTGGTTAAGAGAAGTTCTCTTGCATCCATGGGTCAGCCCAGGAAAAAGATTCCATTGAGATTGAAAGAGCCCTTGCTCTTCAAGTGGTTTTGGAAGTAGCTAGGATTTTTGCCACCCTCTCCAAGTGATGGAAGAGAGATTTTATAGACATTCCTGATGCAAACTAGCGGGAACAGGTGGAATATCCATTTGTAACTGCCTGAGCGAAGTGGGCATTGTGGCATCTATTATGGAAAAAGTGCTCTACCGATTAGTGGTTGATGTGCCTGTACATTTCCCTCTTTCCAATCTACCACGGTCGTAATGATGGTGGAAATTTCTTAGATGGGACATCCTGCCACCAAATGTATGAAGCGATCTGATAGGAGAAAGTGGAGTTCATAGGGTAGTGAAGCAGGAACGGATAAGTTGGTGTGTTAAGTTGGCATTCGAGTTAAAGGGAGATATGCTACCTCATGCAGCAGGTAGGGAATTATTCCTCATACAAAACAAGTATCGATAGCCTGCTGTGAGTGGCAAGGAAGACCTTTACTTGGTAGAGTGGTCCTTAATCTTTGGGCCTCTCAGCTCTAGTGACTTGTTGATTGAGCTTCCTAATGAAGGAGGTGGCGTGTGAGCCACATGGATGGTCCTGATGTGGTGCGCATAAACACTTTGTCTTTCTCATAATAATCACCCCATTGCCAAATGAAGGAAGTTCACCTTGGGATAAAATCTAATTCGAATATAATTGTTGTAATGTTAGATTGTGTATTTATTTGTGAACATGTAACTGATACCTTCAGTCGTGAAACAATTATGCAGTTATGTAAAAAATTGCCTGATCTGAGTCCTTTTTTGGTTCTCTCTATCCTATTTTTTTGCAGGTTTTCATTGCAATCTCCCTTATACTTGGGGATGGTCTCTACAATTTGATCAAGATAATCTACATAACCAGTAGGGAAATATTGAATGCACGATCAAAACAAATTACTCTTCCTCTTGCTGCAACTAATCTAGGTTTGTGTTTTTTTCTTCTTGCAACACTAGTAAAAGTCATTCTGCAAATCATATTGCCAAGATCTTGATGAAAATAGAAATCAGCCTATAATTTCGCACTTGTTTGTTCACTAATTGTAGTTGGAAACTACTAAAACAACAGCAACATCAACAATAAAACCTCAATGCCAAACTAGTTGAGGCCAGCTACTAGATTTCTCTTCTCCGTTCGGCTTTATGAAAATTAACAATCTTCACGAGTGCAAGTGATTTAAGGTCATGTTTAATAATCATATCAATTTTTTTCATCTTCCTCTTTTTGACATCATGACTTGGATCCCCTTCACATTTATGCACTAAGACCTCTATGAGTTGATTAAAAATTTCTGTCTCTCTCTCTCTCAATCGATTGGAATGTAGTTTAAACAACTGATGCACAATACAATTAAACATCTAAGAGGTAATAAGTTTATGATTTTGATAATTTCTTTAGTTGATTTCATTCGCTAAATAGGCAAATCAAATTTTTAAGTTCCTTTGTTTAAGAATAATGGAGACATGAGAATGAAGAGAGTTTCAAGTGAAGAATTAATTCCCATAAATAACACTGCTAGCTTTCTTAGATTGGTGTTGGATTTTCTTATTTATAGCCCCAATGGATATAGGTTTTGTTCAAATTGATCTTAGCAAATCGGTTAATGAAACCTAGTCGAGGTCGTAAGCAAACAGGTGAAGGATTAGTGTTGGTTTAAATCTTCGTCACTCTCATTATATGTTCATGTGCATCATGTTTGCATCTGATCATTTTGAGACATGTCGGCCTTCTTTGTAGTAGTCATGAAATACTTGCTTCTAGTATTTTGGTTCATTTGCAGAATCTTCTTACATGATACACAGCTATCCAAAATATGATTCTTTCCATTGCCACTTTCTCGTGAATCTTCACCTGCAGATGGTGAGAGCTCCAAGTTACAATTAGAGGAAAAGATACAGAATGAAACCTTTGTCAAAGATAAAATACCCTCATGGGTTGCTGCCTCAGGCTACATTTGCCTAGCTGCTATATCGACCGTAACAATTCCCATTATTTTTCCTCAGATGAGGTGGTATCTTGTCCTTGCCTGCTATGTTGTTGCCCCTGCCCTTGCATTCTGCAACTCATATGGCACTGGTCTTACAGACTGGAACCTTGCCTCAACCTACGGTAAGATAGGGCTCTTCGTCTTCGCCGCGATAATTGGCTCCAATGGTGGTGTTATTGCCGGACTTGCCGCATGTGGTGTCATGATGTCTATTGTCTCCACTGCTGCCGATCTCATGCAGGACTTTAAGACAGGCTACCTCACCCTTTCTTCACCTCGGTCAATGTTTGTCTCACAGATCATAGGCACCGCTCTTGGCTGCATCATTGCTCCTCTTACCTTCTGGATCTACTGGACTGCATTTGACATCGGCGAGCCAAATGGGACCTACAAGGCCCCATATGCTGTCATATTCCGTGAAATGGCGATTCTCGGTGTCAAGGGCTTCTCTTCACTTCCAAAGCACTGCATGGAGATCTGCTGTGTTTTTTTCGTGATGGCTGTTTTGATAAATATTCTTAGGGATGTTACACCTAGACATGTATCAGCATTCATTCCAATCCCCATGGCCATGGCAATTCCGTTCTACATTGGGGCTTACTTTGCAATTGACATGTTTGTTGGGACGGTTATCTTGTTTTTCTGGGAGAAGATCAACAAGGAGGAGGCTGATGACTATGCTGGAGCAGTAGCTTCAGGTCTGATATGTGGTGATGGTATCTGGACAGTCCCTTCAGCCGTTTTGTCAATATTCAAAGTAAACCCACCAATTTGCATGTACTTTGGACCAGCTTCTTCCGGTTGAAAGCACGTATATGTAATAATAGTTTCGAGCAAATTGTGAGTATCAATCACGCATCATGCAGTACATAGATGAAATTTAGCTCAACTTGTGACACTTGTTTTATAAATATGCATTTCTAAACTGTTTGAACCTACAAGGGAATGACGCTTCCCTTCTTATTGCTAGTATCGTACATTTTTCAGCAGATATCCATCCTTCAAAATGGTGTGCAAAGAAATCTATTATATCTTCATATATTATGCGTATTTCATCTGTATATTTTTTCTTTTTTGGTGTAAGTTTTCTTTTTTGATTGGTAATTTTGGTGAAGTTAGCATATCCCCTACCAAAGAAATTAAATCCAACATATGCTGGAATGTTTAGAGTAAAACTGCTTCTATGTGCATTTCAATTCTTATAAATTAGGGTCAGGAATTTTAAGAGTTTTAACTGGGTATAAAATCACTTTGAACTGCTACTTCATGTATCTAAATGCTCTGAAAATGTTTTTGACGTTGGGTTATTCTTGGTCTGGCTTTACCCTAACAGTCATAAATAATTAGATTGGGGTTTACACAGCAATGCAGGTGTTGACGTAGGATATAGGGATCCCAAGAAATACCAAAAAAGAGAGAGAGTTCCGGGAGATGGCGGCGCGCATAGAGGTAAGCCTGTTAGTGGAGGCTTAAGAGAGAGAGAGAGCAAGAGAGTTTGGGGCATCCAGAAGAGCACACAACAATTTAAGGTGGTTCAGAGAGGAAGTCCCTTACGTCCACCGAGCGATCAGCGAAGGGATTTCATTAGAGGAAAAGGGTAGCCGCGAAGGCTTAATACAATGCTTGAAAAAGGGAGAAAATGAGCTCCTTAGTTGGGGCTCTGATACAATGAGAATGAGAAAATTAGGAAAACTGCTTGCATCCTGATCTGTAATCTTAGATCCTTCTTGGTCTGATCTTTGATCTGTCCTTCTCCCTTCCTCCATGAAGACTGTTCAGAGGTATTTGTAGGCAGCGGATGATGCAGTTTTATCCTGATTTTTCGGAGAAAAGGAGGTGAACAAGCTCTGAGTGAGCGTCGTTTGTTGGCCGCCGGAGGGACCAAAAGCAGCAAAAGGAGGATGCTAATTTTTAATATTGGTACTGCTTCTGGGGATCCGTGATAGCTATGTCATGCAGACCCTTGATTTGCGGGTCTGGGAAAAGTGTCTTGTACGGGGAACGGCGCGGTCGGACTAAACTTGATTGTGACAGGCACCGCTTTGTAACATAGAGGACGATGTTACCAGGGATGGTCCTGGCTCATTGTGGACGAGGCTTAGTTGAACCCTCTTGTCCGAGGTTTGATCGAGGTCTGACCTGTGAGAACAGATTAGACCTGGGCATCTTTTGGGCTCGGGCCGGGCTCGGGTCGGGTCAACTCGGGCCGGGTCACCCATTGAGTATGTTAAATCATGCTCATACATATACATTTGGGTCAATTTATGTGATCAAGCCCAACATGGCCTCGGGCCGGGTCGGGCCGGGTCGACCCGAATGGTAAACTCTTCTCAAAGTAAAAAAATTATTATGCTTTTCTTTATAACAAGCTTTAACTCCAAAAATCCTAAATATCAATATTATTATATAATTTGAATTTTGAAATAATATAAACATTTAAGCACCATATAAAATACCATATAAAAATTTAGCTTTTGTAATTTTATTACAACTCTACAACATAAAATCATAATTATAAAATTATAAGTTAGCTTTAGTGCCGGGCCGGGTCGGGTCGGGGCCCCGATGATCATGCCCAAGCCCGATCATGAAAATGATCGGGCCGGGCCGGGTTAAAAGAATAATATGAAAATTTTATCACAACCCAAGCCCTAAATTTTGCGGGTCGGGTCGGATCGGGTCGGGCGGGTCCCCGGGCCCGTGCCCAGGTTTAGAACAGATAGATGGATTAGTTAAAAGAAATGAAGGCCAAAAGCCAGCTAGGCGCCACGTGTACGGCAGGGATACAGCGCTGGAACCACAAGTTAACATCATCCCCTCCGCATTGTCAGGGCGCAAATATTGATATGGGTCCTGGAATGCGAACCGTCGCGATGGTGGATGCGCTGCCCGAGACCTGTTAGGATAAGATGGGGGCGGCGTCCACCGATCTGTATTCTCTTCCTCCAGCCCCTGAGTTTCTGCAAGAGAGTAGATTGTTAGAGAGATGACGGAGAAAAAGAAATGGGTGATTGTCAAGCATCACAAAGAAGAGAGCCAGCGATCTTCCGGTTGACGCTCCTCCTCCTGAGAAGAGGAGGCTTCTGGAATCTTCTGAAGGGTCGCCGAAGTCGGCGACGACGGATCCTGTTGAAGCGCCCCCAGCGGAAGAAGTGGGAGCTGCGGTTGTGGTTCTGGAGGCGGAGGCTCTGTCAGTCAGGGTCGCTGCTGTCCTGGCGCAGACGCTGGAGTCAGTGTAAGAGCTGACGAGTGTAGAGGCCACAGAGGTGGTAGACGTTTCTGATTCTCCAGTCAAGCCGCCTCTGAAGGCTGGAGAGCTGAAGGAGGTGATCCAGGTGGGTGAAATAGTCGCCGGGAAAAAACTAACGCCTGGGAAGATCCTGCTCAAGGATGAAGAGATTGAGCGGCTCCTTCCCAGGTTCGGGGTTCCTTCTGCAGAGGGCGTGAATAGGACACCCCTCAAGATCTGTGGTCCCGCTCCTCCTGGTATATCAATCCCTCCCTCTGAGAAGAAAAGGAAGTCCATCTTTCCTTCTTTCCTTCCAGCGAATCTCCGAAATGTCGAGGAAAAGGAAGAAAAGGGAAGAAAGGAGGAGGGCAGTGAGATGGAGGAGGTGACCAAGGGGGAGAAGGAGGTGCCCCTGTAGGTTGCTCCTGAAGCCGCCCTTGGTATTGAAGGGCCAGGAGGCAAGATGGAGGAAGCGATTAAGGAGAAGGGGAGGGTTCCTCCAGCTGCCCCCAGTGTCGCCCCCAGCACTGGAGAGACATGGTGCGTATTGGGGGAAAGATTGTTTGAGATAAGGAGAGAGGAGGAGAAGATTTTGGGGAGCACCTCCAAGGTTCTGGAGGTAGTAAAGTCTCTGAAGGGCAAGGAGGAAGGGGAGGCTTGCCACCTTCGGAGAATAGAGGAGTTGGAGGGCATTTTGTTGCAGGTCACGAAGCGCTCTCAAAGTGATCACAGGGAGGAGCCAGGGAAGTTGTAAAAACTGGAAGACAAGTTGGCTTTCCTAGCTCTGAGTAATGCGGAATGACCAGTAAGAGTGAGGCTGCAAGGGGGAAGTTCCACCGTAGCCTATCGGATATGAACCAGACTCATTCTGCTCATGTCAAAGACCTCCAAAAAAGGATAAAGGAGTTGTATGACGAGAAGGAGGCTTTGAAAGAAGAGAGAAGCTGGCTAAGGGATGAGGTTGCCAAGGCCAGGGAGGCATCGTCGGGAGTGAAGGAGGCAGCCTTCGAAAGTCATCACCGGGAGGAGTTGCTGAAGTCTGAAGATCACTCCTTGCGGGCCTTGGTGGAGAATAGCTCTGGATGGCGGGGACGGCGTATGGAGGATCTGGAAGAAGCGGTGAGGTGGGCGGTGAATATCGTCAGCGCCTCGCCCCACGTGAAGAATCAGGCAGCTTTTGACGTTCTTCTGCAGACATTGGTTGATGTAAGTATCTTAGATCAGGTGAATGTCAGAAGTCCTGCTGTTCTTCTCTTCTGTGGTCCTAAGGGACCAGACAGGTTCTTCGACGCTGGAAGCCACTACCCAGAGGAGGTTCTCCAGCAAGGTCCTACGTTGGCTGGGGATATCACCTATCTCCCCTACGCAAGAGTCCTGAAGAGGCCGGATTACTCCCCTCTAGGCCAGATGGCTAGGCCTAAGTGCTCCTTCCGAAGTCCAGCAGCAGGATCAGCCAAGGAGCCAGAAGTGACTTGTCTCCGTCTCCAAACTCCTTAGCCTCATCTTCAACATAATATTTGAAGGAGCCATAGTTGAGGAGAGGAGTTCTGGTAGCTCCCGAGCGATCTGCTCCCTGGTGTCAGGAGTGTAATAGATTGTTCTCAGAGAGGGGGGTTCCCTCGTGCCTAATGTCGATACTATTACACTGGGTGTCTAAGTTCTGAAGCCTTGTATTTTTTTAATTTTTTCTGTACTCATGAGAGAAACATGTAAGAGAACAGAGAAAATAAAATTATAACAAGTTTTATCATTAATGAAATACATTTTTTCTTTCAAAAACTTGTTTTGGATGAATTCTTTTTGTGTTTGTCTTTTCTTTCGTGTTTGAAACAGGTACCACGAGATTAGAAAAGAGAAAACAGGAATTCATAAGTGTGAAAGTATGAAACCAATGGTATATTCTAAGTTATAAGAACGAAAGCGACTATCATCGTGCATGACCATAGAACGTCGGATGATAATAACAACACATCCCATCGTTTCGAAACGTCGGGCAAAATTATGAAGTATCTTGCTCGACGTATGACGAAACGGGGGGAAGCGAAGCTTCGATAAATGCGCGTCTCTTCGAATTCTGATCTTGTCAGAAGATACGGACAGTCTGATTGCGTCCGTGCACTGACCGATAAAATCAAACGGTCAGAAGGCGAAAAGCCACAGCTGTCTCCTATAAAGGCTTTCCCAAGAGGAAACTGGAGTACTTGTCCGTCTTCTAACCCTAGAGAGAAAAAAGAAGCCCTTGCTTTGTTCGCCGCGAAACTGAACATTGGGAGGAAGAGAGATCGAGTGGGCCGAATTGGCCGACCAGTTTCACAAGGACACCAGCTACCAGGAGAGTCTCCTGATGGAGCACGAGGTGCTCAACATTACCAGATGGTTTAGAGGGAACCCTAGACTAATGGTCATCCCCCCCACCGTCGATTTTCGACCAAACAGTCCCCCTGAAGGAGCGGTATGCGTATACCGGGCGCAAGTGAAGTATGGTCTAATGTTGCCGCTGCAACCAAAGTTCAAGGAAATCTTGAACTCGTTTCAGATCGTCCCGGTGCAACTCTCCCCCAACGTCGTGGCCTACGCGCATTCCTTCCTGAAACTGCTGCAGGCTCAGGGGATACCGTGGACCCTGACGCTGTTCAGGACCTTATTCAGCTAGATGGCGGTGCCAGGGTACGGAGGATGTCTGTCCCTGAGGTCAAAGACGAGGAAGGCAATATTTTTAGGGGCAAGTAGTTCCCACTCAGATTGGAGGGACTACTATTTCTTCGTCGGAGGGGATTTAGGGATCCCCTTGACGCCCGATACATGCCTCCCGGAGTTCATTTGCGACGCCAAGTGGATGACCGGTGCAGACACCCTAAAAAGCCTAGAGAGGCTGAAGGGGCAGAGCTGGCCCCTGAAGGACTTCCTCAGATACGTGAGGAATGATGTATCCCTGCACGCTAAGGCGTTGGGGTACACCTGCGTGTCTTCTCCCTCTCTCCATCCCTATTCTCTCTCTCTCTCTCTCTCTCTATTTATCTATATATCTATCTAGCTATTTATCTATCTATCTCTCGCTAGTAAAGTAATTAATCATTGTCGAAGGAGTGACAGATAAAGATTTATGAAGAGAAAGAGCTAGAAGGGTAAGAGTGGCCTGCCTCCCTCCACCCCTTCACTGGCGAGAGAGAAGCGGAATGGAAGGCATCCCTACACTCTGTGAGAGAGAGAGAGCGGAAGATGAGAGAGAGAAGATAGAGTAGAATAAGAATTTTTAAAAAAAATTAAAAATTTATTATTATATAAAAATTTAAGAATTTAAATATTAAAATTTTGAAAATATAAGATTATGCAGTAATATAATTTAAACTCAGAAAGTGAGTGTAATTTATTCAAGTGTTTAATATTAAACATAATTTTCTATCACATGATACCAACATTTAAGTGATTATAAATCACATGAATTACCTATTGTTTAAATTTCCTACTTTTTTAGTTTTAACAGCTTTTAAACCCAAAATATTAAATATTTTATTCACCTAAAATAAATTTTCTAGTCAAGTAAAATCAAAATTATAACAAGTAAAAGGCCATTTTGTAAATTTAAGTAGATCCGATGCCCGTGGGGCTGATAACGAGTCTAATTCAAGAGAGTTTATCTCAACTCAAACTCTGATTTTAAATTCGAGTCGAGTTTGATTCGAGTTAACAAAAATCTAGTTGATTTTAAGTCAATTTTTAAGATAAATCAAGCTTAATTTTTAATTTTATCATTTATTTAAAATTTATTTTAAATATAATATATTAAATTTATATTTTTTACATATATATGCATTAATATTTATTTATGTAGTCTTTTTAATATATATTTTGTATGGACATATATGTAATATTTTGAAATATATCTGAAATACTTACATATATATAATTGTATAGATATCAAGTTAAATTATTTTTTTGAGCAAATTGATTTTAATATATAAAAAATTTGACTTAAATTTAAATCAAATAAAATAAAATCGATTTTCAATTTTTGGGCTTTGAGAATTTTGCTCACCGTTAAGTCATATGCACAGCGGAGCCCTGGCAATTATTTAACCGCATAGAAAGTTTTCGGAGGATATTCGTGCGGGCAGCAGGCCGAAAAGCGAAAATTTTCTCCAAAATCCCTGAGTTATAGTTCACCCATTTTGACGGTCGCATAACATCCGCTGTGCGGCTATTCGCATAAAACAAATAAAGTATACTTTTATGCGGAATCGATGGCCGCGCTTGTGCGCGTTTAAGTTATGGTAATGCTGTTTTTCATCTTTTAGTCATTTAATAATAGATTTAATTAAACGCTTTTTTTTTAAGAAAATATTTAATTAAACGCTTTGATTAAAAAAAAAAAACTTAACCCATCCGAATTTTATATTAAAATTAAAAGGAAAATTCAAGTCTGCCTTTGTAAACAAGACATTTGAACCTTATAATTCAAACATTTTCTCAATCATCGTTAGTTTCATTTAGAAAATAATTAAACTTTTTTTGGGAATTTAAATAAAATTAAATAAAAAATTTCAGTGCTATATTTTAGAAATTCAGGTTCAAAATAAATACAATCGAATTCAAAGTTTAAAGCGATTTCAGATAAGTGAAGCAATTTCAAACTTAAATTCTGTTTCAATAAAAAGTAGCTTGAAACTAGTTTTGAATCTATTTTTATTTGGATGAATATTAATTTAGAAATCACTTCATCTCACAATAAAGTCTCAAAAATAAAATTTATAATAAAAATAAATAAAAAATATTTATTCAAAATTTTATAATTTATTTGAATATTTATTAATTTAAAATTCTCACGAGAATATATATCAAAATTTGAGATATTTAAGGGATGTGATTATGAGTCAAAAGATAATTTGTTATTATTTTTAAAATTTTGAATTTATCAGATTTAATTATCTCTTAATTTTACCGTTGAGAGAAAGACCAAATTTGTCCTCACATATATTTTTCTAAAGATCTAGTAATAAAGAAGAAAGACAAAATTTAGTGTTGAGAGAAAGACCAAATTTATCAATTCGTGCTCCTAGAAGATGCAGGAAACGGCGCACTCGATATTTCTGACCCCAGAGCAGAGCAAAGGGTGAAAAGGAAATATCGAGACAGTGAACCTGCAGACCCAAGGGATGGAGAACAGGCCTGATCCTCATTCACACATCGTCCACAATGTTTAACCCACTAGCTTAGGCCTCATTCCATCCATCATGGTTTTGTGATAATTTTACTGGATGCTTCATTTTATGATATTCTGGATTTTTTTATTCCAGTCACGGCATTACGAAATTCATTTCTGGAATTCGTATATTCGGCATCCTGGCTTTCTGGAATTCATATTCTTATGTAATATTCATACTGAGGTATTATCTAAAGCACGACTAGCTCATTTTTTCAAGCATCGTGTGACAGGTATGATTCTAACCTCAAACCCTCAAATATCGTACCTGAGGTTCCAGACCTTCTACACGATGATTGGTCATGACTAAACTTCCATATACGACGGTCACTGAGCCTAGTTACGCCTGGTAGGTGGGGTCTCCTACCTACATTCGGAACTATTCCATAAGCCCATCTGGCTAGCGGAAAGTCTAGAGGCCTGCTCGTAGCCTTAGGGCAGTCCATGTCATCTACTCATGAAACAGGTCCCCCCTAAGCAGAGTGCATTCGCTTCCCACTAGGATCTGTCACTCTAACGGCGGTCAGCCCTTGCCTCAAGTACAAATATCGGCCACGATATTTCAGACGAACAAGTCCTTTTGGCATTGGGTCAAATAACTTCTCCTAGGCAGGATCTCCACTACTATTATTATTACTTCTTTCATGTGCAAGCGCATAAAGGGATATGATTCCAAGCCCAAAATTATGAAACCCCCGAGGTCAGCCCATGCCTTAAGTACAAAAATCGAACATGATGTTTTAGATGCTCCAAGTCCTTTTGGCATTGAGTCAGATAATACCTCTTAGGCGGGATTTCTCCTATTATCACTGCTTCCTTCCTATGCGGTTTTGTGAAGTTTAAAGTTCAAATTGTGAATATATTCTATTTGACTTAAAGACCTTTATTTGTTATGAGGGGTTTTCTCAGAGTCACACTCAAAATGTCTCTAACCTCATACAAAGAAATTTATTACACGGATTCAATTGACAACTTCTGGGACATTCTTTAGACATCTAGATTTCTCTATGCTATCCAAAAGGTATAATTTCAACCTCAAAAATCTCAACCATCACACCCAAGGCGCCCGAACCTCGTACACTATGGTTAATTACAGCTAACCTTTCATATAGGGAGGTCACCGAGCCTAGTTACGCCTGGTAGGCGGGGTCTTCTACCTACATACGGAACTCTTCCATAAGCTCATCTGGCTAGCGGAAGGTCTGGAGGCCTGCTCGTAACCTTAGGGCAGTCTCTGCTATCTGCTCATGATACAGGTCCCCCCTAAGCAGAGTGCCTTCGCTTCCCACTAGAATCTGCTGCTCTAACGGAGGTCAACCCTTACCTCAAGTACAAACATCGGCCACGATGTTTCAGGCGATCAAGTTCTTTTGGCATTGGGTCAGATAACCCCTCCTAGGCAGGATCTCCACTATTATTATCATTACTTCTTTTCTGTACAGATATGCGAAAAGGAGTATGCCACTGATCTCCCCATAACAGAGATGACTCTGGGCTTGCTCGTCCATTCTCAGGGTAAGCCCGCTTGTTCTGTCCTGTCATCTCTCTAACTTTGCTCTTTCCTCTTTCCTTGCAGGAATCCAAGGGACGGTGAGAAGTGTCGTGGTGCTCCCCTGACTCTATTCATGTAGACTTTAGGCAGCGCGTTCACCAGTGTCATGGTTTGCATGCCAGGACCCACATAAATGTTAGCACCCAGCATGCGGGGAGATGATGTTGACATGTGGCTCCAGCGCTGCATCACAGCCATACACGTGGCGCCTAGCTGATCTTTAGCTTTTATTTATTTGTTAACTCATCTATCTGTTCTCACAGGTTTCAGACCCCGGTCAAACTTCGGATACGAGGGTTCGACCAAACCTCGGATATAAGAAGTCAACCAAGCCTCGTCCACGACGAGCCAGGACCATCCCTGACAACATCGTTGACGATGTTACGAAGTGGTGTCTGTCATAATCAGCTTGGCCCAACTGCGTCGTTCCCCGTACAAGACTTTCTTTTCAAGACACGTAAATCAAGGGTCCACATACCCCAGCTGTCACGGATCCCCAGAAGCAGTACCAATATTAAAAGTTAGCTTCCTCCTTTTGCGGCTTTTGGTTCCTCCGGCGGCCGACAAGCGGCGCGAACCCAAAGCTTGTCCACCTTCTTTTCTCCGAAAAACTAGGACAAAGCTATGCTCTACATCGCCAATAAATATCTCTGAGCAGTCTTCGAGCGAGGGGGATCAAAGACCAGGGAGAAGATCAGAGATAAGAGGCCGAAGAGGGAGGACTCGCCCCAACAAGAGCAGAATCTCTCCTCTATCACTTCTTGTAAAATAGGAGCTTGAGAACAAGAAAAGCTCTATCTTTTTCTTTATTTCTCTCTTTTTCTTTTGTAAGCTCTTTGTTTTAGCCTTCATGACTACCTTTTTCTATTAGTGAAACCTCTTCGCTGATCGACCGGTGGACGTATGAGATTTCCTCCCTGAACTACCTTAAATCTCTGTGTGCTCTTCTGGATGCCTCGAACTCTCTCTCTTAAGCCTCAACCATCAGGCTTACCTCTCTGCGTGCCGCCGTCTCTCAGGACTCTCTCTTTTTTGGTGTTTCTTGAGATCATCTACATCCTGCGTCAACACGTAGTAATATAATTTAAACTCAAAGTGAGTGTAATTTATTCAAGTGTTTAATATTAAACATAATTTTCTATCACATGACACCAACATTTAAGTGATTATAAGTCACTTGAATTACCTATTGTTTAAATTTCCTACTTTTTTAGTTTTCACAGCTTTTAAACCCAAAATATTAAAAATGTATTCACCTAAATAATTTTTTTGGTTAAGAAAATCAAAATTATAACAAGTAAAAGGCCATTTTGTAAATTTAAGTAGATCCGAAGCCCATGGGCTGATAACAAGTCTAGTTCAAGAAAGTTTATCTCAACTCAAACTCAATAATTTTAAATTCGAGTCGAGTTTAATTCGAATTAATAAAAATCTAGTTGATTTCAAGTCAATTTTCAAGATAAATCGAGCTTAATTTTTAATTTTATCATTTATTTAAAATTTATTTTAAATATAATATATTAAATTTATATTTTTTACTTAAATATATATGCATTAATATTTATTTATGTAGTCTTTTTAATATATATTTTGTACGGCTTATGGACATATATGCAATATTTTGAAATATTTCTGAAATACTTACATGTATATAATTATATGAATATCAAGTTAAATTGTTTTTTTGAGCAAATTAATTTTAATATATAAAAAATTTGAGTTAAATTTAAATCAAATAAAATAAGATCGAATTTCAAAATTTTGAGCTGTGAGAATTTTGCTCACCGTTAAGTCGTGCACAGCGTAGCCCTGGCAATTATTTAACCGCATAGAAAGTTTTCGGAGGATATACGTGCGGGCAGCAGGCCGAAAAGCGAAAATTTTCTCCAAAATCCCTGAGTTATAGTTCACCCATTTGGATGGTCGCATAATATTCGCTGTGCGGCATTTCGCATAAATACAATAAAGTAAACGTTTATGCGGAATCGATGGCGGCGCTTGCGCGCGTTTAAGTTATGGTAATGCTGATTTTCATCTTTTAGTCATTTAATAATAGATTTAATTAAACGTTTTTTTTTTAAGAAAATATTTAATTAAACTTTTTGATAAAAAAATAACCCATCCGAATTATATATTAAAATTAAAAGGAAAATTCAAGTCTGCCTTTGTAAACCAGACACTTTAATCTTATAATTCAAGCATTATATCAATCATCGTTAATTTCATTTAGAAAATAATTAAACATTTTTTTGAGAATTTAAATAAAATTAAATAAAAAATTCCAATGCTATATTTTAAAAATTCAAGTTCAAAATAAATAGAATCGGATTCAAAGTTTGAAGCGATTTCAGATAAGTGAACCTGTTAACATGTGATTTTAACGCTGCATTTCTGCCGTACACGCCAGCCTAGCTAGCCTTCAGCTTTTATTTATTTACTAACTCACCTATCTGTTCTCACATATTTCAGACTCCGGTCAAACCTTAGACATGAGACCCCGGTCAAACTTCAGATACGAGAGGTCAACCAAGCCTCGTCCACGACGAGCCAGGACCATCCTTGGTAACGTCGAGGACAATATTACAAAGCGGTGCCTGTCACAATCAGCTTGACCCGACCACACCGTTTTCCGTACAAAATACTTTTTTCAGACCCGCAAATCAAGGATCTGTATGCTCCGGCCGTCACGGATCCCAAGAAGCAATATCAATATTAAAAGATAGCATCCTCCTTTCGCGACTTCTGGCCCCTCCAGCGGCTGACAAGCGGTGCGAACCCAGAGCTTGTTTACCTCTTTTTCTCCGGAAAACCAGGACAAAGCTATGCATTCCGTCGCCTATAAATATCTCTGAATAGTCTTGAGGCAGGAGGATCTGAAAAAGATGAGAGTACAAGATCTGAAATCCAAGGTCCAAGAGAAAGGAACTATAAGAGTGGCCAGAGTGCGAAAATCTCTCAAACTCTCTCTCTTTTATTGTATTAGAGCCCCAACTGAGGAGCTCTCTCTTCCTTTCTTTCTCTTTCAGAAGTATTGTATTAGCCTTTACGGCTACTTTCTTCCATTAGTGAAACTTCTTAATTTGCTGACCGCTCGGTAGACGTAGGAGATTTCCTCCCTGAATCACCTTAAATCTCTTTGTGTGCTCTTCTGGATATAACAAGCACATTTATGCCTATAATAAACACATTTATACCTATAATAAGAACATTTATGCCTATAACAAGCATATTTATGCTTATAACAAACACATTTATGCCTATAACAAGCACATTTATGCTCATAACGAGCACCTTTATGCCTATAATAAGCACCTTTAAGCTTAAATGTGCTTGTTATAAGCATAAATATATATATCAATAAGCACTTTTATGCTTGTAACAAATACTTTGATGCTTATAATAAGTACTTTTATGCCTATAATAAGCATTTTTATGTCTATAACAAGCATCTTTATGCCTATAATAAGCACATTGCCTAACTACAGTGGACCGCCCGCTGCCAGCTATTGCTATTTAATTGGTGTATAAAAAGTTAACGTGGCAAACCCTCCGAACCCAATATTTTCTCACCAAACAGGCTCTTAATGTTAAGAACAGCTTAATTATTTTTGTTTAGTTAGAATTCAACTCAATCTTAAATTAATTAGTGGAATTTATATATATAACTACAGTTTGCTTAGAATATTTGCTGTCAGTAACTATTAGAAAAATTATGAATATCATGTACTTTAATCATATTCAAAAAAGGTTCTTGGCAGTATGATGAGCTTGTTTGTTAATTTATTATTGTATTTGATAATTATAAATTCTCCATATCAGGGTGCATTAGGGTTCAACCTATGACGAGTGACGGTTTATATATTATTGAGTTGGATTAAATTTCTCTTCTCATAAACTATAAATTGATTACTTTAAATATATATATTTTGGGGGCATTTATATGTACACTATTTTGAAGGGCTTGGCATAAGACCTTCTGTAGAGCTCCCCATTGATGAGGTCTTACTTGGCGCTGTCAAGCTTCAACTTCTTCGCCTCTTGCCTGTTATCGGGCAGGGTCCCATCTTTCATATAATTGAGGATCCTGTCCATCCAGCAAGTCGGATGCCCCTCAGAGTGGATTTCTGCGCATTCGAAACTAGGTCTTTCGAATACTGAGTTCGACGGAGGTCGGGGAGCCCCACCTTTACGAGCCAATCTGCCACTTGGTTTTCTTCTCTGGGAATATGCGTCAGGGAGAAATCTTCAAACTGAGAAATCAAGGACTGGGCTTGTTGCAGATATTTTTTCAGAACCTCGTCCTTTGTTTTGAATGCTCGATTCACATGGTTGACGATTAGTTGGGAGTCACTGAATACATGTATACACTTCACAGCCATGCTGAGTGCAAAATTTAGCCTTGCAATGAGAGCTTCATACTCTGCCTAATTGTTTGTAGCCTTGAACTGAAGTGTCACGGCCTGATGTAAGGTGGCTCCTGGTGAAGGGACTAGAGGTTTGTCCGATATCTAGCAGGCGGTGGCTCTAAAGTAAAAAGCTCGGCAACGAAGTCTGCCAGTGCCTGAGCCTTGATTGTTGTCCGTGGGACATACTTGATGTCATACTCGCCTAGCTCAATGGACCATTTATGCAGCCTTCCCGAGATCTCAAGAGTGTGCAGTATCTTCAGGAGCGGTTGATCAGTGACAACCTGGATAGTGTGGGACTAAAAATATGGGCGTAGTTTCCTCATTGTCACTAGGAGAGCGAGAGCAAGTTTTTCCAATGTGGGGTTGGATGTTGTACCCCCTTATCATCGTCCACGAGAACTGCCAAGATCGCGGTGTCAGAGACACCCAAGTATAAAGATAAGACCACTCCTTCCTTTAGTGCCACTAATATCGGGGCCGAGGTAAGATACTTCTTTAGCTCTGTGAAAGCGGGTTCGCACTCGTTGGTCCACTGACCCCCCTTATTGTTGCGCAAGCATCGAAAGAATGGCGAACACCGATCCCCGGCTTTTGAAATGAATCTGCCTAGGCTGTTGATCCGTCCTGCCAGTTTCTGAATTTCTTTTATCATTTTAGGAGAGGGCATGCTTAGGATCGTCGAGATTTTATCTGGATTGGCTTCTATTCCTCTGGCTGAGACTAGATAGCCCAAAAATTTCCCTGAGGCCGTGCCGAAGGTGCACTTGGTAGGATTAAGTTTGATGTTAAACCTTCGAAGGGTGTCAAGTGTCTCCCTGAGGTCGTCGATGTGCCCTTCCAAGGTTTTGCTCTTGACTAGGATGTCGTCGATATATGCTTCAAAATTCCTCCCCCTTTGGTCTCTGAAGATAGCATCAATCATGCGCTGGTAAGTAACGCCAACATTCTTGAGATCAAAGGCATGATGTGTAGTGTATGTGCCGAACTCAGTAATGAAGGCAGTCTTCTCTTCATCTTCTTTGGCCATCCGGATCTGATGGTACCCAGATAAAGCATCCTGGAAGCTAATAACCTCATACCCGAAGGTACAATCTACCACCGTATCAATGCGTGGGAGGGGGTAAGTATCTTTGGGGCAGGCTTGATTCAATGTACGGAAGTCTACGCACATCCTCCACTTTTTGTTGGACTTTTTCACCATGACGACGCTGGTGAGCCATTGGGGGTATTGAACTTTCCTGATGTAGCCGGCTCCAAGTAGTTTGTTGACCTTTTTTTTGATGGCGTTCTATCTATCCCCTGTCATCACCCTTTTCTTCTGTGCTATAAGGGAGGCAGTATTGGATATGTTCAGGTGGTGCTCGCAGACAGTCCTATCAATGCCTAAAACATCTTCAGGAGACCATGCAAAGATATCAATGTACTCAGAAAGCAGGACAGTTATCTCCTCCTGTTTATCATTCATGGAAGAGGACAAGTTTACAACTTTGGAAGAATCTTCCCCCCCCAAGGTTACATTGATGACCCCCTTCTATGGCACGACGGGTTGAGACTCCCTGGAATCTAGTTGATCGACGCCGAGGTGTGCGGCGATTTGGAAACACCAAGTAGCCTGCCTGGCATCTCCTCTGATGGTGATAACACCGCTGGGGGTGGGGAACTTCGCGTAGAGGTGAGGCGTGGAAATCACCATCCCAAAGGAATTGAGTGTCGTCCTTCTGAGGATGGCATTGTAGCCTGATTTAGCTCTGATGACGGCGAAGTTCACCATGTTCATGGCGTAGCCATTGTCATCGCTGAAGGAGACGGGCAAGGCAACGAATCCCAGCGGTTGAACCCTCTCCCCGGAGAAACTGAGTAAGGTGGTTCCAGCACGGAGGAGGTTTACCTCCTTGAGCCCCATCTGGAGGAAGGCAGATTCGAACAGGATGTCGGCGACACTCCCAGAGTCAAGGAGCACTCGTCGAACATCGAAATCAGCTATGTGGGCAATGACTATGATTGGATCATTGTGTACATTGCCCTGCTGGGGGAGATCCTCCTGGCAGAAGGTAAGTGGAATGGATGAAGAATGTTGCTCAGAGATACCGCTGACCTCGACTTCTTGGCGGCGAGCAGTAGCAGGGTCAATGCTAAAGATGACATTGATCGTCCTGGCGGCAGGGGAGTAAAGACGCCCTTATTGGCTGGGATCTGGAGATGATAGTAACTTCGGGGGCCTTTCCTTTCTGGGCAGTAGTGAAAATCGGCGCCATCTGTAAGAACTTTTCGAGCTTGCCCTAATCTAACAGTTTGTCAAGCATAGCTTTGAGGCCTTGGCACTTGTGAAGTTTGTGCCCGTAGTTCCCGTGGAACTCACAATAATTGTCAGGATCTACTCCGACTCGAGGCGCTAGCTTAGGTCTGGCAGGTCGGACCCAACCTTGTTTGACGGCGGGCCGCATAGACTTCAGGAAACGACCGAGAGAAGAAATGCTTCTGGTGCTAGATGTGTCGTGGCTTCCCTTCATCTCGACCACGACTTTTGGTTATATGTAATCTCGTGGCCGGGGATTCATCACCTCGATATTTTCTCTTTCTCTTCTTTTGTTTGACTCCAGAAACATCGTGGGGAGAGGACTCGGCATCCTCGAGGAGCATAAATTGGCTGGCTCTGGCCACCAGCTCTGGGTAACTCCGAGGCTTGGCTAGCTGCAGAGATTTAGATAGATCCCCCACCTTGAGTCCCCTCCAAAAATTGTGCTTGGCTACCGCAAGGTCGACTCTTTAGCTTCTACCGTGGTGGCGAAAAAGCGATTGGTGTAATCCCGGAGGCTTTTCCTCTCGCCTTGCTTAATGTTGACGAGCACCATGTCGGAGACAACCATTCGGGTCTGACCGATGAAACGGTCGATCAGCTCCCATTTCAAGTGCTCATAGGAGGAGATGTGACCCCTGGGCAGCTTGATGAACCAACTAAATGCCGCCCCTTTTAAAGTGTTGGCTAGGAGGTGGCACTTAGTGGCTTCGTCTGGCTAGCGGTAACGGATTGCGGCCTCAGACCCCTGAACGTGCTCGCGGGGATCAGTCGCGCCTTTGTATGCCTCAAGCTTAGGCGGTCTGAAGTCCTTTGGGATTGAGGCTAGCCGGATGGCGTCGGCAAAAGGGGCATTGCCATCCATTGGTCGAAAGAAAGGGTCAGGCCCATGATGAGGGGCTTGAATGCCTGGAAAGAGGGGTCTCTTCCGGCAAGGAAAGAAGGAAAGACAGGTGGTAGGAAAGTAGGCTGTGGTAGCGGACGTGGTGGAAGAGGATTCTAGTGAACCTCTTGGAGACGAAAGGGGAGTCTGGGCGGTTGAGAAGTGCCAGACGTCTGAATAGAAAGCGCTGCAGCAGGAAGCGCGAGAGCAGGAGCCTCAGCGACCGGAGGGGGTACAGGGGTCGCCGCTACCCTCGAAAGAGGTTCTCAGGCCACCGCAACTGGCGGAAGAGGTGCAGGAGCCGGTGCAACTGGCGGGAGAAGAGCAAGGACTGCCGCAACCTGCGGAAGAGAGACTACTGCGCACACTGGCTGAGTCTGTCTGAGAATCAAGGCCTGTTGGGCTGTGAGGCCGGTGACTAGGTTAGTGAGATTCGCGAGCATCCTCTGAAGTTCTGATACACGGGTACCCCTGGAGGAGGAAGCAGATTAGGCGTGGCGCTGAGAGGTTGAAGCCGAAACTCTATCGTCCGGCGCCCGAACGGAAGGTTCTCCCGCATGTGTACTATGAGCAACGAAGTTGGTTCGGCGCGTTCTAGCCACCATCGTCCCAAGGTCTCAATGAAAGCACCAGAAGATGTTGACGTAGGATGTAGGGGATCCCAAGAAACACCTAAAAAGAGAGAGAGTTCCGGAAGACGGCGACGCGCAAAGAAGTAAGCCTGTTTGTGGAGGCTTAAGAGCAAGAGAGTTCGGGGCATCCAGAAGAGCACACAACAATTTAAGGTGGTTCAGGGAGGAAATCTCCTACGTCCACCGAGCGATAAGCAAAGGAATTTCACTAAAGGAAAAGGGAAGCCGCGAAGGCTTAATACAATGCTTGGAAAAGAGAGAGAAAAGGAGCTCATCAGTTGGGGCTCTGATACAATGAGAATGAGAGAATCAGGAAAGCTGCTTGCATTCTGATCTGTAATCTTAGATCTTCCTTGGTCTGATCTTTGGTCTGTCCTTCTCCCTTCCTTCATAAAGACTGTTCAGAGGTATTTGTAGGCAGCGGATGGTGCAGCTTTATCCTGATTTTTCAGAGAAAATGAGGTGAACAAGCTCTGAGTTCGCACCGTTTGTTGGCCGCCGGAGGGACCAAAAGCAGCAAAAGGAGGATGCTAACTTTAAATGTTGGTATTGCTTCTGGGAATCCGTGACAACTGGGGCATGCAGACCCTTGATTTGCAGGTCTGGGAAAAGTTTCTTGTACGGGGAATGGCGCAGTCAAACCAAGCTTGATTGTGACAGACACCGCTTTGTAACATCGAGGACGATGTTACCAGGGATGGTCTTGGCTCATCGTGGACGAAGCTTAGTTGAATCCTCGTGTCCGAGGTTTGACCGAGGTCTGACCTATGAGAATAGATAGATGGATTAGTTAAAAGAAATGAAGGCTAAATGCCAGCTAGTCGCCACGTGTACGGCAAGAATGCAGCGCTGGAACCACGTGTTAAAAGCAGATAAATTACCCTAAATAGGGCTGAGATTGTTGTTCTTTATTTTTCAGCAATGGTGAGATGATATGCTTTTATTTTTACCAATTTCAAATTATGATTTTATGTGTAGGGACTCGGACTCGAAAGTAATTTGATATGTCTTAGGCTTTGTTTGATATCTTATTCAAATTCGAAATAATTTTTTTTTTTGTTCAGTTAGAATTCAACTCAATCTTAAATTAATTAGTAGAATTTACATAATAACTACAGTTTTGCTTGGAATATTTGCTGTCAGTAATTATTAGAAAAAAATATGAATATCATGTACTTTAATAATATTCAAAAAGGGTTCTTGGCAGTATGATGAGCTTGTTTGTTAATTTATTATTGTATGTGATAATTATAAATTTTGCATTCATGAAATCAAATGTACCATAGCTACAATCTGCATAATATTCAAATCGAATATAACATTTGATTGTGTCAGGGTACATTAGGGTTCGATTTATGATCAGTGATAGAATATATATTATCGAGTTGGATTAAATCTCTCTTCTGGTATACTATAAATTGATTATCATAAATATATATTTTCGGGACATTTACATGTACACTATTTTGATTTACCTATATATATCATTTAGATTTTTAAATTTACTTATATATCACAGTTTTAATTTTTTATTTACATACTTATCATTTGAATAATAAAATATTCATAAAACTATAATTTGAATTAAAAATATTTGCTACGAAAAATTTAAAAAGTAATATGATATATATAAGTAAATTAAAAAATTTAAGTTATAAGTAGGTAAATATAACTTTTCAAATGATGCACATAAAAATCTCAAATGCAAAACAAGTTATAAGAATTATACTTTAAACTATTCAATTACACTGACATTTGCATTTATGTGATCAAAATTTATATAATATATTTATAATTCATTTATTTGTAAAGTTCTTTTAATTGGGATAAAAGATAAAAATTAATGTAAAATTTTTATATTGAAATTTGAAAAAAAAAATTGAATAAAATTATGTTTTGAGATATTTATAGAATTTAAAATAAAATTAATTTTTTATTTAAATATTTATGTAAAATATGAAATAAAATTAATTTTTATATTAAAGTTTATTTAGAATTACAATTATTATTTATAATGTGAACTATACAGTTAATTTTAATGTCATGATATATAAATTATATGGTTAAACTAAATGCTAGAGGATGAAAAAAATTTAGAAAATATTTTAATTATTTTTGAGGTAAAAGTAGCGATGAGAGATGAAATTTCCTTTTATGTTGGTAGGCATGAAATTTCCTTTTAATTTTAATATAAAATTCGGATGCGTTAAATTTTTTTTTTGAGCAAAGCGTGTAATTAAATCTATTATTAAATGGCAAAATTATGAAAAACCTTTAATCCTCTCAGCGTTACAATAATTTATACAAGTGAAGCGCCGCCATGGATTCCGCACCATAGTTTCATTCAATTTGCTTATACGAAGCTCCGCATAGCTGATGTTATGCGACCGTCCAAATTGGTGGATTATAACTCAGGGATTTTGGAGAAAAATTTCACTTTTTCAGCTGCTGCCCGCACGAATATCCCCCGAAAATATTTCTATGTGGATGAATATGAGAACAATGCATTAGCTGCGTCCGTCTACTTAAATTTACAAAAAAATCTTCTATCAAAATTAAATTACAAAAAAATTTACACTTTTGATTTTGACAATAAAAAAACTTTATTTTAAGTGAATATAACTATTTAATCATTTGGTCTTAAATCTTTATTTTTAATTCAATTCAAGCTTGAATAGAAGTTTTTTAGTTGAGCCATGAGTCAATTTCATTCGAGGATTTTTTCGAACCGAGTTTGAGCTGATACCATATCAGATTGAGTTAGCTCGGATCGGATTGATTGATTTTAAAGAAAAAAATATTATGTAAATTTTAGATATATAAAATTAGTATGATACAAGTAAAATGAATAATTTAACTTACTAGAAAAATAGATTACTTTTCTTTAAGAAGCTAGGAGGTCAAATCTCCTCGCGTTCATTATTTATTACATCTTAGATAAATTTTAATATTAAAATTATTTTTATTTTATATTTTATATAAATTTTAAAATAAAAATTAATTTATTTAAAATTCCACAAAACATAATTTTATTTTAAATTTTTTACAAATCTTCAATATAAAAAATATCACAACACATTTTTTTATCACAATTTAAAGTAACTTCACAAACAAATAAATTATAAAAGTATATAATTTTTGATCACATAAATCTAAATATTAACATATTGGCGCAATTTATATTATAATGTAATTACGAGTAAATTACACTTGGGTCTTTATATTTAGGTATATTATCCTATAGGTTCACATTTTTTAATTTGAATAATTGAATCCTTGAGTTTTAATATGATCGTCAAATGAATTTTTTAATTCTTAATTTTTAAAAAAATTCCTAGTTTACCTCCTCTCTCTCTCTCTTCTCCTTAGCTCTCATTTTGACAACATGAAAGCAGCAAAGTAGGGGTGGGGTATGCCTACCAACACGGGGGGCACCTGCGTGTCTTCTCCCGCTCTCCATCCCTATTCTCTCTCTCTATTTATCTATATATATTTATATATCTATCTAGCTATTTATCTATTTATCTCTCGCTAGTAAAATAGTTGATCATTGACCATTGTCAAAGAAGTGACAGACAAAAATTTATGAAGGGAAAGAGCCTCCCTCCACCCTTCATTGGTGAGAGAGAAGCGGGATGGAAGACATCCCTGCACTCTGTGAGAGAGAGAGAGAGAGAGCGGAAGATGAGAGAGAGAAGATAGGGTAGAATAAGAATTTTAAATTTTTTTTAAAAAATTATTATTATATTAAAATTTAAAAATTTAAATATTAAAATTTTGAAAATATAAGCTTGTGCAGTAATATAATTTAAACTCAGAAAATGAGTGTAATTTATTCAAGCGTTTAATATTAAACATAATTTTGTATCACATGATACCAACATTTAAGTGATTATAAATAATATGAATTACCAATTGTTTAAATTTCCTAATTTTTTTAGTATTAACAGCTTTTAAAACCAAAATATTAAATATTTTATTCACCTAAAATAAATTTTTTGGTCAATTAAAATCAAAATTATAACAAGTAAAAAGTCATTTTGTAAATTTAAGTAGATCTGATGCCCGTGGGGCTGATAACGAGTCTAGTTTAAGAGAGTTTATCTCAACTCAAACTCAATAATTTTAAATTCGAATCGAGTTTGATTCGAGTTAACAAAAATCTAGTTGATTTCAAGTCAATTTTCAAGATAAATCGAGCTTAATTTTTAATTTTTCATTTATTTAAAATTTATTTTAAATATAATATATTAAATTTATATTTTTTACTATATTCATTAATATTTATTTATGAAGTTTTTTTAATATATATTTTGTACGGCTTATGGACACATATGTAATATTTTGAAATATATTTGAAATACTTACATGTATATAATTGTATAAATATCAAGTTAAATTATTTTTTTGAGCAAATTAATTTTAATATATAAAAAATTTGAGTTAAATTTAAATCAAATAAAATAAAATCGATTTTCAAATTTTGAGTTTGAGAATTTTGCTCACCGTTAAGTCATGTGCACAGCGGAGCCCTAGCAATTATTTAACCGCATAGAAAGTTTTCGGAGGATATTCGTGCGGGCAGCAGGCCGAAAAGCGAAAATTTTCTCCAAAATCTCTAAGTTATAGCTCACCCATTTTGACGGTCGCATAACATCCGCTGTGCGGCAATTCGCATAAAAAACATAAAGTAAACGTTTATGCGGAATCGATGGCCGCGCTTGTGCGCGTTTAAGTTATGGTAATGCTGATTTTCATCTTTTAGTCATTTAATAATAGATTTAATTAAACGCTTTTTTTTAAAGAAAATATTTAATTAAACGCTTTGATAAAAAAAAAAAAACCCATCCGAATTTTATATTAAAATGAAAAGGAAAATTCAAGTCTGCCTTTGTAAACAAGACATTTGAACCTTATAATTCAAACATTTTCTCAATCATCGTTAGTTTCATTTAGAAAATAATTAAACATTTTTTTGAGAATTTAAATAAAATTAAATAAAAAATTTCAGTGCTATATTTTAGAAATTCAGGTTCAAAATAAATATAATCGAATTCAAAGTTTGAAGCGATTTCAGATAAGCGAAGCAGTTTCAAACTTAAATTCTGTTTCTATAAAAAGTAGCTTGAAACTAGTTTTGAATCTATTTTTGTTTGGATGAATATTAATTTAGAAACCACTTCATCTCACAATAAAGTCTCAAAATTTTTTTTTTAATAAAAGTAAATAAAAAATCTTTATTCAAAATTTTATAATTTATTTGAATATTTATTAATTTAAAATTCTCACGAGAATATATATCAAAATTTGAGATATTTAAGGGATGTGATTATGAGTCAAGATAATTTGTTATTATTTTTAAAATTTCGAATTTATCAGATTTAATTATCTCTTAATTTTACCGTTGAGAGAAAGACCAAATTTACCCCCACATATATTTTTCTAAACATCTGGTAATAAAGAAGAAAGACAAAATTTAGCGTTGAGAGAAAGACAATTTATCTGTTCGTGCTCCTAGAAGATGCAGGAAACAGCGCACCCGATATTTCTGACCCGAGAGCTGAGCAAAGGGTGAAAAGGAAATATCGAGACAGTGAACCTGCAGACCCAAGGGATGGAGAACAGGCCTGATCCTCATCCACACATCGTCCACGATGTTTAACCCACTAGCTTGGGCCTCATTCCAGTTTTTTGATAATTTTACTGGATGCTTCAACCTATGATATTCTGGATTTTTTATTCCAGTCACGGCATTATGAAATTCATTTCTGGAATTCGTATATTCGGCATCCTGGCTTTCTGGAATTCATATTCTTATGTAATATTCATACTGAGGTATTATCTAAAGCACGACAAGCTCATTTTTTTCAAGCATCGTGTGACAGGTATGATTCTAACCTCAAACCCTCAAAAATAGTACCCGAGGCTCCAGACCTCGTACACGATGATTGGTCATGACTAAACTTCCATATACGGCGGTCACTGAGCCTAGCTACGCCTGGCAGGTGGGGTCTCCTACCTACATCCGGAACTATTTCATAAGCTCATCTGGCTACCGGAAGGTCTAGAGGCCTACTCGTAGCCTTAGGATAGTCTCTGTCATCTACTCATGAAACAGGTCCCCCCTAAGCAGAGTGCCTTTGCTTCCCACTAGGATCTGCCACTCTAACGGAGGTCAGCCCTTGCCTCAAGTACAAAACATCGGCCACGATGTTTCAGACGAACAAGTCCTTTTGGCATTGGGTCAAATAACTTCTCCTAGGCAGGATCTCCACTACTCAGATAATACCTCTTAGGCGGGATTTCTCCTATTATTATTGCTTCCTTCCTATGCGGATTTGTGAAGTTTAAAGTTCAAATTGGGAATATTGTATTTGACTCAAAGACCTTTATTTGTTATGAGGGGTTTCCTCAGAGTCACACTCAGAATGTCTCTAACCTCATACAAAGGAATTTATTACACGGATTCAATCGACAACTTCTGGGACATTCTTTAGACATCTGGATTTCTCTATGCTATCCCAAAGGTATGATTTCAACCTCAAAAATCTCAACCATCACACCCAAGGCGCCCGAACCTCGTACACTATGGTTAATTACATCTAACTTTTCATATAGGGAGGTCACCGAGCCTAGTTATGCCTGGTAGGCGGGGTCTTCTACCTACATACGGAACCCTTCCATAAGCCCATCTGGCTAGCGGAAGGTCTGGAGGCCTGCTCGTAACCTTAGGGCAGTCCCTGCTATCTGCTCATGATACAGGTCCCCCCTAAGTAGAGTGCCTTCGCTTCCCACTAGGATCTGCTGCTCTAACGGAGGTCAGCCCTTACCTCAAGTACAAACATCGGCCACGATGTTTCAGGCGATCAAGTTCTTTTGGCATTGGGTCAGATAACCCCTCCTAGGCAGGATCTCCACTATTATTATCATTACTTCTTTTCTGTACAGATATGCGAAAAAGAGTATGCCACTGATCTCCCCATAACAGAGATGACTCTGGGCTTGCTCGTCCATTCTCAGGGTAAGCCCGCTTGTTCTGTCCTGTCATCTCTCTAACTTTGCTCTTTCCTCTTTCCTTGCAGGAATCCAAGGGACGGTGAGAAGTGTCGTGGTGCTCCCCTGACTCTATTCATGTAGACTTTAGGCAGCGCGTTTACCAGTGTCATGGTTTTTATGCCAGGACCCACATAAATGTTAGCACCCAGCATGCGGGGAGATGATGTTGACATGTGGCTCCAGCGCTGCTTCACAGCCATACACGTGGCGCCTAGCTGACCTTTAGCTTTTATTTATTTGCTAACTCATCTATCTGTTCTCACAGGTTTCAGACTCTGGTCAAACTTCGGACACGAGGGTTCGACCAAACTTCGGATACGAGAAGTCAACAAAGCCTCGTCCACGACGAGCCAGGACCATCCCTGACAACATCGTTGACGATGTTACGAAGCGGTGTCTGTCATAATCAGCTTGGCCCAACTGCGCTGTTCCCCGTACAAGACTTTCTTTTCAAGACACGTAAATCAAGGGTCCACATGCCCCAGCTGTCACGGATCCCCAGAAGCAATACCAATATTAAAAGTTAGCTTCCTCCTTTTACGGCTTTTGGTCCCTCCGGCGGTCGACAGGCGGCGCGAACCCAGAGCTTGTCCACCTCCTTTTGTCCGAAAAACTAGGACAAAGCTATGCTCTACATCGCCAACAAATACCTCTGAGCAGTCTTCGAGCGAGAGGGATCAAAGACCAGGGAGAAGATCAGAGATAAGAAGCCGAAGAGGGAGGACTCGCCCCAACAAGAGCAGAATCCCTCCTCTATCACCTCTTGTAAAATAGGAGCTTGAGAACAAGAAAAGCTCTATCTTTTTCTTTCTTTCTCTTTTTTTTCTTTTGTAAGCTCTTTGTTTTAGCCTTCATGACTACCTTTTTCTATTAGTGAAACCTCTTCGCTGATCGACCGGTGGACGTAGGGGATTTTCTCCCTGAACCACCTTAAATCTCTGTGTGCTCTTCTGGATGCCCCGAACTCTCTCTCTCTTAAGCCTCAACCATCAGGCTTACCTCTCTGCGTGCCGCCGTCTCTCAGGACTCTCTCTTTTTTGGTGTTTCTTGAGATCATCTACATCCTGCGTCAACACGTAGTAATATAATTTAAACTCAAAGTGAGTGTAATTTATTCAAGTGTTTAATATTAAACATAATTTTCTATCACATGACACCAATATTTAAGTGATTATAAGTCACTTGAATTACCTATTGTTTAAATTTCCTACTTTTTTAGTTTTCACAGCTTTTAAACCCAAAATATTAAATATTTTATTCACCTAAAATAAATTTTTTGGTTAAGTAAAATCAAAATTATAACAAGGAAAAGGCAATTTTGTAAATTTAAGTAGACCCGATGCCCATGGGCTGATAATGAGTCTAGTTCAAGAGAGTTTATCTCAACTCAAACTCAATAATTTTAAATTCGAATCGAGTTTGATTCGAATTAATAAAAATCTAGTTGATTTCAAGTCAATTTTCGAGATAAATCGAGCTTAATTTTTAATTTTATCATTTATTTAAAATTTATTTTAAATATAATATATTAAATTTATATTTTTTACTTAAATATATATGCATTAATATTTATTTATGTAGTTTTTTTAATATATATTTTGTACGGCTTATGGACATATATGTAATATTTTGAAATATTTCTGAAATACTTACATGTATATAATTATATAAATATCAAGTTAAATTATTTTTTTGAGCAAATTAATTTTAATATATAAAAAATTTGAGTTAAATTTAAATCAAAAAAAATAAAATCGATTTTCAAATTTTGAGTTTGAGAATTTTGCTCACCGTTAAGTCATGTGCACAGCGGAGCCCTGGCAATTATTTAACCGCATAGAAAGTTTTCGGAGGATATTCGTGCGGGCAGCAGGCCGAAAAGCGAAAATTTTCTCCAAAATCCCTGAGTTATAGCTCACCCATTTTGACGGTCGCATAACATCTGCTGTGCGGCAATTCGCATAAAAAACATAAAGTAAACGTTTATGCGGAATCGATGGCCGCGCTTGTGCGCGTTTAAGTTATGGTAATGCTGATTTTCATCTTTTAGTCATTTAATAATAGATTTAATTAAACGCTTTTTTTTAAAGAAAATATTTAATTTAACGCTTTGATAAAAAAAAAAAACTTAACCCATCCGAATTTTATATTAAAATTAAAAGGAAAATTCAAGTCTGCCTTTGTAAACAAGACATTTGAACCTTATAATTCAAACATTTTCTCAATCATCGTTAGTTTCATTTAGAAAATAATTAAACATTTTTTTGAGAATTTAAATAAAATTAAATAAAAAATTTCAGTGCTATATTTTAGAAATTCAGGTTCAAAATAAATAGAATCGAATTCAAAGTTTGAAGCGATTTCAGATAAGTGAAGCAGTTTCAAACTTAAATTCTGTTTCGATAAAAAGTAGCTTGAAACTAGTTTTGAATCTATTTTTGTTTGGATGAATATTAATTTAGAAACCACTTCATCTTACAATAAAGTCTCAAATTTTTTTTTTAATAAAAGTAAATAAAAAATATTTATTCAAAATTTTATAATTTATTTGAATATTTATTAATTTAAAATTCTCACGAGAATACATATCAAAATTTGAGATATTTAAGGGATGTGATTATGAGTCAAAAGATATTTTGTTATTATTTTTAAAATTTCGAATTTATCAGATTTAATTATCTCTTAATTTTACTGTTGAGAGAAAGACCAAATTTACCCCCACATATATTTTTCTAAAGATCTGATAATAAAGAAGAAGCGATCGAGAGTCTGAAACCACCGTTTCGGTAGTGTTGGCTTCATGGCCTCGAAGTCGTTTTACACTTCTAATATAGATTCAGATTTACTGGATGAATTAGAATTGTTTGGTTAATTAATTTTATTAAATCGATTTCGTCTCGCTTGAAACTGCTTGAAGCGGTCAATCAAAAGGCCCTTAAGTTGCCTATATGAAAAATATGTAAAAGGCGAACCTCCTCTATAGTCCTATAATTTGAGGGACCAACCCTTCACTTTAATTTCTTCAAAGATATAAAATAATTACTTAAGATAACACAAATAAAAAGAAATAATTTCGTATGTATTTATAATTTCGTTCAAATTTAACATTTTTTTTGTATATTTTCTTAATTTTTAAGCATGACAATTACAGAAATTTTATTAAAATATTGATTGCATAGATGCTAAAAGCACTGAAATTATTTTTTTAAAATCCATGCCCAATCTCCACTCCTGCGTGCACACATTTGTGGCCGACATGTATATAATTATTTTTATTTAACTCATTAAAGATATACGATTAAACAAAATAACACCTCAAATTAAACATAACAAAAATAAAATATCCTATATATATATATGAGGTCGACATCATATTTCATATTAAATATTTTTATTTACAATCAAATTTAATTTTTTGATTGTCTATTTGACTTAGCTAATATTAATCTGCATTACAATTAATGTTATAGATGACAATATAAATAATATTATATAGAGGTTTTTTTCCGTATGATAATTTTTTTTTTAATATTTACTTATTAGACACCCTAAAGTTAAATATTACATGACACACACTTATTTATTTTAATTTTACAACCAACACATCCTTGTTAAAAAATGGCTCCCAAATTCTATTAATAAGTCACACTGGAACTTTATTAGTTTGTGAACTAAAATCCAAAAAAATTGGATAATAACGACTCTATACCAGGTCGACACATAGAGGGATTGCGCGACAGCTGGTAAATATTAATTTTTGAGCTTCTAACAATTATAATTCTATTCTAACTTATCTTTTTTTGTTAGATAATGGCTCTTACAAAAGAAAGTATATTCCTTTTCCAAAAACTCAATACAAAAGGCATGGGGTCTTTGTTAGTCCTGATGTGCTACCACGACAAAGTAATAATGATGACTGTGGCATTTTGTTGATGAAATATATGGAGCGCCTATTAAACTGTTCGATCTCAGAGTCAGAGTGGATGTGGAGAGATTACTTGCATGGCAAAGTGAAAATGAGTTTTATTTAGAGCTGAAATTGCATATGAATTAATTAAATTTGGCCCAGAACTTGTTTGAACAATTTACTTTTCTGGATCCTACATGTATAACTTGCTTGTGACTTAATTAACTTTGATCAACTGCTTGTCTACTCATCATTTTTTTTCTGCTTGTTTTTTTTCAGTTTATTTATATATTTTTTCCTTATGTAACCCACTGGAAATGCTACGTAGCCCAGTGGAAATGCTACGTAGTTGAGTAAAATTGCTACGTAGGTAAGTTTGAACATGCTACGTACCCCAATGAAAGTGCTACGGTACCCCACTGAAAGTGCTTACGGTACTGAGTAAATTTGCTACGTAGGTAAGTGAAGATGCTACGTACCCCAATGAAAAGTGCTACGGTACCCCACTGAAAGTGCTACGTACTGAGTAAATTTGCTACGTAGGTAAGTGAAAATGCTACGTACCCCAGTGAAAATGCTACGTAGGCTAATGAAAGTGCTACGTAGCTGAGTAAATTTGCTACGAGGTAAAGTGAAAATGCTACGTACCCTAGTGAAAATGCTACGTAGCTTAATGAAAGTGCTACGTAGCTAATGAAAGTGCTACGTAGCTGAGTAAATTTGCTACATAGGTAATTGAAAATGCACCGTACCCTAGTGAAAATGTTAGCGTAGCTAATGAAGTGCTACGTAGCTGAGTAAATTTGCTACGTAGGTAATTGAAAATGCTACGTACCCCAATGAAAGTGCTACGTAGCTGATTAAATTTGCTACGTAGGTAATTGAAAATGCTACGTACCCTAGTGAAAATGCTACGTAGCTAATGAAAGTGTTACGTAGCTCAGTAAATTTGCTACGTAGGTAATTGAAAAATGCTACGTACCCCAATGAAAGTGCTACGTAGCTGAGTAAATTTGCTACGTAGGTAAATGAAAATGCTACGTACCCTAGTGAAAATGCTACGTAGCTAATGAAAGTGCTACGTAGATGAGTAAATTTGCTACGTAGGTAATTGAAAATGCTACGTACCCCAATGAAAGTGCTACGTAGCTGAGTAAATTTGCTACGTAGGTAATTGAAAATGCTACGTACCCTAGTGAAAATGCTACATAGCTAATGAAAGTGCTACGTAGCTGAGTAAATTTGCTACGTAGGTAAATGAAAATGCTACGTATCCCAGTGAAAATGCTTCGTAGCTAATGAAAGTGCTACGTAGTTGAGTAAATTTGCTACGTAGGTAATTGAAAATGCTACGTACCATAGTGAAAATGTACGTAGCTATTAATGAAAGTGCTACGTAGCTGAGAAATTTGCTACGTAGGTAATTGAAAATGCTACGTACCGCCAAATGAAAGTGCTACGTAGCTGAGTAAATTTGCTACGTAGGTAATTGAAAATGCTACGTACCCTAGTGAAAATGCTACGTAGCTAATGAAAGTGCTACGTAGCTAATGAAAGTGCTACGTAGCTGAGTAAATTTGCTACATAGGTAATTGAAAATGCTACGTACCCTAGTGAAATTGTTACGTAGCTAATGAAAGTGCTACGTAGCTGAGTAAATTTGCAACGTAGGTAAATGAAAATGCTACGTACCCCAGTGAAAATGCTACGTAGCTAATGAAAGTGCTACGTAGCTGAGTAAACTTGCTACGTAGGTAATTGAAAATGCTACGTACCCCAATTAAAAAGTGCTACGTAGCTGAGTAAAATTTGCTACGTAGGTAAGTGAAA
>KZ451950.1:3771358-3814254 GCA_002786265.1 Apostasia shenzhenica
CCTGTACATTTTTATTTAAGTAAACCATACTTAAAGTTATGTTTTAACTTAAATAAAGTTCATAGGAATAAAATCTAACTCTCGTGTGCACCTTAACTTAAATCTTACATGTTAAAAACTATTTAAATCTATTATTTATGTAGAATATTTTAAATCTAATCGTTAGATGCTCATCTTAACGATTAGATTTAATTTAAGATACAAAAGGGGTTAGATTTTATTCCTATAAACTTTATTTAAGTTAAAACATAACTTAAGATGATTTACTAAAAAAAATGTAAGAATTTTTTAACTAGGATGTGTTGATTGTAAAATTAAAATAAATAAGTGTGTGTCAGTTAATATTTAATTTTAGTGGTGTCTAATAAGTAAATATTGAAGTTTTTTGTGTCATACGGGTAAAAAATCCCTATTTTTATATACTAATAATATATAATCATTAATAAACTGTAATATTAAAATTTAATTTACTTCATATTTTACATAATTTTAGATTAAAAAATTAATTTTATTTTAAATTCTATGAGGATCTCAGAACATAATTTTGTTTTGAATTTTTTTATAAATTTTAATATAAAAATATCACTCAAAATTTGTCTTTTTATCTCAATTTAAAAAACTTCACAAACAAATGAATTATAAAAATATTTTATAAATTTTGACCGTATATAATATTAGCATATTATCGTAATTTATTAATTAAAAAATTTGGATGCATTTAAAAGATATATAGTAAAATCATTTTAGTTCATATGTTAAAAAAAATTTACTATTTCTAGGCACTGCTCTGCTCCACGAGAAATTTTTGAGTCAGGGGCGCGCGCCACCTCATCCGTCCGCACGCCACTAACAGAGCGCCGCGTGGCGTGCGAAATGGGGAAATGGCACATGGGGCCGAACGGCGAAAACTGAAACGAGAACGGCGAAAGGCGCGCGAAACGGGGAAATTGCGAACGGGAATTTGCGGCGCGGAACGGCGAAATTTGGAACGGATCGCCGAACGAAACGGCGAAATTTCGAACGGCGATCCCGCGCCGTTATGTCAAACAAAAATACGGAACGACAAAATTTCGCCTTCTTCCTCTTTAATCGCAAAAACCCTAAAAGTCTATTTTCTCATCGCAAAAAGCCTATTTTCTCCCGCAGATATCTCAACTTCTCCTGTCGAACGTCGTCAACCCGTGCATCGCCACTTTCGCTGATCTCGCTTCTCACCTTCCCTCGTCCTCTCTGGGTAGAGAGAGAGAGACCATCGTCAAAATTGAGCATCTGGATCAAGTTCTTTGCTCCCTCTTTTCATATTCTCTTATTTTCTAATTTTTATAAACATGTTCCAAAGCTTTGTTATTGTTGCTGAACTCTTGTTGTTGAGAGCACAAAAAATGTATGAAAATGTCACGGATGAATTGACATCTTAGAGTTCTTCTATTTCAACTTGTTTTTTGAGTTGTTTTGGATTTTTTTTGCTGAGCTTTATGAAGAGCTTTACGAGAAGATCAGAAACTAAGAATTGTTTGGCTTTTGGAAACTTTCCATGGCATTTCTTTCGGCTTGTAACAATTTTTTTAATTTTTTTTCCATGACATTGTTTTGCTAGGAGAAGTTTCATCATTTTCATAAATTTTGAAAACTATGACAAATTATTTTAAATGTTTTCCTCGATCATTATTTGTGCAGTGACGGCATGTGCTGCTCTTGTGAATACGTTACGTAGCTCAGTGAATACACTACGTAACTGTATTATGAACTCTTATGCTACGTACCCCAATGAAAGTGCTACGTACCCCACTGAAAGTGCTACGTAGTTGAGTAAATTTGCTACGTAGGTAAGTGAATATGCTACGTACCCCAGTGGAAAATGCTACGGTAGGCTAATGAAAGTCAGTACGACGCACTGATGGCTACGGTAGCTGAGTAAATTTGCTACGTAGTAAGTGAAAATGCTACGTTACCCTCAGTGAAGAATGCTACGTAGCCTAATGAAAGTGACGTAGCTAAAATGCTATGCTGAGTAAATTTGCTACTAGTAATTCGAAAATGCACCGACCCGCTATGAAAATGTCTACGTAGCTAATGAAAGTGCTACGTAGCTGAGTGAAATTTGCTACTAGGTAATTGAAAATGCTACGTACCTCAATGAAAGTGTACGTAGCTAAGATTAAATTTGGCTACGTAGGATCTAATTGAAAATGCAGCATTACGTACCCTAGTGAAAATGCTACGTAGCTAATGAAAGTGTTACGTAGCTCAGTAAATTTGCTACGTAGGTAATTGAAAATGCTACGTACCCCAATGAAAGTGCTACGTAGCTGAGTAAATTTGCTACGTAGGTAAATGAAAATGCTACGTACCCTAGTGAAAATGCTACGTAGCTAATGAAAGTGCTACTAGTAGATGAGTAATTGCTACGTAGGTAATTGAAAAATGCTACGTACCCCAATGAAAGTGCTACGTAGCTGAGTAATTTGCTACGTAGGTAATTGAAAATGCTACGTACCCTAGTTGAAAATGCTACATAGCTAATGAAAGTGCTACGTAGCTGAGTAAATTTGCTACGTAGGTAAATAAAAATGCTAACGTATTCCAGTGAAAATGCTTTCGTAGCTAATGAAAGTGCTACGTAGTTGAGTAAATTTGCTACGTAGGTAATTTGAAAATGCTACGTACATAGTGAAAATGTACGTAGCCTTAATGAAAGTGCTACGTAGCTGAAGTAAATTGCTACGTAGGTAATTGAAAATGCTACGTACCCCAATGAAAGTGCTACTAGCTGAGTAAATTTGCTACGTAGGTAATTGAAAATGCTACGTACCCTAGTGAAAATGCTACGTAGCTAATGAAAGTGCTACGTAGCTAATGAAAGTGCTACGTAGCTGAGTAAATTTGCTACATAGGTAATTGAAAATGCTACGTACCCTAGTGAAATTGTTACGTAGCTAATGAAAGTGCTACGTAGCTGAGTAAATTTGCAACGTAGGTAAATGAAAATGCTACGTACCCCAGTGAAAATGCTACGTAGCTAATGAAAGTGCTACGTAGCTGAGTAAACTTGCTACGTAGGTAATTGAAAATGCTACGTACCCCAATAAAAGTGCTACGTAGCTGAGTAAATTTGCTACGTAGGTAAGTGAAAATGCTACGTACCCCAGTGAAAATGCTACGTAGCTAATGAAAGTGCTACGTAGCTGAGTAAATTTGCTACGTAGCTAATGAAAGTGCTACGTAGCTGAGTAAATTTGTTACGTAGGTAAGTGAAAATCCTACCTACCCCAATGAAAAGTGCTACGTAGCTGACTAAATTTGCTACGTAGCTGAGTGAAAATGCTACGTACCCCAGTGAAACTGCTACGTAGCTGAGTAAATTTGCTACGTAGGTAAGTGAAAATGCTACGTAGCTGAGTGGCAATGCAAATGTAGTCAAGAAATTATATTACAAAAATGTACAAAAATTACATTGTAGTCAAGAAATAATATTAAAAGTGACAATATTACAAATTAATATTGTCTTAGTAATAAGTCAATATATGAAAATGCTTCAGGTGTTGAGCTCAAATCTACTGTCCCGAAGTCGTCATGTTGACTAACAAGAGTTTCACAAAGTGCATTTGTTGACGCTTGCATATGCATAGTTGGCACATCAAATTGGACTTTTGAAATATTTGAGCATTGGTTGTGTTGTGTCTTCGTTCTTTTGCCTACAAATGAGAAACAATGTTAATTAGTGAAATAACTCAATATTGAGCTAAATATATTAATTTAATAACGTAAAATACTTCGATACCCTTCTTATTCTTATTTTTTTCTAATGCCCCTTTGATTCTTGCATTTGAAAGTCCTTTTGGTTTTTTTTTTGGTGGGTCCTTAATAACAGGATCGACTATTTCATAAGCTTCTGCATTTAAAGGTCTTGCATTAGTAAAACCTCGTTGGTTTATAGAATCAATCACCGAGTCTAGCATATGCATGTGTTCAACAAAACTAGATTTTGCATCTTCAGATTCTTGAGCTTTCAAAATGACTTTGTAACAAAGACGACTAGCATAATTACGAAATGCTTGATGGAGTGATTCTGTTGTGTCCGCTGCAAATTTAGATATGTCATAGCTTTTCTTTCTTGCATCTTTGGTCCATCTTTTCAAAATATATTGATCTGGAATAACCGCGACATTCACTGTGGTCATCACCTTTAATATATGTTGACATAGAATCCCAACAGTTTCAAAATGCTTGCAACTACAAACAATTTTATGTGCAGCTGCATCATACGTAACAACATATATCTTTGCATCACCATATTTTCCAACAGAAAAAGTGACTGTAGACTCAAACCTCGACATCTCCTTAGCAGCTAGTCTGCATGCACCATTTATCAATGATTCTTGAAATATATTAAATAATTTAATAGTGTAAACTTTACGGGCTTGTTTGAGAAGTGGAGAGTCATCTGCTGCAGAAGTTACCATACCTTGAATGTACTTGTAATCATCCTCAACTTCAGTTTGTTGCCACCTTGCTATTATTTTTTCCATACCTAGAAAACAGTCAGTAAGAGTACTGGTTGGTTTAGAAATCCCGTGACAAACACTGTTCCTGCTTTCACTACGTTGAGTAGATAAAATACCAATGTCAAGTATATCTTTATTCATTGCTGTAGACCACTTGTGCCTAATCTGGTAAAGACTGCGGAGCCAATCATTTTCATGTAACTCACCAGATTCAAGCATTTTAAACCATGTATCTTCGAACTCCTCTTGCGTGTCACACTGATTCATACATTGCCTGAATAATTTATTGAGCTCCTTATTATTTTTAAATGCAGAAATCTTTGAAGGAACTTTCTGAAAGATGTGCCATTGACATAATCGATGTCTAGTATTTGCCATCACAATTTGTATGGCCTTAGACATTGCTTGGTCTTGATCAGTGAATATAGTAATTGGATGTTTGCCATTCGTCATAGTCAAAAAAGTTTTAAACAACCATGCAAATGAATCTATAGTCTCATCAACAAGGAAAGCTACTCCAAATAACACATTTTTTTATGGTGATTGACTCCTACGATAGGAGCACATACAAGATTATATTTATTCATTCTGTAGCTTGTATCAAAAATAATAACATCACCAAATGTATCATAATCCAACTTACTCTACCCATCACACCATAAGAAATTAGTAAGTCGTTGTTCTTCATCGAACTTAACTTCCCAATCGAAGAAAGGGTCATTAGTTTTTCGATCTCGGAACAAATTCAATAAGCTGACAGCATCACCTTTCTCAACACGTTGTAACCTTTCCCGACTTACAAAGTTGTATGCATCACGTTTGCAGAAGCCAACATTTTGAAGACCACCTGCTTGCTCTGCAATGTGAGCAAATGCATCTGATGTTCTTATTCCTTGTTTAGACATGCTTCTAAGGATATTCCGATCTATTTCGTGAACACCACGATGCGACCTCAGTAAATGACGTTCTTTTGGAGCAGCTAAGGGATGATTGTGATCCTCTATAAATTTGGATATTGACCAATTACCTTCTTTATCTGCTTTGAACAAAATTAGTGCAGGACAACCACAACGAACATCCAACCGTGAAAAACTTGTCTTATCATTTTCTCTGTTTTTAAGATCACTATTTTTCCATCCATTCTTTGAGCAAACAAATTCTTTTGTCTTTAGCTTCCTAGTTCCAAGCCAGTATGAGCTATGATTTTTTCGAACACTAAATCCTGTTACAAATGCATATCTACTGTATAGATCATAGGCATTACTTTCATTGCTCACAGGAGTTCTAAGTATTTCTGGCAGCAAAAATAAGTCAAAAGTTCCAGTTGCTATCTCAATCTGTGGATTAATACAGTAATACAATATTAGAATTAGAAAAAATAAGGGGGACAGGTATCATCTCAAGGAGAAATTTTTCTGTGCACAATGTGTGCCATGTTATCCGTCCGCACACAAATGAAATTAACCTACATGGCACGACAGGCTGATTATATATCCTACGTAGCAAAAAAGAAATGCTACGTAGCAATAAATTAATGCTATGTAGTTCCAAAAAAAAAATGTAAATATTATATATTTATACGTAGCAAAACATCAATACTACGTAGCAAAACATCAACACTATGTAGCACAAAGTTAGTGTATATATACGTAGTAGAACTACGTACTTTACCATCACCATAGTGGGACGTGGTACCACGTGACTTAATTTAACCGGAGAAATTTTTTGTGTACAGAAATAAGATTAACCCATGTGTCACGATGGACTGTTACGTAGATAAAATTTTGGCTACGTAGCATTGAATGTTTTTGCTACGGAAGAGTACATAATGTTGATGTCTTGTTATTTGAAGCTACATAGCACTAATTTCTTACTACGTAGAACTGACTTTTGCTACGTAGCACTGTAAATTTGCTACGTAGGATTACATAATATTGACGTCTTATTATCTTAAGCTACGTAGTACTGACTTCTAACTACATAGAGCTACATAATATTATGTAGATAACAATACGTTAATATTATGTAGTCCTATGTACCAAAAAATCAGTGCTACATAGGGAAAGTCAGTACTACGTAGCAAGAAAATAGTGTTATCTAGCTCCAAGTAACAATGCATTAATATTATGTAGTCTTACGTAGCAAAAAATTAGTGGTACGTAGCAAAAAATTAGTATTACGTAGCAAAAAAATAGTTCTACATTACAGCTCGTCGTGGCACGTGGCTTAATTTTATTTACGCGCGAACCAGGTCCTAGTACAGCTATATAGTATATCTGAAGCAGCCCATCTCTCAGTCCGGATCAAAAGGATGTCTATTTAAAGGTACAAACCTCTTCTGCTTGTGCTTTCATTGTACAACTGATATGGAAACTGATGCTGAATACGTAGGGAAAGCTGAAGTTGAGGATCAGTAGAAAGCAGAAATTAAAGAAGACATTTTTAGCAAGTTGTACTCTTTACATAGTGCGATGTCAATTTTCCCGCTCAAAAATGGCGCGCAGAGTTGTGAACAAGAAATGGAAGTGCAAGCGGATTTTTTTTTATTGCGGTATGTGGCGAAAGTTCGCCGTTCGTTTCACATTTCGCCATAACGGCGCCGTTTCTCCGTTTCGCAATTTCACCGTTCGCAATTTTGCCGTTCCGTATTTTTGTTTGACATAACGGCGCGGGATCGCCGTTCAAAATTTCGTCGTTTCATTCGGCGATCCGTTCCAAATTTCGTCGTTCCGCGCCGCAAGTTTCCCGTTCGCAATTTCCCCGTTCCGCCCCATGTGCAATTTCCCCGTTTCGCGCGCCACGCGGCGCTCTGTTAGTGGCGTGCGGACGGATGAGGTGGCGCGCGCTTCTGACCCAAAAATTTCTCCTGCTCCACACAAAAAACCACTTTTGATTTTTTATGCGACTGTTCGCATTATTAAAGCTATGAGACCGTCAAAAACGGTGAATTATAGCACACGATTTTTGAGAATTTTTACCATTTTCATTGACGGTGACCGCATGAAAAGCGCCAAAAATTATTCTATGTGAATAAAAGTCATTAGCCGCCATTTGTGCGTGCGTGCAACTATAACTGATATTTCTGTTACTCATTTTAAAGTAAATATAACAATAATTTAAAATATAAAAAATACAATCATTAAAACAACATTATTATTACAATTCTTCGTAGTTCATAGATTTAATCTTTTTCTTTCAGAACTTAAATAAATTTAAATAAAAAAATATAGATCATTAAGTAAAAAATAAATGAAAGTTTAATTTGAATTAACTATAATAGGAATAAAATGTAGGAATAAAAATAACGACATAAGACAAATTGAATTTTATTATTAAATTTAATACTGAAGTGGATAAGATAAAAATGAAGTGTGATAAAAATTGAGTCATTATATCCCATACTTAAATAGTTACAACAATCTAGGGATTGAGATGCTTAAAAGCCTCCGAGAGTCAGATCAGTCAAGCAAGTGGAGTGTTGATTAAAGATGACTCAACTATAATAATAGTAAATATTATCTAAGTCTTTAAGAAAAAAAATTTTCGTAGCATTTTTTCTTCTTTAGTTTATCTTATTATATTTTTTCTTCTTTTCTTTATATTTTTGATTGCTACAAAGAGCAATAGTTATGCTTGTATGTGTATAGAGCCACTAATTAAGTGGCCGATTTTTGTACAATTGTACTCTTGGTTGTTGAAGGATATTGCATGGGATATGAAAATTTCCTATCTAAACAAGTTGTATAATATTTCTATAGATAATAGATCTTTTTGTATTAGTTAATATACTAACTTTTATTTTTTAATGCAATATTGGTCATGGGCGACTTTAAAAGAAGAAAAGTACAAAAATCGTTTAAGGGTTTTAATTTGACCAATTCATCAATCGCATATAAACTATTATGCATAAAATTGTATACATCTTTACGAGTAAATGCATTCTTAGGGCAACATATAATTTTAATTTTGAGTGATACTACACATTTTTAGTAAGTGATCTCAAACTTTAAATCTGAATTATTATATAATAATAATATAACATAAATAAAAAAATTATAATTATTTATATAATATTATTAACAAATAAATACTATATAGAAATTCTAGCTGAATTTAAAATTTGTCACTTTAAGGCCTTGCTTGACGCGAGGACCAAAACAGGACCAAAATAGTACTAATTTTAAAAAAAAAAAAAATAATAATAATAATAAATAATTTTTTTAAATCATTTTACACAAATTTAAATATAAAAATATTATTTTACTTTACATACTCAATAATTTAAAATAAAAATATCAACTTTATTTCACATTCTAGACCAAAATATTCAAATCAAATATTTTGATCTAAGATGTGAAATAAAGTTTATATTTTTATTAAAAATTATTGAGTATGTGAAGTAAAATATTATTTTTTATATTAAAATTTATGTAGAATAATTAAAATAATTTATTTATTTTTTAAATTAGTACTATTTTAATCCTGTTTTAATCCTCGCGCCAAACAAGGCCTTAGGGTGCTAAAAAGCAATTTAAAACTTTTTTAACAATTATAATTCCAAATAAATCTTTTAATATTAAAACTATTAATACATTTCATAAGATTATAGTTAATTTTTTAATTTAAATATACATGCCTCCGCGCGCGCGTGCGAGCGCGCACATGCGTGCGTGCGTGGTTGCGTGTGTGTGCCTTCATAAATAAAAAATAAATATATTACTAAAATATTAATGGTATATACGAAATTAATATAAAAAATTATGATCATCAAATTTTAATAAATACTTATATTTTAAGTGGCATATATGAGAATATAAAATTGTAAAATAAATTTAAATAAGACTAGAGATGGGTAAAGCAAAATAAGAATCTTTTACTGCGTAAAATTTTTTATTTTAGTGAATAAAAAATTAAATATATAGAGTGTATATTTAATAAAAAAAAATTATATTAACAATGTAATAATTACTGATTAAATTTCAAAAAAATTGAGCGTTTTAAGTACCTTGAATTAACATATAAAATAACAGCAAAATAAATAGTGATGTCAGTAACTGGATCTTAGTAGAATGAATGAAGTAAAAATATATTTAGTGTATTGTGTGACAGAAAAATTTCTATTAAAATTAAAGGCAAATTTTATATAACAGTAGTAAGACCAATAATGATATATGACATTAAATGCTAACCCACAAAATAAAAATATACAAATAAAATAAATGTCTATAAGCCATATTAAACTATGCTATTGATTAAAGAGAAATAACATTACAAGAACATATAATTATTAAAATTAAAACATTCCTTGATATATTCAAAATTTTAAAATAATTACAAATGTTTATAGAATATTAAACAATGAGAAAAAATATTTATCTAAAGTACGCAAATACACTAAACATCTACAAGACAAAATAAATAAAATAAAAAAGATAAAGAAAATAAAATATCTAGATGAGAAACTGACAAAATAAAAATACAATTAAATAAAAACTAAAATTTTAGAAAGAAATAAAATAAAATTATGTAACCAAGAAATTGAATACATTGAAAAAACTATTGATTAAGGAGAAAAAGCATTAGAAGAACATATAATTATTAAAATTAAAAAAATTCCTGATATATTCAAAACGTCAAAACAATTACAAATGTTTCTAGAAATATTAAATTATGAGAGAACATATTTACCTAGAGTAAGCCAATACACTAAATATTTATAAAAAATAATATAAAAGAGATAAAGAAAATATAATATCTAGATGAGAAACTGACAAAATAAAAATACAATTAAATGAAAACAAAAATTTATTTATAAAAAACAATATTATAATATAAAAAAATAAAATAAAATTATGTAAATAAAAAATTATTGAACAAGAAGAAATAGTATTACAATGATATGTAATTATTAAAATTAAAAAATTTCTTGATATATTAAAAATTTAAAACAATTACAAATGTTTCTAAGTATATTAAACTATAAGAGAAAATATTTATCGAGAATAAACTAATACACTAAACATCTACAAGAAAAAGTAAATAATAAAAAAAAATAAAAAAAATATAATATCTAGATGAAAAACTGACAAAATAAAAATACAATTAAACGAAGACGAAAACTATTTATAAAAAACAGTATTATTTTAGATAGAAATAAAATAAAATTATGCAAACAAGAAATTAAATAAATTCAAAAAATTATTGATTAAGGTGATATAGTATTACAAGAATATATAATAAGTAAAATTAAAAAATTTCCTGATACATACAAAACTTTAAAACAATTTTAAATATTTCTAGTCATATTAAATTATGAGATAAAATCTTTACCTAAAGTAAGCCAATACACTAAACATCCACAAGAAAAAATAAATAATATAAAAGAGATAAAAAAAATATAATATATAGATGAAAAACTGACCAAATAAAAATATAATTAAATGAAGACGAAAACTTATTTATAAAGCACAATATTATTTTAGAAAGAAATAAAATAATGTAAACAAGAAATTGAATACATTAAAAAAATTATTGATTAAGGAGAAATAATATTACAATAATATATAATAATTAAAATTAAAAAAATTTCTGATACATACAAAACTTTAAAATAATTATAAATATTTCGAGGCATATTAAATTATGAGATAAAATATTTACCTAGAGTAAGCCAATACACTAAACATCCACAAAAAAATAAAATATAAAAAAGATAATGAAAATATAATGTATAGATGAAAAACTCATCAAATAAAAATACAATTAAATAAAGACGAAAACTTATTTATAAAACACAGTATTATTTTAGCAAGAAAATAAAATAAAATTATGTAAACAAAAATTAATATATTAAAAAAATTATTGATTAAAGAGAAATAGCATTACAAGAATATATAAGTATTAAAATTAAAAAATTCCCTAATACATACAAAATTTTAAAACAATTACAAATATATCTAGGCATATTAAATTATGAGATAAAATATATATCTAAAGTAAGCCAATACACTAAACACTCATAAGAAAAGAAAAATAATATAAAAGAGAAAAAATATAATATTTAGATGAGAAATTGACAAAATAAAAATACAATAAAACGAAGACGAAAATTTATTTATAAAACATAGTATTATTTTGGAAAAAAATAAAATAAAATTATGTAAATAAGAAATTAAATACATTGAAAAAATTATTAATTAAGAAGAAATAGTATTACAAAATATATAATTATTAAAATTAAAAAATTCTCTGATACATTCAAAATAATAAAAGCAATTATAAATATTTCTAGACATATTACACAACCAGAAAAAATATTTACCTAACGTAAGCTAATACACTAAACATTTACAACAAAAAATAAATAATATAAAAGAGAAAAAATATAATATTTAAATAAATAATTGATAAAATAAAAATACAATAAACGATGATGAAAACTTATTTATAAAGCGCAGTTTTATTTTAGACAAATAAAATAAAATAATGCAAACAGAAAATTAAATACATTCAAAAAATTATTGATTAAAGAAAAATAGTATTACAAGAACATATAATATTTAAAATTAAAAAATTTCTTGATACATTCAAAATTTTAAAACAATTACAAATATTTCGAGGCATGTTAAACAACGAAAGAACATATTTACAAGAAAAAAATAAATAATATAAAAGAGATAAAGAAAATAAAATATTTAGATGAGAAACTGATAAAATAAAAAATACAATTAAATGAGAAAAAAATAAAATAAAATTATATAAAAAAGAAATTAAATACATTAAAAAAATTAATTAAAGAGAAATAGTTTTACAAGACATATAATAATTAAAATTAAAAAATTCCCGGATACATTCAAAATTTTAAAACAATTACAAATATTTCTAGGCATATTAAACTATGACAAAAAATATTTATTCAGAGCAACCAATATACTAAACATCTACAAGAAAAAATATATAATATAAAAGAAAATATAATATCTAAATGAGAAATTGATAAAATAAAAATATAATTAAACAATGACGAAAACTTATTTATAAAGTACAATATTATTTTAGAAAGAAATAAAATAAATAATGTAAACAAGAAATTAAATACATTTAAAAATTATTAATTAATTAGAGATAGCATTAGAAGTATAATTATTAAAATTAAAAAATTATTTGATATATTCAAAACTTTAAAACAATTTGAAATGTTTCTAGGCATATTAAACTATGAGAGAAAATAAGAAATAGCATTAGAGTAAGCCAATACACAAAATATCTACAAGATAAAATAAATAATATAAAAAAAATAAAAATAATATTTAAATAAAAAACTAACAAAATAAAAATACAATTAAACGAAGATGAAAACTCATTTATAAAACACAATATTATTTTAGAAAGAAATAAAATAAAATTATGTAAACAAGAAATTGAATGCATTAAAAAATTATCGATTAAAGAGAAATAGTATTACAAGAACATATAATTATCAAAATTAAAAAATTCCCTGATACATATAAAATTTTAAAACAATTAAAAATATTTTCAGGCATATTAAATTATGAGATAAAATATTTACCTAGAGTAAGCCAATACACTAAACATCCACAAGAAAAAATAAATAATATAAAAAAGATAAAGATAATATAATATCTAGATGAAAAACTGACAAAACAAAAATACAATTAATCGAAAATGAAAAAATCTACAAGAAAAAATAAATACTATAAAAAAGATAAAGAAAACAAAATATATAGATGAGAAACCGATAAAATAAAAATACAATTAAACGAAAACTAAAACTTATTTATAAAGAATAATATTATTTTAGAAAAAAAAAAAATAAAATTATGTAAATAAGAAATTAAAAACATTGAAAAAATTATTGATTAATGAGAAATAGCAGTACAAGAACATATAGCTATTAACATTAAAAAGAAATAACAATACAAGAATATATAATTATTTAAATTAAAAAATTCCTGATATAGTCAATATTTTAAAACAATTACAAATATTTCTAGACAAATTAAACTATCTCTGTTTGGTAATAAGAAAAAAAAGAAGATGTAGTTGGAATTTTTAGCCATTTTTGAAAAATGTGTATGATGTGAAATAAAGTAAGTTGGTTATATTAAAAATTGTGTATGATGTGAAATAAAGTTGATTAATTTATTGAGAATTGTGTTGGATGTTAAATAAAGTGATTGTTTAATGTTGGAATTTGTGTGAGATGAAATATAAAATAATTTTTTTAAGTTTTTTTAAACTAAATTTAAGATTTTGGTGATGAGTAATTTTACCCATACTTTTTTGGCCATTGCCAAACAGAGCCTTAGAGAAAATATTTACCTAAAGTAACAAGAAAAAATGAATAACATAAAAGAAATAAAAAAAATATAATATCCAGATGAGAAACTAACAAAATAAAAATACAATTAAATAAAGACTAAAATTTATTTATAAAGTATAGTATTATTTTAGAAAGAAATAAAATAAAATTATGTGACCAAGAAATTAAATGTATTGAAAAAATTATTATTTAAAGAAAAAAATAACATTACAAGAACATATAATTATTTAAATTAAAAAATTTCCTAATACATTCAAAACTTTAAAATAATTATAAATGCTTCTTAGCACATTAAACTATAAGAGAAAATATTTACCTAAAGTGAGTCAATACACAAAACATCTACAAAAATAAATAAATAATATAAAAGAGATAAAGTAAATAAAATATCTAGATAAGAAATTGACAAAATAAAAATACAATTAAGCGAAAACTAAAACTTATTTATAAAACATAGTATTATTTTTGAAAAAAAAGAAAATAACATTATGCAAACAAGAAATTGAATACATTGAAAAAATTATTGATTAAGGAAAAAATATCATTACAAGAACATATAATCATAAAAATTAAAAAATTCCCTCATGTATTCAAAATATTAAAACAATTATAAATATTTCTAGGCATATTAAACTATAAGAAAAAATATTTACCTAGAATAAGCCAATACACTAAACATCTATAAGAAAAAAATAAATAATATAAAAGAGAGAGAAAATATAATATTTAAATGAGAAACTGACAAAATAAAAATACAATTAAACAAAGGCGAAAACTTATTGATAAAGCACAGATCCTATCATCCATAATACATCCTCATATTCTGGTTTTATAATCATATAATTGAAAAATATATTCTTTTGACTGATATAATTCTTGGATAGCAATTAACTTTTCTATTGTAGGATCTGACATATATTTTTTTTTATTTTTTCTTCTAGGATTTGTTTATTTATAAGAAAAAGATTATAGATTTCTTCAAAGTCATTGAAATCTTCTAATATATTTATCTCATGTAAAATATTTATATATTCAATTTTATCCTGAATTTTTTTTAATATTTTTTATTTAGAGGAACATTCATCCAGTGATAATATCTTTCTGTGTTATCATCTAAATTTTCTAGATTTGCTCGATATTTGTTATTACCGGATATATTTTTATCGATTATTTTTGGGTTCTGATTATATAAGGATTCATAAACTTCATTTATCATTTCTATAATTAATTTAAAATTAGTTGCTAAATTGGTTCCACTTATTTCACTAAGATATTTATTCTTAATATCAAATATTTCTTCTTTAGGATTTTTTAAAATAAGTTTTTTCTATTTTTTTTAATTTATAATCCAGCATAGGATTCGAGGTCATGGAAATAAGTTTTGAAATCATTTTAGATCTGTATTAAACTGTTGAGTCTAAGGGTTATAAGCATCCATATAGATTAATATGTTGATAACAGATTTGCTTGGTACTTAAGACCGGTGTTCTTACCCAACCTTTACAGGATTGTCTTAAAAATACTCCAATAACGATAACTTCTGGCTTAGAAGGAGATAACAGACAAATTACGGAAGAACGTATGAGTTTTAGCAAACTGTATCATATTAACCTTAGGGCATGAACTTAAAGTTCATTGACTTAGCAGTTTAACAGATCTAAAACAAAAAGGTTTACGCTAACAACAACATGAAGCAAGACATAATAAAGATAATTTTATTGCATAATCAAGATAATAAATACGTACAAACAAACTTACAAACTGGCTCTGATACCAACTGGGAGTACAACTGGGAGGAGAGGTAGACGATATGGAGAGAGGTGCTGCGCAGAGAGAGAAGGAGCAGAGAGAGTATTTTTCGGATGCCTCTCCACAGGTTGGGGGTCATCCTTTTATAGACAAAATAAGCATCTTTGAATAGTAGATGAACAGTAACTATAGTACCATTATTACTTCCATTATTGCTGCTACAGTTTATGAACAGTAGATGAACAGTTATCGTAATACCATTATTACTTCTATTATTGCTGCTACAGTGCTGCTGCAGTGCGCTTCCAGTGCCTGCAGCTCTATTATTGTTTTTGCTCTGCTTCATTATTGCTCTTTTTACTAGCGCGTCTACTGCCTGCAGCTCTATTATTGTTTTTGCTCTGCTTCATTATTGCTCTTTAATCTGATTGTAGAGAGACATTATCGGGTGTTGAAGAGAACCCAATTTGGATTTCTTGGAGTAATTCTGTTGTTCTTGTTCCCCAGCAATATTTCCATTATATAATCTTGATCATATATCATGACTCGCCCATTACAAATGTACCGATATTGATGTTTTTCGTAATAAACTGATAATAATTCTGATAAATTTGCCTTTTGTTCATAATCCCAAGAGTAGCCAAAAAATTCTTTTGTGATTGGCCTTCCTCTGGTCTATTGTCGAGATAATTTTCAAATCTGATAGGCTGGATATACTAAATGTTCATATGGTTCAACAAATGTTAATATAATTTCAAACTCCAATATCCTTTCATAGAGCTCGGTAGTAGATATTAGTGCCTTGACTATCTATGAAAAATTCTTCCATTCATCGTAATGATGTATATCTATTATGATTTTTCGAACAATTTTCAATTCAATTTGTCTTTCTATATTGAGTTCGAATACGACAAATTTCCTTTGTCGTTTGTCTGGTAGAGTAATTAATTACTCCTTTAGTAAGTATGGCAGGGCTTTATCTACATAGATTATATCCAGAATTCGAGTTTGCAGATCTTCTGGCAGTAGTGTCTTTACCTTTTTCAAACATTCTTTTCTTTTTGCACTTTTCATATATAGAGAGTTGATATTTTTATAGCTATATATTACTTCTAATATAGGGAATAATTCTTATAGGGAATAATTCTTCATATTGTTGAGGATGGAAATCCTCACATTTTTGGAGTAAATATTTTGAAAATTTCTCTTCATGCTGGATCTTCTGTGTCATATTATGTAGAGAAAGTTCTATATTATAAATATAAGAAATAATTTCTCGAATATTATATAGAAGAGAAGTATTATGCTGTAGGCCTCCGATTATTTTCTAGAGTCCATTGATAATATTATATGTCTTGGAAGACATTGGAATGACTGACTTATAATTACTGGTAGTTCCTACCAGTGTTAATATAGCTTTGCTGATTATATTTATCGAGGCAATCTATAGTTATTTTTCTTTCTCGGAATATGATATCTTTCTTATAGGATCTTGGTGAGGATGTATTATATATCAATAAGTTTTCGCCTTTGTTTAATTGTATTTTTATTTTACCAGTTTCTCATTTAAATATTATATTTTTTTCTCTTTTATATTATGTATTTTTTCTCTCCATATAACCATTCTGGCTTTTCCTTTTTTTTCTTCAGCGTAATTTCTTACCATAAAGGCAGGTGAAGAATGAGGACTATGAGAATTTTCTATTAGGCCAAATTATTTTAATTCTGCAAGTTGTTTCTTAAAATCTTCAGTATCTTGTGAGGAATATACCAATGATTTTACTCTTATAATTTTTTTATCATCTAGGGTTTCTAATTTACAGAATCTTGGACCTTCTGTTAAAATGTAATAATGGGTTATCAGAAAATAATTCTTTCAAAAAGTCTAAATATTTATTTTTATAATTTTCAATTAGGGATAAAGCTTATGGTTTATAGTTTATTTTAATGAATTTTAAATGGTTAAAAATTCTAGGTATTTTTATTGATTTTTGTTCTATTGTAAATGTATGATAGGTTTTGTGAATAGTTATGGGTAAATATTTGATTTAACACATTTATTCCTATAATCACGTCACATGAAAAGTCTTTGCAGATATAGATAATGGGAAAAAAATAATTCAATGTAATTCTCTTCGGCTTGAGTTTTTAATGTTATATTTTAAACATATTTTAATGTGTCCATAGTACTATTTATTCCTGTAAAAGAGACTTTTTCTTCTAATTGTTCAGAGAACTCTTCTACCTAAAGTTGTTCATTAATTATGCTTCTAGTTGTACCAATATCTACTAAAGCATAAATATGAAAAGATTTATATCCTGAAAATTCTATTTTAATATAAATTTTATTTAAATGTTAATTTACTTCATGAAGATTTATATTCTAGTTTTGTGATTAGAAATATTATTAAATTAAATAACTTATAATTTTTTCTTATTCGAATCAATGTATCTTGTTCATTGTTTCTTATTACTGCTTTAATTTCACCTTTATAGTCTGGCCTTATTATTCCTTCTATTATAGTCATATCGTTATTGAATACCCAATCATTTTTTCTTTTTATTAGGCCATAATATCCTGTACATATTTTGGCACTAATACATGTTCTTATTTTAGTGAAAGTATTTGATTGTATTATAATATCTTCAAAGAAATAAAATTCATAAACTATGTCGACTTCAGTAGGATTTTTTGCATCTTTTTCTATTTTATGAAAACTTATTTTATTATGATTATTTTGAGTTTCATCATTAGTTAGAACATTTATAGTATGTAAATTACACTCTTTAGCTCTTTTAATGTGTATTGTTTGTTTTTTAATTTTTAACTGTATTGTTTCATAATTTATTTGCAAGGAATAATGTTTTTGTAATATATCTTGCCCTATCAACATGTCAAATGTACTTCTTTCATCGCTATAAATAGTTTCAAATTCTAAGGCATGTAGTTCATTATGAATATCTATAATCATTAAACTATCTATGTTTGCTTTATATATAAGTTCATGAATTTGTTTATCAAAAGTATAATATCTTTTCTTTTCTGTTTTTGATATATTATTTTTTATTAATTTTGATTTTATATGAGATTAAGATGCTCCTCTGTCTATTAGGGCTTTAAGTATTATAGTTTTATCATTAAAACTAACTAATACTTGTATTATACTTAAGTCTAATTTTACATTATTAGTTCGTAAACTAGTGCTAGAACTAGTGCTAGAGCTAGGGAGATCTATATCGTTTTGAGTTAAGTTTTTTATTTATAGTTTTCTGTTTGTCATATTCATAGAGTCAGTTCTTTGTAATGGTCTATTATATCCTATAGATAGTCTTCTTTTATTTATTTGAAGTTGTCTTATTGAAGGTTTTTCTATTATGTGATTTTTTCTAATTTCTTCTAAGTTAATATTCCATTCTATTGATAGTTGTATGTTTTTATTTGTTAATTGTCTAGGATATATGATTTCAAAATATTGATTATGTAGATCAACTAATCTAATGTCTGAAAGTATTGGTTTGATTTCTACATTATTAGTTTCTGAAAAATGTCCTAATAATCGCCAAGTAAAGGTTAAAGGTTTGTTACCTTTTAACATATGAATATTTTCTAATTTATAGAATTTCATTAGACTTTGATCTATAGTTTTATCTGCTTGGCTTATGGAGAAATTAGGAAAAAATTTAAAATTTATTACTTGATATAAAAGATTAGACTGTATTATTCCCATTAAAGATTGTTTAGTAGTTATTAACCTATTATCGGAGATTATTAATGTTATAGGTGAATCAAGTCCTGCTCTAAAATTAGCTTTGATGGTAATTTGTATGCATCCTAGATGTAGATATTTGATTCTGTCAGAATGTTTAACTCGTTTTAATATTTCATTAATTTTCTTTTTTGTAATAATTTGTAAGTTACTGCTGTTGGTTCTTCAGAACTATCAATAGAGCCTTCAAAATATTCATTAAAATGCATTATACGTTTTGAGAGTTGTAAACTAAATTTTTCTTTATAAATATCTTTTCCTTTAGTATTATTTTTGAGTTTGATAATTTTTTGATATAAATTATTATCAAATATGAATTGTTTATTATGATTATGATTTGTAGTATTGATTATTTGTTCAATGTTAACATCTTCATTTTCTTCTTCTTTTAACATGAAATATAGTTTATTTCTTCTTCATTTTGTTCTTCTTCTAATGAGGTTAAAGAATTATACTTATAGTTAGAGAGAGTGTTTTTCGAATGCCTCTCCACAGGTTGGGGGTCATCCTTTTATAGATAAAATAAGCATATTTAAATAGTAGATGAACAGTAACCGTAGTACCATTATTACTTCTATTATTGCTGCTACAGTTTATGAACATTTACCGTAGTACTATTATTACATCTATTATTGCTGCTACAGTGCTGCTACAGTGTTGCTACAGTGTTGCTACAGTGCGCTTCCAGTGCCTGCAGCTCTATTATTGTTTTTGCTCTGCTTCATTATTGCTCTTTTTACTAGCGCGTCTAGTGCCTGCAGCTCTATTATTGTTTTTGCTCTGCTTCATTATTGCTCGCAGCTCTATTATTATTTTTGCTCTGCTTTATTATTGCTCTTTTTACTAATCACCTCCACCACCACTTTTGCTTGTATTATTATCATCGCTTTTAATCTGATTGTAGAGAGACATTATCGGGTGTTGAAAAAAACCCGATTTGGATTTCTTGGAGTAATTCTGCTGTTCTTGGTCCTCAGCAGAAATCAAAATCATTTTCTCCCTGATGGAATATTTCCATTATATGATCCTGATCATATATCATGACTCGCCCATTACAAATGTACCGATATTGATGTCTTTTTGATAAACTGATAATAATTCTGATAAATTTGCCTTTTGTTCATAATCCCAAGAGTAGCCAAAAAATTCTTTTGTGGTTGGCCTTCCTCTGGTCTGTTGTCGAAATAATTTCCAAATCTGATAGGCTGGATATACTAAATATTCATATGGTTCAACAAATGTTGATATGATTTCAAACTCCAATATCCTTTCATAGAGCTCGGTAGTAGATATTAGTGCCTTGACTATCTGTGAAAAATTCTTCCATTCATCGTAATGATGTGTATCTATTATGATTTTTCGAACAATTCCCAATTCAATTTGTCTTTCTATATTGGGTTCGAATGCGACAAATTTCCTTTGTCGTTTGTCTGGTAGAGTAATTAATTGCTCCTTCAGTAAGTATGATAGTGCTTTATCTTCATAGATAGTATCCAGAATTCAAGTTTACAGATCTTCTGGCAGTAGTGTCTTTACCTTCTTCAAACATTCTTTTCTTTTTGCACTTTTCATATATGGAGAGTTGATATTTTTATAGCTATATATTACTTCTAATATATGGAATAATTCTTCATATTGTTGAGGATGAAAATTCTCACATTTTTGGAGTAAATATTTTGAAAATTCCTCTTCATGCTGGACCTTCTGTGTCATATTATGTAGAGAAAGTTCCATATTATAAATATGAGAAATAATTTCTCGAATATTATATAGAAGAGAAGTATTATGCTGTAGGCCTCCGATTATTTTTCAGAGTCCATTGATAATATTATATGTCTTGGAAGACAATAATTGGAATGACTGACTTATAATTACTGGTAGTTCCTACCAGTATTGATATAGCTTGTTGATTATATTTATCGAGGCAATCTATAGTTATTTTTCCTTCTCGGAATATGATATATTTCTTATAGGATTTTGGTGAGGATGTATTATATATCTTTTGAGATGCTATATAAGAAGCTAGTTTCTTGTCTTTCCATGGATTCGCCATAGTCCTGCAAATTTAGGATTATAAATTTTCTCTGGAAAGAAAATCAGCAAGAATATTAGTAAAACCAGGGTTGAATGAGATATCATAACTATATTCATCTAATTGTAATAACCATTGTATTCATCTACTATTATTATTATATTTTTTATTTTTAATATAATGATATAGGCCTTTATTATCTGTGATTACATGAAACTTAATAGGTAATAATCAAAATTTAAAATACTTGACAGATTTTAAAATTGCTATAAATTTTTTTTCATAAGTAGAATAATTTATTTCTGGTTTTGTTAGTTTTCCTGAAGTGTATCCTACTACATCTTTTGTTGATGTACTAACACTCCAGCCCAATAAAGATTACTGGCATCTGTATAGAGTATTAATTTATCTTCTCGTTTTGGAATGACTGTATTAGGAATTTTGTTAATTAATATTTTTAGATATTTGATTTCTCTTTTTTGTGGTTCATTCAATTGTATCTTAATTTTTTCGGTTTTCCATCGAGAAATTGCTTTTTCTTTGTTTCTTTTATATTATCTATTGATTTCAGTAAGTTTTTCTTATAAATTTTTAAAGTGTTCACTTAATCTGGGTAACTATTTTCTACCATAGTTTAATATTCCTAAAAAACTTTGTAGTTATTTTAAGGTTTCAAAAGTATCTAGAAAATTTTTTATTTTAGTTATAATATGTTCTTGTAGTGATATTTCTCCTTGATTTATAATTTTACCTAAATATTCAATTTTTTGTTTACATAATTCTATTTTATTTTTTCCAAGAATAATACTATGTTTTATGAATAATTCTTAAGCTATTTTTAAATGTTGAATGTGTTCTTCATATGTAAAAGAAAAAAACAAGTATGTCGTTTATATATACTAGAATAAATTTATTATATGGAGAAAATATTGAATTCATCCATTTTTGAAAAATTTGTGGTGCATTTTTTAGTCCAAATGGCATTACTTGCCACTGAAGATGTTCAAATGGTGTTGAAAAGGCTGTTAATTCTTCAGATTTTTTATTTTTAATTTTTATTCGCCAAAATCCTGATTTAGTATCAAATTTACTAAACCATTTTGCTCCACTAACATTTTTTATGATATTTTCTGTGCTTGGAATAAAAAATCTATCAAATTTGAGATTGTCATTTAGTTTTTTATAATTTATAACAATTCTGGTTTTTCCTCTTTTTTCTTCAGCATAATTTCTTACCATAAAGACAGGTGAAAAATGAGGACTATGAGAATTTTCTGTTAGGCCAAATTATTTTAATTCTGCAAGTTGTTTCTTAAAATCTTCAGTATCTTGTGAGGAATATACCAATGGTTTTACTTTTATAATTTTTTTATCATATAGGGTTTCTAATTCACAGAATCTTGGACTTCTGTTAAAATGTAATAATGGGTTATCAGAGAATAATTCTTTCAAAGAGTCTAAATATTTATTTTTATAATTTTCAATTAGGGATAAAGCTTCTGGTTTATAGTTTATTTTAATGAGTTTTAAATGGTTAAAAATTCTAGGTATTTTTATTGGTTTTTGTTCTATTGTAAATGTATGATAGGTTTTGTGAATAATTATGGATAAATATTGATTTAACACATCTATTCCTATAATCATGTCACATGAAAAGTCTTTACAGATATAAATAATGGGAAAAAATAATTCAATGTAAGTCTCTTTGGCTTGAGCTTTTAATGTTATATTTTTAACATATTTTAATGTGTCCATAGTACTATTTATTCCTGTAAAAGAGACTTTTTTTTTCTAATTGTTCAGAGAACTCTTCTACCTAAAGTTGTTCATTAATTATGCTTCTAGTTGCACCAGTATCTACTAAAGCATAAATATGAAAAGATTTATATCCTGAAAATTCTATTTTGATACAAAATTATAATTTGAAAAGTTATTGGTACAAGCCAAAATTTAAAATTCGTGATAGATTTTAATATTGCAATAAATTCCTTTTCATATGTTGAATAATTTACTTCAGGTTTTGTAAATTTTCCTGATGTATAACCAACAATATCTTTCTGTGTTGTAACTAAAACGCCAGCCAAGTATAAATTACTGGCATCCGTATATTAATCTTTTGTAGGGATTATTGTTTTTGGTATTTTGATTATCAAATTTTTTAAATATTTAATTTCTTGTTTTTCTAGATCATTGAGTTGTATTTTTATTTTATCAGTGTCTCATCTGGTTATAATTTTTTTAGTGTCTTTTTTATATTGTCTATTTATCGTATTTAATTTATCTTGTAAATTTTTGGTATATTGACTTAATCTAGGAATAAATCTTCTATCATAGTTTAATATTCCTAAAAAACTTTGTAATTGTTTTACTGTTTCAAATGTATCGGCAAATTTTTTAATTTTAATTATTATATGTTCTTGTAAATGTAATTTTCCTTGGTCGATAATTTTTCCTAAATATTCAATTGTTTGTTTACAAAGTTCTATTTTGTTTTTACCTAAAATAACACCATGTTGTAAAAATAATATTTTTGCAACGTCTAGATGTTGTATATGTTGTTCATAAGAAGAATAAACAAGAATATCGTCAATATATACAAGTATAAAATAATTATAAGGAGAAAAGATAAAAATTCATCCATTTTTGAAAAATTTGAGGGACATTTTTTAATCAAAATGACATTACAGTCCATTGGAGATGTTCAAATGGAGTAGAAAAAGCAGTTAATTCTTTTGACTTTAGATCTTTTATTTTTATTTGCTAAAATTTTGATTTAGCATCAAATTTGCTAAACCATTTTGCTTTACTTATATTTTTTAAAATATTTTCTGTACTAGGAATGAAGAAGCCATCAAATTTTAAATTATCATTAAGTTTTTTATAATTAATAACCATTCGAACTTTGCCTCTTTTTTCTTCAGCATGATTTCTTACCATGAATGCTGGAGAAGAATGAGGTCCAGTTGCATTTTCTATTAATCCTAAGTTTTTTAATTCTACTAACTGTTTTTGAAATTCTTCTGTATCCATTTTCGAATATACTAATGGTGTGATTCGTATGATTTTTTTTTCATCTAATGGAGTTAATGTACAAAAACGTGGACTACGATTAAATAATAACAAAGGATTATCAGAAAAGACTTCTTGTAAAGAGTCTAAATATTGTGTTTTAAAATTTTCAGTTAATGATAAAAGTTCAGGTTTATAGTTCATTCGAATTAATTTTAAATGATTAAAAATTCGAGGAAATTTTTATTGGTTTATTTTGTATGGTAAAAATATAATATGTGGTGTGTATGGTTAAAGGTAGGTATTGGTTGAGAACATCCATACCTATTATCATATCAAAAGAAAAGTCTTTACAAATATATATTTGTGGGAAAAAAAGAGAATATAATTTTCTTCGGCTTGAGCTGATAAGATAATATTTTTAAAATATTTTACAGTTTCCATTGTGCTATTAATGCCTGTAAATGAAACTTTTTCATTAAGTTTTTCAGCAAATTGTTCTACCCATAATTGTTCATTAATAATGTTTCGTGTTGCTCCTGTATCTATAATGACATAAATATGAAATGGTTTATAGCCGGGAAAATGTATTTTAATACATATTTTATTTAAATGTTTATTTACGTCATGAAGGTTCATATTCAAGTTCTAATTTAGTGATGGGAAATATTATGAGATCAAATAATTTATAATTTAGTGTTGTGTTCATTATTAGTTAAAACAGCTTTTATCTCATATGTATAATTTGATCTAATAATTCGTTCAGTAATAGTCATATTATTATTAAATAGCCAGCCATTTTTTCCTTTTATCAATCCATAATAACCTTTGGCTATTTTTACACTTATTGTTGTTCTTATTTTTACTGTTGTTTGTGGTTGTATTACTACATCCTCAAAAGAGTAAAATTCATAGCCTATTAGAATTTTAAAAGAGTAATATTTTGGCATATTATCATCTTTATTTTTAATCTTAGTAGTCGGAGAAGTCTGCATCTTTGATTAAATTAATTTTATGTTTTCTTTTATTTCTTTAATTTCTATTAAAGTTGCCTGATTTTGAATAGAAAGGTTGTCATATAATTCATTATTTAATTCTATTAATATTTTGAAATTATTAGTTAAATTATTTTCATGTAATTCTTTTAAATATTTGGAATCTAATTTATCACTAGTGGTTGTCATGGACATGGCAGTTGATAGTCTACTGTTATTTCAAGAGTTAATGTTCTGAATTCTCTAAGTCTTAAACATCAGTGTAAACAAATAAGTTTTGTAGCTGAACTTGATAGGTACCTAAAACCGGTGTTCTTACTCAACCCAAAGGGATGGCCACAGATACTCCTGTAACGGCAACTCAAGCCTTAACAGAGTTATAGGCCTTAATTACGAAAGAACGTATGGGTTTTACCAAATTCATCCAACTTATTTGTTCTAAAGCATGAACTTAAAGTCTGTTGAATTCAAACATTACTCAAGAAATAACAGTAAAAGAGGTTTACACAATCATAAACGTTATTATTAAAAAAAGTTTTGCTAATATTGATTATGTAAATCATCTAATCTAATATCAGAAGGAATGTGTTTAATTTCTACATTATTGGTTTCAGAAAAATGACCTAATAATCTCCAAGAAAATGTTAATGGTTTACTGCCTTGTAGCATGAGTATATTTTCTAATTTATGGAAAATCATTAAACTTTGATCTAGATTTTCATCTTTTAAACTTATAGAGAAATTTGAGAATATTTTAAAATTAAGTACTTGATATAAGAGATTAGATTGTATAACACCTTATAAAGATGTTCTTGTATATAATTAATCTATTATCAGAGATTATTAATGTAATTGGGGAATCTAATACTGCTCTAAAATTTGCTTTAATTGTTATTTGAATACATCCTAAATGTAAATATTTTATTCTATTCTGAAATTTAACTTTCTGTAATATTTCTTTAATTTTATTTTTTGTTATAATTTGCAATTGTGTTATCGCAGTAGATTCTTCTGAACTATCAGTAGTTTACCTTCAAAATATTTTATAAAATGTATTAATTTTTTTGTTAATTGTAACCTAAATTTTTCTTTATATATATCTTTTCCTTTAGTGTTATTTTTTAATTTAATGATTTTTTGATATAGAGTATTATCAAAAATAAATTGTTCACTATGCGTTTCAGCGATGTGGATATTATTTTCAATGTTTTCATTGGTCATTATCGATTCTTCATGTAGCATGAAGATATAGTTTAGTTCATCATCTTCTGACTCTAAATCATCTGAATCGTTAGAATCTGAGTTGGAGCAACTATTCTATGTTGAGTTGATCTATGTCAATATCTCTCTACTGAAGAGATCGATGAAATTTCAAATTCTATGTGGTGTGTATGGTTAAAGGTGTATTGGTTGAGAACATCCATACCTATTATCATTTCACAAGAAAAGTTTTTTTAAAATATATATTTGTGGGAAAAAAAAGAGAATATAATTTTCTTCGGTTTAGCTAATAAGGTAATATTTTTAACATATTTACAGTTTTCATTGTGCTATTAATGCCTGTAAATGAAACTTTTTCATTAAAGTTTTCAGCAAATTGTTCTACACATAATTGTTCATTAATAATGTTTCGTGTTGCTACTGTATCTATAATGACATAAATATGAAATGGTTTAAAGCGGGAAAATGTATTTTAATACATATTTTATTTAAATGTTATTTTACGTCATGAAGGTTCATATTCAAGTTCTAATTTAGTGATGGGAAATATTATGAGATCAAATAATTTATATTTAGTGTTGTGTTCATTATTAGTTAAAACAGCTTTTATCTCACATGTATAATCTGATCTAATAATTCGTTCAGTAATAATCATATTATTATTAAATAGCCAGCCATTTTTTCCTTTTATCAATCCATAATAACCTTTGGCTATTTTTACACTTATTGTGTTCTTATTTTTACTGTTGTTTTGTGGTTGTATTACTACATCCTCAAAAGAGTAAAATTCATAGCCTATTAGAATTTAAAAGTAATATTTGCATATTATCATCTTTATTTTTAATCTTAGTAGTCGGAGAAGTCTGCATCTTTGATTAAATTAATTTTATGTTTTCTTTTATTTCTTTAATTTCTATTAAAGTTGCCTGATTTTGAATAGAAAAGGTTGTCATATAATTCATTATTAATTCTATTAATATTTTGAAATTATTAGTTAATATATTTTCAATGTAATTCTTTTAAATATTTGGAATCTATTTATCACTCAGTGGTTGTCATAGGACATGGCAGTTGATAGTCTACTGTTATTTCAAGAGTTAATGTTCTGAATTCTCTAAGTCTTAAACATCAGTGTAAACAAATAAGTTTTGTAGCTGAACTTGATAGGTACCTAAAAACGGTGTTCTTACTCAACCCAAAGGGATGGCCACAAATACTCCTGTAACGGCAACTCAAGCCTTAACAGAGTTATAGGGCCTTAATTACGAAAGAACGTATGGTTTTACCAAATTCATCCAACTTATTTGTTCTAAAGCATGAACTTAAAGTCTGTTGAATTCAAACATTACTCAAGAATAACAGTAAAAGAGGTTTACACAATCATAAACGTTATTATTAAAAAAAGTTTTTGCTAATATTGATTATGTAAATCATCTAATCTAATATCAGAAGGAATGTGTTTAATTTCTACATTATTGGTTTCAGAAAAATGCCTAATAATCTCCAAGAAATGTTAATGGTTTACTGCCTTGTAGCATGAGTATATTTTCTAATTTATGGAAATCATTAAACTTTGATCTAGATTTTCATCTTTTAAACTTATAGAGAAATTTGAGAATATTTTAAAATTAAGTACTTATATAAGAGATTAGATTGATATACACCTATCAAAGATTGTTCCTGTAGATAATTAATCTATTATCCAGAGATTATTAATGTAATTGGGAATCTAATCTGCTCTAAAATTTGCTTTAATTGTTATTTGAATACATCCTAAATGTAAATATTTTATTTATCTGAAAATTTTTAACTTTCGTCTGTAATAGTTCTTTAATTTTATTTTTTGTTATAATTTGCAATTGTGTTATCGCAGTAGATTCTTCTGAACTATCAGTAGTACCTTCAAAATATTTTATAAAATGTATTAATTTTTTTGTTAATTGTAACCTAAATTTTTCTTTATATATATCTTTTCCTTTAGTGTTATTTTTTAATTTAATGATTTTTTGATATAGAGTATTATCAAAAATAAATTGTTTACTATGTGTTTCAGCAGATGTGGTTATTATCTTTTCAATGTTTTCATTGTCATTATCTGATTCTTCATGTAGCATGAAGATATAGTTTAGTTCATCATCTTCTGACTCTAAATCATCTGATTCGTTAGAATCTGAGTTGGAGTCACTACTATCTATGTTGAGTTGATCTATGTCAATATCTTCTACTGAAGAGATCGATGAAATTTCAAATTCTATGTCTGTTAATGAATCAAGTTCAGTTCTTGGAATAATATCATAAGATTTATTTATATATTGAAAATATGTTTCTTCAATGATGTTAATATTCTTTTTGCAGTTATTAGCAAAATGTCCACTTTCACCGCATTTAAAACATTTACAATTCTTTTTGAAAATATTAGGATTTCGTTTAAAATATTTATTTTTTGGATTTAAATTGTTTTGGTTTATAACGTAACTGAAATCGTTTAAAAGAAGGTTTGTTAGAAGGTTTGTTTTTAGAATAACGAATTTTGTATGATTTGTAATTGGATTTGTATTTTTTGTATTGTCTGGATTTAGATTTGGGTCCACCACGCTTGCTCTGCGAGGGAAGAATACCGAATTTATACGTTGGTAATACATTTATACAACACCGTTTATGTCGTGCCTTATTTTTATCATGATAGAAAGTTTTACGTCACGACAATATTCTATGAATATATTCATGGCACATTTACCCGAAGGGCTAATGTATCAAATTTTAAATATGTTATATCTTCATTTAAGGCTTTATTAATAAAATTTGTATATTCTTTTTTACATTTTTCATCCCACGGAGTTGGGAGTTTATTAAGTAGATTTGGGCCCAATAGTCATATTGAGACATTGGGAGTTTCCATACATACTCCATGTATTTTTGAAAAAATTCTTCGAGAAAACAAATATTACCAATTTGCATACGTGATAGAATTATTTCTATCCGTTCAATATCTTCAGTATTATCTATAGAGCCGCCAGCAAAGAATTCTAATAAGAATTTACCTAATAATATGATTGCATCATCTTTATTCTTTTTTTCTTTAATCTTTTAAAATTGTGGATAATTTTTAAGAGATTTAAGTACCATAGATGCTGAACCTGTAAATTTGGATGTCAACATTTCAATGAATTTACAGATCAGCATTTTCAACCAAAAGAAGAAGATCCTTTTGATGATATTTATACCAATGAAAAAACCTTTTTTCAAAATAATCTTTTCAAAATCAGAATCAGAAACCTGATCCATATATATTTAATATTGATAAAATCTCAATCTTAGAACGAAAAACATATGTAACGCAATGGATACAATTAGTACGAGGACTTAAAAATATATATTCATATATGACAACACAAGTAATTGTTGTGTTGTCATATATGAATATATATTTGAATACCAAAATTTAAAATTCGTGATCGATTTTAATATTGCAAAAATTCCTTTTCATATGTTGAATAATTTACTTCAGGTTTTGTAAATTTTCCTGATGTATGGTAATACTGAAGATATTGAACGGATAGAAATAATCCTATCACATATGCAAATTGGTAATATTTATTTTCTCGAAGAATTTTCTCAAAAATACATGGAGTATGTATGGAAACTCCCAATGTCTCAATATGACCATTGGGCCCAAATCTACTTTAATAAACTCCCAACTCCGTGGGTAAAATGTGCCATGAATATATTCATAGAATATTGTCGTGAACAGAAACTACGTAAAACTTTCTATCATGATAAAAATAAGGCACGACATAAACGATGTTGTATAAATGTCTTACCAACGTATAAATTCGGTATTCTTCCCTCGCGCCAGCAAGCGTGGTGGAGCAAAATCTAAATCCAGTAAAACAATTACAAAGTTTTTTAGGAATATTAAACTATGGTAGAAGATTTATTCCTAGATTAAGTCAATATACCAAAAATTTACAAGATAAATTAAATACGATAAATAGACAATATAAAAAAGACACTGAAAAAATTATAACCAGATGGGACACTGATAAAATAAAAATACAACTCAATGATCTAGAAAAACAAGAAATTAAATATTTAAAAAATTTGATAATCAAAATACCAAAAACAATAATCCCTACAAAAGATGATCAATTAATCTTATATACGGATGCCAGTAATTTATACTGGGCTGGCATTTTAGTTACAACACAGAAAGATATTGTTTGTTATACATCAGGAAAATTTACAAAACCTGAAGTAAATTATTCAACATATGAAAAGGAATTTATTGCAATATTAAAATCTATCACGAGTTTTAAATTTTGGCTTTTACCAAGAACTTTTCAAATTATAACTGACAATAAAGGTTTATATCATTATATAAAAAATAAGAAACATGATAATAATAGTAGACGTATTCGCTGGTTGTTACTATTAGATGAATACTCTTATACAATTTCTTTCAATCCTGGTTTTACTAACATTTTAGCAGATTTCTTAACACGAGAAAATCTTCCAGCATCTTGATATTTGCAGAAGATAACAAATATTTGATATTTGCAGGAAATGACAAATATTTTATATTTGCAGGTATATCATAAAAATATTACCTTTAAAGAAGGAACTATTATAATAGACTGTCTTGATAAATATAATCAACAAGTCATATCTACTTTAGTCAGCAGTACAAGCTAGTATAAAACCGACATTCCAACAACTCCTAAAACCTATACTATAATAAACAATCTTTAGAAGTTAATAGGAGGATTACAACATAATCCTTCTTTAATATATATTTTAAGAGAAATAGTCTCTCATATTTCCACTATCGAACATACTTTATATACGACTAATCAAAAGCTTCAGAATGAAGAAACATTCTCACATCATCTACTACAGAAATGTGAAGAATATACGTCTGAAGAATTTGATAAATTATATCCTTTATTAGAAATTATATATAAACATAAAAATATAAATTCACCATATATGGAAAAAGCCAAAAGGACAACTTGCTTCAACAAAGTCATGACTCTGCTACCAAAGGATCTACGGACAAGAATACTGGACAATATTTATGAAGACAAAGCTCTTCCGTATCTCGTCAATAATTCTTTGCTTAGATTACCAAATCTACGACAACGAATATTTTCAGCATTTACACCCGATATGGAAAGATCGATTGAACTCGGTATTGTCAGACGGTTAATCATAGATACTCATCATTTTGATGAATGAAGAGGATTGCCTCAGATTATTAAAACAAGTATATCAGCCACAGATACATATGAACGAATACTTGAGTTTGAAATTATTTCCACATTCGTCGAACCATATCAATGTCATGTTTTCCCAGCATATCAAATATGGAAGCTTACACGACAAAAAACCAGAGGTCAGCCTCAATTAAAGGAGTTCTTTGGATATTCTTGGGATCATGAGCAGCAATTAAATTTATCAGAACTCTTATCTGAATATCAAAATCGAAAAAAATACAAAGTTCTCAGTAATGGACAGATTATGCTATTTGATGAAGAACGTCTTGTAGATATTGAATCTTCAACAACAATGTTAGATTTTAAATGGGGACCACAGACGGAACAGATAATGATAGAGCTACAACTAAATAATTCTCCACCAGCCACTCCAGACACTGTGTCTCGTTCTTTGGATATTCTTGGGATCATGAGCAGCAGTTAAATTTATTAGAACTCTTATCTGAATATTAAAATTGACATAAATACAAAGTTCTCAGTATGGACGATTATGCCTATTTTGATGAAGACACTGTCTTGTAGATATTGAATCTTCAACAACAATGTTAGATTTTAAATGGGGACCACAGACGAAACAGATAATGATAGAGCTACAACTAAATAATTCTCCACCAGCCACTCCAGACACTGTCTCTTTCTTTGGATATTCTTGGGATCATGAGTATCAAGTTAAAATTAATCAGAACTCTTATCTGAATATCAAAATCGACATACAATACAAAGTTCTCAGTAATGGACGGATTATGTATATTGATGAAGAACGTCTCGTAAGATTTGAAATCTTCAACAAACAATGTTAGATTTTAAAGTGGGGACACAGACGTAACAGATAATGATAGAGCTACAACTAAATAATTCTCGCACCAGCCACTCCAGACACTGTGGTCTCGTACAATCAGACAAAAAAATTTTTCCTCAAGAACGATAGTAAATGTTCAGGGACTTCATTATAATTAATCAAAAGGATAAAAGGCTCCACTCAACGACAAGATATGATGGGATTCTCCACTCACCTCTCTCCAGTCACGATCATGCGCCACTCACCTCTCTCCAGTCAAGATCATGCGCCACTCACCTCTCTCCAGTCGCGATCATGCACCACTCAGTCCATTCCTTTGTATCTAAATAATAATAATTAAACCTTTATGTCAAGTTTGAGAATATTCTTCCGACTTTGCTCGGTTATATAAACCGATAGCCTCCAACCTGTGGAAGGCATCGGAAAAACTAGCATACTTGCTTCCTCTGCTTTGCTCTCTGTTGTGCTGAAGTTGGTATCAGAGCAAGGTGAGACAGTTATATTGTATTTCCCAATATTCAGCAATAATTTATCCTAAACAATTAACAAACAATGATATTCAGTTACCTAATGAATGAAATTTAAATTTAGAAGAGTTACGAAAACAATATGTAATGAAAAAATCACCAATAAAACAACTATATCTTACGGAAGGAAGATTATCAGTTGGTTATACTAAACCAACTAAGGCTTTAACTATATCAAAACCTAAATTACAAATAAAAAATTTACATCAAGAAGAAGACATGCAACATTCTCCTCATCTCTCTAATTCTACTGCTATTGCAACCACCACAAAAACAGATTTAAGTATTATTTAGGTATTAGTTGGTTTCCAAGAAACCACTATTTCTGTCAAAGCCCTAATAGATACAGGTGCCTCAATATCTCATATAAAATCTAATTTAATCAATAATAATATTTCATTAGCAGAAAAGAAACGATATTATACATTTGACAAAACACTTCAAGAACTAAACTACAAAGCTAATATAGACAGTTAATGATACTTGATATATTCAATAATCTTTATAAATTAGAATATGATTTAATTTATAGTGATGACAAAAACTCTTTTGATATGCTTATTGGTCATGATATACTAAAAAAAAATTATCCGATAAATATTAATCATGAAACCATTCAAATGAAAATTCAAGGAAAATTAATTAATATTAAACGACTTGACGAATATAATTCCTATAGTATAAATGTTTTAACCTCCACAAAAGAAAAAATTCTTATAACTAAATGAGATTCTACAGCCAAACACCCAGTTGAAATTCGAATTGGATATGAATTTTACTCTTTTGAGGATATAGTAATACAACCACAAACAACAGTAAAAATAAGAACAACAATAAGTGTAAAAATAGCCAAAGGTTACTATGGATTGATAAAAGGTAAAAATGGCTGGCTATTTAATAATAATATGACTATTACCGAACGAATTATTAGATCAGATTATACATGTGAGATAAAAGCTGTTTTAACTAATAATGAACACAACACTATGATACGAATTAGAAAAAATTATAAATTATTTGATCTCATAATATTTCCCATCACTAAATTAGAACTTGAATATGAACCTTCATGACGTAAATAAACATTTAAATAAAATATGTATTAAAATACATTTTCCCGGCTATAAACCATTTCATATTTATGTCATTATAGATACAGGAGCAACACGAAACATTATTAATGAACAATTATGGGTAGAACAATTTGCTGAAAAACTTAATGAAAAAGTTTCATTTACAGGCATTAATAGCACAATGGAAACTGTAAAATATGTTAAAAATATTACCTTATTAGCTCAAGCCGAAGAAAATTATCTCTTTTTTTCCCACAAATATATATTTGTAAAAACTTTTCTTGTGAAATGATAATAGGTATGGATGTTCTCAACCAATACCTACCTTTAACCATACACACCACATAGAATTTGAAATTTCATCGATCTCTTCAGTAGAAGATATTGACATAGATCAACTCAACATAGATAGTAGTGACTCCAACTCAGATTCTAACGATTCAGATGATTTAGAGTCAGAAGATGATGAACTAAACTATATCTTCATGCTACATGAAGAATCGATAATGACAATGAAAACATTGAAAAGATAATATCCACATCTGCTGAAACGCATAGCGAACAATTTATTTTTGATAATACTCTATATCAAAAAATCATTAAATTAAAAAATAACACTAAAGTAAAAGATATATATAAAGAAAAATTTAGGTTACAATTAACAAAAAAATTAATACATTTTATAAAATATTTTGAAGGTACTATTGATAGTTCAGAAGATACTACTGCGATAACACAATTGCAAATTATAACAAAAAATAAAATTAAAGAAATATTACAGAAAGTTAAAATTTCAGATAGAATAAAATATTTACATTTAGGATGTATTCAAATAACAATTAAAGCAAATTTTAGAGCAGGATTAGATTCCCCAATTACATTAATAATCTCTGATAGTGTATTGGATTACTCTAACTAAATATTTTATCTCATAATTTAATATGCTTAAAATATTTGTAATTATTTTAAAGTTTTGAATGTATCAGTGAATTGTTTAACTTTAATAATTATATATATTTTTGTAATGCTATTTTTGTTTATTTAATAATTTTTTTAATATATTTAATTTCTTGTTTACATAATTTTATTTATTTCTTTCTGAAATAATACTGTGCTTTATAAATAAGTTTTCGTCTTCGTTTAATTTAGTGTATCGGCTTATTCTAGGTAATATTTTCTCTCATAGTTTAATATGCTTAGAAACATTTATAATTGTTTTAAAGTTTTAAATATATCAATAAATTTTGTAATTTTAATAATTATATGTTCTTGTAATACTATTTCTCCTTAATCAATATTTTTTTCAAAGTATTCAATTTCTTGTTTACATAATTTTATTTTATTTCTATTTAAAATAATACTGCGTTTTATAAATAAGTTTTCGTCTTCGTTTAATTATATTTTTATTTCGTCACTTTCTTATCTGGATATTATATTTTCTTCATCTCTTTTATATTATTTTTTTTTTATAAATGTTTAGTGTATTGGCTTACTCTAAGTAAATATTTTTTCTTATCGTTTAATATTTCTAGAAATATTTTTAATTGTTTTAAAGTTTTGAAAGTATAGGAAATTTTTTAATTTTAATAATTATATGTTCTTGTAATGTTATTTCTCCTTAATCAAATTTTTTTTCAATGTATTCAATTTCTTGTTTACATAATTTTATTTTATTTCTTTCTAAAATAATACTGTTCTTTATAAATAAGTTTTCATTTTCGTTTCAATGTCTGTGCTTGGAATAAAAAGTCCATCAAATTTGAGATTGTCATTTAGTTTTTTATAATTTATAACCATTATGGCTTTTCCTCTTTTTTCTTCAGCGGAATTTCTTACCATAAAGGCAGGTGAAGAATGGGGACTATGAGAATTTTTTATTAGGCCAAATTATTTTAATTCTGCAAGTTGTTTCTTAAAATCTTCAGTATCTTGTGAGGAATATACCAATGATTTTACTCTTATAATTTTTTTATCATCTAGAGTTTCTAATTCACAGAATCTTGGACTTCTGTTAAAATGTAATAATGGGTTATCAGAGAATAATTCTTTTAAAGAGTCTAAATATTTATTTTTATAATTTTCAATTAGGGATAAAGCTTCTGGTTTATAGTTTATTTTAATGAGTTTTTAAATGGTTAAAAATTATAGGTATTTTTATTGGTTTTTGTTCTATTGTAAATGTATGATAGGTTTTGTGAATAGTTATGGGTAAATATTTGATTTAACACATTTATTCCTATAATCACGTCACATGAAAAGTCTTTGCAGATATAGATAATGGGAAAAAAATAATTCAATGTAATTCTCTTCGGCTTGAGTTTTTAATGTTATATTTTAAACATATTTTAATGTGTCCATAGTACTATTTATTCCTGTAAAAGAGACTTTTTCTTCTAATTGTTCAGAGAACTCTTCTACCTAAAGTTGTTCATTAATTATGCTTCTAGTTGTACCAATATCTACTAAAGCATAAATATGAAAAGATTTATATCCTGAAAATTCTATTTTAATATAAATTTTATTTAAATGTTAATTTACTTCATGAAGATTTATATTCTAGTTTTGTGATTAGAAATATTATTAAATTAAATAACTTATAATTTTTTCTTATTCGAATCAATGTATCTTGTTCATTGTTTCTTATTACTACTTTAATTTCACCTTTATAGTCTGGCCTTATTATTCCGTCTATTATAGTTATGTCGTTATTGAATACCCAACAATTTTTTCCTTTTATTAGGGCATAATATCCTGTACATATTTTGGCACTAATACCTGTTCTTATTTTAGTGGAAGTATTTGGTTGTGTTATAATATCTTCAAAGAAATAAAATTCATAACCTATGTCGACTTCAGTAGGATTTTTTGCATCTTTTTCTATCTTGTGAAAACTTATTTTATTATAATTATTTTGAGTTTCATCATTAGTTAGAATATTTATGGTATGTAAATTGCACTCTTTAGCTCTTTTAATGTGTATTATTTGTTCTTTAATTTTTAACTGTATTGTTTTATAATTTATTTGCAAGGGATAATGTTTTTGTAATATATCTTGCTCTATCAACATGTCAAATGTACTTCTTTCATCGCTATAAATAGTTTCAAATTCTAAGGCATGTAGTTCATTATGAATATCTATAATCATTAAACTATCTATGTTTGCTTTATATATAAGTTCATGAATTTGTTTATCAAAAGTATATCTTTTCTTTTCTGTTTTTGATATATTATTTTTTATTAATTTTGATTTTATATGAGATAAAGATGCTCCTCTGTCTATTAGGGCTTTAAGTATTATAGTTTTATCATTAAAACTAACTAATATTTGTATTATACTTAAGTCTAATTTTACATTATTAGTTCGTAAACTAGTGCTAGAACTAGTGCTAGAGCTAGGGAGATCTATATCATCTTGAGTTAAGTCTTTTATTTGTAGTTTTCTGTTTGTCATATTCATAGAGTCTGTTCTTTGTAATGGTCTATTATATCTTATAGACAATCTTCTTTCATTTATTTGAAGTTGTCTTATTAGAGGTTTTTCTATTATGTGATTTTTTCTAATTTCTTCTAAGTTAATATTCCATTCTATCGGTAGTTGTATGTCTTTATTTGTTAATTGTCTAGGATATATGATTTCAGAATATTGATTATGTAGATCAACTAATCTAATGTTTGAAGGTATTAGTTTGATTTCTACATTATTAGTTTCTGAAAAATGTCCTAATAATCTCCAAGTAAAGGTTAAAGGTTTGCTACCTTTTAACATAGGAATATTTTCTAATTTATAGAATATCATTAGACTTTGATCTATATTTTTATCTGCTAGGCTTATAGAGAAATTAGGGAAAAGTTTAAAATTTATTACTTGATATAAAAAATTAGACTGTATTATTCCCATTAAAGATTGTTCAGTAGTTATTAACCTATTATCGGAAATTATTAATATTATAGGTGAATCAAGTTCTGCTCTAAAATTAGCTTTGATGGTAATTTGTATGCATCCTAGGTATAGATATTTGATTCTGTCAGAATGTTTAACTCGTTTTAATATTTCATTAATTTTCTTTTTTGTAATAATTTGTAAGTTAGTTACTGCTGTTGGTTCTTCAGAACTATCAATAGAGCCTTCAAAATATTCAATAAAATGCATTATACGTTTTGAGAGTTGTAAACTAAATTTACATACTTTTTTATTATAACCGGGTTTGCGTCTAAAATATTTTTTATGATTATGAATATACTTAGGTTTGTATTTTATATAAAAACGACGTTTATTTTTATGGTTAAACCAGGGTTTGGTAAATTTAAACTTGTGACGACGATGTTTAGTGTAATATTTATATTTATGCCCTTTATGTTTATGTCCACTACGCTTGTTGCGCGGAGGAAGGATGTCAAATTTATATGTAAGTAAAACATTGATACAACAAATGTTTATGACTAGCTTTAGAACAGTTTTTATAAAAAGATTTTCGTAACTTTTGATCACGGCAAAAGTCCATGAATAGATTCACGGCGCATTTGACGCGTAAAGCCAAAGTATCAAATTTTAAATATTCAATGTCTTCAGTTAATGCTTTATCTATAAATCTAGTATATTCATTTTTACATTTTTTATCCCATGGTGCAGGTAATTTATTAAAGTATATCTGAGCCCAATGATCATATTGTGAAAGGGGTAATTTCCAAACATATTCTATATATTTTTGTAAAAATTCTTCTAGAAAACAAATATTACCAATCTGCATTCTGGTTCCACTTATTTCATTAAGATATTTATTCTTAATATCAAAGATTTCTTCTTTAGGATTTTTTAAAATAAGTTTTTCTGTTTTTTCTGATTTATAATCTAGCATAGGATTCGAGGTCATGGAAATAAGTTTTGAAATCGTTTTAGATCTATATTAAACTGTTGAGTCTAAGGGTTATAAGCATCCATATAGATTAATATGTTGATAACAGATTTGCTTGGTACTTAAGACCGGTGTTCTTACCCAACCTTTATAGGATTATCTTAAAAATACTCCAATAACGGCAACTTCTGACCTAGAAGGAGATAACAGACAAATTACAAAAGAACGTATGAGTTTTAGCAAACTGTATCATATTAATCTTAAGGCATGAACTTAAAGTTCGTTGACTTAGCAGTTTAACAGATCTAAAACAAAAAGGTTTAAGCTAACAACATAAAACAAGACATAATAAAGATGATTTTATTGCATAACCAAGGTAATAAATACGTACAAATAAACTTACAAACTGGCTCTGATACCAACTGGGAGTACAACTGGGAGGAGAGGTAGACGATAGGGAGAGAGGTGCTGCGCAGTGGGAGAAGGAGGAGCAGAGAGGGAATGCCTCTTCACAGGTTGGGGGTCATCCTTTTATAGACAAAATAAGCATCTTTGAATAGTAGATGAACAGTAACCGTAGTACCACTATTACTTCTATTATTGCTACTACAGTTTATGAACTGTAGATAAACAGTTACCATAGTACCATTATTACTTCTATTATTGCTGCTACATTGCTGCTACAGTGTTGCTACAGTGCTGCTACAGTGCTGCTACAGTGCGCTTCCAGTGCGCTTCCAGTGCCTGCAGCTCTATTATTGTTTTTGCTCTGCTTCATTATTGCTCTTTTTACTAACGCGTCTAGTGCCTGCAGCTCTATTATTGTTTTTGCTCTGCTTCATTATTGCTCTTTTTACTAATCACCTCCACCACCACTTTTGCTTGTATTTGCTTGTATTATTATCATCCCTTTTAATCTGATTGTATAGAGACATTATCGGGTATTGAAGAGAATCCGATTTGGATTTCTTGGAGTAATTCTGTTGTTCTTGGTCCCCAGCAGAAATCAAAATCATTTTCTCCCTGATGGAATATTTCATTATATGATCCTGATCATATAACATGACTCGCCCGTTACAAATGTACCGATATTGATGTCTTTCTAGATAAACTGATAATATTGTTCATAATCCCAAGAGTAGCCAAAAAATTCTTTTGTGGTTGGCCTTCCTCTGGTCTGTTGTCGAGATAATTTTCAAATCTGATAGGCTGGATATACTAAATGTTCATATGGTTCAACAAATGTTGATATGATTTCAAACTCCAATATCCTTTCATAGAGCTCGGTAGTAGATATTAGTGCATTGACTATCTGTGAAAAATTCTTCCATTCATCGTAATGATGTGTATCTATTATGATTTTTCGAACAATTCCCAATTCAATTTGTCTTTCTATATTGGGTTCGAATGCGACAAATTTCCTTTGTCGTTTGTCTGGTAGAGTAATTAATTGCTCCTTCAGTAAGTATGATAGTGCTTTATCTTCATAGATAGTATCCAAAATTCAAGTTTGCAGATCTTTTGGCAGTAGTGTCTTTACCTTCTTCAAATATTCTTTTCTTTTTGCACTTTTCATATATGGAGAGTTGATATTTTTATAGCTATATATTACTTCTAATATAGGGAATAATTCTTCATATTGTTGAGGATGAAAATCCTCACATTTTTGGAGTAAATATTTTGAAAATTCCTCTTCATGCTGGACCTTCTGTGTCATATTATGTAGAGAAAGTTCCATATTATAAATATGAGAAATAATTTCTCGAATATTATATAGAAGAGAAGTATTATGCTGTAGGCCTCCGATTATTTTTCAGAGTCCATTGATAATATTATGTCTTGGAAGACAATAATTGGAATGACTGACTTATAATTACTGGTAGTTCCTACCAGTATTGATATAGCTTGTTGATTATATTTATCGAGGCAATCTATAGTTATTTTTCCTTCTCGGAATATGATATCTTTCTTATAGGATTTTGGTGAGGATGTATTAGTGCCTTGACTATTTGTGGAAAATTCTTCCATTCATCGTAATGATGTGTATCTATTATGATTTTTCAAACAATTCCCAATTCAATATTGGGTTCGAATGCGGCAAATTTCCTTTGTCGTTTATCTGGTAGAGTAATTAATTGCTCCTTAAGTAAGTATAATAGGGCTTTATCTTCATAGATAATATCCAGAATTCGAGTTTGCAGATCTTCTAGCAGTAGTGTCTTTACCTTCTTCAAATATTTTCTTTTTGCACTTTCCATATATGGAGAGTTGATATTTTTATAACTATATATTACTTCTAATATAAGGAATAATTCTTCATATTGTTGAGGATGAAAATCCTCACATTTTTGGAGTAAATATTTTGAAAATTCCTCTTTATGCTGGACTTTCTGTGTCATATTATGTAGAGAAAGTTCTATATTATAAATATGAGAAATAATTTCTCGAATATTATATAGAAGAGAAGTATTATGCTGTAGGTATATAATATATAAAAGATAAGTATATAATATCTTGATAAAAATTTGAAAAAATAAAAAAACAATTAAACGACCATTAAAATCTTATTTATAAAGCACAATATTATTTTTGAAAGAAATAAAATAAAATTATGTAAACAAAAAATTGAATACATTAAAAAAATTATTGATTAAGGAGAAATAGCATTACAATAACATATAATAATTAAAATTTAAAAAATTTCTAATATATTTAAAACTTTAAAATATTTATAAATGTTTTTAGGCATATTAAGGAGAAATAACATTATAAGAACATATAATTATTAAAATTAAAAAATTTTCTAATACTTTCAAAATTTTAAAATATTTACAAATATTTCTAGGCATATTAAACTATGAAAGAATAAATTTACCTAGAGTAAGCCAATACACTAAACATCTTTAACAAAAAATAAATAATATAAAAGAGATAAAAAAATATAAAATCTAGATGAGAAAATGATAAAATAAAAATACAATTAAACAAAAACAAAACTTATTTATAAAGCATAATATTATTTTGGAAAGAAATAAAATAAAATTATATAAAAAAATTTTAATACATTCAAAAAATCATTGATTAAGGAGAAATAGTATCACAAGAAAATATAATTATTAAAATTAAAAAATTCCCTAATACATTCAAAATTTTAAAATAATTACAAATGTTTCTAACTATATTAAATTATGAGAGAAAATATTTAGCTAGAATAAGCCAATACACTAAACATCTACAAGAAAAAATAAATAATATAAAAGAGAAAAAAAAATATAATATCTAGAAGAAAAACTGACAAAATAAAAATACAATTAAACGAACAAGAAAACTTATTTATAAAGCACAATATTATTTTAGATAAAAATAAAATAAAATTATGTAAACAAGAAATTGAATATATTGAAAAAACTATTGATTAAAGAGAAATAGTAATACAAGAACATATAATTATTAAAATTAAAAAATTCTCTGATACATTCAAATCTTTAAAACAATTACAAATGTTTCTAAGCATATTAAACTATGAGAGAAAATATTTCCCTAGAGTAAGCAAATACAATAAATATTTACAAGAAAAAATAAATAATATAAAAGAGATAAAGAAAATGTAATATCTAAACGAGAAACAGATAAAATAAAAATACAATTAAACGAAGACGAAAACTTATTTATAAAACACAGTATTATTTTAGAAAGAAATAAAATAAAATTATGTAAACAAGAAACTGAATACAATGAAAAAATTATTGA
>KZ451950.1:3819383-3992620 GCA_002786265.1 Apostasia shenzhenica
ATTTCTAGGGATATTAAACTATGAGAGAACATATTTACCTAAGTAAGCTAATACAAAAAATTAAATAGCCTACAAAATATCTACAAAATATACATATATGATTAAAAATTATTATCTACAAAATATCTAATACAAAAAATATCTACAATATATATATATATATAAAAGAGATAAAAAAATATAATATCAATAAAAGAAACTGACAAAATAAAAATACAATTAATCGAAGACAAAAACTTATTTATAAATCACAGTATCATTTTAAAAGAAAATAAAATAAAATTATGTAAACAAGAAATTAAATACATTGAAAAAAAAATTATTGATCAAGGAGAAATAACATTACAAGAATTTATATTATTAAAATTAAAAAATTCCCTGATACATTCAAAATTTTAAAACAATTACAAATATTTCCAGGCATATTAAACAATGAGAGAAAATATTTACCTAGAGTAAACCAATACACTAAACATCTACAAGAAAATAAATAATAGAAAAGAGATAAATAAGATATAATACCTAGATAAGAAACAGACGAAATAAAAATACAATTAAATGAAGATTAAAATTTATTTATAAAACACGATATTATTTTATAATAAATAAAATAAAAGTATGTAAATAAGAAATTGAATACATAAAAAAATTTATTGATTAAGGAGAAATAACATTACAAAAACATATAATTATTAAAATTTAAAATTTTTTTGATATATTCAAAACTTTAAAACAATTACAAATGTTTCTAAGCATATTAAACTATAAGAGAAAATATTTACCTAGAGTAACACAATACAATAAATATCTATAAGAAAAAATAAATAATATAAAAGAGATAAAGAAAATATAATATCAAAATGAGAAACTGACAAAATAAAAATACAATTAAACAAAGATGAAAATTTATTTATAAAGCACAGTATTATTTTAGAAAGAAATAAAATAAAATTATGTAAACAAGAAACTGAATACAATGAAAAAATTATTGATTAAAGCGAAATAGCATTATAAGAACATATAATTATTAATATTAAAAAATTCTCTGATACATTCAAAACTTTAAAATAATTATAAATATTTTTACGCATACTAAACTATGGGAGAAAATATTTACCTAGAGTAAGCCAATACACTAATCATCTATAAGAAAAAATAAATAATATAAAAGGGATAAAGAAAAAATATAATATCTAGATGAGAAACTGACAAAATAAAAATAAATTGAAACGAAAACAAAAACTTATTTATAAAAAACAGTATTATTTTAAAAAGAAATAAATAAATTTATGTAAACAATAAATTGAATACATTGAAAAAATTATTGATTAAGGAGAAATAGCATTACAAAAACATATAATTATTAAAATTAAAAAAATTCTCTGATACATTCAAAACTTTAAAATAATTATAAATATTTCTACGCATACTAAACTATGGGAGAAAATATTTACCTAGAGTAAGCAAATACACTAATCATCTATAAGAAAAAATAAATAATATAAAAAGGATAAAGAAAATATAATATCTAGATGAGAAACTGACAAAATAAAAATAAATTGAAACGAAAACAAAAACTTATTTATAAAGAACAGTATTATTTTAAAAAGAAATAAAATAAATTTATGTAAATAATAAGTTGAATACATTGAAAAAATTATTGATTAAGAAGAAATAGCATTACAAGAACATATAATTATTAAAATTAAAAAATTTTCTGATACATTCAAAACTTTAAAATAATTACAAATATTTCAAGACATATTAAACTATGAAAGAACATATTTACCTAGTATAAGCCAATACACTAAATATCTACAATAAAAAATAAATAATATAAAAAAGATAAAAAAAATATAAAATCTAGTTGAAAACTGAGAAAATAAAAATAAAATTAAACAAAAAAAAAATTATAAAGCATAATAATATTTTAGAAAGAAATAAAATAAAATTATGTAAACAAGAAATTAAATATATTCAAAAAATTATTGATTAAAGAAAAATAGTATTACAAGAACATATAGGGTGTGTTTGTTTGTAAGGTTAAATTTAAGAAGGTTAAAATTAAATTTGAATAGAGATATTTTTTTATTGAAAGTTGTGAATGATGTGAAATAAGTTAGTTATTATGTTGCGAATATGTGAGGGATGTGATATAAATTAGTTATTATGTTGGAATATGTGAGGATGTGATATAAGTTAGTTATTATTTTAGTAATATGTGTAGGATGTGAAATAAATTTAATTTTTAATATTAAATTTATTGTTGTGATGTGATATGCCTGGTAAATTAAACCAGGTTAAATTTAAACTCGTAGACAAACAAGGCCATAATTATTAAAATTAAAAAATTTCCTGATACATTCAAAATTTTAAAACAATTACAAATATTTCTAGGCATATTAAACTATGAGAGAACATAGTTAACTAGAGTAATCTACAAAAAAAATATAATATCTAGATGAGAAATTGACAAAATAAAATACAATTAAACGAAGACGAAAACTCATTTATAAAGCACAATATCATTTTAGAAAGAAATAAAATAAAATTAAATACATTGAAAAAATTATTGATTAAGGAGAAATAGCGTTACAAGAATATATAATTATTAAAATTAAAAAATTCCCTGATATATTCAAATTTTAAAATAAATATAAATGTTACTAGGCATATTAACCTATAAGAAAAAATATTTACCTACAGTAAGCCAATACAACACATCTACAAGAAAAAATAATATAAAAAAGATAAAAAATATAATATCTAGATGAGAAACTGAGAAAATAAAAATATAATTAAACGAAGACGAAAACTTATTTATATATTAAAAATATAATTAAACGAAGACGAAAACTTGATTAAAGAGAAATAGCATTACAAGAATATATAATTATTAAATTACAAAAATTTCGTATACATTCAAAATTTTAAAACAATTACAAATATTTCTAGACATATTAAACTATAAGAGAACATAGTTAACTAGAGTAATCTACAAAAAAAAAATTTAATATCTAGATGAGAAATTGACAAAATAAAATACAATTAAACGAAGACGAAAACTCATTTATAAAGCACAGTATCATTTTAGAAAGAAATAAAATAAAATCAAATACATTGAAAAAATTATTGATTAAGGAGAAATAGCGTTACAAGAATATATAATTATTAAAATTAAAAAATTCCCTGATATATTCAAATTTTAAAATAATTATAACGTTACTAGCATATTAAACTATAAGAAAAAATATTTACCTACAGTAAGCCAATACAACACATCTACAAGAAAAAATAATATAAAAAAGATAAAAAAATATAATATCTAGATGAGAAACTGAGAAAATAAACATATAATTAAACGAAAATGAAAACTTATTTATATATTAAAAATATAATTAAACGAAGATGAAAACTTGATTAAAGAGAAATAGCATTACAAGAATATATAATTATTAAAATTAAAAAATTTCGTGATACATTCAAAACTTTAAAACAATTACAAATATTTCTAGACATATTAAACTATGAGAGAACATAGTTAACTAGAGTAATCTAAAAAAAAAATATAATATCTAGATGAGAAATGACAAAATAAAATACAATTAAACGAAGACGAAAACTTCATTATTAAAGCACAGTATCATTTTAGAAAGAAATAAAATAAAATTAAATACATTGAAAAAATTATTGATCAAGGAGAAATAGCGTACAAGAATATATAATTATTAAAATTAAAAAAATCCCTGATATATTCAAATTTTAAAATAATTACAAATGTTACTAGGCATATTAAACTATGAGAAAATATTTACCTACAGTAAGCCAATACACAAAACATCTACAAGAAAAAATAATATAAAAAAGATAAAAAATATATAATATCTAGATGAGAAACTGAGAAAATAAAAATATAATTAAACGAAGACGAAAACTTATTTATAGATTAAAAATATAATTAAACGAAGACGAAAACTTGATTAAAGAGAAATAGCATTACAAGAATATATAATTATTAAAATTAAAAAATTTCGTGATACAATCAAAACTTTAAAACAATTATAAATGTTTCTAGGCATATTAAACTATGAGAGAAAATATTTATTTAAAAAGAAAAACTATGAGAAAAACTGACAAAATAAAAATACAATTAAACGAAGACAAAAACTTATTTATAAAGCACAGAATCATTTTAGAAAGAAATAAAATAAAATTACGTAAACAAGAAATTAAATACATTGAAAAAATTATTGATTAAGGAGAAATAGCATTACAAGAATATATATTAATAAAATTAAAAAATTTCATGAAACATTCAAAATTTTAAAACAATTACAAATATTTCTAGGCATATTAAACTATGAGAGATAATATTTACCTAGAGTAAGCAAATATACTAAACATCTACAAGAAAAAATAAATAATATAAAAGATATAAAAAAATATAATATCTACATAAGAAACTGACGAAATAAAAAGTACAATTAAAAGAAGATTAAAACTTATTTATAAAGCACGATATTATTTTATAAAAAATAAAATAAAAGTATGTAAACAAGAAATTGAATACATTGAAAAATTTTTTGATTAAGGAGAAATAACATTACAATAATATATAATTATTAAAATTAAAAAATTTCCTGATATATTCAAAACTTTTAAAAAATTATAAATTTTTGTAAGCATAATAAACTATGAGAAAATATTTACCTAGAGTAAGTTAATACACTAAACATCTACAAGAAAAAAAAAATATAAAAGAGATAAAGAAAATATATTATCTAGATAAGAAATTGACAAAATAAAAATACAATTAAACGAAGACAAAAACTTATTTATAAAGAAATAAAATAAAATTATGTAAATAAGAAATTAAATACATTGAAAAAATTATTGACTAAGGAGAAATAGCATTACAAGAACATATAATTATTAAAATTAAAAATTCTCTGATACATTCAAAACTTTAAAACAATTACAAATATTTATAGGGATATTAAAATATGAGAATATATTTATCTAAATAAGCTAAAACAAAAAATATCTACAATATATATATATATATAAAAGAGATAATAAGAGACTGATAAAATAAAAATACAATTAAACGAAGACGAAAACTTATTTATAAATCACAGTATCATTTTAGAAGAAAATAAAATAAAATTATGTAAACAAGAAATTGAATACATTGAAAAAAAATATTAATTAAGGAGAAATAGCATTACAAGAATATATATTATTAAAATTAAAAAATTCCTTGATATCTTAAAAAATTTCCTGATACTTTCAAAACTTTAAAATAATTACAAATATTTCAAGATATATTAAACTATGAAAGAACATATTTACCTAGAATAAGCCAATACACTAAATATGTATAATAAAAAATAAATAATATAAAAGAGATAAAGAAAATATAAAATCTAGATGAAAAACTGACAAAATAAAAATAAAATTAAACGAAGACGAAAATTTATTTATAAAGCACAGAGCTCCAATAAATAATTTGATTGATACATATTCATAAGAAGTTAAATGAAGAATCGATTTTGAGATCTGAATCCACCGAGTAAATTGGAGATTCTATCATATTGTGGCGATAAGCTAGAGGCAGTGCAACGGGGCTCCTCTCTCTCAATCTATTTGCAGTGGCGACAATGAGGTGCGCAAGAGAACATAATTGTTATTTACCATGAAAATTGCGACAACATGGTGAGCAAGAGAACATAATTGTTATTAACCATGAAAATTGCGCACATTATCTCAACCGTCCACGTAGCTCATAGGTCAACAATGCAATCAACAAGTCTAGTCAACAGGTCAATTGTGCAGATAGAATTGCTTAAAGATTAAAGTCATAACTTACTTGTCAAGGACCTCTTTGGTAATTACGACTGTTGTTCTTTACTAATGGCCTATGAGTACGAGTACTTTCGCCACTCACACGAGTAGCAAATACCTTCCTTGGATTGATAACAAAGGAGCAGATAAGTACATTCATATATTCCTACTCCACTACAGCATAAACTTCACATCTCCCTTTCAAATCGCTACATATCTCTGGCGGTAGGATATACCCCCACATCTAGGAACCTTCTAATTATACCTAAGATAGACTATGTCTAAGATGGACATGTAGCACAATTCTATAAGCTCTCCACTACCTCCACTACATCCACTACATCCACCACATCCTAATGATTACAAAAGCATGACTCTATGATTCCTATCAGCTTAGACTCTGATGGTCTATAAGTACTATCCTTCGATCACTTGGACGGAGGACCGGGCAACAAAATAAGGAGCAGCATCAAGAAGAAAGAACTTCAAAATTCTCTTCCTCCTTCCCCTTCCATTGTATCTAAGAGAGTGAGAGACTATTATTTGCCTCAGGCGAACTTCTTTGCTGATTTTAGTGAAGATCTTTGATTGGGGTGATCAATGAATGTAGAAAGATCGCTTCGAATCATCTTAAATTCTTATTTTAAATTTCTTCTCTTTTTTCTATTAATTCTTTAGCAGGAACACACATTGATCCCATCACTCTTCAAATTCCCCTTTAAAGCAATTTCTTCTGTCAACAGCTGCAGTGACAACCACAAAGCTACATTGGCAGGATTGATCTCTCTCACTCTCTCTCTCTCTCTCTATCTCTATCTCTATCTCTATCTCTATCTCTCATGCGATAAAGCAGTGGCGAAGAGGCAAGGAGGTGAAGGAGACAACGCAAGGAGATGGGGGGTCATCAATGCTTCAAAACCAAGTTAAAAATCCAACAAAATCAAAGTAACAACCAAAGTTAACAGAATTTATAAAAGCGTACCTCACTGAAGCAAATTTTTGACAGAATTGGACATAAATAACTTTTTCTTCAGATTTTGTGGATCTGCTGAATGGGTCTATTTCAAGGACCCGGATGGACTTTGCCCATTTATTTTTAACTTTCACACATATCTCATTTACTCTCATGTGAGTGATGTATCAAAAAGCAAAGTATGAGTGATGAACTTTCCATTACCTCATTCACGCAATAAAACTGATTATAGCATCAGCCTTCCATGAAACATGCTCACAAATAAGTATTTCCTGAAAGTCCATAAAAAAGTTTTTCAGATAGAGAACATCATGTTTATGACGTTGAGTAGATTTTAATACTTAAAAACGAAAAAAGAGAGTAACACCATGTTTACAGTGGGCTCACATGCATGAAAACCTCTGATTTCTTCAAAAAATAAGATGTACTGATTAGTAGGCTGCTAGGATTCCTCAATAGGTACTAGTTTCAGCCTGCCACCATACTTCTCTGGGAGCTGGCTCTCATCAATGTCTTCCAGCAATTTGGATTTCATATTCTTATCCTCTACAAAATCAATCTGTAAACAGAGTGGTTGCTTCGCCTGAGGATTTCATTTGGTGCTTAAAAAAGAAAATAACACTTAAAAAAGATCAGGGTTCACCTTTTCTCTGGTGTGCTTATCGATGAATGGGTATACAATCTTCCAAACCTTCATGAACAGGTATGGAACATGTACGACAAGTAACTTGCCAAGTCTTTCAGGGTAGTTGTTCTGCTAGCATGATAATCATAAAACATCAGCAATCATTTTAAATACTAAACTATGAGTAAATATCATTTAAATATCTGATGTTAGACCATACATGAGCTTAAAATACTTATTGCTTATTCTATCAAGTACGCTAATTTTGTCATGTAAGATCCTTCTGTGGAGAAGTTGAGGAAATACAGTGAAATGATGATATTCTCTCTCTCTCTCTCGCTCTCTCTTCCCCCCTATGCACCCATTCTCCCTTTCTCTGTCTCTCTCCCCTTGCATCTCAGAAGCCGAAGCCAACCCAAAAAACTTTTGGAAAACTCCATAAACAATGCAAGTCTTTGAGGTCATAAATATCAATGCCATGCCAGCATCACTATTTAAGGGAGCAGCACCATTTAAGGGAGCAGCACCGTTCTCCGGCAATCTACTTGACATTAACATTGATCTTTTTTAACAAAACCTTACCAACTTTAGTCTAAAATATAGAAAAGAATGGTTTTAGTAGAAACTGTAGAGTGCCCTTGGCAAGTGGTAGGAACCCCACAATCTTGTCAATAAAGATTCAAGCATTATGCTATTTGATGCAAGAAGTAGGGATCTTATCAAGCAGAACCAGGGATCCTTTGGATAGTAATTTTACAATGCCAATGAGGACGACAAGTTCTCTAGATTCAGTGATGATCATAGGAGTTGAAGGGATGTGTTGTGGCCTAGGCCTCAAACATCGAGACATTGTCTGATTCGGCCACAACCGCACTATTTTGTCCCCAAAAAAGCACCTCAATATTTTAAGACCATGATCTTACATATATAGATGAGGAAATCCTTTAAACTTTTCGATGTGGGAAAATTCATCCCAATGTTCCTCATTAAAGTCTAGAAGCATCGTCTAGAGGAATATTATCTCACCCTATAAAGCCAACTTTGGAAATGGGTATTATAGAACCACCAGCTTTCGAATGATTCGTTCTTGAACTATATTATATTATGGAGATTGATTCTGATAGCATTATGTCATGACCAACGATCCAGATGTCAATATATTATCCACTTTGATAATTCGCACATTTATCTTCTAAAAAAAGATTTGGTATCTTAAAATCATGATCTTACATATATAAACCAAGAATTCCACTGCAGTTATACAATTCATCTCTATTCCCAAATCTAGAAGCCTCGTCAGGAGGTATATGCTTCCTCGTTAAGAAGAAACTAGCTCCCTGCCTTTTTTGGCCAAGGGTATCACAGGTCGAGCAACTTCAACCTAGTTCATTCTCAAATCACATCGTAGAAGGGGTGTACAACATTTCGATTTGGGTAGTTTCAATTTTATTGGCATCCAAACCATCAGTTTCAATTTGCGTATCTTCCCAAACCAAAACATGACTATATACAAACCAAATCAAACGGAACTGAAATTTGCAATTTGGTTTGGCTTACACTACGTAGTTTATTTTTAACGTTATTAGTGATATTTATCCCATTTTCATTAATAACATAAGATGATCAAAACAACTAATGAAGAAAAATTAAATATCAGTTATAAATTTCATAAAAACATAGTCCATGTCTTTTCATAACATATTATAAAATAATCAAATAAGTTCAACTCAAAATATAAGGGCAAAATATAAAATTCCATAGAATCCATAACAGTTCAGTTTCGATTTAATTTGCATATCAGAATTTTGAATCTGCGTTTTGTGGTTTTGATTTGAAACCGAACAACATTTTTTGGACTAAGCGGTTTTGGTTTTTTTGTTTTCAGTATTTGCGGTTTAGGATTAGTTTTATGGTTTCGGTCTAGTTTTGTAGACCCCTATATTGTACGATGGAAAGTTGGTTTTGACTCCACAATATCATGACTCAAGCCCCAAATGTTCAGGTACCATCCATTTTGGTTTCATCCTCGAAAAGTGCCTTGACATATTATTGCCATGATCTTAAATATACATGATAGAAACATTTGTTTATTTTTCGATGCGGGACAATTCATCTATAAGCCTCTCATGCAGACCCTAAAGCCCGATTAGGAGAAATACAATCCTAAACTTCTCCCTCCATTTCGCCATGGAGTTACGTCATGATCATGTTAATTTATTTCACATCCAACACATATATGAACATTAAAATTAACTTTATTTCACATTTTATACACTTCCCAATATTAAATTATATTTCTTTTTCATTAAATATATAAGATAAATTTTTTTTTTTTTCTTGTCCAAAATTTAACTCTCAAACCAAATAAGGCCGTTGAGTAGAGGGTTCATGCCTTAATTACTATACTTTGACTAAAAAAAAAGGTAGAGGTGCAGTTTTCCAAGTGCGTGCTAATGACAATTACAAATCACAAAAGTATTGCCAAATCTAAGATAAGAACTGAGGATCAATCAGATGAAGCATGCATGATGTACAAACACATCGAAGAGAGCAAAGTTCCATTATGGCCAGGGTGTGACCAGAACAATAAAATTTAGGTGAATTCTTAGCTCTTGAACCTAAAATTAGAGAAAATCATGTGAGACTCGTGTTTTAACTCCAGATATGATTTGCACTGGTTTTGCATAACTTTACATTTAACTCCAGATTTGTATCAAGTTTGTAACAATTTAAAGTCAGGTTTGCGAGGACGAGCTGATGCCAAACGGGAGCATGCTCTAGATCATCATCAGCAAATGGCTTCAGTGTTGACATTGCTTGACAAAGATAATATTACTAGTGCAGGCTTAAGCTGGCCCTAATAAACTTATAATGCAATAAGTGTCAGCCATGCGACCAATGCATACAATGTTATCAGACTGACACTGAAAATGTTATTTGTTTTGACCTAAATCCGATGCAGGTAATGCATTCAGCGTTGGCAGGTAGCTGGCACTGAAAGGTTTATATGATGACTTATAAGAGCCGGCTTGAAGAATTCATTTGCGTCATTTTAGTGTCAATAAATGCATGATACAATACATCTGCTTTATAAGTGATGCAAATAGATTCAGCAGTGGCAAATCTTATGTCGAGGATTTAATTGGCATAAAACTACTGCAGATTTTTTCAATGTTAGTATTTAGCCCGCATTGATGACTAATATGGTTGTAATGTTGGCCTGCTCACTTAGAACCGACTTTTGGGCATCAGTATTTCTCCCTAACAAATTAGAAGGAAAATGCTTCTAAAGCATTATCTCTTGTGCAAGGGTTTACCAAAGAAGCTACACAATAGAGTGGAGGAATTGTTACCACAAATTTTATTAATTTTACCTGTATCCTGTTGACAAAAGAATTTAAATTGGGATCTACTCTAAATTTAAATTAGGATCTTTAAAACTATTTAATAATTCTAAAGAGATTTTACAAAATTTCCAATATCATGGAGTTAAATGTTGGTTCTAGGTGCATACAAATTATAACAAGCAGTAATTAATCCTTCTTAAGGAAATTCCGATTCGATCAAATGATAGCAGGACTTTCATTTCGTGACAATTGATAGAGGAAATTTGTGTAGGGTACACATTTATGTTTCTACTCATATTTGTAATATGAATTGCGTATCGATTTTGTTATAAGTAGAATTTCCCAAGGATGTTCAGTAAATGTAGTCGAATATATTTAGATAATGCTAAACAAGTATGTGCATCGTCCAAAAATCTAATGAAAATTAAATTTTTTACAACCTTGATTGGACATCTATCTAGTGATTGAAAAGTCGTAACAACAAGATAGCTGGCTTCATTTATACTAGTCTAGATATCATATGTTAAAGCAAACTCTACATGAAATATTTTCCAAATGTTCAGCCAAAGCAAGTTTATGTCCTTGAAATGTACTGAAACATGCTTTTCTCAAAGTGAGATGAGATATGTTGACGTACATGCTGTAAGTACTTAATAATGTTACATTATGCTCTAATTCACATATTGTAAATGGTTATTCACAGCTATGAAACAAACTCATCTTCTACAAGATTTGTTGTTCTTAAATGAACAATTCACAGATCTGTTATTCGGATTTTATTGTTTCTAGAATCATTAGCAAAAGTGGATGGACACATTTTTCAACAAAGATAATATTCCTAACTAGATAATTCCTGAACATACCAATCCTACTACTTGTGTCCCTGATTTGCAAAAACATTGATTCTAATATGCTTTGCAGATTGTGTTGTCTTCAAGTTTGGTTGGATTGCTATTAGATTTTATAGTTAAATACAAGTGAAACTGTATTTTGTTCCTTTTGACATGACATCCACCTATGATGTCAAACAACTGGAAGAATGGGCCGGTGGTCTTGTTTGGATAGATAAGTTCTATCCCCTCGGTAGCTAATTCTTCTGAATGACAATCCGGGCTGGACCCCTTGTTAAATTCATGAAGTGCGGGCTGCAAAAAATAGCAGGTTAAGGAACCAGTCCAGTAGGAACTGGTTCAATCGAACCAGTTCCAAGTTTCCAAATGGTTCTGGTCATTAGAACCAGTTCATTGTAGTTCTGTCTCCGGAACCAGTGAATTGGTTCGAAATTGGACCAATTCTATTGAACCGGAACCAGTTTGGTTCTATCAAATAAAAAAATAATTTTAAGGGATAGAATGGTTATGCTGGCAGTGCTTGCACTTGGGCCCCATTCACATGCTAGCAATGGCAGGTCCCTTTTTTACTTTTATTTTTTTAAGACAAAACGGTTCACCCGGGACATTGAATCAGATCGGATCTTCCACAACCTGTTCAAAACTGGTTGTTGACCAGACCGAACAGATTCTTATCCAATTGGACAGGAACCGAGCCGGTCTAGTTTGATGAGCATGCTGAGTATGTGTGCCCCATGGGTTTATAAGAATTTTATATACAAGTGGCACGACCACTTACTAATTTTATTTATTTCTTTACTTTTTAAAGTGAACCTCCAGGTCCAATCAAACTGGCTCTGATTCAGTTCCAATTCCCAAATCCTGGCAATGGATATGGTCTGATTCCTTGGACCAGAAGTGGAAAAAATTGATGTGATTTGATTGTTTTCAGTTCGGGCTTGATTCTTAATAGTTCAATTCCAATTGGAGACTTGATGTGCATCACTAACATAGTAAAAGTCAGATTTCCATAAAATAGCTTGCCAGAGCAAGAAAAAAAGAATTTCATCCATGTTGTGCAACTAAATCTCATTTGCTAATATAATACTATGTGGTAGTAATGAGTCTGCAGAAAGGAACCTGTAAAATTTCTAGTGAAATGAATTGCCCACGTAAGTCACAATTTGAATATCCCCATCCTTCAAGATCTGCAATGACTGTAAATCTCTCTTGATCCTGCATTCTGCAGAACTCCAAATTAACATGTGAGATCATGACCATCAACATCATATACTCCCATTTCTATGTAATATAACTATACTTTTGGGTTTAATTTAGTTAGATAACCAGCTCTAGTGGAATAACAATTCTGTTTTGCCTTTAAAATTGAGGAGATTTTGGGTAAATCAACAAATTAGGCACTACAAAATAGATTTCTAGGTATGTGAAATTCAAACTAACATTTATGCATCATAGAACATTAATGGTCCACAAGAACTTTTGCCCAACCTTTTGTCGCTCAATAATTTTTATGGGCTACCATAAAGAAAGTACCTGGAGCAAAATTTTTCGATGACATACACCGTGAAGCCTGCAATGAGTTTGAAATTAAGTCATAATCTTGAAGTTAGTACTATAAAATTATTTCTATAAAAAAATATTATGTCGTCAAAAAAAATAGCATAATAGAGTTCCAAGGACCTTTGAAGAATGCTTATGTTTATTGGATGAGTGCACCATCCAATGCACAATGCACTGATCAAATGGATAAAGGTATTTTCTAAAATTCCCAAAACCTTTATGCCATTTTTTGGGCTATGTATCATTACTCTATTTCTAATGCTTACCAATTCAAGAGTGACAAAAATTAAACCAAACTTGATAGTTCGATCCAATATTTTCATAATTATTTCTAGAAGATTTCAATCAAGATTGATAAGTAATTGAGCCCATACATGCTTGTACGGGTCGAGTCATTTTGGGTTGATATGGTCCCTCATGGTCCACACCCCCATCTACACTCCGCAATCAACCTATTGAATTTGACCATGGTGTGCAGCACGCCTGCTCATGCTCTCTACTCTCTATGAATCAAGCTTAGGTGTGCCACACATGATGCGGTCGATCGGCTCTTCCCCGTGCCCTAATTTCCCTGCTCACCAATCCTGCTGCATCTAGCCACGACGCGCACGAATCCACGCTGGGTGATCATTGGTCTTGCGTCCTTGGCCACGCTCGGCTTTCTTCAGTGCGTTCGAACGCACAACCCTCCAGTGTCCCGGCGCGTGACTGCCCACATCGCGCACATAGAGAAGTTGTCGACGACACGCGAGCCAGCTTTCTATCTCCCTACTGTTGCTCTTGTCGCAACGACACAGTGTCGCTCTCTCTCTCTCTCAATCGGTGAGCTGGCGGCCCATCACCATTGAACAATTGCAATCCTCCTCGGCCTTTCCTTCCATCAAGATCTGCTTGTTAGCGCAGCGCACTCGTGATGCTGATTTTGTCTCCTACGTGACTTAGCTCTTCTCTCACAACACGTACATCGTGCTACTTCACACAACTCGTAGACTAACATTGTCTCATTTATTTGCTTGAATTTTTGTTTTTGTATTGTTGAAAATGAATGGTGGATTGGGTAACTACACTCTACAATTCATACAAGTCTCTTAACATACAATCCTCTCACAAACAGATGCATCTGCCTTGTGTTTATAAAGGGATTCTTAGCAACTAGCTTTCCAGCATTGTCACTCAGCTTGTAACTACTCTAGCTCAGAAAAACACATCCATCGCCTGTATTTCTCATACTATTAGTGCAAACACATCCATCGCCTTCGAGCACATGTCTGGTAACTCTCTTTTTCTCACATCCCAAAAACCTCATGCCAAATTAATATCACACTTGCTGATGGATCCATTTCAACGGTAAAAGGGATTAGTAGCGTTTCTTCTACTTCCTTATTGTCATTATCATCTAACTTTTACCTTCCTGAGTTTCCATTAAGCTTGTTATCTATTAATAAGCACACAAAATCTTTAAATTGTTCTATAACATTCACTTCTGAGTTTGTTTATATTAAAGATTTGGGGACAAGAAAGAATACCTTATTACTTATGGGCTGAAGCACACTTATTTACTCGATTTGGGAAGGTAGATCTACAATGCTTTCCTAATTCACAAGATTGACACTCCAATTTTTTAAGGTTAGATAGGCTGAGTACTTTTGTAGACTCTATAGGCCAGGATGTTCGAGGCGGCTATGAATCTGCAATGGAGTAACATAAGTAATAAGCGATGTAAATTGTTCTATTCTCGCATGGAAATACGTTTAAGGGAAATCGAAACCCACATTTTTTTTTGAAGTAACTGTTTGAACCAAATTTTCAAACTCATTTTTTTGAATACCTTTTCATACACAACCTTCAAAAGATCACGCTTTGGGGTAGTATGCATGAAATGATGATCCATGCAAACCTCATCATCACAGCTATATGATTGAACCTATGCATCGAAGGTTATATTCGAAAGAATCACCTCTTCGAAAACCTCATTAAAAAGGGGTGCTCAGTTGGATTCAATCAAGGCTTGTGATGCTTACTCCTTGATAGTAAACTACCATGCCTTTAGAAATGCTATTTTACAAACTCAATGAGTTGAATTAGGAAATGATAAAAAGATCATAAGTGGGTAAACCTCAATTTCATAGCTGGATAAATCCAGTAAAGAAAGCCTATATTAGTAGGTTTGGCCTTAAAGGCAACCGCTCTGAGCATGACTATCTTGGCTCTTTAGATCTGAGTCATTAATATAATGAAAGAATCAACTCCATTGATCAAAAGTTTCATCCTATAATGGAAGATAGGTAATTAACTACAGAGCATGCGCCTGTAGGAGACCTATGATCCCAAAAAACTCTGAAACCATAGAGTTATCACCCCTAGGGAGAAATCAATTTGCCTTGAGGAAAGGGAATTCTTTAAACATCATGTACGCTTGTCGACTTTCTGCTTCTCGAGCCAACATATTTCTAGCAAGTCCGCTGGGGAGGATTTCTCTTTTCATCTTTGGGGAAGATTTTTTTTGGGGCAACCCAACAATGCGATTGAGAAGGACTAACATCTATTTATTAAAGGTTGGATGATGTTTGTCAAGCCTGTTACTATGGTCCCGGTTGAGAATCATGCAACGATTCAACTGGGGAAAGGTGCTTAACATTAATAGAGCAATTATTACAACTGGTTTAACTGGAGCCCGTATTTAATTTGGAACAATCACTCCTGAAAACCTATTACGAAAATCAATAAAGGCCAAAAAGAGTATGACTGGATCAAGGACTGGCCAAACCTCGAGGGCAGTAAGAACTGATGAAGTAGTTATACCACGCCTCCTCGATAAAGGAAAAAGGGTGAATATACAGACAGTAGACATCCTAGATTAGGAGAACATGTGAGTGCATGTTCAAAGAAGGTGTATCTACAAAAGATTGTTGTACGAAGAGAAGCACCCAGAGAGGAGGATGGCCTGCACTGACAATCAAAGACAGATCGTGATCCTCGCTGATCAGGTGGAGAAAGAAAGACGACCAATGGTTCCTCAACTCATTTGAGAGCCATCAACCTCTAAAATTTCAATAAACCAGAGAGCAAGGCGCAAAGTATTAGTTGGTCAAAGAACGGTAAGGGTAACACCAAGGTTTTCAAAACCGGACCGGACCGGGCGGTTCGACCGGGAACCGGCCCAAGGTCCGGTCTGGTTCAACATTAGAACCGAAATCAGCTAAAAACCGGGTTGGACCGGTAAAAACCGGTCCAAACCGCCAAACCGAACAAACCGGTCAAAACCGGAATTATTATTTGAGTTTCTTATTTTATTTTTATACATTGTATTTGAGCATTAATATTTTAATATTAATATTATATTTTGAATAATAATTTTTATATAATAGATGTTTAACTGATTTATTAATTTTTTTCATAAAATTTATTTCGAATTGTTATAAAAGAGAGTATTTTAAATGACAAATTGACAAAAAAAATAAATTGTATTCATTTTGTTTTGTTTTTTTTAATTTTTTATATATTTTTTGGGTAGTAAATTTTTTAAATTAGTTGTATTATTTTTTTCAAAATATTTTTTATCATATTTTAAAAATTAGTCTCACATTTAGAAAATTTATATTTAATTATAATGTAATTATTAAGTCATCCGGTTGAACCGATAAAATCATGAACCGGTCGATTGACCGGTTCGATCTTCGGTCCGGTTCTGAAAACCTTGGGTAACACAAGCAAGGTGCCCAATTGGAAAAGAAAAATCAGGAATGACTATTTCTGTTCCAACATCAAATAAGTTCGGCCCGTTAGAGATGGACAAAAGAAACAACATGACGGCAGTCCTCAAGGCCTCTGTTATAGTGCGAGCAGCTGTCAAAGCACCTTCTCAGCAAGAAATAAAGGAGAAGACATTGAATTCAGAAATCTATAATGTGCTAAGACAAGTGAAAGAATGACAATTGTATCGACAACAAAGACAGGAGAATAGATGTTAGTATGGCAAGGCTGAGCAACGACAAGCTGCACCGGTAAGGAGAAGACAGTAAGTTGGAGAATTCTCTTCTCCGGTACGACGAAATGAAATTTCTTCAAAGAAATGTCTATTTATCACTTCTCCTACAAAGCCATCAGTACCAGCGGCTAAACCACTTCAAGTATATGCTTGACAATATCAACCTGAGACAATTATAGTTGCTCCTGAGGGCTCCTCAGCCCCTCCAGATCTCTCCAGTCTTGGATTCCACACCTGACCCTGACCTCCTCAATCTTTCTATTGCTTCAACTAGGGTACACGATGGTGCACTACCCCTCATCCTTTATCTCATTGCATTTCTTATACTGCTTTGTCTTCAGATTATTTTGCCTTTGTATCTTCTCTTTTTTTAATATCTATTCCTAAGATAATTATAGAAGCTCTTTCACATTTTGTATATAGACAATCATAGTTGAGGAGATAGCATTGATTTCAGCAGTTCATGGGATTTAGTTCAACTTCCTTCAGGAAAGTCGACAGTCAAATGCCAATAGGTGTACACAGTAAAATGCTCCCTTCATGGCACTACTGATCTTCTCAAAGCAAGGTTGGTGGCCAAAGGCTATATGCATGGACACTTTCTCTCCAATTGCGAAGGTTGTCTCGGTCCACTTATTTTTGACTCTAACTACAATATCTCATTGGCACCTCCACAAGCTAGACATCAAGAATGCTTTTCTACATGAGGACTTAAAAGAAGAAGTATATATGGAGCAACCTCCATGGTTCGTTGCTCAAGGGGAGTCACGATTAGTCTATAAATTGAAGAAATATTTATCTGAATTGAAGCAATCTCCCAAGTATAGTTTGCGAAGTTCTGTACTACTTTATTAGAGTTTGACATGACTAGAAGTGACTCAGATCATTTTGTATTCTATATGACTTCAGAGACTATGAAATAGATCCTATTGATCATATATGTTGATGATATCATAATCACGGGGGATGACACTGAAGGGATGTGCGTGTTAAAGGAGCAGGTACACCAAAAATTTCAAACTAAAGATTTGGAGCAGCTAAGATATTTTTTAGGCATTGAGGTGGCAAGATAAGAAAGAGATCTTCATTTCTCAAAGAACGTATATCCTAAATATGCTAAAGAAGCTTGATATATAGGGTACAAGCCAGTCGACACTCTTATCAACCCAAATCCTAAGCTTGTATCAGAACAAGAGGAGCCTATTCCAAATCCTAGCCAATATTATAGGTTGGTAGAAAAGTTGAACTACCTCACTGTAACTAGACCAGGCATATCATTGCTGTAAGTGTGATTAGTCAATTTCTACAATCTCCTCGTATTGCTGATTGGGATGTAACCATGAGAATACTGCTTTACCTTAAAAGTGTTCAAGGGAAAGGTCTTTTATACTAGAATCGAAGTTATTTACAAGTAACAGCCTAGACGCTCCAACTCTAGTTTTGTGCATTACTTTGTGGCAATTTAATCACCTGTAAAGGTAAGAAGCAAAATGGCGTTGCTCGGTCTAGTACAGAGGCAGAATATGGGGCAATGACACTAGCTACTTGTGACTAGTATGACTTAAAAAGTTAATGAAGAAGTTGAAGTTCACTCAGTCATAACCTATACAATGGTATTGTGATAATCAGATAATCATGCATATTGTATCTAATCCAATATTTCACGAAATGATAAAATATATTAAGATTGACTATCACTTTGTTAGAGAGAAGGTACAATCTAAGGAGACATCACTTATATGCTAGCTTTAATGATTAGTTAGCTAACTCATTGACAAAGGCATTAAGGGGGACTACAGAGTGAATTATATTTGTAACAAGCTAGACCTATATAATATATATTCTTCAGTTTGAGAAAGAGTGTTAAGGACTAAAGTGAAATTACAAAATAGTATTAGACCCTGATCGACATGAGTACTAAAATCAGGACCAAAATAGTACTAGTTTAAATAATAATAATAATAATATAAATAAATAAATAAATTTTTTTATTCATTCTACACAAATTCTAATATAAAAAATATTAATTTACTTTACAAAATAAATTTTAATAAAAATATTATTTTTATTTCACACCTTACATCAAAATGCTCAATTTGAATATTTTGATCTAAGATGTGAAATAAAATTGATATTTTTATTGAAAATTGTTGAGCACGTAAAGTAAAATAATATTTTTTTATATTAGAGTTTGTGAAGAATGATTAAAAAAAAAATTATTTATTATTATTATTGTTATTTTTTAAACTAGTACTATTTTGATCCTGATTTTGATTCTCGCGCCAAACAAGGCCTTAGAAACTTACATATAAAAGTGCAATCCCTACTTATATGAATGCTATTATTAATGTAATAAAGATGGGCCAATTCAGTCACATTCACAATAATCTTAGAATAGAAACCTGCAGAAAGAATTTAATATTTACAGAGAGGCCATTTTATTCTGTTAAGGCCTCAGGCCATCTCTTCATAGCACTAAAAACCATTCCCCATTAGTCCACTTCTGAACTGGCTTATAAAACAGGCACCAGGTAGCTTTATCCCATTCTTTCTTTTTAGTCTTTAGGTCATTTCCTCAGACGATCCCGTTCATATATACCATGGGCCATCACTAGCTGAGATACACCCCCAGAGTATTCTGATCACACCGAGTTAGGTAACACTTTTATTAGCTAAAATCAAAGTCAGATTTGGATTGAACTCAAAATCAAATTTTTTACAGAAGTTCAGCACCCCTGCTTGGACATGAACAATAAATGACTTATGAGCAAATATCATGGACACTGCCAACTTACGCTTAAATTCATCCAAATCTCTGTTGGCAGGTTTGTGTTGGCAACCTAGAACAACTCCAATAGGACGACCCTTCTTATCAAATCCTTGGGAGAACAACTTTCTTTGTGCAAGTTCATTCTTGATCTCTGCTTCTAATATGAAACCCTTTGGGATGGCTTCTCGCTTCCATTTTAGATGATTGATGAAGAAATTTGCAGCCTTGTTGATGTCTAGATCTCGAGCACGCAAGAATCTCATGAGAGTTGAGTCATCTGCATCCTACAGCATGTAAATGAATTAATCAAACATATTTACCAAATTATAAAAGGAAAACCAAGAGAAAGACAAGACAAACTATAAACAATCATCAAAAATAAACTTGTAAGCCAGAACAATGAGATGAATAACTTAAACAAACAATTACAATCACTAACCATTAACGTAAAATTCAGAAATATAAGAAAAAGGCATAGCCGCATAAGCACTTTATGAAAAACTAAGATGAGAAAAGATAGTTTAGTCATTTGATATGAATTCTCCATTTCCATGTAAGGAAAGAAAAAAAAACTACATTACATGAAATCTAACACAAGAAAGGAATAACAAAAATTAAGCAACCAGCCAATGCATCACATCTAGAAAGGAATAAAAAGAAAATTTAAATAAAATTAGATACATAAAATCGAAAATAATAATACATTTTACAACGAGAATAAATATATACAATTTTATTAGTATATCATTCTAGACAGCAAAGGCATCACTAAAATAAGTAGACTTCATTTTGGTTAAAACATTCGATGATAAATGATGATTAGTAAGGGTATAAGAAGCTCAATTCTTGCAACAATCTTTCTATTTGGTCCACATCCGACCAATAAATAACCAAGCGAGATTAACAAGAATTGAAGACAATGGTTTATTTGGCGCTGCAGTGACAGCCAGAGATCAGAATGTCTAATTGCAGGCATCAATAAGATGGCAAGGTGCCGGAAATAAAACTATAAGCTGCTTTGTTAAGTATTAGTTTGGTAGTTAAACTTTGTGATCAGTTTGATGGGGTTTGGCTTAAGGGCAACCCTTCCACAATTCTTCATTCGATTAAATAAGTAATGATTGGCATGAATCGGAATTCATGATTACAGTTCTAAATTATTCAAGAGGGGCGTCGCGCCTTCGAACAAGGTGAATGAAATCATCTGGAGACTAACTTCATATGTTACTAAAGTTACATTTTTTCTTTTCAAAGAAGAGATGTTTCTTCCTGTACCCTTGCTTGATGTGCTGTGCAGGATTATGGAGACAAAGCTTTATTAGATTTTTGAAGGAGAACCAACTCGCCTTTCATAGCACAGCTTAGAAACAATGCAGACTAACTTCATATGCCATGAAATAATTGAAATATATAGAAACAACTCCCTTTGAAGTAAAAACAACTCTCTATATCAGACATGAGAGGAAATTCCAAGTAAATTTTTTTCTTTAATAAAATGACACTAGCCACCTGTACAAAGAAAATATGCCTTAAACTGAATACAGTTATCAGTCCATCCAATTTTTGACAAACTTTGTACCAAAACCAAGAAGCAAACAAGATAATTTAGTCAGTCACATGGATAGGAAGCGAAAAAAAGTTCAAGTTCACAAAAAAGACATGAAAAGCTTAAATCAACAAACCATCACAATTAAAACACAGAAATGAGTAGATGGAAAACAAAATTATGGAACCATCCATAACCAAACTGTAACCAAACTCTGAAGTTTAACAATTACAAAAGGCAACAGATAGGGAGAACCAAAACCTTGGCATATGGGTCCTTCTGCTCAACAATTTTTCGCATTAGCAAAACTTTCTTCATGTCAGCACCAATGCTTCCATCACAATTTCGTGCCATCTTTATTGTATCTAAAGTTTAGAAGCAATCCAAAGTCGTAGGGATAATAGAATGGTTAAAAAGCCAAATCAACAAGACAAGTTTTTTTTTTTTTTTTTGATGCAAACAAGACAGAAGTTAGAATGAACAGAATGAGGAAAAGCTGGACTTTCTAGTTGATTGATGGAAGATGCGCTGTTTCCACAGGACTTATACAATTTTCCTCTTAGAGATTCTTATGGATTGCACACCTATTGATTAATTAAATTCACCATGCTCTTCCATTACCTAAGGCTCATGATCACCTGATGTAAGACCAGCCATAATGATGAAAGCTCCATATACTACTCCAAATCATGATAATGACAAACCATCGACGATTAAAAAAAATTAATTAAGTCCAATAAAAAAATGCATAATATGGGAAAGAATAATGGATAATAAAAAAAGAATCTATTATATAGTATTATGGACCAAGAGGACGGGATGAGAAAGCATACTGACTATATAGAAATGAACAAAGGAGAACCATTCAAGAAACACATACAATTATCATGATCAACAAGCAGGGTCTGAATTTTGCACAATGCAGCAACCCACAACCAAGGTCAATAATCAGCCGACATTGAAAACATAAAAATTATAATGCCTCATTTTGTTCCAAATGGTAGAGATGCATAACATACAAGTTGAAATCATCAGAGACCATATATATATATATATATATAATAAATTCAAATGGTAACATAATATGATTGACTAGTACCATGAATTGTTGAAGAAGATGGAACTCATTTTGGCTTTAACATTGAACAGGATTAAGTGAAAAGCATTTTTCCACACAGACACAAACAAATAGAACCTCCAAGGAATTCAAGCAGAGAATATGCAAGGTCAAATAGACAAAGATTCTGGCCAGAATAATTGGAAAATATGGCATCTTTGTCCTTCTCAAAGTTAAGGAATGCCATACCAATGACATCTATAATCTGGCAATTAAAAGCTGTCATACAAAGCACAATCTGCTCCATCAATTTGCCAGTATATAAACAAATGAGGTAAATTGAAAGGGAGAAACCCATATAAGGACAGGGTCCTATTCATGCTTAATTAATAAGAGGATTCAAACCCGTTCCTTTACACATTAGAAAAAACAAAAATATAAGTATACTCATTCTACCAACCCTTATCTGATTACATTTGGAGTTGATTAAAAAAGAACCAAAACAAAAAAAAAAATTTATTAACTTATTCGTCATCTTTGGCTTAATAAAGCTTAAAAAACTCATTTGGCTCTCGTTGTTATCCATTGAATTAATCCATTTCAAAATAAATCTAATTCTAACTTACAAACTTCAATTAATCAATAACAATTTCAAATCAACCTAAAAATTAAATCAATTGAACCAAACTACTTTTTTTTTTTTACAAAGCTTGAACAGCAACTATTTAAACCTAATATAAGTTGATTTTTTTTTATGATTCACCATATCGACGTAATGACAAAATCGCGTTCTCCCGACTTCAAAAAACATAACCTACCACAAGGCAACACCAATAGGTTTCTTCTTGAGAAAAAGTACGAAAATGGATTTCAAGGACGGTCTAAACATCCTTACCATTCCGTTCATCAACATGACATCGCTCCTCATTGGATAGGAAGGAGATTATACTCCCGAGGTTAGATCATTGTGACGAGGACAAAGAGCGGAGATCGAAGGTGAGCGACAGGGAAGTAGGTCGAGCCCATGATCAGGAAGAACCAATGCCTACATCCGAACCCTGCTCCAAGAAAGTAGCTGATTTCACGTCTTCTCGATTAGGGTCTCAAGAAAGACAGCTTAACGAGAGATTCAACACGTTTGAATCGAAATTTTACATACATTATCAGTGCTTCGACGCCATGGAGAATGCATTCTAGGCAGCAGGCTGGCCTTCATCTCCAGATTCACGAGAGCCTGGTCGCGGTGATTCACGACGAACATTGGTAGCCCTAATGGTGTCGGTGGTTCAACAGAGTCCGACGGCTGTTCCTCATTTTGAAAATGCAAAAATAGGAGATATACGCGATCGAAGGGAACCGGTTTTTATTGAAAATATTAATTTTGATAATTTCGATAATTTTAATTTTAATAATTTTTGAAATAGACATGTTCTTTAATTTTTAATTAAAAAAATTTCAAAGTTCAAAGATTTGAAAATATTAGCCAACATAAAGCCGAAAAATAAATTGATTAGTTTCCACTGAGATAAATAATAAAAATATTGAAGATAATTGTAATTTTTACATAGCATTACTAGTTAGATAAATAAAAACTTAATATCATTATTATATAAAATTTCAAATTGAATTCAATAATTTTAGTTATTGAAAACGCATAACATTTTTTAAAATATTTTAAAAATCATTTTTGATCCTACTTAATATTAATTAAAAGTAATTAATTATTTAATTTGATAATATATTTAAATAATTTTATAAAAAATTAGAAATTTTCTTTTTAGAATAATATTTAGGTATTTCCTTGTTTATAATAAAGAGAAGAAAAGTTAAATTAATTTTTTATTATTAAATTTTAATATAATAACATTAAATTAAGCAATAATTTAAAAATAATATTAGTATTTTAAAAACACAAATACCTCCGTATTTTTATGTGGCTCTCATATGAGCTGATATAATATTTCGAAGTTAATTTAACATGATATATAAAAATATTGGATTAGCAATTATATCATCTCATCCGTTAGAAACCCAGTGCATTAAGCAAAATGATCAGCAATATCATTTTCACTGTTTTGCGTTATTTTTTATAATATTTTTCATTTTTTTTTTGAAGACTTTTTCATTTAATTTATATACATATACAAAATCAAAAGAAGTGAGTAAAAAATTTTAAAGAAAAAATCCATACAAAATAGAAAAAATAATATTATACAAATTAATAAAATATACTCTTGGGTATGATATTTTAAATTTTATATCAATCTCTTTTACTTTGTATTTACTTTTTTTTATGAATTGTATTTACCCTTTTTGATTTTGAATGTATATGTAAATCAAGCAAAAATATTATATAATAAGAAATTTTGTAAAAATATGAAAAATAACATAAAATAGTGCGAAAATGATACGAAATAATATATCTTTGTGGTTATGCGTGCTCGAGATTCACATACTTGCCTAGCATACTCCTATTAGGCACCTAACGGATAAGCAGATATCATAGCTGACTCAATAATTTTTGCATACGTGATAATATGTTATCAATATAGAGAGCATGTATATTAAATTCTTACTCATGAATAACTTATAATAAGTCGAAGCCGAGTGAGTTTATCTTAAGACTCATTTAAATTTTTGAGTTCAAATCTAATTTAATTTGAGACATCTAAAATCTATTGATTTTAAGTCAATTTTCTGGCTAAATGAAGCTTACTTTTTAATCTTAATTTTAATTTAAATACTCATTTTATATAACATATATATGACCTTTTTATGATCACATACCATATATATATTTTTTAGTTAAATTTATTTATATTATGTATGAAAAAAGCCAGTATATGTATCATTATTTAAATATCAAATTTATTATAAATTGAATCGATTTTATTTCAAACGTACCGGCTTCAAGTCATAAAAAAATTGAGTCAAATTCGAACCGAATAAAATACTTGCAATATTGACTCTTATTATTAATAGCTAGTATACGAATTAAGTTGGGGATAATCCAAATCCAATTCATGACTCGTGATGGTTTAAATTTTCAAGTTAGATTAGAAGTAAATTTGGAGCTCTTACTAAATTTCTACTATTGACATTATTTATGTTTTATAAAAATAAAGGCTATTTGTTACATATATATGTCTATGTCAACAAAAGCTTTTATACTATTGGCTACCTATCAAATAACCAATTAATCTATCTTTGGCATAAATAATATGATAAAAAATAAAAGAGATAATTACCTACATGCCACACAATTTAATTTTATTTATGTCTTATCTCTTCATTTTTAATTAATTACACTATGCACACTCAAAACATTATAAAATCTTATATACACACATTTGAGTTAAAACTTAATCAAAATCTATTTGAAAAAAAAAATTGTTAGTAAATCATTAAAATTAAATTTTTACTCTTAATGGTATATATTTTTCTTTTCTTCAATACCACACTAAAACGCCGATTTGTCCTAAAATCAATTCACGTCGCAGATGTCTTCTTCCTTTGCTGTCACCTAAACATTAAGATTTTAAGATTTTCATTTAAAATAATATGATGAACGGCTCAGATTTTTTGTAATTTAATTATAGTTAGATTATTAAAAAATTATGATTACTTATTATAATAAAAATAAATTAAAATGTGTGTATATAAGATTTTATAATATTTTGAGTGTGCATAGCGTAATTAACTAAGAATGGATGAGTAAGACATAGATAAAATTAAATTGTGTGACATGTAGTTAATTATCTCAAAATAAAATGAGTAATTAATAGAAATTTCACATCATTTGTTTTTACCGTAAAAAATATTTTTAAACTATTACTTTTGTAGCTAATAGGCATTTCACATCGCTTATGGATTTTAGTGATTGAAATGGAGGACTTGATTTTATATGGACCAAAAAAAATGTTGTTATAAAGAGGCCCTTCTTCATAATTGTGCCCACAATATGTAGAGAGAGACTTGCGAGCATAATTGAATTTTGGCCCAACAACAATATAAATAAAAAAAGATCAATTACACATATATCACTTTAAAAGATAATATTTACATATTTCACCTTCAAAATTTATGTACACGCATGTCACTCTACAATCTTCGATATTACAATAGTACTCTACTAATATTATTATAATTGAATTATAGTTAATCTAATTTAAATACCTATAGTGGTGATCGACAGCGGCAATGGGAAACACAGCCATCAACAATGGCTTAGCCATGGAAAGCAGATAGCGATGATCGATATATGGTGAACAGCGATTGCCAGATTACAATAATTGAATACCCAACAAGATGCTTGTGGAACAATATTGAGTCGATGATGACCTAAATATGAAATATTTCATGTATATTTTATTTATTCTTAATTGATATTAACTTGCGTGGTGATATGTAATATATAAGATTACAAGGTAGCACCGACATAAATAAGCTTTGAAGGGTGATAGACATATAAATAAAATCTTGCACAATAGTATGAATATAACTTTTAAAAATAAAAAATAAACTTATTAGATGACATTTCCTTTAGAATTGCTTTGTATTAGATTTTTGGCAACAATTCCTCAATTCCTTTGACTCCCAAACTTTCTACAAGAGCTAGTTTTTTAACATTATTTAAGGGATGAAGAATCTCTCGCTTCTTCACGCCTTCAATATATTTTTTCTGTGGAACATGACATCTCGATTTTTTATTAACTTCCTTTTTTAGGCCCCAAAGTTTATACACAAATTTGCAATGTAACCTAGAAAAATACATTCACGTAGTTTAGCATTTATCTTAGCCCTTTTATTATTTGGTATGTGCATAAAATGTGATAGTTAAATATATTCAAACACTTCGAGGAAGTCTCCTTGCCTCTCAAAGCTTTTTCAGGAAGCTCGCCCTTCAAAGGAATGCTTAGTGATTAGTTGATAATATCCACTGCCATCATCATTGCCTCTGCTCAAAATGTTCTTCGCAACTTAGTGTGAAAAAGTTGATGTCTAACCCTATCTATTATGGTTATGTCCATTATTTCAAAAATTTATTCTCTGGAAGTGAATTTAGCGCTACTATCAATTTATGTTGAATATTGTTTTTTCAATAGTATCCATCGAAGAGTCAAAGACACTTTCCTCTATTATTAAGGGAATAAATTTGAGACGATTTACAAAAGTCCCATTCCACAATCATGTAGAACTCTTTGGCTCTGTTTGGCAATGGCCAAAAAAGTATGGCTAAAATTACCCATCACCAAAATCTTAAATTTATTTTAAAAAAACTTAAAAAAATTATTTTATATTTCATCTCACACAAATTCCAACATTAAACAATCACTTTATTTCACATCATACACAATTTTTAATATAACCAACTTACTTTATTTCACATCATACACATTTTTCAAAAATGGCTAAAAATTCCAACTACATCTTCTTTTTTTTCTTATTACCAAACAGAGCTTTTGTTCTAAAAAGACTTGATTTTTTTTTTTGAGTTTAGGGGGCAACAGTTATGCCTTCCTCGAAAAATCATCCAAAAAAAGATTACAAAATAGTATGCCCCACCTACTTTGCAAACATCCTAGTGGGCCTTTTTCTAATGGTTTCTTTGAAGACATGATGACTTCAAGAAGAGCGTTATGGATTATATTTCAAACGTACCATTCAGAATCGACATCGACTCGTGTTTTTCAAGAATCTCTAGGATTCACTCACAATCCCGTCCTAATTTTTATGAAAATTTTGTAGCTTTGTGTTTAGTGACACCTACTGTAGGTTTGCATATCTTCACCTCTAAATTTTACAGTTAATAGCACTTAACTTCCCTTGATATAATAGATGAGGCTTAATATTTTCAACACAAAATTTGTACTTCAACTGCACTTGCATTTGAGAGGCTAGAAGAAGAAAAAATCTTTTCTCTTCTTCTTTCTTCTAATTACCCTAACTTATTTTTGTGTGACAAATCTTCCTCATTGAAGATTTTCCCTTGAACTTGATTTTTTTCCTGAAACTTGTCCTCTCATGGAACTCATCTCTTCTTTGAGCTCTCATCCATCTATTAGTCACCACTGCTTCACTGCTCAAAGAACACTGTGATTTCCATCTTGTCTCCTTATTCAACTAAACTTGAGATGACAAGATTCGAAGTGAGTTCTTCTATCTAATACATAGCTATGTTGTGATTTGCCAACTCTCTAGTAATAAACTCAACAATAATTAAGCTTGCAACTCCTCATCAACATTTATCTTCTTCATTGCACTGAGTAGGCAATAAGAGACTGTTCATTCCTTCATCTTCATATTTACCACTTTTTATTAGGATGATCTTATTGCCTGCAGTTTTTTACTTATACAAGCTCTAACTTCCAAAATAAAGCATATACCCACTTCTGACATCAAGTGGAACATAATCTCATCTACCTATATCTAGGTAGGACTGGATACTGTTTCATCCAACCTCTACTACTCAGCTTCTATGGTTTCATCCCTAAGCTCCTGTACATGTAGATTCTTCCATACTATAAAATCTCGAATTCTCCACATCTGAATGTTACAGTACTTACTGTTAACTATAACTATCTTTGTTGGCACTTCTTCTTCAAGCTGTATCTAACGTTTACTCTCATATCACCAGTTGATGATCACTCAAAATCATGCATGTTGAAAATCATGCTTGCTAAAAAACATTAAAGAATTTCGATAACTTTTCAACAACACTATACATAAAAAAGGCATACATTAACAAAAGAAAAAGCTCTTCTTGTACAACTTGAAGAGAAATACAATTGATTATGCACTTGATAGGATTTAAATATGAGAACAATTTCTTTTACAATTGGCATTAGGTAACTTAAAAAGTCTTAAATTGCTTTAGATTTCTTCACTTAGACTTAGATAGATCTATATGATTGTTGGAGAAGATATACTTTGTTTTCTATATATGAAACCGAGAACTTCAAAAGCTATGTGGAGAACCTTGTTGCCAATGATGGCTGTCCACTATCCCTTATGTGGAGAAGAGACAACAATACGATGCCACTCACTACTCTTATCTCTTTTATAGTAAAACATAAGTAGAAGAAACTCCCAAGGATTCTTGAGAATAATAGTACACAATGTTGTCTAGACTTGACAACTTCTGTAAAATAGTCTGACAAGATGTTAAGGTAGAGTAATAATCATTCCATCTTATAGAAATACATTGCTTTACCTATTTTCAACGAACTCACTCCTTTCATTTTTCTCATTCAACCTTATCGAAAGAAATTTCTTCAAAAATGGTTCTTCAATCCTCAATGCTCATTGAACTTTTTTTTAAAAATTATTATTGTAATTTAGGATATAGAGAAGGAAATGTTAAAGTTATAAACAAGTATTTTTAGTTTTTTAAATAACAACTTATAATGAAATTTAACGAAATTATCATAAAGGGTCAAGTAAAAAAAATTTTAGACGAAAAGAACTCAAATGAAACTTTTTTTTTTTTTGAATCTACGTGAGATTGGAGTTCTACCACAAATGAAAAACCCCTAATAATAACAAGAATATTACAATTTCGAATTTCAAAAAATGATCAAGGCTTTAAAAAAAGCATAAAAGAGGAGAAAACATGTTTATTTCAGAGTATTTGTTTAATATTTCAAGCTTATCCCCCTAAACCACGAGCAGTTAGCTGTCGTGATGTTCGCTTTTGATTCAATTTGATTCATAGTAGCTTCTTGTTTTCACTTCTGAAATATCAACCGATGAACGACGAACATCAAACAAAAACATTAAGCCGAAACCTCTCATCCAATTCAAAAATCCATTAAGAATAACATCAAATTCACCAGATCAGCAAAACATCTTCGAGAAAATCCCGACGAATATGAGAGAACACAAATGATTCGAGGTTCGCCTCAAGAAGAAGTGAAGAAACAGAAGCATTTAATCAACGATCGTCGTCAACAAAAAGGGAACAGAGTTGATGAAGATACATGTTTCAGTTCCTCCGTCGAGGGCTAACTACTTGTGATGTGGACTCCGATGGCGATGAGGAAGATGGTGATGAGTCCGAAATAGATGATGGTGTGGACGAGGATCGAGAGGGCGCTCGTCTGCATATTCGCGAACTCCACCACCCGGCCGTTCCCCGGCAGCTGGAACAGCAGACCCGGCGTCAGCAACACGAACAGCACCACCGCTATCACGACCGGCCCCCAATCCGCCATTCCCGATTCTCCGAAGCTCGCTCTGTCGTTCTCCCTCTAGGTCAGGGTTTTAAAAACGAATCTAGTTTGATTGAGAAAACTCGAGAACAGAAAAATAAAAAATGATTTAAATTACACAGCGTTCCATCTGGAAGGAAGCCTTGTCCGAACCACGTGGCAGCACTGGATTCGCGCAAACTGGCGATAGCCCACCGATTCGTTTTGATTATTTTAAAATGATATTAAAAAATTAACTATTTTATTTTTGTAATATTATAGAAGTTATCATTCTGTCTACAAGGTTCATAGTGATCTAAATTAAAACACATTGTTGATTCATTTAATCTTCAATTTGATAATTTTTTTATTTTATAAATTATATTTAAATAAAATTATAATTTTTGACTTATTAAATAAATTTAAAATTAGTCTAAATTTTAAAACATCTATTATTGTAATATTATTACCTAACAATGTCCAGAAGTAATTTCATGTTTCATCTAATTTAGTATTTTATTTAAATAATAATATATTAAAAATTAATAAGATTAAACTAATATCAAAAAACTTAGATTAAATTATTATGTAACTAACATATTATTGAACATATAAAAAAATCATATCGATTTAATTTCTGATTATTCATTGGTTGACTAGCCGGTCAGCTAATAGTAATCTTCTCAACTGTTCAACCTTATTGTAATAAAATGTTCTATTTTTTCTCTTTCTTCTTTACTTTGCTATGGTCAAGGGCAAGGTTTTGAAAATCGAACCGTAGTCGAACCGGGATAAAATAAAAATTAAAAAAATTAATAAAATATAATATAAATATAGTTAAAATATATATTATTCACACATCAACACAATAATTAGACGTAAAATAAATATTTAATAATTAAATTTAACAAATAATATTTTATGTCAATAACTCAAATAATTTCAAGCAAATCGAAATAACAATAATTCAATAAAATATTCGTAAATCACAAATTGAGTATAATATTTAGTACATCATTAAAAGATCTAAACAAATATATGCTTTATCAATATTAAAATACTAAATTATTTCATCATTTTATATCACTAAAATACTAAATCATTCCAAAAGGATGGAGGCTGGAGAGGAGAGTGCGAGCCAAGAGAAATTGCGAGTTCATGACTATTGCGCGAGTAGAGGCCGCAGAACGGAGGCTGAGTTAGGGACTCAGAGTTTAGGATTTTTTTTTTTAATTTTAAACTCAACCGGTTCAACCGTACCGGTTCACCGGTTGACCGGTTTTAAGCGGATCCGATTATAAAATTAAACTGAACCGGTTGGCTGACCGGTTCATGGTTCGACCGGTTGAACCGGCCGGTCCGATCCGGTTTTTAAAACCTTGGTCAAGGGTCATCTTGGAATGCTCGTCTCCTATCCTCATAGGATAATTGCAAGGATTTGATCTTGTCCTTAAAAGGATAGACGAGTGTGCGAGAGTCGGGTGTTGCCCTTTGAAGGATAGAGCAAAGTGTGTAAAGGGTTTGATCTTTGTTCTTTGAATCATAGATGAAGTCTGAGCTTTGATCTTAGGATTGATCATGTTATAATGGATAGGATTTTCTACTTGCTTTTACAAATGAGTGAATAGGTTAGTTTAAGTTTAGCAGAAAAGTAGAGTGTTATCACAGAAAATGCACCATTCTAAGCTTATATAGCTGAGGAGAATTCTAGAGAAACTGGTAAGAAACAAGCAGCAGCTGCTGCTTCTGCTTTATTTTGTGCTAACAAGCCAACCATTGCAATAAGCAGCATTCTAGTCAATTATGAGAACACGAAACATATCGCAATTATATATCCGTTTAATCGAGCAGCAGTTCATTTAGCAAATCGTTAAGGATCTAATTGGTGGTACTCGAAAAGAAAAAGCCAAATGCCTGAAGAACACGAAGCAGTGACGGTTGTATATATAGTCCTCTTAACTAAGCTGATTTCAAGATTGTAACAGGTTACATATTTTTCTCAATTTCGAATGAATGCAGTTTAATCAATTCTTGAAATGATTTGAGCTATATTATCAATCTGGTGCTAATTCTTTGAAAATGAACTGCAGATACAGCTGCTTTCAACGTTGAAGACCAATAAATGATTCATGTTTTTTTCACAAAGAGAGGACAGAAAGAAATACGAATAAAGCTTTAACGTCAGAATACCTGTCGAAATATGGTTCATAAACGACTTAGCCGTCAAAACAATCAAAACTAGCATGCATAAGGTTATAAAATTTACACAACATCAAGTTCTTCTACTCATCTGACAATGCGGTGGAACGATAGCGGCGCCCTATCCTCGCTGATGAGACCTTTACATCTGCTGTTTTCGTTTCCAGATCATCCTCATCCATCTCGCAAGTATCTCCCTCGAATGGTTCATCTGCAGCAATTCCCATTGGTCGGTTCAACACATTGCTTACTTGGGACTCCTTGCTGATACTGTATTGTAGACCATTTCCCAACCCACTGTCAACTGGCATAGCATCAACTGACTTCTTCCTGGGAGTGAATGTCACAGACATCGGCAACTCCATTGCAACATCCGACTCAAGCTGATGTGGGATTGATTTATTGAGGCGGCTGCGGAAGTTGCCAAATGCTCGCTTATTAGCCACATCATCGTCGTCATCATAGGAGTCCAAACTGTAATGTGTATATTTAAAAGGATTCCTTATATAATCAGGAACTCCTGGTGATGCTTCCACCATTGATGAATCTGAAGCGGCCGGTGTAGTGGTTTCCATGCACCGTGCGTCAACGGAATTGCCATGGGCTTCTTCCTTAAGCATCTTCTCACATCTATCACTAAACCCAGAGTCGAACCTAACTCGCTTCTTTGGTTTTGAATCATCCAGGGCGTCTTTTCTTTTTAAAATAGGCTTCAAGTTTATGTCCGACTCTTCAGCAGCCTTCTGTTGCGAAACACTAGTACCAGGCTGCTGATATTTGCTATCAATGAGAACAGAGAAGCTGTCAAAAGCTTTCTTGTCTTCTTCAAGTCGCACACTGGCAGCAAAGTGATCAGCACGAGGATCCTTGCAAAAGTGGGAAGCTATAGCGGAAGGCTCCTCCAGCCCATGTTCACATATACTGTGATAATTTAAGTGAGACCCATGATCCTTGACATCTCTCATGTACACACGTTCTCCGGCATCTTCTCTGCCAATGGCCACTCTATCATATTCATCCTCTTCATCCTGTATTGATCAAGGAATAAAATGCAATAAAGTAACAATAAGCTTCTCTAAAGACAAGAACAAAATCCATGTTACTTGGTGAAGAAATATATACATTCAGTCCAAGGGAAAAAGTTTAAACAGAAATAGGAAGTCTGTTGGACAAGAATGACACTTCTAAGATGCAACTATCCTGTAGAAACGTGAACTGAAACTAATGAATGAAAATTTTAATGTATCCTACTTGATTCTACTCCAAATGCTAGCTAGAGAATGACAATAAACAAGCCAAAGAAGTGCCCAACCAAAAGTAGTAGCGAAGACACAAATATGGAAATATGATGTCAGTGTAAAGGCTGCTAATTACTCTTATCTATCAACGTAGAAAAACCATAGCAATGATACACACTAAGAACTCCAAATAAAGAAAGCTAAACTAGGAGAGCACACAATTACTCCACAAGAAAACGTTTGGGACTGTGATGATAGAAAAAACGTTGGGATATGCAGAGAAATAAGAAATAGAGTTAGAGAGAGCACACAATTGCACCACACGAAAAAATTATTAGGTAACGGTGAAGATAGTAACTTCTTTCTACTGGCTCATCACACAAAATGCATACATAATAGTGCAAAAATTCACATTTTTTATTGAGATAACAGAATATGATCATATTTATTTCAACCTCAATACCTTGTCTGGACACCAAGGCCACCTAAAAACATGCATCTACACAAGTTGATTGCCAAGAATTCATCACATGACGAGTTCGATTGGGTTGAAAGTTGGTCTTGTCACGTGCTTTGCCTTTTTTGTAAGTGGTTTCAGTCCCACATTAAGCTCTTCATGTTGATTAGACAAGTTTTACATTTTGAAGATTGTAGCTTGTCATGATGAATTGATGAAAAGCTTTAGGGTGAGTTTGGGATGGCTTTGTGGCGGTCACCTGGTGCAGGCGAAAGCTGAAAGCTGACAGTTGTGTTTGGTAAAACTACTTTGGAAGAAATTGCAACTACAAAAACCCAAAAACAATTGCAATGCAAAGTTGAAAAAAATAAGCTTTTGCAGACAGCCTTTTTGAGCAATTGGGCAACAAATAAATTTAGGACAAAAATATTCACAAACTTTATACGAATGTCCTCAGCCCATAAATTCAGATGCTATGACTTTGAGTTATAAATAATGTATAGTCAAAAAAGATATATACATACGAATATTGAATACATACATACACACATACATACATATATACTATTCATTATTATATTTATATAAAGTTAAAATTACAGTACATATATTTAATACTATAATTACTGTTCATATATATAGATATAGTTTAATTATAATTATTGCCTAAAGTTACTGATTATTGCAAATATATAAAGTTATAGTTATTGATATATAACTAGTAATTCATGTTGTTATTTGATAGAGTGCAATAGAAACAAATGATTCAAGTTGTCAATCCAAACTAGTAGGATTATGACTTGGTTGTTGTTGTATATATAACTAGTAATTCCTAAAATTTAACTATAAAAAAAAATCTTAAAATTTAGCAACAATATGCATAATTATTGTATAATGAAAAACAATATATATATATATATAATATTAAAAATGTATACAATCAATTCCATCATGTGCAATGAAATACATATGTAATCAAATCTATCCAATGTACGCATAATTAAAAATAGCCTTATATATTCAATAATAACAAAAACATCAATTTACAAACCCTATCCAAAGAAACTTTTTTAACGGAAGATTAAATTTTTTTTCCTATTATGAAAATACCCCTTTAGGTGGTTTTCAAATTTTGACTAGGGAAAAATAAACTCTCTCTCTCTCTCTCTCTCTCTCTCCCCCCTTTGTGTGACTGATTCCTCTTATAGCTTAAGTATAAAATGGAACTAATGGAAAAAATACTCTTAGAACCCAAGCTTCTCACTTAAATCCTCTCCTATGTATTTCAAGTTTTTTTGTGTGCTTGTTCGTGCATGCTTCTTTTACAGTTTTACATTTCCTCACACAAACTTAAGATTATCTTGTCATTCTATACAAGGAGCTTAATCTTGGGATGACAATTTTTACCCAAACCAATTTAAACCTCCCATCCTTCCGCAAATGAGACAGGTATGAGTTGCAAAATTATACTCGTGACTCGCAACCCACCCTGACCACCGTTATGGGGAGGGTCAGATTCAAGTATAACAAGCTAGTAATTAAATAAAATTATATAATCTTAAGATCAAAAATTTAAATAGATATTATTTCTTTATTTTTCTTTAAAATAAATTATTAATAATGGATTTGGGGCGAGGCGGGGGGGAGGGGGAGGGGGGAATGAGACAGGTATGGGTGGTAGAAATAAAGCGTGGCATGTTGGGTACAAACTTTGGGAGAATTGGGGTGGAGTGGGAAGAGTCGGAAGTGAGTGTGGAGCGGGTATGGGTAAAGGAAGCGAGGCAGGTATGGGTTTTATCTAACCCGACTCAAATCCAACTTGTTGCCATCTCTAGCTTGATCATTTCATTCGGTTGTGAAAGTTTTGGAGAAGATCAATTTTTCTTGAAGTTCCACTTTATAAGCATTTGAAAATGAACTTTCATTTCCCTAATTTAAATCACTTATCTCATCTTCAAGGCTTTTTCTAAACCTCATCTTCAACCTGTCTTTTCTCTAAAAAATCCAGCCAGGTTTTCATTCTAGAAATTTAACTTCAAACTTGTTTCAAAGAAGTCTTTGAGATTGTGTTCCTTTTGGCATATTCAAGATTGCCTAAAGCTCCTCTTATATTATACTTCTTGGAAGTTGTCGTGTGATAGATAGCTAGCCTAGCTTTACCCTTTTTAGCTCATTCACCTTCATAAAGGTTCATCATTTTGAGCTAAAAGGAATGAGCAAAGATTAATTTTAACAAGGTTAAAGTGAAACTTAAATGAAGATATTTTTTTATTAAAATTTGTGAATAATGTGAAATAGAGTTAGTTATTATATTGGGATGTACGAGGGATGTGATATAAATAAGTTATTATTTTAATAAGTGTACAGAAAGTGAAATAAAGTTAATTTTTTATTTTAAATTATGTGTATGATGTGAAATATAATTAACTTTTAATATTAAATTTCATGTGTGGAGTGACATGCCTGATTAAAATTAACCTAGCCTAGAGTGTTTTACTGAAAAAAATAGTGTAGGTTTGACCATGAGCTCATGGAAAAGATTGGCTACTCCCCATTAAAATGAGTAGGTGAAGTTAGAGATCCCATGAAAAATTAGAGTTATATGTGGGCACGTAAAAAGTTAGGTGGTCTTCAACCCTTAAACGGATCGCTGATTTGTTGCTTACATTAGAAAGAAGTGCTTGCAAGGGTTTTTAACTTCTAGTGTAAAAGGCCAATATAATGGAAAATCTCATATAAGAAGTAGAAGCGGTGTCCAAGCTATTATAAATCCTCTATGTGCTTTTGTTTTTCTTACTATTACGCTTCCTCGATTTGGTGCGCTGTCTATTTTTCTAATTGATAATGTGATTTCTCAATATAAGACTTTGAATGAGTATTGAGCAACCAGTTCGCTTGGCTAGTTTTGTAGCTAACCAACATAACCTAAGAAAGCCCTATAAGCAAACAGAGCCTTTAGGTAGGTCATCGAGTTCGTCATTGAAACAGACTAATCTTCACAATTAAAGATTTTAAGAAAACACAAAATAAAGTGAATGTTTCAGTGTTTAAGAATGGTACTCTACAAATCCTTATTAGTTAACAACTTTTAATATTGTTTGTTTTCAATTAATTTACTTTGTTTAAAATACACAATTCACCTCCAATTTTGGTTAGATCTTAGGCCAACATGAACAACATCAAAGGTCAGTGATCCCACTTGGGTGATAAAACCTTTGTGCAACAATGCAACAGTTCCAATCATTACCATAAGAATTAACTTAATTATAACAAATCAAAGGCTTACAACAAAAAAATGAAAATCCTAAAAAGAATTTGTAGCAAGACCAGAAAAGATACCAAGAAATTATTATATTAGGGAGCAAGACTAGAAAGGATATCGAAAGATTATTATATTACGGAATTGGGAATAACATACATAGAAAGTAAAATGCTTGAGAATGATTTTAGGTGCTATGGATGTGCAATAGAGACTACAAGATGTTATTAAGATGGATAAATGAATAGGCAAAATAAGAGAATTAGGCAAAAGGGTCGTTAGAAGTAGGGGGCATCAGTTACTATTCATAGGCCCCGTTGAAGTCTGAACTAAAATTGACTACCAACCATTAGCCATCATTCATCCTAACTCCGCTTCTCCAAGAGATCCTAAATTATCGCCAAAATGTTCAAATAAATTCCAAGGAACTAACGTACAAAACAATACTTCAGCACCACACAGCTGCAACAATTATATAAACTTGACCAACGGCAACACAATAATGTGAAATGATCTTTGATTGCCAAACACATAACTAATTCTCTGGGTATGCCACCAGATATCATGTTATGGTAACTTTCAAACTAACAAAAGATAACCACAACTATAGTAATAGGTAATCAGAACCATTATTGCTCTTTTTGAGTGAAATAAAAAAGGGGGAAAAAAGACAACAACTATAGTAGGAAATGGCCACAGGTAGCCATTTGTTGCTAAATAGCTTTTCTTACCATCAATATAGTCAATTAAAGGTCCACTCTTCCAAGCAGAATTATTAAAGTCAATGATTAAGAGCATAAGGTGGCATGCTATTCAACAACAAAGATAAAAATGCCACAGTAATGTGGCATTAAGATATTAGCTGTAACTACAAATGTTTGCTGATAAAAAAAAATCATCACCTACACTCAAATATCTTGAGTAGACATAAAGAGCAAACAAGTTTTATCCAGTTTTCTTGTGTAATATATAAGGATAAGAGAACTTAAAGCCAAATTTTTCTTTGTTATGTTTTTGAAATCATATGCACCATATAAGCACACCATCATCAGCCTTATCCAAACTACTTGAGATCAACTTCAAGAGTGCTTTTCCACAAATAAATCCTATACCATGCAACATAGGATGTTGATCCTAACTACTAAAATCTTTTTTATATAACATCTAATCGAGTTACCTTGGCTCTACCCTATTTCATTATATTTCTTTAACCAATATTTTATATATTGTTTAATCATGCCTCATCTTCTCTACAATCCGTACGTCCAATAGCTTCTTATGGAAAGAAATGCATGCATAATGACCAGATTCATAACATTTGATCCAACTTAAAAGTTAAAGATTAAGCTGTTTAAGTCATTGTTACATCCAAACAACCCTAAGCTGCTTTCAACTCCTTAAAAGCATTTACCAAACGACCTGAGAGAATATTTACCGTGCTTGAACTTTAAGTAGGTTAAAAAAAAAAAGCATTGCCTTGAACTTTAAAAACATAAAGCTGTTACCAAAAGAGTATGTAAAAGATAATTAATAGAAATGAATCGAAAAACTGAAGTAAGGAAGATGAAAAACGGCAACCTCGTGGTCTACGGTTGGATCAAGCCCGATAGATGACCTGATTTCACTGTCGAGATCCTCCTCTCTTCGGCCTCCCCCATCCTCGTCTTCGCCTACCTCGTCCAGATACCGCTCGAAATCCACCATCGAGCCCCTCTGAGAGCTCCTGCGCTTATTCGCAAAACAACCGCCTTCGGCGAAGGCAGAAGAACAGGGATCCTCCGAACGATCGGGGCCAGCGCCTCGCCCTCGGTTCCACTCTCTCCGCTCCACCTCGCCGCCGGCCACAGACCACGAAGACGCTGGGAAGGAACTGCTCGGCACCGTCTCGAAGAGCAGGGAACCAAAGAGCCGCTTCACTCGTGTCTCGAAGCTATCCTCCATCCGTTCCCTCGTGTGTTACCGCTGACGCTCGCTAGTAAGCCAGACTCGTCTTTTAAACCTAAACACCGCCTCACCCACAATAAATTATAAGCTTGGGCCCACACACCATTTTTTTTTTTGGGCATTTACTTACATACCCCTTAAATTATCTTAAATTATATATTAAACCCCTCATTTTTAAATTTTACAACTTAACCTCCTAAATCATCCAAAAATAAAAACTAGTAGAATACATATATTTGCAAATATATTTATAATATTTGTATATACATATTATTAGTTATAAACATCCAAATAATTATAAATCAGCAAAAAACATATTTTAAAAATCTTGAGAAAGACCTAAATATGTTATTTTTGGATGATTTGGGGGTTAAGTTGTAAAATTTAAAAATAAGGAGTTTAATATGTAATTCAAGATGATTTAAGAAGTATGTATGTAATTCTCTCTTTTTTTTTCTTTTTTTTTTTCTAAAAATGCCAAATTCTTAGATTTATCACGTAATAACTATTCATATTTTTTTTTAAATTAATTAATTTATAAATTAATTATACCACATATATAATGTAAATCTTTTAATTATATAATTCAATTTTTACAATAAATATATTTAAATTAAAATTTGATCTAAATTTAATTTAAAATCAACTATTAGTAAAATTAATTAAACACTCTAATAATTAGACTTTTTAAAAATATATTTAAAATATTATATGTATATAATTTATATATTATGAAGTATACTTTATTGAGACTAATAAAAATTTACATAATACATAAAATTTTAAAAATTATATTTAATAGATTAAATTAAAAAATATTAAAATTAAGTTCAATTTAATTTAAAAATTAAAAAAAAATTTAAGCAATTTGAATTAAACTCAACTTAAAATTAAAAACTTTGAACTTGAATTGAAACAAACTCGCTCTAATTTGATTTATTTTCAATTTTATGCAGCGTCTGCCACAAGGACCAAGAAATAGCTCTAAAATGTCAGTAAAAACAATATGTATCTACAAGTGCATTTTCTTGTCATAAGATTTTTTTTTTTTTTACCAAAAATGTACATAAAAGGAGAAAATCAGCATTTGAATATCATTTCCATACTGTTTTTATGTTATTCTAGCTGAGGGTGTTAATATGGATCAAAAATCAAAAATCGATCGAAAATTGAATCGATTTTAGATCGAATCGAAATCGAGTCGATCTAAATGAGCCGACTAACGAGCTAAAAGTTCACCTCGGTAATAATTTCGAGCCGATTTTGAGCCGGGATAGGCTCAACTCAATCCAGCTCAAAATCAGCTCGAATTAAAATACATTTTATATTATAATACGTATATATATATACATTATAAACCGAGCCGATCTCGAGTCGGATTAAGTCGAGCTTACCCGGCTTGCGATCGGCTAAAAAATAATTGAGATTTGATTCATTTTTGAGCCGGCTCGATATATAATGCATGCAGGTCAATGCAAGTTGAAATGATGGATTTGATGTATAATTAGAGTAATTCTTATTTCATTTATAAGTCCTAGAAGTTTTGAATAACCTTGCTATAATTTATTTTGCAATTTATGTTTGGGAAATAGAGTAAATATTGTTCTCACTTGTTTAGTTGAATGGATAGCCAAATCTTATCAATTTTCTTTGAATTTTGAATATATTCTAGAGATATTTATTTTAATTTCTATAACTAGAACTTAATTTTGACCTAATAAGTAATTTTAGAATCCTCTTTATTAAATTGCCAGAAATCAATTTAAATCTGACACAATTTAATTTAAAAGGGAAACGCATCGATACCTCTCTGTTTGGTAATAAGAAAAAAAAGAAGATTTGATTAGAATTTTTAGCTATTTTTGAAAAATGTGTATGATGTGACATAAAGTAAGTTAGTTGTATTAAAAATTGTGTAGAATATGAAATAAAGTTGATTGATTTATTGAGAACTAAGTTGAATGTGAAATAAAAAGATTGTTTAATGTTGGAATTTGTGTAAGATGAGATATAAAATAATTTTTTAAGTTTTTTTTAAAATAAATTTAAAATTTTGGCGATGAGTAAACATGATTTTTAGCTCATTACCAAACAGGGCCTTAAATATCATCAAACTCATATAATTTAATAGTTTTCTAATTATTTGAAACTGCATTACAGAATCTATCCAGATTTCTATTTTAACCTTAAAATTAAGTTTTGAAGTATTAAATGATATTCAAATATTATCAAATATAATAGTTTTGTAATTCCCTTAATTTGCTACAAACTTCATATTTACCACTTGTTCCAAAATTGATTCCAAATATTTATTCTAATTGGTTGAATATTACAGCAAAATTATTTCTGCCTTCAGCTAGCATAATATAATATTTCTATGCTTTCATAATTATAGTAGTTCTCTTATTGATATGGTTGAATGAATTCATGATTGTACTGGACTGTAACGTAATTAAATTACTAATTGATCAATCATGAGTTTATTATGCCAAATAACATTGTTGGGCAATATATTGTACATGTGGCAGAACACCAAGTCGAAAAAACTTGAATGAAATATAAATTAAATTAGAAGGTTTTAAATGAGACAACCGATTAAGATTTCTTGTGGCATACAAATTGCCCAATTAGAGCATTGATGATTTTATTTGATAGTTACTGAGAGCTACTCACAATCTGTTACTGATTTTCAGTCTCCCGTTGAGAGTTTGATTGATAATAATTTTTGATACTATATTATTTTGGATAGTCGCTGAGAGCTATTCTAGGTAGAGTGGCAACATACCAAGAAATTATGGCTCAAATATAAAAGTGATAAAGTAAAAAATGAATTAATATGTGAACTTTTTAATGATATTTGTTTTGAAACTAAGTGTACTATGCTTATAATTAATTATTTATGAATAATATCATGTTAATAATGTGAGATGACTGACGTGCTTGTATGATTTTTATTTAGCCTGAGTATTTGTTTACTTAATACTACAATCGATGGATTGATGAACTTTTAGCAGGTACTCTTTCACCAAGTCAAGCACGAGGCAAGGGCAAAAAATCGACGAGGCTTAGCTGTGTTTCTTATTTTATTGTGTTGCACTCAACTTAATATATTCGAGTGATCTTTTGTATTTAACAATATCAAAATTGTGAAGTGATGTTAAAAACAAATTCTGAACTTCTATGTAATTTATGTTATATACTACTGATCTTTCGGGAAGTAATACTTAATTCGAGTTTCTATGGTGATAAAATTTGGAACTTCCTATTTACATAACTGTGATTTTCGATTTATTCTATTAAGATTTGTTGAACAAGGGTTGTGCAGGATGTTTGGAAGGCTCCAAACATCACTCACGATGTTTGAAGGCGAACACAGCTTCGAAGGTTAATGTACGATGTTTGAAATCGAACAGGTTTGAAAGATTGTATACGATGTTTTGAGCCAAATCAAAGGTTCGAACGCTCGGATACGATGTTTCAAGACGAAGGAGCGTATTCAATATTTTTTGAAAGATAGTGTGCGATATTATGCTTCAGAGATGCATACAAGTTGAATCCCAATAATTTTGAGGATATCAATTACTTTAGTATTATTTTACTAACTTTTGTCTTAAATGTGCTTACAAGTTAACTTCTCATTAAAGTCAAAAGAATGCAAATCCAAGAAATCAAAAGCTACAATTGTTCAATTAATTTCTCTAAGACATTGATGTAAACATATGCATATTTGCCAAGATTTTCACTCGTATTTTTTCATTTGGTTTTCTAGTTAAGAGAATTATTCTTCCCTTCATATTCATTTTGTTTAAGTAGCCCACAAGCTATCAGATAATATTTGTATATTATCTAAAAAGGTTTATGGGTAATAATAATCCAACTTGAAGTGCTTTTATACCATCTTTTTCCACATAATATCTTGGCTTGTGAGCAGACAATTTTGCCTTTGAATTAATTTTTACAGCCTAATTTGACTTATGTGATAGTTGTCTCATTAAAATATTAAGGCATGTTGTTTGTTCCATTTTTTAATTGCCTCCACTTTATGTTGACCATCATTGAATCCAATTACACAAAATAAGGATTCTTGTTTTCCTTCCAATGGTCCAAATCTGTATCTATTTCTTCTTTTGAGCTTCAGCTAAAGAGGAAATTTTTAAGACAGAAAACACACTATCTCCCTCTCTAGCTCACATTCATTTTTCTCACTCTCCTAAGGCCATCCTTGCAAAACTCTTCAAGGAGATCTTAAGGAAGGAGAAAAAAAAGCTAATTCTCTCACTAGTTCCTTCTCCTCAGCTTCTGAAATTTCCTGCTTTACTGTTTTCATATTGTACCCTTAAGTTTTTCTGTTTTTACTTGGTGCACCATTAGTTTTGATTAAGTTTTGATACGTGCCATTCTCGGATTTATTCGAGTGTTTTCTTGACAACTTTGCATGTGCGTAGAGCTCCTCATTGTACTATTTCTTCTTGTTCAAAGTTGTAATTTAAGCTAGCTAGTCTAGCAAACCTTTTCTTTTTATTCTCCTTGTGTGGAGGCTGTATTTGTGTAGATTTTTTCGGCTTTGGTTCCTGCAAAAAGCCGTAGAGTTTAGGAGGATTGCTCGGCTTTGGTTCCTGGAAAAAGCCATGGGTTTGTACTGAATTTTTTCGGCTTTAGTTCTCGTAAAAAGCAGGTGGAGTTTAGCATGAACTCCTATTTGAGGAGTGCGGAGAGTGGACTAGGCGGGGAGCCGTACCACTATAAATCTCTACGTGCTTTGTTCTTATAATCATAACAAAATTAATATACTCTATTTAAATCTACTTTGAATTCTCCTCAAACTAAAATTTTCATGCAACTTGATATAATTACTTAAACCTCATTCTTATTTATTCTTGCTATTAACCTGCTGTTCTGTTTGGTCTATTATTGAAATTAATCATCTAAATCATGTTCTCTGGTTTACTGCCTATTTTCTGTGGTGCTGTCAAATTTCTGAAATTGATCGTCTCTCTCCTTTTTAACCATCTTTACTATTTAGTAAATTAATTTTAATTATTCCCAATTCACCCTCCCTCTTAGAAAGCCTTTGGGCCAACAAGATTCTTATCCTTTCTTTGCCTTTTTGCCACACCTTCACCGCCATTAGGAGTAAGGTGAGTCAAGTAGAGGGATATGACGGTCACAATTGTCACTTCTCTTTCATGGTTACAGATAAATATTCCACTAGTCTCTGCCAATTGGTATCAAGAATGTTTATAAATATCCCTCTTCCATCATTTAGAATGACACAATAGAGTAAAAAAATCCTAACATAAAGCTAGAGAAGAGAAACTTTATAATTTGCCTTTGGAAAGCTTTCCTAATTAATGAAATCCTTTAGCTGAGCTGCTTGATGGACGTAGGAGAATCCCTCCGAACCACTTTAAATCCTTGTCTTCCTTAATTATTTCTATTATATTATTTCTCCTTTTCTATTGATATTAACACCTTTGCAGGAACAAATAGTGATCCTAGTCTTCTCCGAACTCCTCCAAAGTTGATTTCCATTATCAACACTAGCCAAATTAGACAAGGATGATAAGATAGAAAAAACTCCATACAATCCTTAAGCCATTTATCATATAACATTTTTTTTTGCAATTGTTCACCTAATTTGGTTATGACAACTTTTGTTAATCATATAAAAAAGTACTCAAAAAAGAAAAACATATTACCCCATCATCATAGACTAGCAATATATCTGATTCCTGTTCATTTTCTTCAATTTTTGTGGACATGCATCTTCGAACTCATTCTGCAAAAAAGTAAGTCAAATAGTTGTTGAGATCTGAAACTATAAAGTATAGGTACGATACGACGATACGATAAATCTCAAAAAATATCAGATACGAATACATCAGGATAAGACAATTAAACATAATAAAAAATAATAAATAATTACAAAAAATATATAAGTATTAACTTGCTAATAAGTAGGCAATAAGCAAAAATGCATTATTCTTTTATATCAACATCAAAAATAAATAGTTAAAGCAATTTAACAGTCATAACATAAATGCTGATATCGCATTAGCATGCAATATTAATAATACACTGTAAATCCTTTTTATTCTTTATACTTTTATCTTTTGAGCTCTGATTTCTTGGATTATACCTCAACTGCCTCTTTTTCATCATCACATATGCATAGGATCCTTGGGAACTCCTATACCCTGCAAATGGAAGAGTGCCACATATACAATCATCCCCGCTAGTTGGCAGATTGTTTACATCTTGGCAACCATCCCAGATATTTGGCAAGTTACCATATCACATAACTTGAGCATAGACAGGGACATAAACACGATAAAAAATTCTTTTTAATTTATTATCGATCTTTAAAACATTTTCATAATCACATTTAGTTGTTCGAAGTCCACAAATCATATTTTGCCTTTAAACTTAGTAAACAACTCAATGCTTTAAATACACATCATCATGCTTTTGACATTCTTCTAAATTTATTTCAGCATAGAAATCAATATTCCATTCTTCGATTAATTAATCATACAGCTTGATTAGAAACCATGCATATAACAAATCATTTTGAACAACAATGTTAACTGTACATGTCATTTCTAACTCAACATAACACATAAAATAATGCATATCAAATTAATTGATTAATTGACAGATTTAATTTAATAAACAAGTTAGAACTCTTGCCTACCTCTTATACGTCATGTTGATAACTCGATGAAGGCTGAGAAATACGTGCAAAAATTTCGAACGAGAAAACCCGCTTCAATTCCTTTTCCTTCTTCTTCTTCTCCTTCTTCTCCTTCTTCTCCTTCTTCTCTGTTCCCAACGGCTGGCGCTGCCCTGCTTGCTCGGCTTAGCGGAAGAAGGCGGAAACAAGCAGACAGAGGCGGAAAACAAGCAAGAGAGAATTAAATCCTTAATTCCCCTTTTTTTTTATTTCTCTACATGGTAGAGAAAGGGAAAGGGAAGAGGCAAATTGGGCGCTGCTGGCTGCTGCAACTGGCAGCAGGCAATTCCATTCGTATCTATTTTTTTTAAGAAAAAAATTATAATTTAATCCCCTAACTTTCATATCCTTATAAATAGGTCCAAAATATTTATTCTTGGTCTAAAATCATTCTTTTTTGCTCCAAATCAACTTTAATTTTTAAATCTCCAATCAAATTCTGGATGTCACATGTCTCATATCGGTCCTGTATCGGCCCCGTATCGCATGTTTTAAAATTAAAAAATCCGATATGCCAGGTGGCGTATCTGAAAACTATCAGTGGCGTATCGGTATCCGATACATATCAGACATGGATATGTTAACCTTCTAGAAGTATCGGTGCTTCATAGTCCAAAATCAAGCACCGCAAGAAAATCACCATGAAAGAAACACGATGCTCTTCCAATTAGCTTGCTTTGATGATCACCATGGTTACTCGAAGATCCCCTTGACATAGATCATTCCCTTCTCACCCAGCTGCAGCTCCTTCCTCATTTGCTCCCCTTGCTGGTCATCACCACGAACAATGATCTCTGTCAGATTTCCATCATCACCAACATCTTCACCTTGATCTCCTCCTTCTTGGATGGTCCTTTCCAGTAATATATTCCCCTGAATCAACGATTGCCAAGATGGGAAGACAGATAAAAGCATCAATCAGAAAAGGCTTCAAGAGCAAGGCACTTACGCTAGTGGGCTCAAAGCCATGAGCCAGAACAAGCTATTGCCGCCCTCTGGAATGGCGATAGAGAGGATGAGGCCAACACTGGCGAGGCTTATGCAGCTGCAGATGGTGAGCAGTGCTGCCTGGCCTCTGCTTGGCACCATCATGCCTTCAAACCTTACAGGAACACATGCTGGACAATATTTATACCATGAATTCATTGACATTTATGCTTTAAGTTGATTTCTGAGTTGGATTGTCGTGAAACAGAAGATAATTCAGCGTTGACATGATTCAGAATTCGGTAATTTGTTTTCCTTTTCCTGAAGATCCTTTTTTTTTTCATTTTCAAAACAAGGAATTTATAGTGTTATTAATATCAATTCATCTTATTTTGGCAACTGGTAGAAAAGAAATGAGAAAGAATAGAGACTTGATGGTCTCACCACGGCTGGAGACAGTGAAATGTTGCGGGTGAAGGAGAGGATCTCCCTGGCCACCTGATTTAGCGGCACCGCCATCACAGCTGCTCCTTCTCTGACAAACGTCTTCTGCACTATCTACAGTTTTCAGGAAGAATAAGAACAGGGATGGAAAAAGTTTACAGATTTGTGCTTTGACTAGATCGAAATAAGCAGAGAGGTAGAGAAGGAAAAGAAATCAATAACTTTGGATTTGATGGAGCGCTTGACGAGGGACCAGAGCCCAAGGACCGATATAACGAACAAGCCCAAGTTTAGTAGCTTGTCGGCAAGTATCCTACCCCACAACAGCTTTAGTGCCGATATCTGCCGGTAGCTCCGTCGCTGCACTCGAAATGTGGAGTAGGATCGAAATTTCTCGGAGGAAGGAGAGCCGGACTGCGAAGATCCTCCCCCTTCCTTGCCAGCTTTTTGGCTGAGGTAGTGGCGGGTGGGGCAGCACTACAACTGAAAAAGTGATTCCATTAACGAGTGCCTCTCAAAGACCAGTGAAGCTCAAGCACGCCACACTGACAATCTTCCGCCTTGAAAGGCCAAAAGTAATGCCAAACTGCAGATATTCTGTGTTGTTGTAAAATCCTTAGATTCTAATATTAAATAAATTAGTGGCATACGCGCTATGCAGTGGCGGAGCTAAGACCTCAAATCAGGTATAAATTATTTATAACAACAATGTAAAAATTATAAACATGTAAATTGTAAAAATATTAAAAATTCAAAGTTCTTACAAACATAACTAATTTGTCTAACATAAATTTCAAATACAATGAAACGATATTACAATTACCCTCGACGAGTTTTTATATTTTGAAAATATTGCAGAATCAACTCATTTTCAACTTTGTGAATATATCTTTCTCAATAAAGGTAACTAAGCAATCATTCATCCAGAGATCACCCATTTTGTTTCGTAATAGACTTTTCACTATATTCGTCGCTGAAAATGCCCTTTCGACTATTGCGGTGGCAACTGGAAGAGTCAATGCCAATTTTATAAGCAAAGAGACTAATGGATAAATAATGTTTATTTGTTTCCACAAATTTTTTCAGCAAGATTACCAATACCTTTCAAATGAATAAAGTCATTGCTGTTGCGCACATCAAATATATAATTGTCAAGTTGATTATCAAGTTTCAAGAGATCAACTGAAGAGAAATCCAATGAATAAAATCGAGCAAGTTTAACCAACTTAACTTTATCAAAAGCAAAAAACAAATTGCCTGAGTTTAACGACTCCATACAAAGAACTAATTTAGTAGTTATCTCGGTAAAAAGATTATTCAACTCTTGAAGTTGCATGTTTATCACATTATAGAATAAAACAACTTGATAGTGATGCAAATTTGTAATCTCTGAAGCTTTTCTCCTTGACCTTTCTCGAAGCACATACACATCATTCATATAAGTAACTTCAATACCATGGTTGCTACAAAATAAAGAAACTTCTTACAACAAATTTTCACATCCATTATCTCTCATAATTTGTAACTGTTTCTTGGATATCTCAACTTATTTCATACCATTTACAATATCTTGATCTTTTCTTTGTAGTGCTATAGTTAATTCATTGGTAACTTCTAATATTGCTTTCATCAAATGCATATTAATAATAAAATCAAAACTCAGTATCACATCTAAAAGACCAGCAGCTTCAAGCCTTTTGCTGAGAAGTCAATCCATATTCCTTTATAAAATCGAGGACATCAATTATAGATAAAAACATGACAATAATATTTAATATAGTTCCATAGTGAGAACCCCAACGTACATCTACTGGTCTTTTAAGAATTGTTTCTTGATTTAAACCTCGTTCACTCAAAATTGTGTCATTTCCAAATGCCTCTTTTAACTTCAGCAATATTTTTTTTCGAAGCATATCATGCCATTTGCAAGATCCTCCAACAACATTTAGTAACATAGCAATTGAACTGAAAAAAGATGCCACTTGGATGTGAGTTTTCGCGACTACCACAAGTGTAAGCTATAATTGATGAGCAAAATAGTGCACATAAAATGCAGATGAATTTTCACTTAAAATTAAATTTTTAAGTCCATTAAATTCACCTTTCATATTGCTGGCACCATCATATTCTTGGCCTCGAATTCCAGAAATACTTAGCCCATATTTGATTAATAATGACTCTATTGATACCTTAAGTGATAAAGATGACGTTTCATTAATATGTACTATTCCAAGAAATCTCTCAATTATCTTTTCTTCTTTATTAACAAATCGTAAAGCCATGACCATTTGCTCTTTATTTGATACATCACGTGACTCATCTATGATAACAGCAAATAATTCATCTCCAAGCTCCTTGATAATAGCATTTGTGGTTTCAATTACAGCAGTATGAACAATATCTTTTTGAATATCTGGAGCAGTTAATTGAAGATTTTCTAGGACATTTTGCAAAACATTTTTTTTATAGCTTCATCATAATCAGCAAGGAATTTAAGACGTTCAAGAAAATTTTCTTGACTCCTAGAAGTTGTAGACTCATCATGACCTCGAAAAGCGAGACCTTGACGTAAAAGAAATCGAATGCAATTAACTGATGCAGCCAATCTACTTCTATATAAGCTTCTAGCCTGGTCTGATTGCCTCGGTAAAACAATATCAATATGACGACTTTGCTTTATTAAATCCTCACATTTCTTTAATGCGTGACTATGACTACTATTTGGTCCCCCAATATGCTTTTGAAATCAATCTTTTTTATTCCAACTATTAAAATCCTCTGAAACAAATGCATCTCCACTTTCTTGCTTTCCAAAATCAGACCTAAATAAATAACAACATAAACAAAATGCAGCATCTTTTTTTATACTATATTCCAACCAATTTCCATACTCATTAAACCATGAAGTGCAAAATCTCCATGATAACTGGTCAATCCTTGTTTGTGGGAAGTTGTGTTGACGAGGTTGACATGATCTCTTCTGCAAGTCTGCTCTCCGTATCTTATCTTGATCATTTGGATAATAACTTGAAATTTTAGGATGTAGTCCTGGGTCAGCCGGAAGATCATTTAAATTAGCATTGAGTCTTTATTTTTTGTTTTTTGAGCAACTCAAAATATCTTGACGATCACTTTATTTAGGTGATGATTCTTCATTCAAAATTGTTTTTTGCTTGAAAATTTTTTCCATGAACTACAATAAGCATATAAATTGAAAAAACTTGAATTTAAACATAAAAAGTAAATATATTTCATAAAATGCAATAAACATAAAATATGTATGATACTGTCTCTTAACATAATAGCAAATAGTATAATAAGCATAAACATTAAATATTGTAGCATTCAAGGTGACTCTGCTGATAAAAACCATAATGATGTTATTTAACCTAATCTAAATAATTATCAAACATAACCTAATATAATCTTATTGATAAATAGTTCTATTTTAAACTAACACAAATTAATCCTACCAAATATAACTAGAGCTGTGTTTACTTCAAATAATTTTAACTTAATACCCTCATAAAATCATTTCATAGAATAAAAACTTTAATACCTGTTAACCCTAAAAAGATAGCATTAAATTAGATAAACTGATGCAGCTGTGAATAATCGGGAATCAAGCAATGCAAGGACCTGCTTTGAGAAAAATAAGCCCTAGAATGGGAAAAGAAAGCTGGCCAAGTAGAAAGAGGAGAAAGGTTGAGAGGAAATGAAAATCGAATACGTACAGGACGACGAGGCACCCAGTCAAGAAAAGGAGTCGATCTTTTGGTGATGGTGGCAGTCACTGACTCACTGGTCGCAGGCACAAGAGCCGCTTTATCCTCCAAAGTCCAAATGGGGAAGAATGCCGGCGGAGAGATTAGGTGCCAACTGCTCTAAAAAATCTCCACTGCCTAGAAATCGCCGGAGGTGGTCGGCGCCGCACGTGGAATCAGGATGGCGTGGGCCAACGCAGGCAATGGGCAGGCCACAAGCAACGACTGATTTTGGTCGTTCTGGCCGTTTGGCTAGAGCCGCGAGTCGCGACGATCGAGGCTGCGAGTCGCGACGATCAAGGCCGCGAGTCTCGACGATCGAGATCGCGTCGCTGCTGATTTTGCCTTTTGGTCATTCTGGCCGTTCGACAAGAGCCACAAGACCGCGTCGCCGCGAGTCGCGAGGATGCGGAGTCACGGAGACGGAGTGGGCAGCGGCCATGAGGCTAGGGTTTATATCATTATATATCTAGAAATTTTATTTTGAAGTCTTAAAGCTTAGAAATTTATTAGCGAGTGAAACTCTAATTTACATGTAGGTTCGCCCCTGGCGCTATGCACATGCAATATTTAACCATTTAGTAAAGCTAATATGTATTCAACAACAAGAATGAACTTATAAACAAAAAGATATAAAACAATTATTTTAATATTTATTATAAAATATTCTTCCCATATAAGTTTTTTATGATCTTACAAAATATTATATTATGTACATGTAAGATATAATTCTAAGAGACCAAGCATAATCTAGACTATTTTATGTACGTATAACATGTAATTGTGACGTGCCAAATATAGTTCACATTGTTTTTATGTACATATAACATATAACTGTAACACAAAGCATAATCAATTCAAAATATTGACAAACAAGCTATCAATATAATAACAAAAGTAATTAGATGGTACTTTTATACAGAATAAAGTTGTTGATGTTTACATTAATTGGATAGCCGCTTGTACTGCCTAGTTTTAGTTACAATTTTTATGCTAAAAATAGAAATTTAACAAGAACTCAAATTTGAAATAATTAAAATAAAAATAGATCACAAGCGCAACATATATATGAATACAGAGAGATGATAATTCATACATCATAAATAGTCAACTTTGAAAAAAAAATCTAGCTTCGATTGTTGTTGTTAAAACATAATCATAATTCTAACTTTAAAAAATATGTTCTTTTTTTGGTTTGATTGTTATCGTGCATTGTCATGTTAAAACGTAATCATAGTTCTAATTCAAGAATATGTTTTTGCCAAAAATATGACTTCAGCCATTTACTTTTATTGTACATATCCAAAGAAAATGGGAGTAAGTTAAACAAAAACAACTTTAATTTTCAATTTTGTTGGTATACAAAAGTTACTGAAGAGACGGGCCTGAGGTTCTATGAAGCACGGACACGACACGGGGACACAAGATACGACACAACACGACACGGCGACACGGTGATTTTCCAAAATATAGAACACGAACACGGCATGACACGCCAAATACACTAATAAAATTAACAATTCATACTTAAAAAAAATATATAAAACATAATACAAACTTAAATTCTTAAGTATAAGCAACTTATAAATAACACTGAAGTCTCATAGAATCAAGATGAGAACTTGAGAACAAATGCCGTCGGTATTAAAAAAATTTGAGATAAAAATTTAGGATTCACTTTGAATAAGAGAAAATACATTTTTGCTTATTAAAACAATCATAGTGAGCACGACAATAAGAGAAAGTAAAAGCTATCAGTATTGAAGATGAAAGAAGGATAAAGGTGAAGCTAGAGTTCTAAATTTTTTGCGATTTGTTCATTTTCGTAAGGCTTAAGGGCAACAAAGAAAGAAATTTGATTTAACTTGGTTAACTTAGAATTTTGACTTATATTGGGTAAAATCTATGAAACACGAGTACGATACGGCGATACGAATACGATACAGTACTGATACAACGATACGACAAATTTAAAAAAAGTAGGATACGGATAGGTCAAGATACGACTGTGAAATACTTTCAATTCTAATATTCGTATTTGCGTTGATATGAAATAAAGTTAATTTTTATAGTTGAAATTTGTGTTGAGCAAAAAAATTGACTCTAATCAAACAAGGCCCTAGAAGTGTCTCAGAAGTGTCCTAAGGTGTCCCGAAGTGTCCTCGTGTGTCCAAGAAGTGTCCTTTAATTTTTTTAATACTATTTTATTAGGACACGCCATGTGGCGTGTCCGACACGGTGTCCCCAAGTGTCCTCGCGTGTCCCCGAGTGTCCGTGTGTCCGACACGAACACGGCGTGGTTCTTGAAGTGTCCATGCTTCATAGCTGAGGTTACTTAGGTGTTTCAAATAAGTTCACAAAATTCAAATTACTTCACATAGGATCTCGACCTTCGGCTCCAATTTCAATTTAGTCCCTATAATTATTAAAAGACAAAATACCCCTTCACTCTCACATCTCCGACAGTGTTGCACATGGCGCAGCTGAGCGCAAGGGGAGTTTGCACAGTCGCCGCACCATTGCGGCCACGTGCAGCTTGCGAGCAAGCAGGTTGTGTCGGGAGGCTCGTGAGTGCACGCAGGCTGCGTCGCGGTGGTCGCATTAGCGGTGGCAGCTAGTATACCGTGCCTGGCCTGCATGCGGGCATAGGCTGTGCGCGTGGCCGCAGCGGCACAATAGCTGTCTGAACACCCTTCGCGCTCAAGTCAGGCAGCTGTGCCATGCGCAACACTGTCGAAGGTGGGAGTGGTATTTTTATCTTTTAATAATTATATAACTATTAAAAAGACCAAATTGAAATCGAAGCAGGAGGTTGAAGTCCTATATGAAGTAATTTGAATTTTGAGGACTTGTTTGAAGCGCCTAAGTGACCTCAGGGACCAAGAGGCAATTCACTCATCAATTTAAATAGATTAATTTGAAGAACTGAAAGTAATTGGAATAAGATGAGACTATCATACCCACCATTAAACCTCTTTCTTGAACTTCTCAAACCCAGATTTCAATTGTTGAACCTGTTTGATTTCCTGCAATGAGATCAGCAAAAATCTCAGATGATAAATTCAAGTGTGAAGAACAATTGATGCAGGAAAACGAAAGTCAAAAATTATAAATTGAAATTCTACGAAAAGTGATTCAGGAAGATTCAAGAATATATCACAATCAATTTGCCTTTCAGCAAGACTCAAGGAACCAGAGATTTATCCGGCAGACTAATAAAAAAAATTTATCTGCCATTCCAAAGCTTTCCTCATTCTACTCTGTTCCACTGCTTTTCAGGAGATACAAAAGATCACAAGTTTTAGAAGAGAAAGGGAAATAGATAAATTGAGCATTGATTAGCTCTGTTTGCTGATTTGCAAGAAACTTAGTAGAAAACCTGGTTCTCTTTGTTAGTCACTGAGGCTTGTGTGATCATTATACTGGATAGGTCGTAGATGCAGGAAATTGAGAGCAAGAAGGGTATAAATGGAAATATGCCGAGGCTGAGCTCCATTCGCGCGCCTGGGAGCATTAAAGCTTCTCTATCCACTAAATCCAGTTCAAGAAGCTCACCCCTTTCGAACTCTTCTTTCCCTTCTGCTATAATTTGCTGCATCTGCACCCCCCCTTTTTGTGAGTGAGTGAGAGAGAAGGCAATCACGACCTACGCAGGGCTATTTTTCACTGTCCTACCGATTGTTGTGGCGGTCTACTATGCGGTTTCTTCGTTCTTTGAGAGGGCGCCGGCGTCGGCACCGCGGAAGAGAGAGGGGGAGGCGGAGTCCGTCACCAGTGCAGCTTGGCAAGATTACGAAGGAGATTCCCAAGAAGCCTCTGGTTATGGCCATCAAAGGCCAGATCTACGACGTCACCCAGAGGAGGAAAGGCGTTTGGGAGAGAAGGGAGAGTGGGGGCTTCGTAGAAGGCGAAGAAAAGAGCGGCGTGCATTCATTGAGACCAGCGTCGGGAGAGAGGGCGAGAAGAGGGAGGAAGAGATGGAGGAAAAGAGCTAATTTTGTTCCGAGCTCCGTCACAGGCACGGGGAGATCGAAAGATCGATATAGCTGCCGGTGTTGCAGTACAACATAGATGAGTTGGACAGCCGGGAGCCGTTGACACATGGATGAATGGTATTAATACATTTAAAAAATATTTTTTTTTAAACAATTTATATCTATACTATATATAAAGGCCGGACTTTGAGCTGCTAAAAAAACTTTTGTCATTTTGCTGATAATCAATCGTAGCCGTCTGCTCTGGCTTGCATGCCTTGCGCCACGCCCTCCTTCCAGTTTCGCCCTAACATGCAGAATGCCACCTGTTTTCGCCTCTAATGTTTCTGACTATTCTCCGAAAAACTTTGCCCATGGTCATCGCTATCGCCGCAGAAACCTTCGCTCCCTCCACAGTCGCCTTGCGGAAATAAGGTATTTGTATACAATCGGCCTCTTTCTTCTAGCTATTTCGTTGCATGTTTGCCTTCACGCCTGTGTCCCGGTACCGTCATCCCTCTCACTGGTGCGAACGCGGATGAGTTCTAGGGTTTTTAACTTTCTCCGATTTCGATTCCTGTTTCCCTTGCTTTCTTGCTATTTCTTCTCCATGGAGGCGACAGATCTGCCGGGATTGTCGCCATGCTGGGGATCTTCGAGCGGCGACGACCACGCCATCTGGTCGGCGGCGCCGGATCTTCTTGGAACGCCGGCGAACTGTCCGATTGCGAAGCGCCCTGCAATTGGACCACCGCGCTAGCCGTCAAGCGTCCTTCCGGCATGAACGCCTCCACCATCTTCTTCACGATCTGCATCCCCTTCTCCTCGTCCTCGGTAACAGCCGCCGACAACGCCGATCCCAAAACCCTAACGTCCCCCTGAATCGCCGCCGCCACCAGCGTCGCCGCCTGGCTCGCATTCGCCACGTGATCCTCCCTCCTCACGATCTCCGACAGCACCGCCCTCATCTTCTTCGTGGGCGCCTCGAACTCCGAGAATCCAGCCGGCAAAATCTACCGCCGGTGGCCTCTCTGCTTCGGCGGCCAGCGCTGAAGAGCACGCTGTATCGTAGGATCTCGATCATGGAGAACGTCAGCGCCGGATCCTCCTTCGTATTCGGCCGTTGGGAAGATGAGGAGAGGAAACTCTCCAAGTGGGAACTGTTTTGCGTTATCAAGGAACTGAGGAAGTTTGGACGAGTCAGGTTAGCTCTTGAGGCATGTTAACTGATTTTTTGTATTTCGTGGATTGTTGCTTGGATGTTTATGTAGAATGTAGTTCGTTTCTAGACCATTTTAAGTAAAAGATTAAAATTTCTTTGAAATTTGATAGCAAAATTTTTAATGCTAACTGCAATAGAATAGCCTTTGTAGTTAATTTATCTGGAGCTAGATGTAACAGGTAGAACAAGTGGAAAGTTGGCTTAATTGAAGATGTGGAATTCCTGGAGTATGGCAGATGGTATGAAAGGAAGGTACTGGAATTACTTATTAGAAATGCATGTTCTTATTAGCAAGAAATGAATGTGGAGATTATATCAAGAGTGAAAAAAATTGGGACTTTTACTGCACTGAAGTGCTTGATGGAGTGACTGGAAGCATATGTGATTACAGGCATATGCCCCAACTATCAGGACATGTCATGGTAGTTTTGTTTTCTACTTCAAGAAATGGCAAAAGCTGTTAGTGCTCCCTGCAGCATTTTAAAGCATGGAATAAGATGATACCTTCTTTTCTGCTATCATCATTTTCCTCTTTGTTACCTATTTTGATTTCAACCCTATAAGAGTCACTGACATTGATTTCAACCCTATTGGAGTCACTCATTTGATATAAGCAACACATCCCAAAGAAATTAGACCAAAATCTACTTTGGGTTAAATCCACTGGATGCAGTGGTTTAACCCAGTAGCTTTTGCGCTAATTTTGTATTAGTTTATTTGGTCTGCATAGCTTTTTTCATTTGATATTTCATTTTACTTTAAGCACTTGAAGCAGCATGAAAGATGAAAAAGTTCTGGTAACCCTTCTTTTTTCACAGGTTTTTTATTTGATTTACTGTTGTTCTTTTGTTTGTTGGTTGAACCAAATTCTTTACTTGAAGAAAATCAAATATTCTTTGAACATCTGAAGCAGCATGGAAGATGAAAAAGTTGTTGGTAGAATACCAAATTCATTACTTGGAATACTAATCAAGTGTTCTATTTAGGCAAGAGAATATTTCGAGAAAGCTGCTGAGAACAAAGAGCATGGAAGCCATTATAACCTTGGTGTGCTGTATCTCAAAGGCATTGGTGTGAAAAAGGATATTACAACAGCCTGCAGGTATTTTCTCACTGCAGCTAATGCTGGCCAGCCAAAGGCCTTATATGTCTGGCAGTGGAAGCCTACAAAACGAGCTTACCTTGCAGGAAGGAACGGTTAAATGGAATCAGACAGGCCTGGGAAGGATTGGCTTCCACTTTGATCCGAGAAAGCAAGGTTAGTGCTGCCGATCTTGGAGTAGTGGATCCTTCTCCTTGCATGGCCGCCGATCCAATTTATAAGGAAGGAGGGTTCGACTTGACCGACGATACCATCTAACAGTTTTTTGACCTCTTGGATGGAGTCAGTGAAGGTTAATCGATTTCCTTATAAAATGATGTAATCCTTCTTGTAATTTTTGAAAAATGAATAAGAAGGAAGTTCGTTTATCACATACCTGTTTATTCTGCTGTGCATGAGATGTATATGTACCTTTTTGTAAGATTTGAGATGTCCAGACTGATTCTGAGAAAAACTTGCAATAGATTTCCTGAATCTTGTAATAGATGGATCCAAATTTGGAACATCTTGACTGTAATTCTGAAATAAAAGCTTCTTGATATCTTATAAGGAGCTTTTGAACCGCATAGTAGTTGAGTTTTTGGAACTCCATGAAATCCATACAGGAAGAGGAATATTGTGATAGTCAGGGTGGATCCCGCCCAAAAGGTGTCTTTGATCCGATGCCACGAGAGCTTGAACGCCTGAAACATCTTGTACGATGTTTATACTTGTGACAAGGATTAACCTTGGGGAACCCCTTTAGTAGAATTATAGACATTCCTTTGTGAACCTGCACAATAAAAAAGTAGTGATAGTAGTGGAGATCCTGCCTAGGGGGAGCTATCTGACCCAATGCCAAAAGGACTTGTTCGTCTGAAATGGCTGACCCTCTTGGAATGGCAGTTATCCTAGTGGGAAGTAAAGACACCCTGCTTAGGGGGGACCTGTATCGTGATTCGATATCAGGGACAACCCTAAGGTTACGGGCAGGCCTTCAGACCTTCCACTGGCCAAGTGGGCTTATGGAAGGGTCCCAGATGTTTGTAGAAAACCCCGCCTGCCAGGCACTGCTAGGCTTGATGATCACCGTATTAGTGAAGATTAGAGAGTATCATCGTGTACGAGGTCCGGCATCTCGGACAAGATGATTTGAGATTTGAGCGTTTAGATCATACCTGAGCGACGCTTGGGTCGTTATGAACATCTCAATATATAGGGGCATAGGAGATGCGTCCTGGAGCAATACAGAGAAATCCAGATGTCCTGAGAATAACATAAAGGTGTCCAGGCGCTTTAGAGAATAATCCTCGAATCCGATACTTAACTTCTGTGTAAATGAATTTCTGAATGAATCTGTACAGAGCGAAAGACGTATAAGGAGTATTTTGTGATGAGCTGCCCTTGGTTTTCAGGCAAAAAATTTCTTCAGGTCGTCCCCACTCCAACTCCTAGGGATTTGAATGCCCTCAGAAGTTATGAGGTAGTAAGCGTTAGGCCCAGCAACCTCGCGCACGATGTAAGGACCTTCCCAATTTGGCTCAAGCTTAGGAACCCCCAGATTGCTGCCGGCGAGAAGTCGTCGCTTGAGGACTAAATCACCCCTATTGAAAGTTCTGGGGTTAACCTTCCGATTGTAATATCGTCCTATTCGACGTTTGTGCTCCAGGCGTTTTAGCGCTGCCAGCTCTCTTTTTTGCTCCAGGTTCGTGAATCATCATTCTCATTCGCCCATGCTTGTAAAGCCTCGGGTTTGAAGCTAGCTGCAGCCTCTATTCTGGGGGAGAGGTATTCCAGCTCAACTGGTATGACAGCGTCCATTCCATATGAGAGGGAGAAAGGAGACTCCTGAGTAACCTCGGAAGGGGCGGTATTGTAAGCCCAGAGAGCTCCTGGTAATTCTTCCGGCCAACGGGCCTTGGCGCCGTCTAGGCGCTTCTTCAAGATATTCAGAATGTTCTTGTTAGCGGCTTCTGCCTGACCGTTGGTATGGGGATGCCAAACGGAAGCATACTTGAGGTTGATTTGGTGCTCTCCGCAGAAATCATGGATCCTCTGATTGGCGAATGGAGTGCCATTATCTGTAATAATTACCATTGGTATGCCATACCTGCAGATGATGTTGGCCCAAAGGAAGTTTTTGACGTTTTGAGCAGTGGGCTGAGTAAGTGGCTTAGCTTCAATCCACTTTGTAAAGTAGTCGACCGCAACTAGTATCCACTTGTAGCCCTTCATGGCCGTAGGCATCGGCCCTAAGAAATCTAGCCCCCAAATGGCGAAAGGCCAAGATGAGTTAATAGGCTTGAGGTAGCCTGCAGGTTGTCGTTGCATGTCAGCGTAGTACTGGCATTGAGGGCACTTCTCCACAAATACTTGAGCGTCTTTGTGAATGTTGGGCCAGAAGAATCCTTGGCGTAGGATTTGCATAACCAAGCTTCTGCCCCGGGCATGTGTCCCACATTCCCCCTAGTGTACTGCTTCCATAACCTTCAAGGTCTCCTCTGGTCTCAAACATTTGGTGAGAGGCTTGGCGTAGGATCTCCTATAGAGCTCTCCGTCGACGAGGGTGTACTTGGCGCAAACAAGTTTCAGTTTTTGCGCCTCTCGTCTGTTATCTGGCTGAGTCCCACTTTTTAAGTAATCCAAGATCATGTCCATCCAGCAGGGGGGTGGTTCTTCAGCTGAAACTTCGGCGGAGGTCGGGATGCCCCTCTTTTGCAAGCCGGTCTGCCACCTGGTTCTCTTCGCGGGGTATGTGCGTCAGGGAGAAATCCTTGAATAGAGAGATTAAGGACTTGGCCAGCCGTAGATATTTCTTTAAAACCTCGTCCTTTGTTTCAAACGTCTGGTTCACCTGATTGACGACCAGCAGGGAATCGCTGAATACTTGTATGCGCTTCACGGCCATGCTAAGCGCGAAGTTCAATCCTGCAATAAGGGCCTCATACTCTGCCAGATTATTGGTCGCCTTGAACCGGAGTGTCACAGCCTGATGAAGCACAGCCCCCATTGGGCTGGTTAAGAGGATCCCAGCCCTCTGAGATTGCGACCCGGACGCACCATCAACATGAAGTGACCAGAGGTTCGCCAAGGTTTTGGCGGGTGGTGGCTCTGACGTAGAAAACTCAGCGACGAAGTCGGCCAGGGCCTGAGCCTTGATTGTTGTCCGTGGGACAAACCTGATGTCATACTCTCCTAGTTCGATAGACCACTTGAGTAATCTTCCTGAGACCACGGGAGTATGCAATATCTTTAGGAGCGGTTGATCTGTGACAACCTGAATAGTATGGAATTGAAAGTAGGGCCATAGTTTCCTGGCAGTCGTTAGGAGGGCCAAAACGAGCTTCTCCAGAGTGGGATACCGACTTTCAGTGTCTAGGAGGATGTGACTGGTATAGAAAATGGGATGTTGAGCCCCTTTCTCGTTGTCTAGGAGTACTGCCGAGACCGCAGCGTCAGACACTCCCAAATAGAGAGATAAGACCGTACCCTCCTTTGGAGCTACTGACATCGGAGCCGAGGTTAGGTACTTCTTCAGTTCGGCAAAGGCGGCTTCACACCCGCTGTCCCACTGTCCTTTCTTACTATTAGGCAAACACCGAAAGAAAGGGGAACATCGATCACCGGCTTTTGAAATAAACCTGCCCAAGCTGTTGACCCGCCCTGCTAGCTTTTGGATCTCTTTCGCCGTCTTAGGAGAGGGCATGCTTAGGATGGCTGATATCTTATCGGGATTGGCCTCTATCTCTCTGACAGAGACTAGATATCCCAAGAATTTTCCTGAAGCAGCGCCGAAGGTACACTTAGCAGGGTTAAGCTTAAGGTTGTACCTTCGGAGAGTGTCGAGATGCTCTGTTAACGTTTTGCTCTTTACTAGGATGTCATCTACATAAGCTTCGAGATTCCTCCCCCTTTGATTCTTGAAGACTGCGTCAATCATGCGCTGATAGGTAGCACCGGCATTCTTGAGACCGAAGGGCATAACCCTGTAGCAGTAGGTCCCGTAGTCACTGATGAAGGTTGTCTTCTCCTCATCCCTCTTGGCCATCCAGATTTGGTGATACCCGGAGAAAGCATCCAGAAAGCTCATAACCTCGTACCCGACGGTTCGGTCTACCATCGTGTCGATACGGGGGAGGGGGTAAGTGTCTTTAGGGCAGGCCTGATTCAATGATCTGAAGTATACGCACATTCTCCACTTCCCGCTGGCCTTTTTCACAATCACAACGTTGGTTAACCATCGGGGATATTGCACTTCCCTGATGTAACCGGCTCCTAGCAGCTTTGTGATTTCCTCTTTGATGGCGTCCTGCCTCTCCCCTGCCATTATTCTCTTTCTTTGCGCGACGGGGGTGACGGCCTGAGACACATTCAAGTGGTGTTCGCAAACAGCCCTGTCCATGCCTGTAACATCTTCAGGAGACCATGCAAAGACATCGATATAATTCGAAAGCAAGGCAGTAACTTCTGCCTGATGTTTCTCATTCAGATAAGATGAAACATTTACAATTTTGGAAGAGCCTTCACCTCCCAAGGCCACACTGATGACCCCTTCCTGCGGTGTGACCGATTGGGTTTCTCTAGGATCCATTTGGTCGACTACAAGCTGCGCCGCTATCTGAAAACAGCGGGTAGCTTGTCTCACATCTCCTCGGATAGCGACGTCGCTGGAGGTCGGGAACTTCGCGTACTGGTGGGGCGTGGAAATCACCATCCCGAAGGAGTTTAGAGTTGTCCTCCTTAGGATGGCATTGTAGCCCGATTTAGCCCTGATAACTGCGAAGTTGACCATGCTCATAGCGTGGCCGTTGTCATCGCCAAAGGAGACGGGCAGAGTAACGAATCCCAGAGGTTGGACCCTTTCACCGGAAAAACCAAGGTTGTCCCAGCGCGGAGGAGGTTAGCCTCTTTGAGTCCCATCTGGAGGAAGGTGGACTCAAACAGGATGTCGGCGGCGCTCCCCGAGTCGAGGAGTACCCGCCGGACATCGAAATCAGCAATGCGGGCGACGACCACTATCGGGTCGTTATGTGAGTTGCCCTGCTGAGGGAGATCTTTGCTGCAGAAAGTAAGGGGATGGATGAGGCATGCTGTTCAGAGATGCCGCCAACTTCTGCTTCCTGCTAAAGATAGCATTGATCGTTCTGGTGGCCGGAGGATAAGGGCGCCCTTGCTGGCTAGGGCCTATGGATGGTAGGGCCATAGTAGAAGCTTCAGCAACCTCAGGAGCCTTCCCTTTCTGGGCGGCAGTGAAAGTTGGGGCCATCTGCATGAACTCCTCGAGCTTGCCCTGATTAATCAGCTTTTCGAGCAAGATTCTGAAGCCTCGGCACCGGTGAAGCCTGTGCCCATAGTTCCCGTGGAACTCGCAGTAGTCGTTGGGATCCACTCCAGGCGGCGGCGCTGGCCTAGGTCCCGTAGGTCGTATCCAACCCTGCTTGACGGCCGTCGCATAGACCTCGGGGAGCAGTCTAGAGAGAAGAAGCCTCGAAGGCTGAGCATGTCGGAGCCTCCCCTCTTCCTGATCATGAGGCCTGGTCATTTGTACCCTCGGGACCGGGGGTTCAGCACCCCGATGTTTCCTCTTGTTTCTCTCCTGCCTAACCCCGGAAACGCCTGCGGGGGAGGATTCGGCATCTTCTAGGAGCATGAACTGACTCCGAGGTTTGGCCAACTGTAGGGATTTAGACAGGTCCCCTACTTTGAGTCCCCTCCGAAAGTTGTGCATGGCTACTGCGGGCTCCACATCTTCAGCTTCCGCTGCAGCGGCGAAGAAGCGATTGGTGTAATCCCGAAGGTTCTCTCTCTCGCCTTGCTTGATGTTGGCGAGCACCATGTCAGAGACAACCATGCGGGTCCGCCCTATGAAACGGGCAATCAATTCCGACTTCAGATGCTCATAGGAGGAGATGTGTCCCCGGGGCAGCTTAATGAACCAGCTGAATGCTGCCCCCTTTAGAGTGTTGGCCAGGAGGCGACACCTAGTGGCTTCGTTCGGCTGGCGGTATCGGACAGCGGCCTCAAACCCTTGCACATGCTCACGGGGGTCTGTTGCGCCTCTGTAAACTTCCAGCCTAGGTGGCCGGAAGTCCTCTGGGACGAGGGCCAAGCGAATGGCGTCGGAAAAAGGGCATTTCCGTCCATTGGCCCGAAGAAAGGATCAGGTCCGTGATGAGGGGCCTGAGCGCCAGGAAAGAGGGGATCTCTTCCGGCTAGGAATGGAGGGAAAGCAGGTGGAAGAAAGGCGGATTGTGGTAATGGACAAGGTGGAAGGTGGTTTTGACGAACCTCCTGGAAACGAACAGGACATCCGAGTGGTCTGGAGGAACCAGAAGATTGGATGGAGAGTGGGGCGACCAGGGGCGCCGGTGCGAGGGTTCCAGCAACCGGAGGAGGTGGAGCCGAGGCCGCCGCAACCGGCGGAATCAGCTCTTGGACCGCCGCGACCGGCGGGGGAGGAACAGGAACCGCCGCTATCGGCGGGAGAGGAACAAGGGGTGCCGCAGCTGGCGGAAGAGGAAGTACTGCACACACCGGTTGAGTCTGCCTGAGAATCACGGCCTGTTGCGCCGTGAGGCCAGTGACCATGTTAGTGAGATTTGCGAGCATCCCCTGGAGTTCTAAGACACGGGTGCCTCTAGAGGAAAAAGCAGATTCGGCGTGGCGCCGGGAAGTGGAAGCTGAAGCTCTGTCGTCCGGTGCTCGAACAGAGGGTTCTCCTGCATGCAGACTGCGGGCAGTAGAGTTGGTTTTACGTGTTCTGGCAACCATCTTCCCAGGGTCTCAATGAAAGCACCAGAAGATGTTGACGTAGGATGTGGGGGTCCCAGGAAACACCAAAGAGAAAGAGAGTTCCGGGAGACGGCGGCGCACAATGAGGGGGGTGAGCCTGTTTATGAAAGCTCAAGGAGAAAACCAGTTCGAAGCCACCAGAGAAACACACAGGGATTTAAGGTGGTTCAGGGAGAAAATCCCCTACGTCCACCGGTCGGTCAGCAAAAAGAGATTCACTAATAGGAAAAATATAGCCCTGAAGGCTTTGTACAATGCTTTCTTTAGAGAAAAGAAGAGGAAGAAGAAGAAGGCTCCTCAGTTGGGGCTTCGTTACAAAGAAATGAGAATATCTGAAATCTGAGAGCCTGTCTCTTTCTGTCCCTCTTTCTGTTTGTCCGTCTCTGTATCTCTCTCTATCCACCTCCTTGGCTGGGACTGTTCAACGGTTTTTATAGCCGTATGGCATGCGTAGCTTCACCCTGGTTTTCCGGAGAAAAGGTGATGGGCAAGCTCTGAGCGCCGTCTGTCTGTCACTGGAGAGGTCCGCAGCTGTACGAGGAGAGTGATAGCTTTTAATACTGCTACCTCTTCTGGGGAAGAGTGCCCGTACGGAGAGCGGCGGGGTTAGGTGAAGTTGATTGTGACGGGCGGTGCCCTGTATCCTCGTGCCCGAGATTACCAGATTTGTCTTGGGGTTTAGGCTGAACCCTCGTGTCCGATGTTACCAGGTTTGTCCTGGGATATCGGGAACGAGGCTAGGCTGAACCCTCGTGTCCGATGTTACTAGGTTTGTCCTGGGATATTGGGAACGAGGCTAGGCTGAACCCTCGTGTCCGATGTTTGACCTGGTCAGGAGTCCTGCAAAACCTGAAGCTGAGTCAGCAAATTAGTAAATCAAAATGGAGGCCAGCCAGGCGCCACGTGTTCGGTCTGGATGCAGCGCAGGAACCACGTGTTAACATTTACCTTCCTTTTTTTTATCAAAATTAACTACTAAAATATCATCAAATGAGCCAATTTAATCGTACGTAGTATTTAGAATGTAATATAATTTTTCTATGTGAAAACAACTTATGCTCGACTCCCATACTAATTTTACACTTTAAACTAAGAAGGCGTTTGGTTCAGTGTTATCTTGATGTTATGTTATGTTATTTAGAGAAAATAATTATTTGATTTAATGACATCTATAGATAATCTTTAATTAGATTATAAAATTATTAATGAAAATGTGACATCTAAATATCATGACATCTAGATTACATAACATAACACCAAAATAACAACGAACCAAACGCCCCCTAAATACAATCAAGTTGCATGCAGTTTGGCCATCATCAATCTAGCAGCTTTCGACAAATGTAGCAATGAAAATCAGCTAGGGTCTTCTTTCTAGATTGCTCTCTACGTGTCCTCATCCAAGATTATAACTACAAGCTTAACTTGAGTTGACATTTCGACCTTCAAATCCCGTCTTATAAATAACCCTTGGCCACAAATGTCATAAAATTCATTGATGTGTTGTCATCATCAAACAAGCAAACTTGTTTAAGCTCCTAGAAAAGCTCCCAAAAGACAGATGAGAAGCCAAACATACATGAGAGACAAGCATGTAGATAAACATAAGCCTTGCAAATGAACACATTATCCACTCAAGAGAAGAATAATTTTAGAGTACTTGAAATCTCTCAATGTGTTGTCTTTTTCGAAAAAAAATCTTCACAATAAGAATTACTCATAAAGCTCAAAGCTAACTTAAAAAATTATCTTCACATAAATACACTATACAGCCTGTTTCGCATGGTCATTACATTTTACCCAACTGTGAAATATTGATAACTTAAAAATTAAGTTTCAAATTCGAATGCTAAATAGAATGGATGGTCCGATGCTATTTGGAACAGATCATCAACTTCGTCCGTTCGATCATACATAATTGATCAAATGGTCATGTCCATGAATCAGACAATGTAATTGATTTACAGAAATAATAATGAAAATAAATTGATCAAACCGTCTGATTATATGACAAAAGCTCCAACAAAAAGTTTTAATTGATCTGGCAGTCCAATCCATTTACAAAAGAACAGACCCCTACTGTTTCTCAGCCAAATCAAGGCAAACGTCTTGCAAAATCTCTCAAGAATACTTAAATATTGAAAATGACTATCAGGCGAAGTATATAAATACAAACTCAAACAGATCTATGATGATCAGAATTTTCATATAAAAACTTTCAAATTATGTCAATCTCATCTATGTTCTCATTTGCTTCAACTAAAATACGATGGAATTGAAGATGAGAGCCATTCTGCTACAGATAATTCATAGACTCCCGTACTCAATTGTTCTAATGAGATTTGTATGAGCATAGTGACTTTATCTTTAACTTTTTTTCTTTATTGAGGCCAAAATATGGCCTGGGAGTGCCTAATCCTAGCTATAGGATAGGGGTTATAACTTGTAAGGAATCGAATGTGCCTTAAATGAGGAAATATCAGCACAGGAAGCTTGCCTACCAGCGGTTCTATGAAGGTGGGGGATATTGAAGCCTAGAGTAGGTAAGCCCTGTGGTTGGATAGTTCTAGTTAATCGGCCGACTTTAAAAATTGATTTTTTCTTTTTTTCTTCTTGCATTGCTTCGACTTGTTCTCTATTTTGAACAACTACTTTTAAAATAGCTAATTCGCCTTACTGTTGGGTTCTTGATTCTAAAGCAATTTACCAAGAAACATGACACAAGTACGACAAATTTGATGCCATTCTGGTTGTAATGATGGCCAGAGCTCCTTTCTGAATATTTGAATCTTTTACGTTATCTATGAAAACTTTATTAGAAAGAGAGTCTTCTCCAACAAGTCGAGCTTTAAACAACCATGATGCAATTACAAACTCTCCCTTAAGAACTGGCACGAAGAGCTTGAGGAGAGAGAATATTGATTCAAGAAAACAATTTTGCTGTAGTTTAAAGTGCAAGAGAGTAAAGTACAGGAGTTAAACTTGGTGGAATTGAACTTGCATAATGTAGACTACAAAATCAAAGTCAAAATTGAATTATCCACTCCCTTCTTGGATTTGAAGATTGAAAAATAGATTACTAAAAGTACAACATACCCCCTATTTATAGACATTTATCAAGATTAGAAACATCCTAATACAATGTGGGATTAAACAAAATGAAATAACTACTATATGTGGCTGGTAGTCACATCATACTGTCCCAATATAAATATATATATATATATATAAGACAATTTATGCTACAAACTCTTAATATAGAATTTTCTAGAAAAAAAATTATATAAAAATTTGAAAAGTTTTGGAGTTTATTTGGTGGACATTGAAAATCATATAACATAGTTGATCGACAAATACAATTTTGGCTGAGCAGCAATAAGTTTGGTTTTTGGATTGAAACATGGTTCACGAGGTAATGAAATTTTAGAAACAAATATTCTAAGATATTCACATAAAGGCATAGAAAATATGGTGCAAATTTGAGTGATTTGGGGCTTATTTGATTTGATTTTCAAATCATGTGTTGTGCTGGTGTAGAATTTGAGCTTGCTAGAAATTTGATTTGGAGCTTATTTTTTCCCCTTCCGCTTGGTAACCACTAGTCTGGAGAGAGGAGGGAGATGGACACAGAGAGAGGAAGACAAGTCGAATCTCCCTCAAAGTCAACAACTCCTCTCTGATTCTCCGAAATATCAGTGTTCCTGCACGATCTAGATCCAAATTTTATCATTTAGAGTGATCCTTTTCTCTCAGATTTCAAAAAGACCTAGTCATGCTGAACGCAAAGTAGGTTTACCCTAACTTGACTAGTATAGATCACATATATATAAGTAAGAAATATTTTAAGAAAAAATTGGTTTTAATGATTGGATGAATTTCTTTCATGTTTTCATGTATTGTTACTATATCCTGATTCTTCATGGTATTCCCATTATAATCATTGTGAATACATATTTGAATACCTATAATTTAGATCTATGGCGACATTCATGATTTCTATCATGTTTAGAGAAGTATAGCATGAAGTTTTTGATCTATATGAGTGATTCACGACTGTTTCAAAGTTTTTGCTTTTTGATCTATGCTTTTCCTGCTTAAAAGCATGATAGGAATGACACTTGTCAATAGCTTGAATTCTGGAGACATTTTGGGAGCAAAATGGCTTAGAATGAACCTTAAGTTTTGTCTCAAGTGTCGATTGGACTGACAAATGGTTCATCAGACAGTCCAGTCCAATAAACCAAACGACAGAAAAATAATATCAAACCAACCCTTTATAGATCAAGCATATCATATATATACTTAGCGCGACGACATTCATTGGCAGTTTTTGACTGTCATGAGGGGTGATGACTCCAAAACAATAGATACATTGTTGCTAAAGTAGGTATGTTGCCATTATATAGAGGACTATGCATGATATTTTGCGGAGGACGTTCACTGGATATGCCTATGAACGACTATTCATGAGGGATGTCGATCTCCAAAGGTGTAAAAGACAGTTAAGATGTAGTATGGGAAATCACAAGTATAAAAGATAAAAAAATTAATAAAGTTAAATGAATATTATACTTTACTTGCTCCTTTACTTGTTTTCTTCCATGCTTATGACGTGAATGCTATGCCATTTGTGCTCACAAGTTCATTTACTTGTTGATCATGTTATGCCTTGATACTATACTATAATTGTGGCTATTACTATTATATAATGTTAACATATTATTACTATTATTTTTATTTAATTTTTTATTGTAAAGACTTTGTTAATATATGACCTACAAATATGTTCTAATGGACTTATATCATTAATATAGCAGGTACTGGTGCATAAGATCATGAGAATAAAAAAATGCCACTTCAAATAAGAATTAATTTATATCTTTTGCTTGAGAAATAAACATTCATTTGACTTCCCAGTGGAGACTTGTTTCATTTGCCTAGCAAGGACTTGTTTGATTTGGAGTGTTTGCTTTTTATTTTAATCTGAGTTGTTTTGTGAACATTGCAGTTGTGTTTGAATTAATGATTTACTTTTTCCATTGTTTTTCTCTACTTCATTTCTCCCCACGTGTATTATTAATAGAGTGACGAGTAGGGTCGTTACATCGATGGATCAAATATTCTCATAATTTAGAGCTTGTTCATCGAACCATCTCAAAGTGACATACCCATTACCCTAGGAGTCAGAGTCAAATCAGACACAACTATGTTCCACATCATGGTTGAACATGAGAAATTATTAGGTTTGAGAATTGTACCAAGTTAGTGGTTTGGAGTACGACACGTAAGGCCAACCAGCCATGCCACATGCAAAACAACGAGATATTTTCTGATCATTTCGTGTAATTTTTGTCATGTATGAGTATTTTCCTACCTTATATGGATTTTCTAGATATGGGACTATTTGGTTCCAAATAATTACTTTTTTTTCCTATTTCATGTAATCCTTCCAGGAAACCCAAGAGATAGTGAATGTTTCATTTCTCTAATAATGGTTCATTTGTTTCTGATCTTCTAGCTAAATCTTTATTCTTTTTTACCTTTTGCACCTGATTGCATTTTTTTTATTCTTAATTTCAGTGCGACAGGGTCTCCTTCTATGAAGCACCGATACTTCGTGGAGCCTAACGTATCCGTATCGTATCCGTATCGGATACCGATACTCCCCGATACTCCACTGATACGAATCCGATACGCCACGTGGCGTATCAATTTTTATTTTTAATTTTAAAAATCCGATACTTGCCTGATACTTGCCCGATACTCGCCCGATATTTGCCCGATACTTGCCCAATACTTGCCTGATACTTGCCCGATACTTTTCGATACTTCTAATTAAAAAAAAAATGTTGAAACAATTGGTTTTACCTACACGATAAAAAATAAAAAATATATTATACATAAAACTCATGCATAGACTCAAATAATAAGATTGAGAGATATACTGAACTCACATAATTGCAATTACAAAATGTTTAATTCACGCTAGTGTTTCGGCAATAAAAAAAGAATTTGGTATTTGCAAGCAACTGTATTATCTAGTTTTTTCTATATCAACCATACTATCTTTGCTTTTGTTAGACACCGATCACTTTCTTTTTACTTTAATCAAGCTCATATGAAAACGATAGAACTTTAATTTTTTATTTTGTTTATTTATTTAGTTAACACTCAGAGTGAGGAGAGCATATATCTACTTTAACTAGATTAGTATATATGACTTTATGTCACATTATCTATGTTATTTTCAATTATATGTCGTTTGCATTGAGCTAATTAATTTAAATCGGATTTAAATTAAAATTAAAACTAATCTACTGAAATATATTTAAACTTTCATCTCACTTAGATGATCTGTGATAGGTTGAAAGTAATTAAATAAATTTAAAATTTTATTTAATTTAAAATTTTTTAAATTCAATAGTTGTTGAAGGATATTTTTATTTTTTATAGTTCAATTGTCTAATATTTTTTTAGTGATATTAATAATATTTAAAAAAATATAATTAATTTAAAAAAAAATAAAAGATATTTTTGAAAATTATAACAACAAAATATATAAACTAGTATAATCTACCATAGATTTATATCTTGAATATGAGAATATGACATATTATACATAAATATAACAGTCGTATCCTGACGTATCTGTATCCTACTTTTTTTAAGTTTGGCGTATCGTCGTATCCGTATCGTATCGTATCCGTATCGTCGTATCGTACCCGTGCTTCATAGGTCTCCTTTATGTAAGATCATAGCCTTCCGCTCAAGTTGACGAAACACATTGCTTGCTTTGAAAGTCAAAATGTGTTTCATGAAAACAATTTTTTTTTTTTGATTTTGCTTTTGAACTTTCATGTGAACAATTGTAGTATCTAAATATTGACATAAATTTCCAAAGCAAATGACCTATGTGGGATTAAATTAGGTATGGAATCATCTAAGCAACATGACATCAAAATTAAGATGTAAGCAAAATAACCATCATAACTCAGGGATCCATAAACAAATGGGTTAACCTATTGAAAAACAATTTAGGGACTTAACTGAATAATTTTGTAAAACATGAGTGCAATTTGGTTTACAATGCCTACGTAGATATAGAACAATAGGTAATAATTTATTCCCAGTAATAAAAATTACTTTAACAAGAAAATAATAATGCTGAAATAAATGTTGAAATTAGTAATGCAGCAAAGCTCAACGAATAAAAGACGGGCCATTAAGGCAGGAAAATGTTTTTAGAGACAAATCTCTGGTTATCAACTAACCTAGAGGCTTAAGCTTTTAGGTAATAACTCATGAATAATTTTATATTTTAACACCACCCCTCACACACAAGCTTATTTGTTTTGCAGCGTAGAATTTAGTATAGATCATTTTTTTTTTAAACTTATGCTATAGTTAATTGGAGGTAAACACATACTATGTGTTAAACCTTTGGTTATCAACTAACTTAAAAGCTTAGGCTTGTAAGTTATGATCTAGGAATAATTTTATATTCTGACATATAGGCTAAAAATATTTTGAATTTGAAATGATCGAATAAGCTAGAATCAACACAACATTGCAATGCAAGAACTAACAAATCAAAAATAATTTATTTTGTTCAAGATAGATATTTGGATATGGATAAAGAAAATGTAAAGTTGCTACTTTCGTTTCATAAAGGAAGGTTGTTATTTTGGTTCAATCTAGTTACAAAAAAGAAATTGTTTTACAAGATCTTATTAAAACATAATAATGGTATAAATTGTTCAAATAGTGTGCATAGTTTATAAAATCTAATTCTAAATGTCTTTTGGATGCTACTCATGGCATGCACCTGAATGCTGGCAATTTTCCAACGGCTTCGTTTAAACTGTCACGTTTAAATATGTTGAATACAACCTAAAGATCAAACAATTCTAGAGCACGTAGAAGCAATCACTATATGTGGGCTAGCCTTAAAATTTCAACATTCATTTAACAATAATGCCTCTATCCTAACTGTGCCAAACAGGGAAACACGAACACCTATGTATATCTCAATATGTCGTGCCGTGTCGTATCCCTATGTCAGTATGTTGTGTCTAAACTATGGTAACTTACACCATTACATAGATATTTATTATTTAATTATTATATTACATAGATATTTATTATTTGAGGTTGCAAAATAAGTGAGGTGCATCTTAAAATGATAATAATAGTAGTTTTCTGATTGCATTTGTACCAAGTGATGTTAATTGTGGCATTGACTGATAATTGGGGAGTGCATTTGTCTACTAATTAACTGTAAAGCACAACTAACAAGAGAAAAACAAAAGAACAAACCAAAAGACTTCAAAATTGATTGACTGGAAGCAAAAAGAGTACAAGAGCACTCACTATTTATCATATAGTATGATCCAATTAATACACATTGTTCAGGTAGAAGTATAAGCCAGCCAGCCCTGCAACTCCCAGGATCACAGCAACTGGAAATGCTCTCCTGTAATTTAGAAAAGCAATGCTTGGTTAACTGGAGTCCACTCTTAATATCTCTAAAAGCAGCCTAACATCAATATTTGAAATTGTAGATGGTCCTTCAAGCAAAAATTAAACTAACTGATAAGCGAGCAATACAGTATACACACCTCTTGACCATATGCTTCATATTAGGGAGGGCTCCAAGCCCCAAACTAAAAGCATAATAAGGCATAAAAATAGAGCTCTTAATTTTAAATCAATTGTCCTATTACATTTCATCATAACTTTTTTTCTCTCTTATCATTTATTTTCTATTCTTTAATCATTGTGTTAGTTCTAGCTAAAAATTTATGGTGCATAATTTCAAGAGTAGCACAACTCCTAGAAAGGCAAAAACAACAAAGACGTACCCAGTGTCTCTCGTTCAAAGTTGCATCTAGAATACTTGTGTATACTTATTAATATATCTTATAAGATATATACTGTAGAATGATCATGATTGGATTACAGCAATCTACACCGTCCAATCTAGGAGGGGACAAAAATAAATAAAGCCTAGCTCTTCAAATATAATCATAAAAGAAGTGTGTGGAGCTTCCAAGCTTCTTACACTCCCAACAGATCATCTAGTTTCTAAGGAACTTAAATTCTCTTTCTACTCTTTGAGTTCTTGCATTCTCTTTTCATCCTAATCTTGTCCCACCCACTTTCCCATTACAACCACCATGTGATACTGACTTAACTAGTCTATAGGGGAACTTGAGAAACTGAGGCTGCACAGTAATTTAAAAGGGTTAAGTCCATGACACTGAGCATCAAAGTTAGGTTAGTTGTGTTGGTTCCTCCCTTGTGGTAATATTGTGATTTTGATTTTAGCAATGTGTTTAAGTTAATTTGTACTAACAAAATTGTTTAGTGTTTTAATCTCAAGTTTATTAAAATTACATCTCAATTGTATCTATGTATACTAAAATTGAGATCTAATCAAGTTGGAGAGAAAGGTTTGAGCATTGAAGATTAAGTGAAGCAAATTTTATTATTGTCTTTTTTATTTTATTTGAGAGCAGAATTGTTGTGAAGCTAATCTTGATTGCTAGAGTAGTCTGAATAAGAGTTTGAGCACTTAGAATATCTGCGGTTAATTAAATAATCTTAAAAGATTGTTAAAAGGTAAAATTCTCCTAATTATGTGGTCTAGTAGTGGTGAGATTATTCTAGATGTTTTCTTTTGGTTGTGATAGCTCTAGGACAACTTGGGATAGCTGAAGGGTGACCCTCTGTAGTGAGGTCGATGCAAGTTTTATTTGATGCAAGTTTTATTTGATGCAAGTTTTATTTGCACTAACACAAACAACTTTCATTCACATCTAACAATCGAATTCAATAGAAACAATTTCGCAACGGGATTAATTTTGTAAATAATTAGATGCTCAACACTAAAAGTGGCGAAAATACATAAATTTATGATGACATGCGCATCTAATGTGAAAAATAGATCCAAAAATATGCCTAAGAATATACTATAAAAAAACTAATTATAGAATTGTTATTTAAGATATTATCTAAAGTAATATAAAAAATTTTATTTTTATACCATAAATTTTACAAATATTTCAAATATAAGAGAAGATAGTAAAACCTATATGAACGTCATCTAACAAATCTAAAAACGTGTTTTTGCATTTCCCATTGTCTATCAATCCAATAACAAGTAATAACTAGGTAATTTGCCCCCTTAATGCTAATTCACAAATCAGAAGTAACTAATCTTACATGGATGTTAGTGAAGTGCTGAATGAAAGATTTCTTGCATTCATCATACATTAACACATAATCCTTTTTAATATGTGCCTAGAAACACGATAATATTGTGACTGTAAATATTGAATAATATATTCTAAGACACCCTCATTTTCACATATTGTGAAAAGTTATTCGATTCAAATAATAAAGCAAACTAAACCTCTACATGCCTTATCATTCATAAACGACAAAGGTATAGATCTACTATGCTGATTTAGCTGTGTTGGCTTTGCCTCTATAATAATGGGTTGACAAGTTCTCTCATCAAAGTTATGAAATTTAACCAAGTGCTTCTTAAAAGTACCTTTTCCACATCATGTACTACCACGTTTCTACAAGTATTGATTTTTATATATTTTGCAAAAAACAACATACTCGTGCTGAACCAAATTACTATTAGGCTTTACATGTAATTTGAAATACTCTTATACTTTACTATATTTAGACCAAGCCATGTTAGAGGTGTCTGGAGACTGAGTTAACGGGTGAATGTTGATGCCAATATATCTTTAGTCTCTAACCTCAAGGATAGGATTGCGTTCTTCAAAGAGATCAAGATCAGCTTCAGAAGCCAAAATTCGCACTGAGGAGTTTGAATTCCAGAACATAATCTGAATCCGCCTGTTGGCATCTTGAGGAAGAATTAGCAACAGATCAATGTTCAGAAGCCATTAAAATACTAAATTTGTTTGAAAAATTTTTGAAACAAGCAACAAAGTCTAAAATTTTATCAAAAATTTGAGGAATTACACTACATAAAAAATGACCAAATTCCCTTAAAACAGTCATTAGACTGTTGCTACCAAAGCACCACTGTTTAATAACCATTGTTGGCTTGCTATTTAAAAAAAATAAAAAGGGGCAACGCTGTTGGTGCTACCCTGTCTCCATAGCAGGCACATAGGCAGGGCCCACACGCCTGCTGCCAGAGATGCCTGCAGAGCTATCCTCGCTTTTTTTTTTTTGAACTGGATTGGTTCCAGTTCAATGAAACCGGTCCAATTCTGGAGTGGTTCACCAGTCCAACATGCACATAACTGTGTCGGACTGGTTCTGCACCATGGAACTAGACAGAACTAGTCCAGTTCAACCGGTTATGGACCAAACAAAATCTTATCTGATCGATTCTAGGTAGAACCAATCCAATAAGCATCCTGACCTATTACTAAAGGTGATTTGGCTTTTAGATGCTTCAGTGTACCCACAAGGTTTTTGATTGCAAACTTTGGTGGAAGTACAGGAACAAAATTCTCTTTGGTCTACTTTTATAAAGAAGTATTTCAAAAGTATTCATCCTAGCAAACTTGATATCCCTAATTTTAGCTCTCTGGGATTCAAACATCTTATAAAAGCCAATGTTTTTGCTGATTCTCATATCAAATGGCTTGTTGAGGAAGATCACATTTTTTCTAGTGTGATAACTGGAGTAGTATTAATATCTCTCATTTCAAAATGAAAGGGACAAAAAAGTTTCTTATTTTATGAATAATGGTAATTTGAATATTTCTAGTCTTAATTGTCTTCCCGAAGCTATTATCAATATTATCATCAATACTATTTTTCATGACAGACAAAATTATCTGGGATCTATCTGCAAATGATTGTTTCTCTTTCAAGAATACTTGGAATGCTTTTATATAAAGGAAAGAGCATAATCAAACTTGTGATTATATTTGGTTTCAGAACTTCTCTACTAAGATTTCTTTTTTTGCCTAGCAAGCTATCACTAATTGCCTCGTCACAGATATTATACTCAAGAAAAAAAGATTTTGATTTGCTCCTAGATATGTTTGGGGTTGCAAGGAAGAAGAAACTATTTTTCATATTCTCTTGAAGTGTGACCAGGCTTAGAAAGTTTGGAGACACATCTTTCGCTGGTTTAATTTTAATATGCCTAATTTTATTGATTTAAATGATTTAATTCTCTTTTGAGGCAAAAAAATCCTCTAACTCCAAGAAAGAGAGTATTTCCAATCACTTGATGTGCTTTACTTGTTGGTTTTTCTTTAGAATTCTGCTTTCCCTTATAAAGCTTGGCAATTGGAAGGTAATATTTCTTTTATGAATACTTTCAAAGTGAATGGTCAATCAGGTTTGCTGCAACGCGTAGCCAACACACACTGCGTCATTGTAACAAGTGTCTCATCTAACGCCTTTCAGCCTCACTAGCTCCCTTACAAACATTAGGGACATTAATTTCTCTGTCAGATGCTTAGGGACGTTATCATCGCCCTCTGCATCAATGTGCAAGCTCCTTGCTAAGCATGAATGAGCATAATGGCCTGTCTTGCCGCATTTGAAACACGTGATGGTCGCAGCCTTGGAGCCAAAATGGAAGCAACTCCCTTACCCTTAGCATTAGCGGAGAGTGGGTTCTCCTTTCAAGATTGGGAAGAAGTATGCTAAGGCTCTGTTTGGTAATAAGAAAAAAAAGAAAATTTGGTTGGAATTTTTAGTGATTTTTGAAAAATGTGTATGATGTGAAATAAAGTAAGTTGATTATATTAAAAATTGTGTATGATGTGAAATAAAGTTTATTGATTTATTGAGAATTGTGTTGGATGTGAAATAAAGTGATTGTTTAATGTTGGAATTTGTGTGAGATGAGATATAAAATAATTTTTAAAATTTTTTTAAAATAAATTTAAGATTTTGGCCATGGGTAATTTTAGCTATGGTTTTTAGTTCATTGCCAAACAGGGCCTAAGGGACCAATCCTATGGGGTGGCCCACTATTTATAGTCTATCTACAAGTCGAAGACACTTCTCGATCTGAAATGCTCTCTAGTAAGCCTCCTCTAGCGTGCACAGTAGATGTCATAAATAAATGTCTTTTTTGATGTCTGAACGTCGACCGGACGACCGGACAACCGGTATGGGAAGCGAGACACAACCATGCTCAAGTCCTCAATTAGCTTGCATCTAAAGTCAACTCGTTAAAACGAGTCACATAATCAACAATTGAGTTATTTGCCTATTAGATTGAAGAAAGCTCATCTAAATCTATTCTTATAATTCAAAGGAAAAACTTTTGCCTCGGTATTTCTTTCATTTCATCCCATGAACCTATGAGATGATGACCGGATCGCTGACGTTATCATTCAGTGTTAATCCAATATGTTTTGGCATAGCCGGATAGCTTCATGCGAACGTACCTTACATTTTTGTCCTCCGAAATTGCAACCCAATCAAAATGGAGATTCATATTTGAGAGTCAATCTGTGAAGACCTTTGGGTCCATCCGACTATCAAAGTAGGTGGATCGATCTTCAATTGCATGGTGAACTTAAAAGTATAGTGTGGGTCAGGTATCGAGCCCATCCTTTCACTTCTGAAATGCTTAGGAAACTCTTAATCATAGTATGGGTCATATTGTATAAGGCGTCGAGGTATAGATTCTCATTGAAAAGTCATGGCTGAACCAGTGCATACACCATGGAGTGATATCCTCTAAGTGTATTTTGTTGTAGTACCCTAGGGAACGACCTCCCGTAACCACGTCTTCAATTGAAGTCAACACTGCCCGGAGAAAAGTGGGGCCTAAGGGCATCGTCCACTACAAAGGTAGTGGGTGGTTCTGCGCTAGTAGAATCTACTTGAGGGTTGGGAGCAGGCCACCTCTAAGGCATCCATTCTCGCTCTGAGCTTTGTCTGAGAAACTTTCATTTCTCGTATATTATTTCTTAGCTGGAGGAAGAAGATATCTCATTCCTCATCCATTAACTTCTCTTAATAAGATTTACCGCTCCTAATCGTCATGGTTACGATCCAAAAGTTTGTCCTAAAGGTCGACTTAAAATGAGTGGTTTTTAGGTGTATGGGCTAAAATAGAACCTAAATGTAATACTGGAGGACTACAATGCCATACAAAAATGTTGTATGAGTGCTGGAGGACTAAAATACAAGGCTGAGGAATTTCAAGTAGAAACAATCTTAGACCAAAACCAAAAGTGCCAAAAACTTGGTACCATTTTGGAATTGTGCTAGAATATTTCCAGAATTACACAATTTGCCAAAATTTAGTAGAATGACATTATATATGCAAAAATTAAGAAAACACAAACTCTGGATATAGCATAATGTCCTAAAAGGTAAAAATTTGAAAAAATGACCAGCTACACTCCGGAATGTTTACAATGCCTAGTTCACAAAGGTCTTATATAAAACTAGCCTAAGGTAGCATAAAACAAGAATGATTAAGGTTAAGAAATCCTAATTAAACTCGCTTTGATATTAAATTTGATGTAATAAAATTAAAGAGATTTTTCCTCGATTCTAACAAATGCAAAAATAAATTTGTAAATGGAAATTTAAGCTAAAATGTCGTGTAATTGAGATTTACATAAGGGATTGAGGGAGAAACTGAGCCTAAATTATGCAAGTTCTCATATCCATAATTAAACATAGAAATTCCATCCAAATTGAACATTAACTTGGTCTCAATTAAGATGAATTCTCAAGTAGATTTTCTACGACATAAAACTAGTTTAGCAAAAAAACTATATAAAATATGACTGAAATAAGCTTGCGCTAATCCCGCATATGAGATAATACCCAATATGCATCAAAATCAAGAGAACGCATAAGCGAGAGAAAGAGGGCTTACACAAATACAAATAGAAGGAAGTAAATGAAAATACACTATGCAAGCTCAACCAAGATAAAAAATGACAGTAAAATGATAAGATACGCGTGGTAATGAGGCTACAGCTACCAAATGGATGAAATCCAGTGGTCTGAGGTGAAACCAGTGGCTCTAAATCATGAGATATGCGATCAGCATCTCACGAATTGCCTTGATCGACATCACATCGACCTGGGAATCCAGGAGTAGAGGTGAGGCAACAAGCAGTGCCGGAGGCGACAACTGTAGGTCGTGGCATCGTAGAGGGCAGCGGTGATAGGAGCAAATGCCAGCATAGTGGAATCCCTTTGCTCTTTAGGCAATAGAGGCACAAGTGGCACGGGCAGCGGTAGCGGTTGGAGATGGGGGAGTGGCTACAGAGAATCTCTCACTGACTGATTGGGAAATAAATTAAGCTAACTGTAATTTCTCCCCAATACAAGCTATATATATGAGTCCTCACTTAATCTCATCCATTAATCTCTAACGAATTTAATCTGCATCAAAGATTAGGGATCATCAAATCTGGTGCATTCATTAAGAATGAAGTTGATCCAATGGATAAAATATGGGAGGAGTGAACCACTAATGGACAAAACTTGGGCCAATTTTTGCACAAGTTTGAAATATAAGCCCTAATAATCAAAAAATATAAAACACTCATCCCAATTTAACCCAATCACACATATCACTCTCCCAAATCTAAGTACAAGATACATAATGTACCACTCTCATCCTCAAAGAAAAAACACTCTCGCCAAAAGATAAAAGAAAAATATAGCATCCACCTAACATGAGATAATAAAAAAAGGAGCATTAAATAAATAAGCAAGATAATTATGAAAACATCTAAAATCACCCTTGAGATAAAAAACGTCATCATCAAAGTCAATATAGAGGAAGCTCCACATCAAACTTCAACAAGACGAAGCTATGAGGTTGTTGCCAGAGTAAGTAGGGGAGAACATCACAAACTCACTTGGGGTAGCACAATTCCTAAGGAATAGAAGGAAAAGAGGCTCCCCATCTCCTATAATTAATGTTCACTACATTGATATAGGAAGTTGTATCCAAAATACTCTTGTATGTACCTATGAAACTATCTTGTAGCATATTCTAAGAATACTCTTAGCTTCATGGTTGGAGTAAAATTTTAAGAAGTTCTAAGTTTTTTAGCTATGAAGCACGGACACGACACGGGGACACGGGATACGATACGACACGACACGGCGACACGGTGATTTTTCAAAATATAGGACACGGACACGGCATGACACGCCAAATACAATAATAAAATTAACAATTTATACTTAAAAAAATATATAAAACATGATACAAACTTAAATTTTTAAGTATAATAAACTTGTAAATAGTACTGAAGTATCATAAAATCAAGATGAGAACTTGAGAACAAACGCCCTCGATATTAAAAAGATTTGAAATATAAATTTAGTGTTTACTTTGAGTAAGAGAAAATACAATTTTGCTTATTAGGACAATCACAGTGAGCACGATAATAAGAGAAAGTAAAAGCTATCAGTGTTGAAGATGAAAGAAGAATAAAGGTGAAGCTAGAATTCTAAACTTTTTGCGATTGGTTCATTTTCGAAAGACTTAAGGGCAACAAAAAAGGAAGAAATTTGATTTAACTTGGATAACTTAGAATTTTGATTTATATTGGGTAAAATTTATGAAATATGAGTACAATACGATGATACAGATACGATACAATACTGATATAGCAATATGACAAATTTAAAAAAAGTAGGATACAGATACGTGAGGATACGGTTGTGAAACACTTTCAATTCTAATATTCGTATTTGCGTTGGATATAAAATAAAGTTAATTTTTATAATTGAAATTTGTGTTGAGCAAAAAAATTGACTTCAACCAAACAAGGCCCTAGAAGTGTCTCAGAAGTGTCCTAAGGTGTCCTGAAGTATCCTCGCGTGTCCAAGAAGTGTCCTTTAATTTTTTTTATATTATTTTATTAGGACACGCCACATGGCGTGTCCGACACGGTGTCCCCGGGTGTCCTCGCGTGTCCCCAAGTGTTCGTGTGTCCGACACGGACACGGCATGATTCTTGAAGTGTCCATGCTTCATAGTTTTTTAGATATAAAAAGAAAAAAATTAATTTTAATGTTATGATGTGAAATAAAAGTTTTTACTGAAGTATGTGTAAAATATAAAATAAAATTAATTTTTAAGGTTAAAATTTATGTAGAATATCAAATAAAGTTAAGTTTTAATATTTAAATTTGTGTATGATGCAAAATAAATATAAAATATTGATTAAAGTATTTTTAGAGGAGTTTAATGAATTTTTTAACTCCAACCAAAAAAGACCAGAGTACTCAAGAATGCACTTCCCAACTATTGGAATGAATTAATCTACACCATCTAGTCTAGGCGGGAGAAGCTATAAACAAAGCCTAGCCCCTTTGCTTGTAAGAATCAAAAAAGTGAGTCAAGTTTCCAAGTTCAAGTGTTCTTGTGCTTCCCTTTCTAGCCTATTTGAGTTCTTGCATTCTATCTCCATCCTGATCTTGCCCCACCACTTTTCGACAACCATCACCAAGTGAATCTAGCAAGGGATAAGTTTTTGACCATAAGCCACACTTGCGAAATTAAATGTGTGAAAGTGTTAAGTTATCCTTAGTATACAGAGAAAGTTAAGCCTTAAATGGGCATTTGTAGCATATTAATCTCAACTAAGTGAATCTATGCTTCAAATATTGCATTACTTTATATGTTTATGTTTCTTTCTAAAAATTGTGTAGGATTATAGTACGGTATTGCTTTTTTCTTTCTTAACACAGTGAAGTAAAAGTAACCAAAGAGTAAAGCATCACTTGCTATCAAGCTAGTTTAGAATTTAATCCTACCCGACGGCTTCATCTCTCTTAATCTGCTCCTTGCGAGCTTTGCGCACATTGATGTCATTGACATTCTTGGCAACTGCTGGCTCATAAACCCTGAATCTCCTCTTTGGTGCTCCACATACTTTGGTAAACAAATGATCAACAACTAGATTAGTCATGATGAATATGTTCTCATAATTGATTAAGTTTCTTCTAGAAGGGAAAAATTATTTCCCAGTATAGATATTGAAAGCTCTTTAGCCAAAATACACAGATGAACAGGATACACATAAAGAAATAATCACAAACGTCCTAATAAGTTTTTAGCCTAGAAGGAATTATTTAGCATTTGAATAGAAAATATAGTGAAATAGTTAGTCTAAAGTATTTTGTTCCAAAAATTTCTTAACATTCCAAGCTTCATTCGATTTACACAATGAATGTTCTCAGAATTAACTTCTGCAGAGGATTCGTTAGGTTACCTGGGCAAAAGAATTTGTCGGGCAGTTTATCAAATGGTGTCCTCTCGTTGTAGATATAACTGCAGCCGTAAATACAAGCATTAGAAGAATGAAGAACATGTTAAGAAACTAATTAAGCTCCCATTAAAAGCAGAGCAAGCAAGGGAGATAAAAAAAAAAACCCGCAGTCTCGGCAGATGTAGGCCTGTCGGGAGGCTACGCGCATGGAGAATCCGGGGCGACTGCCGCAGCCTCCGGCGGTGGCAGGAGGAGGGGGATGAAGGAGTTGGAAGGCGGTAGAGAGGAAGGCGGAGCGCAGAGCGTAACGATTCGAAGGCCGCTGGAGGCTAGACGGGTTTGCCGGTGGCGGCCAGAGGATTGGTGGGGTGCCCTTCGCGGGATATGTGGTTGATGGCCGGATCGCCGCCACCACCACCGCCGCCGCTGGATACTGGAAGGACATGCGCGCCTTCGCTTACACCTCGGCAAAAGTCAGGATGGACTACAGATGTGATGAAGCCGAAGAAGATGCCGACGCAGCCATTTAAAAGGTTTGGGAGGGGAGAAAGCGTGGCTTGCATGCTCCCCTCACTCTCCTCCCTCCCTTATCTTCCCGACTTTATATTTAGGGCTCTCGTAATTTTATTTTATTTTTTTTGTTAACAGCAATTAAATCTATTTACATAAATTCACATTTCTCTAATTTTTAAATTAATTAAATACTTTTTTTTAATTTAAGATAATATATAAATAAGTTTTTTAATATTAATAAATTTAATAAAAAATGTTTTCTTTAACTAATAGAATAATTTGATTATCTTACGGGCTAAATAATATTTTAGATGGAGATGAAATTCAAATAAAATTATCAATTAAAGAAAATATCCGCTATTAAGTACTTTAATTAATACCAAAAAATTTATTAGTATTTTACTTCAAATTAAATAACTTAATCAATTTAAAAATTAAAAGGACCTAACTGCACAGTAGCACAAATTAGAGGAATTTAATTATACTTAAACACAAATTAAAGAGATTTAATTGCATATAAGTCTAAAATAAAGAGACCTAATTGCTATTAATTTTTTTTCATAATACACCTCTTGCTAGTTCATTAGCTTAGTGTCACAAAAAAAATAAATTGCAAGTAGGTGCTCATCATTTAGTCATATGTACAAGTAGGTCTTTACTATTTTAAAATTACTTACTTGGTCCTACAATCTGCTACATTGTGCAACTAAGTCAAACAGTCAACAGTAAAAAAATAATCAAATGGTATTTCTACCAATAGTTAATCTTCTAATTTTACCATTTTTTTTTATTTTATGTACCAATAGGTCCTAAATCATTTCTTTTTTTTTTTTTTTGAGTCCAGAGATAGAGGTCTTTCGCTTGAAGCCAACCACCATCTAGCTCTGGCCCTCTCTCCTTCAGCTACTTCATTCAAGGCATAGGGTTGTTAATCGACTAGAAACTGAGATGTTTTCGACCTCTTTAATAGGCTTATGTGCAACTTTTCATCGATTACATGGTCTAAAAGTAAAGCTGTTAATTTTACTCGAAGATCGCTCGAAAATTAAATCGAAATTTGAATCGAATCGAGCTCGATTCGATCTAAATAAGCCAACTAACGAGCTGTTTTTTTTACTCTAAAATTTTATCAATCCAATCTTGAGCCAGCGTAGGATCGGATCTAGATGGCTTAAAATCGGATCGATTAAAAAAATAAAAAATATTATATATATATATAACAAGATTTAGTATGTAGTTTTTTTCAGTAGTCTACTGAAATGCTTCATTAGAATTTCATTAAAATTTTCTCTATAATCATTTAAATCATACTTATTATAAATTATTTTTTTATTTTTATCTTTAAATAATAGATCAAAGCGAATGGTCATAGTTTAATCTGATTAAATGAACAAATATATTTATACATAATATTTGGATAAAAAGATCGAAAATCGAATCGATTTTTGCTCGAATCAAGCTTGAATCGATAATAAATGAGCCAAACCCAGCTCGAATTGAGATCGGATCGAACTCTCCTTGTTCATTCTCTGGATCGAATCGAAAACTTTGAATTCAATCTTGAGCCGAGGTCGGATCGGCTCGAGATCGAACCGTTAACAGCCCTATCTAAAAGAGTGGTTCTTATTTTTTTTTCACTAAAGTTTGTTTTATTTTTGTGGATGCCCGGATTCATCACTGAGGCCTTGTTTGGTAACCATCCAAAAAAAGGCACATGAATATTTTATTTATATTTTAAATTTATCACAAATTTTAACAATTTTATTTCACATTCAACACAAATTCCAACCTTAAAAATCAACTTTATTTCACATCCAATACAAATTTCAACCTTAAAATCAACTTTATTTCACATCATACACACCTCTCAATATTAAAATAAATTTCTTTCCCATCAACTCTATAAAATAAAATATTTTCTCTTTCATTACCCAAATTCATCCTCCAACCAAACAAGGCTGAATGTGATGAAGGATTGTAATTAGGAAATCAAGCTTGCATTGCAGGAGTTCATTCACAGGTTGCTATTTTCACAAGGTAAAAAGGTTTTTCATCTCTTTTTCTTTAGCACGAAACAAGCTTTAACCGTTGTAGAAATAATAATAGCAGTAATGCAACTATTTGATTGTATATTAATTTATTTCAAGTTAGTGGGTGATTTTAAAGATTAATCTGTTATATATCAATGTATTTGAACTAGATAGTGATAATCATGCAATTATTCTTTATTAAGTTAAATATATACATTTAAAGTCTGATTTTATTATGCATCTCATAATCTATCTAATGAGAGTACTACAATTTAATATGTTCACTACGAGAATAGCGATTAAAAATCTCAAAGTCCATAATTAATCCTAGCCACTTATTCTATTAGTGCCAAGATAGGAATTGAAAGTTTTTTGCCTAGCAGATTACGACTCAAATGCTTTTAGAAAAATAGACGCCGCTCTTCTCATCATAAATGTAATGAAACAAATCATTGAAAAAAATTTTAACTATAGCTAAAAATCATAATATCTTATCCAATACAAACTCAATACTAAATAATCACTTTATTTCACATTCAACACAATTTTTTATATAATTAACTCATTTTATTTCAATTTCTCAAAAAAATCATAAAATTTTTTCAAACTCTGTTTTTTTTTTTCCCCTAACTAAACAAAAACAGAACGAAATGCTCGAGTTGATGGAACAGAATGTCTACCCCAGTACTAGATTGCGGCATTTGATCATTTTATATGATTTCTTTGCTCGCATCGTACTACTTTTAAGTTTAAGTGAAAATTATGCGAGCCTTTATTTGTTTAAGTCAGGTTATAAGGTTGTTAAGTTACCTCATTATGGAACTTGGTTACCTTATGTATTTGATATTTAAATGAGATTTTTCTGTCTGCTTCTAATACAGTACTTAAAAGTATTATGATTCCCTGATATTAACCTCATCAAATGCAGCCATTGAAGAGAGGCATTACAATATGAATTAAAGAGCAATTGAAATGCAAATTAACTGGTTCACAACAATATAAAGCAGTTGAAATCCTTATCAAATGCAAATTATGAGATGCAAATTACACAGCATTTCTGTAACATCCCGTGATGCCAATATAGAAATATTGTTTGTTCTGATTTTAAAAAAATTGCGTAACTTGAACACTTCTCAAAAGGTCACCCATCCCAGTGCTACTCCAGCCCAAGCAAGGTTTCTATCATTCCTCATAGTTTTATCTCAAATGACACCTCTACTATTTCAGTGCCTCTCTCACCACTGTTTATCAGCCTAGAAGCCTGTCAGGAGCCGCACTTTGCCTCAGTAATTTCTTTCTCTTAGGATATCACCCGACGATCACTCCCCGTCCTCTTCGGCCACGAGCATCATTCAATTCCTGCTGCCCAAATAAAGTGGTTCACAGCATTCATGAAACAATTGAAATCCTCCTTCAATGCAATATTATGAAATGTAAACTACGAAACATTCCAAATCACAAGAGCTATTTAATTTCAATAGCAATACAAAGTGGCTCACAGCAACATAAAAAGCAAATGAAAACCTTACTAAGGGGGGTTTGGTTCGTTGTTATCTTAGTGTTATATCATAAAATCTAGATGTTATTTTTTGACTAATAATTCTATAATCTTATAAAATATTATTTATAAATATCATTAAACCAAACAATTGTTTTTTTCTAAATAACATAACATCAAAATAACATTGAACCAAACATCTCCTAAATGCAAATTATAAAATGCAAAATTATAAAGCATGTCAAATCGTAAAAAGGCAGTTGAAATCCAAAAGCAATCCAAAGTGGCTTAACAGAGAATTAGAAAGCATTTCAAATACAAGAAAACAACTCCTTCAGATAGTAATGAAGAATCTACTAAAATCAGCAATGCAATTACATTCATTAGCATGAAGAATCTCTAAATAAAAAGCCAAGACCATTAACAGAAAGCAAATAGAATCATTTAATCAACTTAAACCACAATGGATCATGTGTATTTCCATTTCGAAACATTAGTCACCAAAATATAATGCAACAAAAAGTGCTTTAATATCCCATCAGATGTGCATTCAGGCACGCGAGGCACAATTTTCTCCAATAATGTTCTTGCAAGGAAATTGCTAGTCTTTGCCACATGGCTACCAAGGGGATTGGCTCAACTAAGAAGGAAAAAAAGATAACTCATCGTGCGTCGCACACGACTTACCGCACGCATGACTAGCATTAGAGGATAATTTAGAATATCTTCAAAAAGATTGCAAGTTGATTAAAAAAAACACACAATTCTAAAGAAAAAAAGCTTGATAACTCAAAGAAAACTAGAGACTATAAAATGAAGGAAAACAAATCATGTTCATTATGCACATCATATGCCAGGACCTTGATTAGTGAAGCGAATGCTAATCGGTTAATCATTAACTAGCAATGCTTACAAAATTTCAAGACTAGAAAAAATTTAGTTGAAGAATCTATATATGGCACCTTTCATAATACCAAAATGCATCGTCTAAGAGAGAAACTTTTGAAGAAGAAAAAGACATGATCAATGGTGTTAGACATTCATTAAATTTAAGGTCCTTGTTGTAATTTTTCTTTATTTTTTATATTGTATCTGTCTATGTATAGTAGGAGGATTATGATAATGAAAAAAAAATTATTTTCCTTTTCTAACATCGTACCAGAGCAAAGGTAGGGCTTCCACTCTTCTACTTTCAATCAAACGACCCTACCCATCGCACCAAGCTCCCTTCCACCCGATCGTAATAGGCATCCGCGCTCATCCGACCCCGCAACTGCTCACCTAGACGTGGGCATCCGCCGCAGCCATGCCCCTGCAACTAAGGGCAAACCTTGTTAAAAAGCTATTTCTTATTTTTCGTTGTGAAGGAGGGAAAACGCAAGTAAACTTCATGTGAGAGTGCATGGGGAATATCCAAGGAAGTAATAATAATCTTAAAGGCATCGCATATGCCAAACAAGCTCCAAGTATCAGTCACTTTTTCTTTGTCAATGATAATATAATATTTAGAAAAAGCCACAAAAAGCACGTGACAGGGATTCTCAAGTTGTATGGCCAACTGACAAATCTTCAAAAGTTCTCCGTTACCCTGAATATTTTGCTTGTTTTAGGATAACGGAAAAGGATATTTTCGTACAATATGGAAATACTATTTTTGTATGCAAAAATGTAAAATCATGTAGGAATACATCATTATATATGTTAATTATTGTTGCATACCAACACAAAAGAGCAAATTAGTATAGGAACGTAGAAATATTGTTTTAGTATATAAAAGAACAAATTCATATACGAATACAGTTTTATTGTGTGCTAGATAGCTTGCATTTTCATAGGCCAACATTGAAATGCAGTTTCTGATGAATATATGAGCGTACATGCATGAATACACACAAAAAAGATGCATATAAGCACAAATCTAAATAAATAAATATACAAGAAAACACATAAATAAATAGGTAAACACATAAATATATAGTCAAATACAGACACATATACATAAATACTTAACACGAATATACAAGAACATACATGAATACATCTGTATGCATGTCCACATGAATTTCTACGAAAATACACAAGTACATAGATAGAACTGTATACATGAGTATGAATTTTCATACATACACATGTTTAAATACAGATGTATATAATTAAGGGCAAACATATATACACCAGAAATACTCAATAAGTATGTTGTCAAACCTTTTCTTTTCACATGTTTGACTATATTTCACATTACACAGACTAGTAAATATAGGCCTTGAGCAACAAAGCATGTCACTTTGAAGTAAAATATAAAACAGAAGAATAAAAGTTTTACAATCATTGAAACTAAAATTTGAATATAACATACAAATGACTTCACTACATTTTGTTTTTTGAATGGAGACTTCCTTGTCTGCCGAAGGCTAAATTGTCATATTCCAGGCCTCTACAATTGATTCTCTAACAGACAAGAGGTGGATGAAAATAATTTTTGAACGGATTCAGTTTCAGAATTATTTTTCTATTCAAAGAAGCTGCTAAACTTGAGCTAGCTCCTTCACCACCCCGCTCCCTAACAGCCTTAACATGTTCCTCTTCCAATTCTGTAAATTAAGAGCCTGTTTTTTTTTTCTGTAAATTAAGAGCCTGTTTTTCGCAGCTGCTTTTAGGAAATGACTTGTTCAAACATCAACTAATCTAACCAAAACAATTAAAAAAAGATACTTTGAGACACATTTGTGTCTCATATTCAACTTAATTGAATAACTAAAAAACGTAAAAGAATAACAATGCCATGTCACCTTAAAAAAATTTTAACATAAAAGAAATCCAGATAGCCTTAAATGTGCAAGTTCAAAATAAACAAGCCATTGTCAGGGTCAGTGCCAAGAAGTTGCATATTATTGCAATGAAATCTAGCAAAACTTTACCAAAGCAGCAAAATGAGACAACAAAGTCTCTCACAGCAACCATCAGAAATCGAACCACCATGACTTAACCATACAGTAAGTAACAAGATGGAGATACAGCAGTTTCTGTGTCGACATGCCTTCATGAACCAGTCAACTAGTAGAGGGAGATGGCTTCTTCTCAATGGTGTAGTGCTGGTATTCTTTTCCAACATCAGTTCTTGTAGTCCGACCACCAATGTCAAGGACAGCTGAAGTCACAGCAAGAGCAGAGCCGGAAGAAATAGCTGATTTAATGCCCCGTCCTGCAGATTTCAAAAATCCACATCAAACATTGAGAAACAATTTCATTTTCCACGGTGTTTTGATATTTTCCTAACAAGACATGAGGCTCAGAACTCCATCAATTTTATACGTAGGCTGGGGCAATATCCAACAGAAGTATATAGATAAATGCAAATGCGCTATTACAGAAACTTATACATACATTTATTTGGGTCAATCGGTCTGTGGTTCTTATACATACAGCTATTTCGGTCTATAGTTGAGTTCTTTTACACAGATATATGTGGATCCTCACATCTATTGAAAGAAAACCAACACGTTTTCAATCACTGCAATTAGGTTGCTAATAAAAGTTATCACGTCTTAATATTAATCTGTGATATTACAACATTAGGATTATGCAGCAAAAAAGAACATAAGCCTTAAAGCATGCCTAAGGTATAGGTCCTGATTCACAGCAAGATCTACATAATTACACACTCACAATATTACACAAATGATCAGTAGTCAACAATTAAAAAACCCCTTTATCACCCAAATTTTGTCACGATGAATGATGCCGACGTTAAAATTTGCTCTCAATAGTTAGAAATCATAGGTACAAATCCAAAAAGATTAGTTTTTCTTGAAATTCAAAAAGATTAGTTTTTCTTGAAATTCAAAAAGATTAGTTTTTCTTGTAATTCAAAAAGATTAGTTTTTCGATTGAATCCTGGAGTGTGGTTGCATGGATCGATGAGAAATTCTATCAGTTTTCTGAGTATGAGGGTCTATCATCCAATGTTTCGAGCATCCTAACAAAGGAAAGCAAGTGAATGGAAGCCACTAGTAGTTCATTTTTTAACACAAGTCCTCTGGATTTGGCTTTCAAGTAACTCTCCGCGATATTATCTTACTAAGTTAACAAGAAGGTAACAGAGCAATCACATAATTTCTTTACATAAATATTCAATTACAAATCAAGAATTTCATGCACACTTCTTTAAAGAAAAACATGCATACCTTAAAGTAAAAGATTCATAGCTCCATCTCTTTTATATTTATATGTATGAGATTTGTCTACCTTGCGTTTGCCATTTCTAAGAAAATAAATGAATATTAGCTTGAAATCTCCCCAACTTCAAGTTCGTCCTATCCGCTGTGCTATTCCTCCAATTTTCAGGGAACCAGAATCACAGAAAGAGTTAATGAGAGAGAAAAGGACAGATGATATTCTCTTGCATGTTTTCATGCAACTCAACACTTGGCATGATTAAGAGCTATGATATTCTCTTGCATGTTTTCATACAACTCAACATTTAGCACGATTAAGAGCTAGCTCACACTAACTTTTTAGGACTTGCCCACTAACAACATATTATCCCAACACCTGACTTCAGGATAAGCTATATACGTGGCACCAAAAATTCACACTACATAACATAGTTCACAAGGTTCCACGTTCATCATTCACGATGTTATGCCTAACTCATACCTCCCAGGTAGTGTCCAAACAATCACATTCACCCTAAAACCAAAATATAAAGAACAGAATACCTGGACATTACACTTACAGCCAAGATGATTTCACATGCCGAATCAAAATTTAAATTTAAATTTATTAAAGCTAATTGGAGGTTTTCATATTGGCTTTATCTAGATTTGATTTGATTTGATTTGATTGAGAGTAGATTTGGGAGATTTAAAAACTCACGATGTTTGGAGCTGATTTTATTTTATTATAATAGAATTTGTTTCATATTTATTAAGCATTTTATTTTCAGCATTTAGTATTGGATTTTTAAATTTTATCATAGGATCTTTTTATATAAAGTAGTCGCCCAACATTGTATTAATTGGTTGTTATTTATTAATGAAATAAGTTCAGAGTTTTCTGAGTGCCTAAATCTGGGTTAAAGGGTTGATACTCTGGTAAAGGAAAGAGTAAGGTTAGCTTTTGGTGAGAATCTTCAAATAGCTTAGTTATTCACTCTTATTTAAAAAAAAATCTTCTCTCATTTTTTGCTCTCTCTGAATCAGTAGACCTGCCTTAGATGCTTGTCAGCCTCTAACAAGTCCCCCCCTCCGACACTCGCTTGCCTTCGGCCTTGGTGTTTTTAGGGTTTTTCATTCAGGTGACCCCACATAGGCAAGAGAAATAGTTCATCTTGAACGGTTAAAGATTGCATTGGTGTTTTCTTTAAAAAAAAGATTGGATTGGGGACTTTTGTAATATTGTCCAACCTAACCAAACATTGTCGATGAAAGGAATTGGTTAAAACCTATTCTAAATCGAAATAAATGCCTTAATGTAAGATCCACATGTAATTTTGTTAGTATGATTGGACAACCTTGAGCAAGAATTTGATTATAACTGCATGGTAGAACCTCTCGGGACAATTTGTGTGGCGTCCGCCTTTCGAAACACTATGATAATAACTTAATTCGTAGGAGAGATTATACATAGAATCAATTAACTTTAGCAAAATGAAACAATTTAGTATATGCAGCAGAAACAATATAATTTAAAGAATAAATTGAACTACAGGAGACATGTTAAACATACGTTTGCTTATTTACAGGCCGTATTATCAGTTTAATTCATACATACACCTAACTTTATATAATAAGAAAAAGGTCAAACCGACATATAAATCTCCCCTGATTTAGTGCTCGTAGGTCCTTCGTGTGTCTCTTTTCTTCACCAGTACTTGCCAATAAAGGCATAAGTCCACCGATCCTAGGACTGAGTAAGCAATAAGTACTAACTTGTTAAATAAAAATCATTTACAAGCAGACATACATAATTCTTTCTTAACAGCATCAATATCATATAATCATAGCAATTAACAATTATAACTTAAACGCTCGTCACATAAACATGCAATAATAATACACTAAAAATCCTTTTTATTCTTTATACATTTATCTTTTGGACCCTAGTTTCTTCGATTATGCCTCAATTACCTCTTTTCACCATCATATATACATAAGATCTTTGGCAACCCGTATAACCCGCAAATGGAGGAGTGTCACATATACAATCATCTCTAAATTTGACAGATTGTTTACACATCTTGGCAACCATCTCCGAATTTAGCAGGTTACCATATCATATAGCTCGAGCATAGGCAACGACATAAACACGACAAGGAATTCTTTTTAATTCATTGTTAAACTTTAAAATATCATTTTAATTCCATCTAGTTGTTCTAAGACCACAAATCAAATCTTACCTTTAAACTTGGTAAACAACTCAATAATATATTAAATACACATCATTATGTTTTTTAACATACTTGTAATTTTATTTTAGCATAATGAAATATAAATCACATGTTCTGTTTTATAGATTTTCGATCATGCAGTTTGATTAGAAATCATGCATATAATGATATATAATGAAAAATAATAATTTCAGAAACATGAATTTAATTGTAGAACAAGAATCCGGCCAAACATGCCTCATATCGCATAAAATTACACAAATCAAATTAATTAATTAATTTAAAATTTTAATTTAATAAACAACTTAGAACTCTTGCCTACCTGTTATACGTCATATTGATAACTCGATGAAAGGTAGAGAAATATGTGGAGAGATTCGGACGAGAAACCCTCCTTTTCTTCTCCTCCTCCTTCTTCTTCCTCTCCTTTTCTTCTTCTTCTTTTCTGCTTCTTTCTGCTACCGCTGCTGCTTTTATTGGCCCAGTAGAAACCCTGGGGTGCGGAACCGAGAGCGAGCAGAAAAGAGGCGAGGAAAAACCAAGAGAGAAAAAAAGAAAAATTTCTCTTTTTTTTTATCTCATGGCACTCGGGTGGCATGCGGAGAAAGGATAGGGAAAGGCGGTGCCAGCGCCATGCTTATCCCATTTGATGGGAAAACTGCAATTTGGTCCCTCAATTTTCATTCTCTTTCAATAGATCCAAAATCTTTACACTTAGATTCAAAATTATTTCTTTTGGGTCCAGATCAGCTTTATTTATTTATTTTTTTGAACTACAAATCATCATTCTTGGATGTCACAATTTGGGTAAGAAGGCGACGTATTGTCAAAAAATCGACCACATTATTTATATTATGTTGTACAATTGTAATCATGCAAAAAAAGAAATGAAAGCAAACATTCACTATATGCTTAAGAACAAGATCCTTTTGGGGATTGGCATTCCAACTTGTCGTTACACATGGTGATGCTTGTTCTTGTTGTAGTATTTGTGGTCTCTTACTTGATCTCCAGATGCCTTCTAATGGTAACTCAAGAGCCCTCTTTGATGTTTTTTGATGCTGTACATGACTCCCTTCAATGTGTTCTTTAATCTCCCCATCAATATTGTTATTGTTGTCCCTCAACTTGTAGGTAGAAGTCTTGTTGAGCAAGGTTTAATTTGCTTTGGGTGCCTTTATATTGGTCCAACCTATTATGAATAAATTGTATCTCCATGGAGCCCCCCTCAAGCCAAATGCCTTAGTTCAGGCTACCTAACTAGCAATAGCCTTCATTCCTTCGAGTACTGCCCATTTTTCAACTGGGGGCACAACATTCGTAAAGATCCTTTTTGCCTCCGCCTCGAATGAAGCGGCAAGGTGTCCCCTAATGATGAACTCAGCTCCAGTTGCACCACCTCTTGGCACTAAACCATTAAAATTAACTTTAATCCATTCAGAATGCAGTTAGTGCTACTCATGAACCTAGCCGCATGCATAGCCAAAAACTTTCTCTATGAACATTCACTCTACTTTCATCCCATAACAAAATAATACCTCCAGAATAACTTTGCAGAGGGATAGCTACAAAACTTCTTTGTCAAGTTTCAAAAAACATCGCCATCATTCAATAAGCTTACCAATAAATTGTCTATTTACATTAGCTTGGTGTGTCTGCAAAAGAAAAACCATACAAGGCAAGTTTTCTTTAACTATGTTATGGAGGTAGTTACGTGAACTCTTCGTATCATTCCCAACCCTTTGCAATTCCTAAACCCTATTTTATTCATGAGAAGGAGAAGCACATCCCTTAACCATTAGCCTTGGGCTGCCCTCTCTATCATCTCTTCTTCTCTTGTGAGCGACTACTTCAGTCAGGTCTTCCACTTCTTCAACAAGCACCGTTTCCTGATTCTCAGTTGTAGGCTTGGATTTCAGCTCTCCGTTTCCTAATATCAGTAATTCTGCTTTGAATCTGCATCTCTGCTGGCTGAGAATACCACTTCCCCATCTTTCTTGGGTTCTGTAGATGGTTTTCCATATGTTATTTGGCTCAAATGGTCGCTGGATGGATTGCTCATCTCCCCTTGAACCAACCCCTGCATGCTGATTCCAGAACTGCCGGCTGCAGCAACTTCTTTTAAATTCTGCTTCATTTTTGCTGTTTTCCTTGCTGAAAACACAACGTCCCATCTCTGTTAGGTTGTGCAGTTAGTTTTTTATATATGGTCCGCCTCAATTGGTCGCTGAACAGATTAGTTGTGGGCCTCTGAATTGACTACTGTGCAAGGCTCCCAGAACTGCCAGCTGCAGCGTTTGGCTACATTCCAGCCTGCAAAATCTGCTCTTTTTTGCTTTATTTGCCACACGGTAGCAATATTAGGATGCAGAGAATTGATCGGATCTTGACACTTATCACATTGCTGCTGGTTTCCACCCTTTTGAAGCATGCCAACCTCTTTTTCCCTGCTGTAACTTCAGAGGTAGAGGCCAGCTGTTCTCTGGTTGGGCCTTCCAGCTCATTGCTTTTTCTTCTTTCTTGATACCAGCATTCATGGGCCAATGACCCCTGCCTTACCTTAGTCGTTTGTATTGACTTGAGGGCCCTGCGAAGCTACATGTTCATGCACATTGCTAGAATGCATGTCCTGTTGACCGACAGCATTTTCCTTCTTTTCTCTACCAGTGTCACCATCACCTTTGTTGGGTTGCAGAAAGAAAGGGGGAGAAAAGGTGATTTTCGATTTCTCGTAGTATAGGTGTCTGCCCAAACTGAAAAGTGGGGATGTTGATGCCATAAATCCAATCTACCGCTAAGGATAGTAGTGGCAAAGATAATGCTGTAAATTCAGTCTACCGCTGAGGGTAGTATTGGCAAAGATGATGCTGTAAGTCTAGTCTACCGCTGAAGGTAGTATTGATAGTAAGCTGGAATATATGGTACTATGGGTGGTCGCTAAGGACCATTCCAATGAATTTGGGCAGAGAGGCAATACACCGAGAAATCAGAACGGGTTGAGCAATCGTCGTCCCCGATGTTTGGTGGGATAATCGTCGTCCCCGATGTTTGGTGGGATAATCGTCGTCCCCGATGTTTGGTGGGATAATCGTCGTCCCCGATATGTTGAGACTGATATGTTTGGCAAGACTGATATGTTGAGTGGCACTATCACGAAAACACAAATATTGTAAGTGTACCGATGTTATGGGTAAAACTGATAATACGAAGTTATGGAGAAATGATGTTTGACTAATTATGGTTTGACGGTCCGATGTTCGGCAGCTGAGGATTGTCGGTGTACGTATCATGGCCGAGATTTGTCTACAGTGTTTGTGCAAATATCGTGTCTGTGGTTTCATATTTTTATATCATAAATAATATTATGGAATTTACTTGCGTGGTATAATGAACCTTGTTAAGGGGCGTTGATATGAACTTTGTACTTTCACACGACGTTAAGGTAATCAATGTTAGAGTGATTTCCTAACATCGTGATCGAAGGTTGATATTGAATTTGTTGAGTTAATTTACTGATATTGTGTTCTGATAAAATTTTTTTTTTTTAATAGTATGGGTTTTGTCTACTTAGTACTTTGGCAGGTACTCTTCCACACGATCATACACGGGATAGGGACAGGGACAAGGACAAGGGCAAAGGGATTGGCGAGACTTGAGCTGCCATTTATTTCCTATTGTTTTTAAATTGTAATAAACTTTGTGTATGATGTTTGCTGAGTGAGGAGATAATGTGATCTGTAATAGATGTTTTATTATATGCTCAATTTTGATATCGACGAATTCGATGTTTCCTTGCCAAGAAGTTTTTGTCACACCCCCACTACCATCGAGTGTAAGATGGTTAAGATGGCGGGCTGTCACAGAATGGTATCAGAGCCAAATTCCCCACCTGTTCAATGGTGAGGCAAATCTGGGGTAGAAAAGGGTGGGTTACACACACAAGACTCCCTGCCAATGTTTGTTTTTTGTATTTGACAATATTTTTGCGCAAGATTGTCGGCTAGGAACCGGTCTGGGAGTAGCGACTCCGATGAACAAAGGCAGGCCACACCTCAAAATCGGCCTGAAGATGCGGGTAGCTCTGGTGGTCGGAGACAGATTCCTCTTCAAGGCCAGCAGTTGGATGCGAACGAGCAGGTGATCCGAGCACTCAATGCTCTCACAGACCGTGTTGACTAGATGTATAATATGCAGATTCCTACAGCGCCAGTGCCACCGCCACAGAGAACACAGGAGCTAGAAGAGCCACGTATTGATCGAGTTGTTGAGCTCTTCCTAAAGATGCGTCCTCCGTGTTTCGAGGGTATCGTAGACCCCACCGTTGTGGAGCACTGGATCAGTAAGGTAGAGAAGATTTTTGAAAGCATTCGCTGCCCGGAAAATAGAAAGGCCTCTTTGGCTGCTTCAATTCTGGATGCTGCAGCCGATGACTAGTGGATCAATTATCGACGGATTCGCTTGGGCGGAAAAGCAATTGAGGTTCTGGGGCATTAGTTAACCCAAATAGCATTACTAGGTACTTATATTGACCATACCTAGTTCTGAAAGTCGTTTTAGAAATATCATCCTGCCTTACCTTTAACTGGTAATACCCAGACCGCAGATCGATCTTTGAAAATACGATAGCACCTTGCAACTGATCAAATAAATCATCAATCCGAGGTAGAGGATATTTATTCTTAATAGTTACCCTATTAAGATCTTTGTAGTCAATGCGCATCCTCAGGCTCCCATCCTTCTTCTTTACAAATACACGTGCCCCCCACGGTGATACACTGAGACGGATATACCCCTTTTTAAGCTAATCATTCAAATGAATATTCAACTCCTGCAATTCCGAAATTGCTATTCGATACGATGTTTTAGATATAGGCTCTGTTCCTGATACAAGATCAATCATAAACTCTACACCTCTATTAGGGGGTAAGCCTGACAATTCTTCTGGAAAGATATCGGGGTAATTACACACCACAGGTAGATCCTTTAATTCAACTTCATTAGTTTTAGAATTCAGCGCCATGACAAGATAAGCCCAACACCCCTTCCTAACCATACGACGTGCTTGCACAACGCTCACCAACGGGACTTTCTTTCTATGCCCATAATAAACTAGATCTGGCATTCCAGGGATGCAAATTTTAACTTTCTTTTCCCGCAATCAAGTACAACTTGATTAGCAAATAACCAGTTCATTCCCAAGATAACATCGAACTCGATGATTGATACCACTATCAATTCAGAATTGATGTTACGATCTTTGATTTTAATGGGTACTTTCACATATGTTTCTACCCCGTTAGTTGTACCAGTTGGTAAGATAACATTTAACATTTCATTGAGTGGATACATCACCAATGATAACTTTTCAACCACATTCTCAGAAATAAAGGAATGTGATGCTCCAGAATCAAAGAGAGTAACAACTGGTAAATCATATATTTAAATAGTACCTGTGATAACACCTGGGGACTCCTGAGCCTCCTGTTGGTTCAAAGCATAGATTCGTGGTTGTGCGCTTCGTTCACCAGCTTGAACTCCGGAACCTCATCCACGTCCAGTAGAGATAGATACTCCTCGTCCATGACCTTTGACAGAGGCTAACGCCACCGAAGTTGGCGCCGAAACTTCACCTCCACTAGCAGTACTTTTGGGGCAATTCCTGGCGATGTGACCAACTTCCCCACATATGAAGCACGTCCTTCCTTCAGAGAAATATCTTCCCCCATGCCTTTTGCCACAAAGCTGGCACTGGGGTCTTTCAAAACTGCAGTCACCCGAGTTGTTCCTCTTCTTACTATAGTTGGATTTCTTTGCCGCTGGCCCTGATGCAGTTCTAGAAGCCATACCCTTACGCTTTCCAGCAGCCTCCCTTTGAGCCTGAGTTGCCTGCTGGTCTTGCTCAGTTACTACCGTAGCTTCAACCAAAGCTTCGTACGTTGTATGTTGCAGAGGTACTACGGCCACACGAATAGACTCACGAAGTCCCAGACGGAACAGCCTGCACCTATCCGTCTCAGAGGTTACAAGTTGTGGAGCATATTTAGTTAAGGCGGCGAACTTAGCTTCATACTCCATCACTAGCATATCCCCTTGCACCAATCTGAGCAACTCACTACCATCTTGTCCCTGGCAGAAGGAGGGACATACTCGCTCCGGAAAGCTTGCAAAAATTCTTCCCAATTTGGATACCACTACAACAACAACAACCAAACCTTAATCCCACTAGGTGGGATCGGCTACATGAATCCTTTGTTTCCATTGCACTCTATCAGTTATCAAATTCCTATCTAAGTCTAAATAACTAAGATCAGTCCTTATAGTTTCTTACCATGTCTTTTTTGGTCTCCCTTTTCTTCTTTGTACATGGGCAAAATCCAATAACTCAATTTTTCTAACTGGAGTTTCAATCGGCCTACGATTTAGATGTTCAAACCATCTAAACTGACTTTCTCTAAGTTTATCCTCAATTAGTGCAACACCAACTTTCTTTTGAATATACTCATTTCTAATTCTATTCTTTCGTGTATATTCACACATCCACCTTAACATCCTTATTTCTGCAATATTTATTTTATTTATATGTTTTCTCTTTGCAGGCCAGCATTCAGCACCATATATTATCGCTAGTCTTACTACAGTTTTATAAAATTTATCATTGATTCTGGATAAGATTTTTCTATCGAACAACACACTAGAAGCATTTCTTCATTTTACTCATCCTGCTTGAATCCTGCTAATAACGATATTATCTATTTCGCCATCATTTTGTATAATTGATCCAAAGTATCTAAAGCGTTCACTCTTCTTGACAGTTTGATCACCAATTTTCACATCTCCAATATAAATATTTCTTTCTTGACTAAATGTGTACTCCATATATTTAGTTTTTGATCTACTGAGATGAAAACCTTTACATTCTAGAGCATTCCTCCAAAGCTCTAGTTTCGCTTTAGCTCCCTATTTAGTTTTCTCAACAAGGACAATATCATCTGCGAAGAACATACACCAAGGCACTTCATCTTGGATATGTCCAGTCATGACTTTCATGATCAAAGCAAAAAGATACAATAAAAAAAAAATCAAAGCAAAAAGATATGAACTTAAAATCGAGCATTGGTGTAATCAAACTGTAATAGAAAAATCTTTAGTCAAACCTCCTTGTGTCCGAACACAGGTAACAGCTCTTTCATATATGTCTTTAATAACTTGAATATAAACAGTGCAAATCTCTTTCTTTTCTAAAACTCTTCAAAGTACTTTTCTTGAGACTTTATCATAAGCTTTTTCCAAATCAATAAAAATCAAATGTAAGTTTTTCTTTCTCTCTTTGAATTTCTCCATTAAACTTCTTAATAAATGAATGCCTTCTATAGTAGATTTACTTGGCATAAAACTAAACTGATTCTTTGATACCTTAGTATTATGGCATAATCTTTGTTCGATCACCCTCTCCCAAAATTTTAAAGTATGACTCATTAATTTAATTCATCTATAATTGGCACAATTTTATACATCACTTTTATTCTTATAAATAGATACTAATATACTCTTTCTTCATTCATTTGACATCATTTTAGTCTTCAAAATTATATTAAACAATCTAGTGAGCCAAAAAACTCTTTCATCTCCTAAGCACTGCCAAACATCTATTGGGATGTTATCTAGTCCTACTGCTTTTTTATTCTTCATCTTCTTTAAAGCTTTCCAGATTTCAGCTTTACTAATACGTCAATTGAATTTTATTTTCTTTTGGGATGCTGAGTTCCGTAAGATCAATTGAATTTTTACAACTTTCATTGAAAAGCTGTTGAAAGTAACTCATTCATCTATCTTTGATATTTTCTTCCATGAAAAGTACTTTTTGATCTTCATTTTTAATACATTTTACTTTAATTAAATTTTTAATTTTTCTATCTCTTGTCTTTACAATCCTATATGATTGTCTTTCTCCTTCTTAAGTGTCTAGCTTCTTATATAAATTCCCAAAAGTCATATTCTTTGTATTGTCTACTGCTTTCTTAGATTCTCGTCGAGTCACTTTATATTTCTCCCACTTATCCTTATTTTTATTTTTAAATCAATCTTTATAACACATCTTCTTTTCTTTAATTTTTTTTTTGTACATCATCTTTTCACCACCAAGTATTTTTATTATTTGGAATCATTCCTTTGGATTCTCCCATCACATCCTTCGCCACCTTATGAATACAATTAACAACTGTCAACCACATAAGTTCCATTGCCAAAGTTCTAGAACCTTCTTCTTAAATATACATTTCTTCTCATTCTTTAGATTCTATCATCGAGTCTGAGGATAGGATTTTGATTTATTATTTCTTCTCCAATATTTTATCACAAAATCCAAAATCATTAATCGATGTTGGATAGTCAAACATTCACTTGGAATGACTTTACAATATTTACAATCCAAGCGATCTCATTTTTCCTTATAAGAAAATAATCAATTTGAATTCTTGAAGTTTCATTCTTGTACGTAATAACATGCTCCTCTCTCTTCTTGAATAAAGTATTAGCAATTACAAGATCATATGCTGAAGAAAACTCTAAAATAGTTTTACTCTCCTCATTTATCTCTGCAAAACCATATCCACCATGGATGCTATTAAATTTCTCAGCAACACTTCCAATATGTCCATTTAAATCTCCTCCAAAAAATAATCTTTCCTTCTAAGGTATCTCTTGTATTAACTCTTCTAAATCATTCCAATTTTTTTCCCTTATGCTCGCATTCAAGCCAACTTGAGGAGCATACACACTTACAATGTTAATAATCATTCCATTGAAAAAATAAAAATATTCTTCAACAATTGAAATTCAAAAAATCTTAAATTTAAAATATCATAAAGTACGTTTAATTGTTTCACAACCTGTCATAAATTATCTAAATAAGATGAGAATTTAAATACATATCAATAGATCAATTTCAATTTTAATCTAAATCTGATTCAAATCAATTAACTTGATTCAAATGAAATACAATTAATAAATAATATAGATATTGTGACCTGAACCTAGATATATTGATCTAATCCAAGTAGTTGTTGATCCACATAGTTATGTCAAGAAAAATGATATTTAGTCCCTTGATTATGATTTAAAATATGCAAGACTCAAAGAGAAAGATTTTGCCAATGAACTTTAATAAAAGAAGAATTATTGAAGAAGAATCCGAAGAGGCTATGAAGAAGAAATATAGAATAACATAATGGGTTAGCATAAGATTATCATCAAAATTATCAAGGAATCATATTTTAACACAATCATAGTCTCAAAGGAATTAAACTCTTTTGCAAAAGATTTGTCAAGTAGGGCTGTTATCGATCCGATTTCGAGCCAAGCCAATATCGGCTCGAAATCGGATTGATCACATTTCGATCGACTCGAAATCGACTCGAGCTCAATTGAGTTCGACTTCGAGCCGGCTCGAGTCGATTCCAATCGACTTCAAGCCGATTTCGATTCATTTTCGAGCCGGCTCGAAAAATGAATCAAATACCAATTTTTTTTTGAGCCAATCTCGAGCCGGGTAAGCTCAACTCGATCCCGCTCGAGATCCGCTCAGTTTATAATATATATACATATATATTATATAACATATATACATATATATTATATAACATATATACATATATATTATATTTAATATTATATATATATATATTATAATATAAAATGTATTTTAATTCGAGCCGATTTCGAGCTGGATCGAGCCGAGCCTACCCCGGCTCAAAATCGGCTCAAAATTATTATCGAGCCGAACTTTTGGCTCGTTAGTCGGCTCATTTAAATCGACTCGATTTCGATTCGATTTAAAATCGATTCAATTTTCGATCGATTTTCGATCTTCGATCCATATTAACACCCTTATTGTCAAGTAAAGCACCAGATTGTGTAGAGGATCAAGAGCTAAAAGACTGCATGCAAGAGAGCATAGAACTTGAAAAAATTTGCAAATGCCCAAAGCCCTTCAAGTCTTCAAAAGTGCTCAGCAAATGAGGTATTTGGCAAACAAAGCCAGCCATCACATTGGCAGGTTATTCAAGATGAAATTCACCAACCAATGTGGATGGTACCTAAAATGGGTTGCCGAACAAAGAGCTTTGGCTATATTAACCGTCTAGATTGAATGTGACCGATCAATATGACTAATCACTTCTAGAAGGTGAATAAGATCACTTAGGTTTTAGGCAACATTTATAATGCAGATATAGAAACCAGCAAAAGCATAACTCTTCCAGTCTTCCCAATTACAGGAATATAATCGCTGAAAGTGGTCGTTACACAAAAAACACTTTGGAAGAATCTAATAATTTTCAGAAAATCATTATCGGCGTGAGAATGGATCCCAAGGTATTCTAGGCAGCATTTGACGTGCCCACCTTGGCATGACTAAATATGTCTACAAATTTGCCCTTTGAAAGTAATTAAAAATTAACAAAGGCACTACATCTTCCTTTCCTAAGTGGACTTTTTTTAGCTTAGAATCCAATCTTAAAATTAACCAGGGCACTTCATATGAAAGTAATTATAAAATACTCTGGTGTGAGAATGGATCACAAGGTATTCTAGGCAGCATTTGGCATGCCCACCTTAGCATGACTAAATATGTCTACAGATTTGCCCTATGAAAGTAATTAAAAATTAACCAAGGCACTTCATCTTTCTTTAATGAGTGGACTTTTTTTAGCTTAGCCCGGGTGCATCTAAGTTTTTCCATCAAGATCTTCACAAATGTTTGACACTTAATCAAGATAATAGTACATAAACCCAAAATGATTATCATCAACAAGGTTTAACAAATCTTTCTCTTTTTCCTAATGCATCACTTCAGTTACCAAGAGGATGATTAAATTTGCAAAAAACTGATAGTTAAGCAATCAAAACTGCCGGACACATAAGAGGTTGAAATTGACTAATCAATGTGGTCGAACAGTTGGAAACTAAAGAGATCAAATTTATTAGTTAATTTCAACATGAATTTGATGGATCAATACGACCAGACTACTATAACAGACGAGAAAAGCCCAAAAGCACCGACCAGTGTTCAAATTTCACTTTGAATTCGATTGATCAAAATGATCAATTGTCTCAATTTTTCAAGGAGACAAAAAATTGTAAAGCAGTCTATTCGAGTTGCCAATTTCAAATCGGCCCAACAATATAACCAATTATTCAATTTAACTCATTTGAACTCCAAATTGAATGGAAACAAGGATGGACTGACTAAAATAAAATTGGGATAGAGATATATGGATTTAGTCCTCAATTTAAATTTACATAAATTTAAAATATAGCAATGCAAATACATAATTGTACAAAAAAATAAAATGTGTACTTCTAATGGCTCTACAAATAGTGTGCTCAACAGATAACTACATTTCACTCTATTAACTATACATAATTAAAACAAAGTCAGATGTAGTTGCTCTTTTGAAACATCACCATATAAAACGTTAACAAACAAAAAATCTTAATGAGTACAACTAGTCTAGGATTTAATAATAGTGATATTAAAAGAATTATCACAACTATTAAGGATCGCTTTAAAGCATTAATTATGGCATTATAAATAGAATTACCCAAACTAGTTAGGATTGGGTTCACTAGCCATTTTTTTGACACACATACCAAATTAATATTGCAGATAGCGTTATCTTAAATTTTGTATTTCTTTCAAATATCTTACATTCATATAACTTGTGACTACTTCCCCCAAATTGTTTTGCAGTTAGCCATCTTATTGGTTCATTTTCTACTTAGTTTTTCTGATACCAAAGCACAATAATAAATTTCTAAAAACTTGGCTTTAAGAAGATATAAGTAAAAAGATAAAACAAATCAATAGAAATGGAATAGAATTTTGCTGTAAATCTAATATTTAGGCAACTATACAGATAACACCTAAAAGTTAAGGACGGTGAAAAGAAATAAAAATATCACCAGAGATAAGTGTTTTTTTCTCTTTTTTTTAGATAGATAAGGAGACCATGATATGCATGAGAGAAAAGCATAAGATTTTGTAATAATCTCATGATTTTGCATGAAATGGAAAAGTCAACATCTAAACATACCTACCATGGTCAGCATCTCCAAAAGAAGATTTTCCATGTTTCACATGTACAAAGTTATTTCCACTATTTCACATGTATATACTAGAATGCTCACTCTAGTAACCTAGTAAGATAAGTTCTAGTATGCATTAAAATTTAGACAATTTTAAATACATGAGAAAGAAACTTGACCACATTGTGCATTCTAAAATTGGTAATGTCAAAAAACTTAAATGACAAGATTACCTTTGAGACCAAAAACAGATGCTCCAGCTACAAAAGCGCCCACAGCACCATTCATAAAATCCCTTTTAGCTCTTTGCTTCTCGACCAACTGCTCAACACCAATGTATATCCCTCCAATGGCAGCAAAGGTCAACCCATAGTTACCACACAACTTTAGAGTTCTTATTAAACCTGGAAGGGCTACATGCCTCTCAACACGAGGCACATCATACCACGTGGCAACAACTGTACCCCACATAGTTCCAGCAGCGAAACCCGTGCTTGCAGCTTTTATGGTTTTCATGATAGCAGAATCCTCATCTTCTAAAGGTGCCATGCTTGATGGATCCATCCTTTACTTACTGGTAGGTGCTGTAAAAAATAGGTAGGATAACAATATGTCCATATAAAAAACACTGCATTTCAACATTAGTGAATGGTGAATTGACACAATCATCAAATAAGATGACACTGAAACCAATAATGGCAAACATCTTTTACAAGGTCAATAACATGCAAGGAATGTAAAGAAATGATGACGTAATTGTTGAAAACTTAAAAATACAAGAACGGGCATTGACTGATACAATATTGTTGTTTGTTTTCAAGCACTATAATAACATTAACACTAACATATAATAATATTTAGGAGAATTTACATCGAGGATATCTTAATTACAAAAAATTATGTGTTTCACTACAAAAAATGAAATATTATATATATCACACTGAAATATTACAAAATTACAGATTTTATATTAATTTTTGATCAAATCGCATTACACTCCGCATTCTAAATTCCAAAACTATAACTTATAATTTAAAACATTAAATCCTATGACAAATTATTTTAACACTAAAAACTAAACCCTAAGCCTAAACTTTAACCCTAAAATTTAATTTTCATAAATTAACTATATATAAAATCCGCTATAAATACTATCTTGTGAGATGAAAGTCTCTACTATGGATTTATGAATCATGTATAACAGAATAAGATTCATTAAAATCCATCATCACTCCCCCCACCCCCTTCCGCCATGGCTGCAACAAAAAAGAAACCCTAATTGAGCGAAACCAAGAGATTCGAACCATTTCCCCTGATCGGCTTCTTCTACCTGCATATGAAGAAGAGGGAAAACTTAGATCAACTCATTAAAGCCGGTGAATCCATGCCCATTCTGAACTGCGGATCGATTCTTCCTGTTTGGGGCGGCTGGTGGTGAGCTAATTAACGACCGATTTGAAATCAGGAGAGGATCCACATTCAAGAGGGAAGGGAGGGGGGAAGAGAGCGAGCGAGAGAGAGAGAGAGAGAAAGAGAGAGAGAGCAGGAGAGACCTGGTAGGCAGATGTTCCGGCTCCAAAGAAGAAGTCCTGAGGAAAGTCGTCTCGGGTGAACTCAGAGACGGCGAGGCCGTCGTTGATGGTAGTATTAACTGGAAAAAAAAACATTCAATTTATAATTAATAGAAATAAATAAAATAATTAGATAAATTCTCAATCTTTTCATATAAATTGGTTTGCAATATTAATGAGAGAAAATAAAATAACCGCTAACAAAGAATATATAAAATTATTGAATAAATAAAATAAAATCTTCGCTGGCTAAAAATATATCATTATAATTATATCATCAGAATTCAATCAATTATGTGCTCTTAAATAACTAAATATTATATATCTAAGTAATTATATGTAGTATCACGCTGAATACATATAAAATTCACGCTGATATATGTGAAATACACGCAAAATTCATGCCGTACATATGCGAAGTACAAGCAAAATCTATGCGAAGTCCACACGAAATACACATAGAATCCAAGTATATTCTATGTGGAATCTGTGTTGTATATACCATATGATGTATTATATATACGATAAAGTGGAAAATATGCATGCAGAAAAGATGAGAGAAATAAGGCAGTGGCCAGAAAACTTAAGGCCTACTTGACATTTATACTATTTTAGACATATAAAAGATCAAAATAGCTATTCCATATATTATTTTATAATATATCAATCAATTTTATTTTACATCTTACATAATTTTATTTTATATCTTTCTCTTTTGAAGTATTGTAACCAATTTATGCATTATAAAGTTTGTTTTACATCTTTCTCTTTTGAAGTATTCTTAACAATTTATGCATTATACAATTTGTTTTCAGGATTTTTTTCTTTTCCTAACTGTAGTTGATGATTCTAATATTGATTCTAGTAGTTCTATTTTATGGAGGGATTTGATTCATCTTTCTACTCTTAATAATAACTGCTAGATAGTCATGAGAGATTTTAATTATGTTAGATATTCTAATAAGAAAGTTGGTGGGAATTCTCCTTCTTCTACTCTTATGGATGAATTGAATGATTGTTTATTTGAAGCTGATCTTACTGTTTAACTTTATAAAGGTATTTTCTTAACTTGGACTAATAATTGTGATCTAAATCCTATTTTCTCCGAATTGAATAGTCCTTGTTAATAAAGCATGGCTTAAGAATTTCCTAGATAATCAAGTCATATTCCTTCCTCCTGGATTCTCATCTCTCTCCTACAGTTTTACGTATGAATCCTGTTTCCTTTCATAAAAGGTTTTGTTTCTCGACTATTGGGCTGAAGATAGTTCTGTTATTCAAACTGTTCAATAAACTAATCTTAGCTCAAAGAACAGTGGTGATCCTATTATTTAACTCTACCTAAAGCTAAAAAACACTAAATCTATTCTAAAAAGGTGGAACAAATCTAAGTTTCGTTCTATTTCCTCTAGAGTACATGTTGCTCAAAAAGAACTTGAAATGACTTACACCAAAAGGAATTCTTATCCTCTAAATTACTTACTAAATTAAAAAGTGATTAAAAAAACTGTAATACTTAATCATGTTATTGATATCTAGGAGAGGCACTTATATCAGTAAATCTAAAGTCCAATGGCTTAAATATGGGAATGGCAATAATAAGGTCTTCCTTAACTCCACGAAGTCTAAAGCTCATTCTAATTTCATCAATTCCATTGTTCGTGAAGGAAATCAGCTTCACACATAAAGAAAGATATTGAGGATGCAACAGTTATTTATTTCAAAAATCTTCTTAATATTGTTATTTCTCCTATTATTGATATTTTTGGGTAGTGTTCTTAGTCAAGAGGACAGCCAACTTCTTCAAGCGGCAGAGGCATGGGCGCACAACAGCAGGGATTATTTAATCTCTTTTTTTATTTTTGGTTCTCTCTGCCACACGGGAAGAAAACTTGGGTTCGGATACCCCATAACAAGCACATTTTCGGACCTGCTTGGTATAGGTATAAATGTGCTTGTTATAGAATTAAAACTGCTTGTTATAGAAATCTAAAAATTGTGCTTGTTATAGGTGCTTGTTATAGGTGCTTGTTATAGAAATCTCTATAACAAGCACCTATAGTTAAAAGTGCTTGTTACAGGCAGGTCCGAAAATGTGACGTGGCGGGGGCATCCAAACCCAATAAATTTTCGTCACACGGTAGAGATGAGAGAGGAAAGGCAGGGGCGGTGGCAGCTGGCTGCCCCGTTTATATTTGATATATATATATTTAGAAAAAAAATTATAATTTAGTGCCTCTACTTTATATTCTTATAAATATGTCTAAATTTATTCTTTTTAAGTTCAAATCAGCTCTAATTTTTAAATCCATTAATCAAATTTTGGGATGTTACAAAATCTATCTATCAAAGTGTGTATTCAATTGAAATACATTAATGAACTATCAAATAGTTGTATAACAAGTATGCATTAGTAAAACAACATTAATATATTATCCAATTATTGTATAATTGCTAGTATTAAGTTTAAATACTTTGATATATATTGAGTTAGTTTTTAAATACTTGTATTCAGATTAAATATATTAATATAATATATATAATTTATGTAATTATAAGTATTAAACTAAAATAATTTAATATAAATATATCGATATCTAAATGCCAGTACTATTAAAATACTTTGAAAAATCATCAAATAGTGATATAAGTATCAATATGTAGTTAAAATAATTTTATATATACAAAATTATCCTTTAAATGAGTGTTTCAGCTTAAATTTATCAATATTATAATGCATAGATATAACTATTATTATTCAATTAAAATATAATGATACATAATACATCAATTTTTAGAAATATGTATTCAATTAAAATATATTGATATACTATCAAGTAGTTATATAATTAATGATATTAAGTTAAAATAACTTAATATTTTTTGAAACGATCTCTAAAAGTATGTATAATATTCAAATATGCTGACATAAAATATAAACATAATTTAATTATAAGTATTAAATTAAAATCTCTTAATGTGTAATGAATTAATATATAAATGCTATTATTATACGCAAACACATTAAAAAATAATCAAATAGTTATATAATTATAACTATTTAGCTAACATAATTTGATATGTAATGAATTAATTTTTAAAAGTATATATTCAACTTAAATTCATTGATATAGCAATTAGTAAATGTATAATCACCAATATCCAATTTAAATGCACTAATATATAACAAATATATCTCTAAAAGCATATATTCTATTAAAATACATCTATAAAATATCAAATAATTATATAATTATAAATAATAAGTTAAAATACTATAATATGTATTGAATTATTCATTACATATGTATATACAACTAAGGCTCTGTTTGGTAATAAGAAAAAAAAGATGATTTGATTGAAATTTTTAGTGATTTTTGAAAAATGTGTATGATGTGAAATAAAGTAAGTTAGTTATATTAAAAATTGTGTATGATGTGAAATAAAATTGATTGATTTATTGAGACTTGTGTTGGATGTGAAATAAAGTGATTGTTTAATGTTGAAATTTGTGTGAGATGAGATATAAAATAATTTTTTAAGTTTTTTTAAAATAAATTTAAAATTTTAGTCATGGATAATTTTAGCTATGATTTTTAATTCATTGCCAAACAGGGCCTAAGATATGTTAATATAACTAATATCAGTTATATTATTATGAGTATTAAGTCAAAAAGCTTTGATTTGTAAATAATTGATATATAAATATTAGTATTTTATTCAAATATGTTAAAAAATAATCTAATAGTCATACAATTACTGATATTTAGGTAAAATAACTTGATATATAATGTATCGGTCTTTAAATTTATCTATTCAGGTTAAATTCATTGATATAGCAATGAAAAGCTCTTTAATTACCACTATTCAGTTTAAATCTTTTAATATGTAATATATTAGTCTTTAACAATATGTATTCAGTTAAAATATATTAATATACAATAAAATAGTTATATAATTATTATTATTAAGTTAAAATATTTTAATATATATAAATCAAATCAGTTTTTAAATATGTATTTTTAGTTGAAATATGTATTTTAAATTGAAATATAATGATATAACATATATAAATTGGGCAATTGTGAGTATTAAGTTAAAATGACTTGAAATATATCAAATTGAAGTTTAAATGTTAGTATTTTATTCAAATATTTTTAAAAAATACTGAATAATAATATAATTGCTAGTATTTAATTAAAATAATTTCATTTGAAACGTATCCCCCTCTAAATTCATATATTTCATTTAAAATTATCAATATAACAACAAATAGCCATATAACTCACTTTTAATTAAAATGCATTAATATATAAAAAATGAATTTCTGAAGTGCATATTCAATTTAAATTGATCTATATACTATCAAATAAAGTATAATTATTGATATTAAGTTAAAATACTTTGATATGTATCGAATCAAACTCTAAATACATGTATGTAGTTGAAATATGTCATTATAATATATATAAATTGCATAATTATAACTATTAAGTTAAAATACCTTAATATACAATAAATTAATATCTAAATACTAGCATTCTATTCGAATATAATAAAAAATTATCGAATAGTCAAATAATTGCTAATATTCAATTAAAATAACTTAATATGTATCGAATTGTCTTTTAAATACATGTATTTATATAAATTTATTAATGTAGCAATAAATAGTTTTATAATTATCACTATTCAGTTCAAATATGTTATTGATCTATCTTTAGAAAAGTATATTTAGCTTATATATATCGATATACTATTAAATAGAAGTATAATACTTAGTATTAAGTTAAAATATCTTATTATATAACAAATATGTGTGTATTCAATAAAACAATATCGATATAACACATATAAGATGCGTAATTAGGCATACTAAGGTAAAATGCCATGATGTGTATTAGATCGATATTTAAATTCTAATATTTTATTCAAATACTTTGAAAAATTATCGAATAGTTATATAACTTTTAGTATTCAATTAAAATAACACAATGTATAATGAGTTGTTCTTTGATTAAATGTATTTAGCTTGAATTTATCGATAGCAATGAATAGATATATAATTAAGTCAAAATATATTAATATGTAATAAATCTAACTCTAAAATCGTGTATTCAGTTGAAATATATTAGTATATTATCAAATACTTATATAATTATTAGTATTGAATTAAAATAGCTTGATATATATAGAATCGATTGCTAGATGCGTATATTCAGCTAAAATACGTCGATATAATATATAAATACATAGTATAATTATAAGTATTAAGTTAAAATATTTTGATATGTAGTAAATCGATATCTATATGCTAATTTTTTATTTAAATATTTTAAAAAATCATCAATAGTCATATAATTATTAGTATTTAGTTAAAATAATTAAAAATGTATCGAATCATCCTTTAAATGTGTGTACTATGCTTAAAGTCAGCGATACAGCAACTAATAGTTATATCATTGCTACTATTCAATTTAAATATATTGATATATATGTCTCTAAAAATATATATTCAGTTGAAATACAGTATTACACAATCAAATAATTGTATAATTGATAGTATTAAGTTAAAATACCTTAATATGATTCAAATGAGTCTCCAAATGAGTATATTCAACTGAAATATGATGATATAACATGTACTAGTTGTATAAGTGTTAGTATTAAAGTAAAATTCCTAATATATAATAAATCGATATCTAAATGCTACTATTTGTTTTAAAAAAATTATCAAACTATCATAGAATTGCTAGGACAATTAAAATAACTTGATATATAATGAATCATCTTCCAAATACGTAAATTCAACTTAAACTTATTGACACAGCAATAAATGGTTATATAATTGTTCAAATCTATTAATTTATAACAAATTATTTCTAAAAGCATATATTTAGTTAAAATACATTGATATACTATCAAATTATTGTATAATAATTGGTTTAAATTAGAATAACTTGATATGTGTTGAGTTAGTTATTAAATATATATATTCAGTTAAAATACATAAATATGATATACATAAGTTGGGTATTTGTGAATATTAAGCTAAAATGCTCAGAATCGAATGTGTCTCTAACTGTGTGTATTCAATTAAAATGAGTCCATATATAAGTTATGTAAATTGGTAATATATTAAGATACTTAGAAATGTAGTAAATTGATGTCTAAAATCTGCTCTATTCAAATATAATAAAAAATAATTAAATTATCATGTAATTATTATTATTTAGTTAAAATAATTTGATACACAATTAATTCGTCTTTAAATATGTGTATTTAGCTTAAATTTATTAATATAATAATGAATAACTATATAAATATCATAATTCAATTCAAATGCACTAATATATAATAAATCAATATCTAAAATATATATTCAATTGAAAAACTATGAAATAGTAGTATGATTACTAATATTGAGTTAAATTATCATAATATGTATCGAATAAGTCTTTAAATATATATCTATTTAGTTGAAATATATTGAAATAATAAATATAAGTTGTGTCACTTTGAGTATTAAGCTAAAATGCCTTGATATATAATAAATTGATATCTAGAACTAATATTTTATTTAAATATATTAAAAGATTATCGAATATTCATATTTTTAAGTATTCAATTAAAATAACTTAATATGTAATAAATCAATCTTTGAATACATATATATAGCATAAATTCATCAATATTATAAAACATAGTTTTATAATTGTCACTCTTCAATTCAAATACATTTATATATAATAAATTACTTGTTAAAAGTTTGTACTCAATAAAAATATATCATATACTATCAAATAATTATGTAATTACTGATATTAAGTTATAATAACTTTATATGTATCAAATCAGTTATTAAATGTGCATATTTAATTAAAATTCATCGATATAATATATATAAATTGTATAATTATAAGTATTAAGTTATAATACCTTCTCATGTAATTAATCGATGTCTAAAGATATATTTTACTCAAAATATATTTAAAAATTATGGAATAGTCATATAATTGTGAGTTTCATCTAAAATAACTTGTTATATAATGAATCAGTCATTAAAATCATATATTTAGATTAAATTTATTGATATAATAATTATTAGATATATAATTACTACTGTTTAGTTCAATAATAAATTAGTCTCTAAAAATATATAATATATTGAAATACATCAATAAATTATCAAATAATTATATAATTATAGTTAATAAACTAAAATACCATGATATGTATTGAATCATTCTTTAAATATATATATATATATATATATATATAGCTGAAAAACATTGCTAAAAGCAATATTAGTTGTGTTATTATGAGTATTAAGTAAAAAAACTTAATTTGTAATTAATGGATGTATAAATAGTAGAATTTTTTCAAATACATAAAAAAAAATTAAAAAGTCTTATAATTATTAATATTTAATTAAAGTGACACGATATACAACAAATTAATCTCTAAATACAGGTTAAAATTTATTGATATGAAATGAATCGGTCTCTACATATATCTATTCTCTAAATAGATATTCTTTAATTGTTAGTGTTTAATTCAAAACCATTAATTTGTAATATATAAGTGATTTTTAAAAGTATTTGTTCAATTGAAATATATTGATATACTATATATCAACTAGTTATCCTCTAAATATATATATTCAGTTGAAATATGATGATATAATATATATAAGTTACGAAAAATGTAATAAGTCGAAGTCTAGAACCTAGTATTTTATTGAAATATAATGACAATGATCGAATTATCTTGTAATTATTATTATTAAATTAAAATAATTTGAGATGTAATGAATCAATTTTAAAATATTTGTATTCAGCTTAAATTCATTAATATAAAAATAAATAGTTGTATAATAATTATTATTCAATTTAAATGCACTAATATATAATAAATCAATCTCTAAAAGAATATATTCAACTGAAATAATATAAAATAGTTGTATAGTTACTAATATTGAGTTAAAATAGCATGATATAAATGAATTGGTCTTTGAATGTGTGTATTTAGCTGAACTACGTGGATATAATAAATATAAGTTATATAATTATGAGTATCAGACAAAAATATTTTGATATATAATAAATTAATATTTAAATACTAATATTTTATTTAAATATATTAAAAAATTATCGAATAGTCATATGATTATTAGTATTTAACTAAAACAACTTGTTATATAATAAATAGACCTTTAAACGCTTGTATTTATCTTAAATTTATCAATATAGTAAAAAATAATTCTATAATTGCACTTTTCAATTTAAATACACTAATAAGCAATGAATCATTCCTATAAGCGTGCACTCAATGGAAATATATTGATGTACTATTAAATAGTTGTAAAATTACTAGTACTAAGTTAAAATACATTTATATGTATTAAATCAGTCATTCAATATGTGTATTTAATTGAAATTAGTTGATATAATATGTATAAGTTGTGTAGTTGTTAGTACTAAATTATTATATCTTTATATGTAACATATTAATATCTAAAGGCTTATATTTCATTCAAATATATTGAAAAATTATCGAATAGTCATATAATTATGAGTTTTAGCTAATATGGCCTATTACGTACTGAATTGATTTTTAAAATCATATATTCAACTTGAATTTATCGATATAGTAATTTGTAGATGTATAATAGTTGTTGATCAGTTCAAATATACTAACATATAATAAATGTCTCTAACAGTAAGAATTATGCTAAAATTTATTAATAAACTATCAAATAGTTGTATAATTGGAGGTAATAAATTAAAATACCATGATATATATTGAATCGTTCTTTAATAAGTATGTACTATAGAAATTCATAAATAAATAATATTAGTTGTATTATTATGAGTATTAAGTTAAAAATATATAATATCTAAGTTGGGCAATATATATATCTTAAAACACATCGTTATAATATATATAAGTTGGGTAATTATAAGTATTAAGTTAAAATGTCTTGATATATAATAAATCAATACTTGAATACTAGTATTTTATTTAAATGCTTTGAAAAATCATCGATAGTTGTATAATTGCTAGTATTTAATTAAAACTACTTTATATATACCAAATCTTTGTCTAAATGAGTGTATTCTTTATTAATTTATCGATATAGTAATGAATTATTATATAATTGTGACGGTTTAGTTCAAATTAATTGATATATTACAAATATATCTCTAAAAGAGTGTATTTAGTTAAAATATATCGATATACTATCAAATAATTGTATAAATATCAGCATTAAGCTAAAATACTTTGACGTATGAAATCGATCTCTAAATATGTGTATTTAATTTAAATATGATAAACTAATATATATAAGTAGTGTAATCATGAGTACTAAGTTAAAATATCTTAATATATAATAAATCTTTATATAAATGCTAATAGTTTATTCAAATACATTGAATAATCATATAACTACTATTATTTAGTTAAAATAATTTAATATGTATTGAATTATCCTCTAAATGAGTGCATTTAACTTAAATTCATCAATATTATAATAAATACCTATAATTATCACTATTTAGTTTAAATACACTGAAATGTAATACAAATTAGTCTTTAAAAGTACGTATTCAATTGAAGCATATTGATACATTAGCAAGTAATCATATTATTAATAGTGTTCAGTTAAAATATATTGAAATATAGTAAATCACTCGCTGAATGTATGTATCGAGTTGAAATATGTCGATGTAATATATATAAGTTATTTAATGATAGGATTTTGTTAAAATACAATAATATGTAACAAATTAATATCGAAATGTTAGTATTCTATTAAAATACTTTGAAAATTCATTGAATGGTCATGTAATTAGTGCTATTCAGTTAAAAATAACTTGATATGTCTTGAATCAACATCTAAAAGCATTTATCTACTTAAATCTGTCAATATAAAAAGGAATAATTGCATAACTATCATATTTTATTTTAAATACAGTGATATATAACAAGTTAATATCTAAAAGTATCTATTCAGTTGAAATATATTGATATTCTATCAAATATATATATAATTACCACGATTAAGTTAAATGATCGGATATAATTCCAATAGGTCTCTAACTATGTGTATTCAGTTGAAATATATTTATATAGCGTACATAAGTCGTGTAAATTTAAGTATTAAGTTAAGATTCATCAAAAAGTAATAAATCAAAGTCTAAAACTTAGTGTTATATTCAAATATAATGGAAAACAATCAAATAGCCGTATAATTACTCTTATTCAGTTAAAATAATTTGAGATACAATGAACCAGTCTTTAAATATGCGTATTCTGCTTAAATTCATGAATATAATTATATATAGTTATATAAATATTATTATTCTGTTCAAATACATTAATATACAATCCATATAATAAATATAAGTTGGGTAATTGTGGGTATCGTACTATAATGCATTAATATCAAACAAATAGATGTCTGAATGCTAATATTTTCTTCAAATGTAATAGAAAATCATTGTATAGTCACATGATTATTTATATTAAACTAAAATAACTTATTTGGTAACGAATAGGATTTTAAATGCTTGTATTCTGCTTAAATTCATCAATATAGTAGAAAATAGTACTACACTTGCCACCCATCAATTCAAATGCACTGATATGCTGCAAACCACTTCCTAAAAACATGCATTCAAAGGAAATAAATTGATCGCCCATTAAACATGTGTATTTAATTGAAATTTGTCGATTTAGCATCATAAGTTGTGTAGTTATAATACCTTTATGTGTAATGAATCGAAGTCCAATTGTTTATATTTTGTTCAAGTATATTGAAAAATTATCGAGCAGCCATATAATTGTGAGTTTCAGCTAAAATAACTTATTATGTGTTGAATTGATCTTTAATATTATGTATTCAATTTAAACTCATTGATATCGCAATTAATAAATGTATAATTGTTATAAACGCATTCAAATAAACTAAAATATAGCAAATATATCTCTACAGCATGCATTATGTTGAAATTCATTGATACAACCTATTTAGTCGTGTCATAACACAAATATATAGTAAAAAAAGCCTTGATTTATTATTATTCAAAAAGTAATTATCAGTATTCTGTTCAAATATATTAAAAAAATATTAAATTACTATATAATTGCTCGTATTTAGCTAAAGTGACTCGATATATAAAGAATTGCTCTCTAAATGCATCTACTCAAGTTAAATTCATCGATATAATAATAAAAAGTACGTTAATTACCATTGTTAAGTTCAAATCCATTAATATGTAATATATTAGACTTTAAAGTATGTGTTCAGTTCAAATACATGGAAATACTATCAAATAGTTTTTATAATTGTTGTTAGTAAGTTAAAACACCATGATATATATCGAATCAGCTTATAAATATGCATATCTAGTTGATATAATATATATAAGTTGTGTATTTGTGAGCATTAATTTAAATAATTTAAAATGTAACGAATTCAGTTAAAATAATTTGATGATTAAAATACAACGTATATATGCTTGTATTCAGTTAAAAAAACTTATTATACAATTAATCGTACTCTAAATGCTTGTACTACACTTGAATTCAATGTCATGCAATGAATAGCTGCAAAAACATTATTATCCAACTCAAATTCATTGATATGTCAAAAATTAGCCTCTAAAAGAGCCTATTCTCTTAAAATTAATTGATATACTAACAAAAATATGTGTAATTATATGTATTACATTAAAACTCAATCAAATGTTCTTAATAGATCACCAAATATTAGTTTTTGATTAGAATATAATAATATAGCAAACATTGGCTGTGTAATTAAAGTTTTATGTTAAAATATTTCATACAGACAAGATCAAAGTCAAATTGCATATATTCTTTTCAAATATAATAAACACTAATTGAATACTTACACAATTGCTTGTATTCAGTTAAAATAACTTACTATGCAATGAATCATACTCTAAATGCTTGTACTACACTTAAAGTCAACGTAACGTAATGAATAGTTACAAGAATATCATAATTCAACTCAAATTCATTGATATGTCATAAATCAGACTCTAAAATAGTTTATTTTCTTAAACATGATCAATATACAGACAAAAAGATGTATAATTAAATTATTGGAATTATATTAAAATACAATCAAATGTCCCTGATACCAAAATATCAGTTTTTAATTAAAATACAATAATATAGCAAACATTGGTTATGTAATTAGTGTTTTATGCTAAAATACTTTCACACAAACAAGATCAAAGTCAAATTGCATATATATTATCTCCAAATGCAATAAACACTAATTGAATACTCACACAATTGCTCGTATTAAGTTAGAATAATTTATTATATACTGAATCATACTCTAAATGCTTGTACTCCACTCGAATTCAACGTAATGCAATTAATAGCAGCAAAAATATCACTATTCAACTCAAATTCATTGATATGTTAAAAATCTGTCTCTAAAACAGCCTATTCTCTTATTAATCGATATGCTGATAAAAAAATATGTAATTGTAGGTATTATATTAAAATGCAATCAAATATCCTTAATAGATCACTAAATATATATTTTTGATTAAAATACAATAATATAGCAAACATTGGCTGTGTAATTAGAGTTTTAGGTTAAAATACCTTCATACAAACAAGATCAAAGTCAAATTGCATATATTCTATTCAAATACAATAAAAACTAATTGAATACTTACACAATTGCTTGTATGAAGTAAAAATAACTTATTATGTAATAAGTCGTACTCTAAATGCATGTATTCCATAAGAATTCAACATAATGCAATGAATAAATGCAAGAAAATCACTATTCAACTCAAATTCATCGATATCTCATAAATCAGATCTAAAATAGTCTATTCTATTAAACTTGATCAATACACTAACAAAAAGATATATAATTATAGGTATTATATTAAAACACATTTAAATATCCCTAATAGATCACCAAATGTCAGTTTTTAATTAAAATATAATAATATAGCAAATATTGGCTATGTAATTAATGCTTCATGTTAAAATACCTTCATACAGACAAGATTAAAGTCAAATTGCATATATTTTTTTCAAATATAATAAAAACTAATTGAATACTTACACAATTGCTTGTATCCAGTAAAAAAAAATTGCTTGTATCTAGTTAAAATAATTTATTATGTAATGAATCGTACTCTAAATGCTTGTACTACACTTGAATTCAACATAATGAAATAAATAGCAGCAAAAACATCACTATTCAATTCAAATTCATTGATATGTCATAAATTAGACTCTGAAATAGTCTATTCTCTTAAACTTGATCGATATACTGACAAAAAGATATATAACTATAAATATTACAGTAAAACGCAATCAAATGTTCCTAATAGATCACCAAATATCGATTATTGATTAAAATACAATAATATAGCAAATATTGGATGTATAATTAGAGTTTTATATTAAAATACCATCGTATAGACAAGATCAAAGTAAAATTGCGATATCCTCTTCAAATACAATAAAAATAAATTGAATACTCACACAATAACTTGTAATTAGTTAAAATAACTAATTATACAATAAATCATACTTTATATGTTTGTAATTCACTTGATTTCAATATAATGAAATGAATAGCAGTAAAAACATCATAATCCAACTCAAATTCATTGATATGTCAAAAATTAGTCTCTAAAAAAGCTTATTCTCTTAAACTTAAGTGATATACCAACAAAAAGATATGTAATCGTAGGTATTACATTAAAACGCAATCAATTGTTCTTAACAGATCACCAAATATCAGTTTTTAATTAAAATACAATAATATAGCAAACATTGGCTGTGTAATTAGAGTTTTATGTTAAAATATCGTCATACAGACAAGATCAAAGTGCAACTGTATATATTCTCTTCAAATAGAATAAAAGCTAATTGAATACTCACACAATTCCTTGTATTCTGTTAAAATAATTTATTACGCAATGAATCATACTCTAAATGCTTGTACTACATATAAGTTCAATGTAATGCAATGAATAGTAGCAAGAACATCACTTTTCAACTCAAATTCATCGATGTCATAAATCTAACTCTAAAATAGCATGTTCTTCTAAACGTGATCGATACACAGATAAAAAGATGTATAATTATAGGTATTAGATTAAAACACAATCAAATATCATTTTTTGATTACAATACAATAATATAGCAAACATTGGCCATGTAATTAGAGTTTTATATTAAAATACCTTTATACAGACAAGATCGAAATCAATTGCATATATTTTCTTTAAATATAATAAAAACTTATTGAATACTTACACAATTACTTGTATTCAATTAAAATAACTTATTATGCAATGAATCGTACTCTAAATACTTGTACTACACTTGAATTCAACGTAATACAATGAATAGTTGTAAGAATATCACTATTCAACTGAAATTATTGATATGTCATAAATCAGACTCTAAAATAGTCTATTCTCTTAAAGTTGATATATATATTGACAAAAAGATATATAATTGTAGGTATTACATTAAAAAGCAATCAAATATCCCTAATAGATCACCAAATATCGGTTTTTGATTAAAATATAATAATATAGCAAACATTGGCTGTGTAATTGGAGTTTTATGTTAAAATACCTTCATATAGACAAGATCAAAGTGCAACTGTATATATTCTCTTCAAATAGAATAAAAGCTAATTGAATATATACACAATTCCTTGTATTATGTTAAAATAACTTATTACACAATAAATCATACTCTAAATGCTTGTACTAGATATGAATTCAATGTAATGCAATGCATAGCTGCAAGAACATCACTTTTCAACTCAAATTTATCAATATGTCATAAATCTGACTCTAAAATAGCCTGTTCTTCTAAACTTGATCAATACACAGACAAAAAGATGTATAATTGTAGGTATTACATTAAAACGCAATCAAATATCGATTTTTAATTCCAATACAATAATATAGCAAATATTGGCTATGTAATTAGAGTTTTATATTAAAATACCTTCATACAGACAAGATCAAAGTCAAATTGCATATATTTTCTTAAAATACAATAAAAACTTATTGAATACTCACACAATTGCTCATATTCAGTTAAAATAATTAATTATACAATGAATTATACTCTAAATGCATGTACTCCACTTGAAATCAACGTAATGCAATGAATAGCTGTAAAAATATCACTATTCATTCAAATTCATTGATATGCCAAGAATCAGTCTCTAAAATAGTCTATTCTCTTAAAATTAATCGATATACTGATAAAAAGATGTGTAATCGTCGGTATTACATTAAAATGCAATCAAATGTCCTTAATAGATCATCAAATATCGGTTTTTGATTAAAATACAATAATATAGCAAACATTAGCCGTGTAATTAGAGTTTTATGTTAAACTACCTTCATAAAAACAAGATCAAAGTCAAATTTCATATATTCTCTTCAAATACAATAAAAAACTAATTGAATACATACACAATTGCATGTATGAAGTTAAAATAACATGTTATGCAATGAATCGTACTCTAAATACACGTACTATACTTGAATTCAATGTAATGCAATGAATAGCTGCAAGAACATCACTATTCAACTCAAATTCATCGATATGTCATAAATCAGACTCTAAAATAGCCTATCTTTTAAACTTGATCAATATACTGACAAAAAGATGTATAATTGTAGGTATTACATTAAAACGCAATAAAATATCCCTAATAGATCGCCAAATATTGGTTTTTGATTAAAACACAACAATACAGCAAACATTGGCTATGTAATTAGTGTTTTATGTTAAAAACTTTTATACAGATAAAGTCAAAGTCAAATTGCATATATTTTCTTCAAATACAATAAAAACTAATTGAATACTTACACAATTGCTTGTATTCAGTTAAAATAACTTATTATGCAATGAATCGTACTCTAAATGCTTGTACTACACTTGACTTTAACGTAATGAAATGAATAGCAGCAAAAACATCACTATTCAACTCAAAATCATTGATATGTCATAAATTAGACTCTAAAATAGTCTATTCTCTTAAATTTGATCGATATACTAACAAAAAGACATATAATTTTTGATATTACGGTAAAACGCAATAAAATATCCCTACTAGATCACCAAATACCGATTATTGATTAAAATATAATAACATAGGAAATATTGGTTGTGTAATTAGAGTTTTATGTTAAAATACCATCATATAGATAGATCAAAGTAAAATTGCAATATCCTCTTCAAATACAAAAAAGCAAATTGAATACTCACACAATTACTTGTACTCAATTAAAATAACTTATTATGCAATGAATCAAACACTATATGTTTGTAATCCACTTGAATTCAATATAATGCAATGAATAGCTGAAAAAATATCACAATCCAACTCAAATTCATTGATATGTCAAAAATCAATATCTAAAAGACCCTATTCTCTTAAACTTAAGTGATATACTAACAAAAAGATGTGTAATCATAGGTATTACATTAAAACGCAATCAATTGTGCTTAATAGATCACCAAATATCAGTTTTTGATTAAAATACAATAATATAACAAACATTGGCTGTGTAATTAGAGGTTTATGTTAAAATACCGTCATACAGACAAGATCAAAGTGAAATTGTATATATTCTCTTCAAGAAAAAAAAGGTAATTGAATACTCAAACAATTCCTTGTATTCTACTAAAATAATTTGTTACATAATGAATAAAACTCTAAATGCTCGTACTAAATATGAATTCAATGTAGTGCAATGAATAGCTGCAAGAACATCACTTTTCAACTCAAATTTATCGATATGTCATAAATCTGACTCTAAAATAGCTGTTCTCCTAAACTTGATCGATACACAGACAAAAAGATGTATAATTGTAGGTATTAGATTAAAACGCATTCAAAAATCAATTTTTGATTATAATAAAATAATATAGCAAACATTGGCTATGTAATTAGAGTTTTATATTAAAATACCTTCATACAGACAAGATCAAAGTCAAATTGCATATATTTTTTTCAAATACAATAAAAACTTATTGAATACTTACACAATTGCTTGTGTTCAATTAAAATAACTTATTATGCAATGAATCGTACTCTAAATACTTGTACTACACTTGAATTCAACGTAATACAATGAATAGTTGTAAGAACATCACTATTCAACTGAAATTCATTGATATGTCATAAATCAGACTTTAAAATAGTCTATTCTCTTAAACTTGATATATATACTAACAAAAAGATATATAATTGTAGGTATTACATTAAAAAGCAATCAAATATCCCTAATAGATCACCAAATATCGGTTTTTGATTAAAATACAGTAATATAGCGAATATTGGCTGCGTAATTAGAGTTTTATATTAAAATACCTTCATACATACAAGATCAAAGTCAAATTGCATATCATCTCTTTAAATACAATAAAAAGTAATTGAATACTCGCACAATTGCTTGTATTCAATTACAATAACTTATTATGCAATGAATTGTAATCTAAATGCTTATACTATATCTGAAATCAATGTAATGCAATGAATAGCTGCAAAAACTAATTGAATATTTACACAATTGTATGTATGAAGTTAAAATAACTTGTTATGCAATGAATCGTACTCTAAATGCTTGTACTACACTTGAATTCAACGTAATACAATGAATAGCTGCAAGAACATCACTATTCAACTCAAATTCATCGATATGCCATAAATCAGACTCTAAAATAGCCTATTCTCTTAAACTTGATCAATATACTAACAAAAAGATGTATAATTTTTGGTATTACATTAAAACACAAACAAATGTCCATAATAGATCGCCAAATATTGATTTTTGATTAAAACACAACAATACACCAAACATTGGCTATGTAATTAATGTTTTATGTTAAAATACTTTTATACAGATAAGATCAAAGTAAAATTCCATATATTTTCTTCAAATATAATAAAAACTAATTGAATACTTACACAATTGCTTGTATTTAGTTAAAATAACTTATTATTATGTAATGAATCGTACTCTAAATGCTTGCACTACACTTGAATTCAACGTAATGCAATGAATAGTTGTAACAACATCACTATTCAATTGAAATTCATTTGTATGTCATAAATCAGACTCTAAAATAGTCTATTCTCGTAAACTTGATATATATAATGACAAAAAAATATATAATTATGGGTATTACATTAAAACGCTATTAAATTCCCTAATAGATCACCAAATATCGGTTTTTGATCAAAATACAATAATATAGCAAATGTTGGTTGTGTAATTATAGTTTTATGTTAAAATACCATCATATAGACAAGATCAGAGTGAAATAGCATATATCCTCTTCAAATATAATAAAAGTTAATTGAATACTCACACAATTACTTGTATTTAATTAAAATAACTTATTATGCAATGAATCGTACTCTAAATATTTGTAATCCACTTGAATTCAATGTAATATAATGAATAGCTGCAAGAACATACTATTCAACTCAAATTCATCGATATGTCATAAATCAGACTCTAAAATAGCCTATTCTCTTAAACTTGATCGATACACTGACAAAAAGAATTATAATTGTAGGTATTAGATTAAAACACAACCAAATGTCCTTAATAGATCACGAAATATCAATTTTTGATTAAAATAAAATAATATAGCAAACGCTGGCTACGTAATTAGAGTTTTATGTTAAAACACCTTCATACGGACAAGATCAAAGTCAAATTGCATATATTTTCTTCAAATACAATAAAAACTAATTAAATACTTACACAATTACTTGTATTCACTTACAATAACTTATTACGCAATTAATCGTACTCAAAATGCTTGTACTATACCTAAATTCAACATAATCAATGAATAGCTGCATGAACATCACATTCAACTCAAACATTGGCCTTGTAATTAGAGTTTTATGTTAAAATATCTTTATACAAACAAGATCAAAGTAAAATTGTATATATTTTTTTAAATTCAACAAAAACTAATTTAATACATACACAATTGCTTGTATTCAATTAGAATAACTTATTTTCAATGAATCGTACTCTAAATACTTGTACTACACTTGAATTCAACGTAACGCAATAAATAGCTGCAAGAACATCATTTTTTAACTCAAATTCATTGATATGTCATAAATCAGACTATAAAATAGCTCATTCTAACAAAAATGATTGATATACTGACAAAAACATGCATAATTATTGATATTACATTAAAACACAATTAAATGTCCATAATAGATCACCAAATATCAGTTTTTGATTAAAATACAACAATATAGCAAACATTGGCTGTGTAATTAGAGTTTTATGTTAAAATACCTTCATACAGATAAGATCAAAGTTAAATTGCATATGTTCTCTTCAAATAAAATAAAACCTAATTGAATACTCATACAATTGCTCGTATTTAGTTAAAACATCTTATTATACAATGAATCATACTCTAAATGCTTGTACTCCACTTGAATTCAACGTAATGCAATGAATAGCTGCAAAAATATTATTATTCAATTAAAATTCATTAATATGTCAAAAATCAGTCTCTAAAATAGCCTATTCTTTTAACCTTAATCAATATACTGATAAAAAGATATGTAATCATAAGTATTACATTAAAACTCAATCAAATGTCCTTTATAGATCACCAAATATCAGTTTTTATTAAAATACAACAATATAGTAAACATTGGCTGTGTAATTAGAGTTTTATGTTAAAATACCTTCATACAGACAAGACCAAAGTCAAATTGCATATATTTTCTTTAAATACAATAAAATCTAATTGAATACCCACACAATTACTTACTATGCTATGAATTAAACTCAAAATGCTTGTACTACACTTGAATTCAATGTAATGCAATGAATAGCTTCATGAACATCACTATTCATCTCAAATTCATTGATATGTCAAAAATCAGATTCCAAAATAGCCTATTCTCTTAAACGTGATCGATATACAGACAAAAAGATATATAATTGTAGGTATTATATTTAAATGCAATCAAATGTCCCTAGTAGATCACCAAATATCAGTGTTTGATTAAAATACAATAATATAGCAAATATTAGCAGTGTAATTAGAGTTTTATGTTAAAATACCATCGTATAGACACGTCAAAGTGAAATTGCAAATATGCTCTTCAAATACAATAAAAGCTAATTGAATACTCACACAATTACTTGTATTTAGTTAAAATAACCTATTATGCAATTAACCGTACTCTAAATATTTGTAATCCACTTGAATTCAATATAATGCAATGAGTAGTTGCTAAAAGAAAAAAAATTGTACGGAAAAAAAAATGTTTGAATAATTGCAAAAACATCACTATCCAACTCAAATTCATTGATATATCAAAAATCAGTCTCTAAAAGAGCCAAATATCATAAACTTAATCAATATACTAAGAAAAAGATGTGTAATCCTAGGTATTATATTAAAACACTATCAAATATCCTTAATAGATCACCAAATATCGATTTTTGATTAAAATAAAACAATATAACAAACATTGGCTGTGTAGTTAAAGTTTTATGTTAAAATACCTTCATACATACAAGATCAAAGTCAAATTGCATATATTTTCTTCAAATACAATAAAAATGAATTAAATACTTACACGATTACTTGTATTAAGTTAAAATAACTTATTATGCAATAAAACGTAATCTAAATGTTTGTACTCCACTTGAATTCAATGTAATGCAATGAATAGCTGGAAACATATCACTATTAAACTCAAATTCATTGATATGTTAATAATCAAACTATAAAATAGCCTATTCTCTTAACATTAATGGATATACTGATAAAAAGATGTGTAATCGTATGTATTACATTAAAACATCATCAAATGTCCTTAATAGATCACCAAATATCAATTTGTGATTAAAATAAAATAATATAGCAAACATTAGCTGTGTAATTAGAGTTTTATGTTAAAATACTTTCATAAAGACAATATCAAAGTCAAATTGCTTATATTCTCTTCAAAAACATTGAAAACTAATTGAATACTTACACAATTGCTTGTAAGAAGTTAAAATAACTTATTATGCAATGAATCGTACTCTAAATGAATGTACTACACATGAATTCAACGTAATGTAATGAATAGCTACATGAACATCTTATACTCAATTTCGTTGATATGTCAAAAATCAGATTCTAAAATATCCTATTTTCTTAAACTTGATCGACATACTAACAAAAAATATATAATTGTAGGTATTATATTAAAACGCAATCAAATGTCCCTAATAGATCACAAAATATTGATTTTTTATTAAAATACAACAATATAGTAAATATTAGCTGTGTAATTAGAGTTTTATTTTAAAATACCACAGTATAGGCAAGAACAAAGTGAAATTGCAAATATCCTCTTCAAATATAATAAAAGCTAAATGAATACTCACATAATTATTTGTATTCAATTAAAATAACTTATTATGCCATTAATCGTACTCTAAATATTTGTAATCCACTTGAATTCAATATAATGCAATAAATAGCTGTAAAAATAGTGATTCAACTCAACTTCATTGATATGTCAACAATCAGTTTCTAAAAGAGCCTATTCTCTTAACCATGATTGATATATTAACAAAAAGATGTATAATTATTAGTATTACATTAAAACACAATCCAATGTCCCTTCATATAGCAAACATTGGCTGTGTAATTAGAGTTTTATGTTAAAATACCTTCATATAGACAAGATCAAAGTTAAATTGCATATATATTCTCTTCAAATTCAATAAAACCGAATTGAATACTCACACAATTGCTCGTATTCAGTTAAAATTTCTTATTATACAATAAATCATATTCTAAATGCTTGTACTCTACTTGAATTCAACGTAATGCGATGAATAGCCGCAAAAATAACACTGTTCAATTCAACTTCATTGATATGTCAAAAATCAATCTCTAAAATGACCTATTTTCTTAAAACTAATCGATATACTGATAAAAAGATGTGTAATCATAGGTATTACATTAAAACGCAATCAAATGTCCTTAGTAGATCACCAAATATCGGTTTTTGATTAAAATACAATAATATAACAAACATTGGCTCTTTAATTAGAGTTCTATGTTAAAATTCTTTCATACAGACAAGATCAAAGTCAAATTGCATATATTTTCCTCAAATATAATAAAAATTAATTGAATACTCACACAATTGTTTTTATTCTGTTAAAATAACTTATTAAGCAATGAATCGTACTCTAAATGCTTGTACAACACTTGAATTCAACGTAATGCAATGAATAGCTACAAGAACATCACTATTTAACTCAAATTCATTGATATGTCATAAATCAGACTCTAAAAATTGCCTATTCTCTAAGTTAATCGATATACTTACAAAAAGATGTGTAATCGTCGGTAATACGTTAAAATGCAATAAAATTTCCCTAGTAGATCACCAAATACCGATTATTGATTAAAATATAATAATATAGGAAATATTGGCTGTGTAATTAGAGTTTTATGTTAAAATACCTTTATATAGAAAAGATGAAAGTCAGATTGCATATATTCTCTTCAAATACAATAAAAATATTTTGAATACTCACACAATTGCTTATATTCAATTAAAATAACTTATTATGCAATGAATCATACTCTAAATGCTTGTACTACACTTGAATTCAACGTAATGCAATGAATAGCTGCAAGAACATTATTCAACTCAAATTCATCGATATGTCATAAATCAGACTCTAAAAAAGCCTATTCTCTTAAACAGGATCTATACACTGACAAAAAGATGTATTATTGTAGGTATTACATTAAAACGCAATCAAATGTCCCTAATAGATCACCAAATATCGATTTTTGATTAAAATACAAGAATATAGCAAACATTAGCTATGAAATTAGATTTTTATGTTACAATACCATCATACAAACAATATCAAAGTTAAATTATTTATATTCTCTTCAAATACAATAAAAACTAATTGAATACCAACATAATTGCTTGTATTCAGTTAAAATAACTTATTACGCTTTGAATCGTGCTCTAAAAGATTGTACTACACTTGAATTCAACATAATGCAATAAATAGGTGCAAGAACATCATTCAACTCAAATTCACTGATATGTCATAAATCAGACTCTAAAAGAGGCTATTCTCTTAAAGTTAATCGATATACTGACAAAAAGATGTGTAATTGTAGGTATTACATTAAAATACAATCAAATGTCCCTAATAGATCACCAAATATTAGTTTTTGATTAAAATATAACAATATGGCAAACATTAGCTGTGTAATTAGAGTTTTACATTAAAATACCTTCATAAAAATAAGATCAAAGTTAAATTGCATATATTCTCTTCAAACATAATAAAAATTAATTGAATACACAAGTAATGGCTATCATTCAGTTAACATAACTTATTATGTAAAAGGTCATACTCCAAATGCATGTATTCCACTTGAATTCAACGTAATGCAATGAATAGCGGCAAGAACATCCCTATTCAACTAAAATTCATTGATATGTCAAAAATCAGTCTCTAAAAGAGCTTATTCTCTTAAACTTGATCGATATACTGATACAAAGATATATAATTGTAGGTATTACATTAAAACCCAATCAAATATCCCTAATAGATCGCCAAATATCAGTTTTCGATTGAAATACAATATTATACGACACATTAGTTGTGTAATCAGAGTATTATATTAAAATACCATCGTATAGACAAGATAAAAGTGAAATTGCATATATTCTCTTCAAATAGAATAAAAATTAATTGAATACTCATACAATTACTTGTATTCAATTAAAATAACTTTTTATCTAATGAATCGTACCCTAAATGTTTGTACTCAACTTGAATTCAATGTAATGCACTGAATAGCTGCTAAAACATCACTATCCAACTCAAATTCATTGATATGTCATAAATCAGTCTCTAAAAGAGCCTATTCTCTTAAACTTTCTCGATATACGAACAAAAAAATGTGTAATCGTAGGTATTATATTAAAACGCAATCAAATGTCTAAAATAGATCACCAAATTTTAGTTTTTGATTACAATACAATAATATGGCAAACATTGGTTTTGTAATTAGAGTTTTATGTTAAAATACCTTCATACAAACAAGATCAAAGTCAAATTGCATATATTCTCTTCAAATAAAATAAAAACTAATTCTATAGTTATACAATTGCTTGTATTCAGTTAAAATAACATATTATGTAACGAATCATACTCTAAATGCTTGTACTACATTTGAATTCAACGTAATGCAATAAATATCTTCAAGAACGTCACTATTCAACTTAAATTCATTGATATGTAATAAATTAGACTCTAAAATAGCCTATTCTCTTGAACTTGAACGATATACTGACAAAAAAATGTATAATTGTAGGTATTACATTAAAACACAATAAAATATCCCTAATAGATCACCAAATATCGCTTTTTGATTAAAATACAATAATATAGCAGATATTGGATGTGTAATTAGAGTTTTATGTTAAAATACCTTCATACAAACAAAATCAAAGTCAAATTGCATGTATTTTCGTCAAATGCAATAAAAACTAATTGAACACTCACACAACTGCTTGTATTCAGTTTAAATAACTTATTATGCCATGAATCGTACTCTAAATGCTTGTACTACACTTGAATTCAATGTAATGCAATGAATAGCTACAAAAACATTACTATTCAACTCAAGTTGATTGATATGTTATAAATCAGACTCTAAATTAGTCTATTCTCTTAAAATTAATCGATATACTGACAAAAAGATATATAATTATAGGTATTAGATTAAAACGCAATCAAATGTCCCTAATAGATCACTAAATATGGGTTTTTGATTAAAATACAATAATATAGTAAATATTGAATGTGTAATTAGAATTTTATGCAAATTTCATGTATTCTTTTCAAATACAAAAAAAAAACAATTTGAATACTCACACAATTGCTTATATTTAATTAAAATAACTTATTGTGCAATGAATCGTACTCTAAATGCTTGCACTACACTTGAATTCAACATAATGCAATGAATAGCTGCAAGAACATCACTATTCAACTCAAATTCATCGATGTGTTATAAATCAAACTCTAAAATAGCCTATTCTCTTAAACTTATCGAAATACTGACAAAAAGATGTATAATTGTAGATATTATATTAAAACTCAATCAAATGTCCCTAATAAATCACCAAATATTGGTTTATGATCAAAATACAATAATATAGCAAACATTGGCTGTGTAATTAGGGTTTTATGTTAAATACCTTCATACAGACAAGATATTTCAAATTGTATATATTCTCTTCAAATACAATACAAACTAATTGAATACTTACGCAATTGCTTGTATTCCGTTAAAACAACTTATTATGCAGTGAATCGTACTCTAAATGCTTGTACTACACTTGAATTCAACGTAATGCAATAAATAGCTGCAAGAACATCACAATTCAACTCAAATTCATCTCTATGTCATAAATCAAATGCTAAAATAGCCTATTCTCTTAAACTTGATCGTTATACCGACAAAAAGATGTGTAATTGTAAGTATTATATTAAAACACAATTAAATGTCCCTAATAAATCAACAAATGTTGGTTTTTGATTAAAATACAATAATATAGAAGACATTGACAATGTAATTAGTGTTTTTTTTATTAAAAAACCATCATACAGACAAGATCAAAATCAAATTGCATATATTTTTTTCAAATGCTATAAAAATAAATTGAATACTCACACAATTGCTTGTATTCAGTTAAAATAACTTATTATGCAATGAATCATACTCTAAATGTTTGTAGTACACTTAAATTCAACGTAATGCAATGAATAGCTGCAAAAACATCATAATTCAACTCAAACTCATCGATATATCAAAAATCAGACTCTAACATAGCCTATTCTCTTAAACTAGATCGATAAACTGTCAAAAAGATGCATAATTATTGGTATTACATTAAAACACAATCAAATATCCCTAATAGATCACCAAATTTTAGTTTTTGATTAAAATAAAATAATATAGCAAATATTGGTTGTGTAATTAGAGTTTTATGTTAAAATACCTTCATACAAACAATATCAAAGTCAAATTATTTTTATTCACTTCAAACAGAAAAAACCTAATTAAATACTTACACAAGTGCTTGTTTCAGTTAAAATAACTTATTATGCAATGAATCGTACTCTAAATGCTTGTACTACACATGAATTCAACGTAATGCATAAAATAGCTGCATGAACATTACTATTCATCTCAAATTCATTGATATGCCAAAAATCAGTCTCTAAAAGAGCGTATTCTCTTAAACTTGACCGATATACTGACAAAAATATATATAACTGTAGGTATTACATAAAAACTCAATCAAATGTCCCTAATAAATCACCAAATATCAGGTTTTGATTAAAATACAATAATATAGCAAACATTTGCTGTGTAATTAAAATTGTATGTTAAAATACTGTCATACAAACAAGATCAATGTTAAATTGCAAATATTCTCCTCAAATACAATAAAAACTAATTGAATACTCAAATAATGGCTAGCATTCAGTTAACATAACTTATTATGTAATAAGTAGTACTTCAAATGCATGTATTCCACTCGAATTCAACGTAATGCAATGAATAGCGACAAGAACATCCCTATTCAACTCGAACTCATTGATATGTCAAAAACCAGTCTCTAAAAGAGCCTATTCTCTTAAACTTGATCGATATACTGATAAAAAGATGTATAATTATAGGTATTACATTAAAACTCAATCAAATGTCCCTAATAGATCGCCAAATATCAGTCTTTGATTAAAATACAATAATATAGCAAACATTAGCTTTGTAATTAGAGTTTTATGTCAAAATACCTTCATACAAACAAGATCAAAGTCAAATTACAAATATTATCTTCAAATACTATAAACACTAATTGAATACTAACACAATTTCTTGTATTCAGTTAAAATAACATATTATGCAATGAATCGTACTATAAATGCTTGTACTACACTTGAATTCAACGTAATGCAATAAATAGCTGGAATAATAGCACAATTCAACTCAAATTCATCGATATATCAAAAATCTGACTCTAAAATAGCATATTCTCTTAAACTTGATTGATATGCTGACAAAAAGATGTATAATTATAGGTATTACATTAAAACGAAATCAAATGTCCCCAATAGATCACCAAATATAAGTTTTTGATTAAAATACAATAATATAGTAAATATTGGTTGTGTAATTAGAGTTTTATATTAAAATTCCTTCATGCATACAAGGTCAATGTAAAATTGCATGTATTTTCTTCAAAGAAAATAAAAACTAATTGAATACTCACACAATTGCTTGTATTCAGTTAAAATAACTTATTATGCAAAGAATCATACTCTAAATGCTTGTACTATACTGGAATTCAATGTAATGTAATGAATAGCTGCAAGAACATCAACTATTCAACTCAAATTCATTGATATATCATAAAACAGTATCTAAAAGAGCATACTCTCTTAAACTTGTTCAATATACCGACAAAAAGATGTATAATTATAGGTATTACAATAAAAACTCTATCAAATGTCCCTAATAGATCACCAAATATCAGTTTTCAGTTGAAATACATCATTATAGAAAACATTAATTGTGTAATCAGAGTATTATATTAAAATACCATCGTATAGACAAGATTAAATGCAATAAAAACTAATCAATACTCACACAATTACTTGTATTCGGTTAAAATAACTTATTATACAATGAATCGTACCCCAAAAATTTGTACTCCACTTGAATTCAATGTAATGCACTAAATAGCTGCAAAAACATCACTACCCAACTCAAATTCATTAATGTATCATAAATCAGTCTCTACAAGAGCCTATTCTCTTAACATTTATTGATATATGAACAAAAAGATGTGTAATCGTAGGTATTATATTAAAACGCAATCAAATCAGTTTTTGATTAAAATACAATAATATAGCAAATATTGGCAGTGTAATTAGAGTTTTATGTTAAAATACCTTCATACAAACAAGATCAAAGTCAAATTGTATATATTCTCTTCAAATACAATAAAAATTAATTGAATACTTACACAATTGCTTATTTTCAGTTAAAATAACTATTGTGTAATGAATTCTACTATAAATGCTTGTACTACACTTGAATTCAACGTAATGCAATGAATAACTGCAAGAACATCACTATTTATGTCAAAAGTCATTGATATGTCATAAATCAGACTCTAAAATAGCCTATTCTTTTAAACTTGATTAATATACTGACAAAAAGATGTATAATTATTGGTATTACATTAAAACGCAATCAAATGTCCCTAATAGATCACCAAATATCAGTTTTTGATTAAAATACGACAATATAACAATCAAGTCAAAATTCACACAATGTAGCAATCGTACCTTTAAATGCTTGTACTACACTTGAATTCAACTTAATGTAATGAATAGCCGCAAGAATATCACTATTCAAGTCAAATTCATCGATATGTCATTAATCAGTCTGTAAAAGAGCCTATTCTCTTCAAATTAATCAATATACTAAAAAAAAGATGTGTAATCGTAAGTATTACATTAAAATATAATCAAATGTCCCTAATAGATCACCAAATATCAGTTTTTGATTAAAATACAACAATATAGCAAATATTGACTGTGTAATGAGAGTTTCATGCTAAAATACCTTCATACAAACAAGATCAAAGTCAAATTATATATATTCTCTTCAAATACAATAAAAACTAATGGAATACTTACACAATTGCTTGTATTCAATTAGAATAACATATTATGTAAATGAATCGTTCTCTAAATACTTATATTACACTTGAATTCAATGTAATGCAATGAATAGCTGCAAGAAATTCATTGATATGTCAAAAATCAGACTCTAAAATTGCGTATTCTCTTAAACTTGATCGATATTCCGATTAAAAAATGTATAATTATAGGTATTACATTAAAACACAATCAAATGTCCCTAATAGATCACCAAATATTAGTTTTTGATTAAAATACAATAATATAGCAAACATTGGCTGTGTAATTAGAGTTTTATGTTAAAAAAAAATTAGAGTTTTATGTTACAATACCTTCATACAAACAAGATTGTACTTTATATATATTCTCTAAAATACAATAAACATTAATTGAATACTTACATAATTGCTTATATTCAGTTAAAATAACTTATTGTGTAATGAATTCTACTCTAAATGCTTGTACTACACTTGAATTCAACGTAATGCAATGAATAGCTGCAAGAACATCACAATTCATGTCAAATTCATTGATATGTCATAAATCAGACTCTAAAATAGCCTATTCTCTTAAACTTGATTAATATACTGACAAAAAGATGTATAATTGTTGGTATTACATTAAAACACAATCGAATGTCCCTAATAGTTTACCAAATGTCAGTTTTTGATTAAAATACAATAATATAGCAAATATTAGCTATGTAATTAGGCTCTGTTTGGCATTGCTGTGCTATATGAAAAAGTGCTGTACTATATAGCTGTATAAAAAAGTGCTGTTAAATAAAGTTGTTTTATATGTTTGACAAACCACTGTTAAAAGGTACGATCAAAAGCAGAACTGTTTGGTTAATCTGCTGTGCTGTCTAAAATATTATTATTTTTGCCCAAATTAGACATTTAATTTAAATACTTTTTATTATATGTATTCTATAAATGTATAATAATTAATCTATTCTATTAAATAATTAAATTTATATGCCATTAATTTTATAATATATATATTTATATTTTTTATAGTTTATTTGCATATTATTTATAAATTTTTTAAATAAATAAAATTTATCTTATATATTATAAATATATTTGCTATGAGTTAAATTTTGTATTATTTTTCTCTTTACAAAAAATTTAATCAACTATATAGTATATGTAAAAAATATGAAAAATTGTATACACTAATAATAACTTTTTTAATGTTTTTTTGCCAAGTTTTACTTTAAGCCGATTTTGAATTCTATAGTTTAAAATTTAGGATTTAAAATATTATTAAGGGTATTTCTGTCCATAAATAATTAGAGCAAAATCACTGTTTCAAAAAGCTTTTTTTTTCAGCTTTTCCGTACAGCTGTTTTTCAGCTTTTAAAAAGCTGAAAACGGTTTAAAAGCTATTTTACCAAACACAATTTTTAACTTTTAGCTTTATGAAAAAGCACTTTTTCATACCAAAAAGCTTTACCAAACGCAGCCTTAGTGTTTTTTGTTAAAATACCTTCATACAGACAAAATTAAAGTCAAATTGCATATATTTTCTTCAAATAGAATAAAAATAAATTGAATACTATCACAATTGCTTGTATTCAGTTAAAATAACTTATTATACAATAAATCGTACTCTAAATGCTTGTACTACACTTGAATTCAACGTAATGTACTGAATAGCTGTGTGAACATCACTATTCAACTATAATTCGTTGATATGTCATAAATTAGATTCTAAAATAGTCTATTCTCTTAAACTTTATTGATATACTAATAAAAAATTATTATAGGTATTACATTAAAACACAATCAAATGTCCCTAATAGATCACAAAATATAATTTTTTGATTAAAATACAATAATATAGCGAACATTGGCTTTGTAATTAAAGTTTTTATGTTTAAATACTTTCATACAGACAAAATCAAAGTTAAATCACATATATTCTCTTCAAATATAATAAAAACTAATTGAGTACTCAAATAATAGCTAGCATTCAGTTAACATAACTTATTATGTAATAAGTCGTACTCCAAATGAATGTATTCCAATGGAATTTAATGTAATGCAATGAATTGCGGCAAGAACATCCCGATTCAACTCAAATTCTTTGATATGTCAAAAATCAGTTTTTAAAAGAGCTTATTCTCTTAAACTTGATCGATATACTGATAAAAAGATGTATAATTGTTGGTATTACATTAAAACACAATCAAATATCCTTAATAGATCGCCAAATATCGATTTTTGATTGAAATACATCATTATAGGAAATATTAGTTGTGTAATCAGAGTATTATATTAAAATACCATCGTATAGACAAGATCAAAGTGAAATTGTATATATTCTCTTCAAATACAAAAAAACCTAATTGAATACTCACACAATTACTTGTATTAAGTTAAAATAACTTATTATATAATAAATCATACCCTAAATATTTGTACTCCACTTAAATTCAATGTAATGCAATGAATAGCTGCAAAAACATCACTATCCAACTCAAATTCATTGATATGTCAAAAATCAGTCTCTAAAAGAGCCTATTCTCTTAAAATAAATCGACATACTAACAAAAAAATGTGTAATCGTAGGTATTATATTAAAATCCAATCAAATGTCCTTAATAGATCACCAAATATCAGTTTTTGATTAAAACACAATAAACAAATATTGGATGTGTAATTAGAGTATTATGTTAAAACACCTTTATACAAATAAGATCAAAGTTAAATTGCATATATTCTCTTCAAATATAATAAGAATTAATTGAATACTTACACAATTACTTGTATTTAGTTAAAATAACTTATTATGTATTAAATCATACTCTAAATTTTTGTACTACACTTGAATTCAACGTAATGCATTGAATAGCTACAAGAATATCACTATTCAACTCAAATTCATTGATATGTCAAATCAGACTCTAAACTAGTATATTGTCTTAAACTTGATCGATATACCCACAAAAAGATGTATAATTATAGGTATTACTTTAAAACGCAATCAAATGTCCCTAAGAGATCACCAAATATTAGTTTTTCATTAAAATACAATAATATAGCAAATATTGGCTGTGTAATTAAAGCTTTTATATTAAAATACCTTCATACAGACAAAAGCAAAGTCAAATTGCATATATTTTCTTCAAATATAATAAACATTAATTGAATACTCACACAATTGCTTGTATTCAATTAAAATAACTTATTATGCCACAAATCGTACTCAAGATGCTTGTACTACACTTGAATTCAACGTAATGCAATGAATAGCTGCAAATACATCACTTTTCAACTCAAATTCTTTGATATGTTATAAATCAGACTCTAAAAGAGCCTATTCTCTTAATATTAATCGATATACTGATAAAAAGATGTATAATTGTAGGTATTATATTAAAAAGCAATCAAATGTCCATAATAAATCACCCAATAATAATTTTTTAATACAATATAATAATATAGCAAACATTGACTGTGTAATTAGAGTTTTATGTTTAAATACCTTTATACAAACAAGATGAAAGTTAAATTACATATATTCTCTTCAAATAAAATAAAAACTAATTGAATACTTACATAATTATTTGTATTCAGTTAAAATAACTTATTATACAATTAATCGTACTCTAAATGCTTATACTATACTTAAATTCAACGTTATGCGATGAATAGCTACAAGAATATCACTATTCAACTCAAATTCATTGTTATGTAATAAATCAAACGCTAAAATAGTCTATTCTCTTAAACTTGATCAATATACTGATAAAAAAGATGTATAATTATAGGTATTACAATAAAATGCATTCAAATGTCCCCAATAGGTCACCAAATATCGATTTTTGATTAAAATACAATAATATAGCAAACATTGGGTGTGTAATTAGAGTTTTATATTAAAATACCTTCATACAGACAAGATCAATATCAAATTGCATATATTTTCTTTAAATATAATAAAAACTAATTGAATACTCACACAATTTCTTGTATTCAGTTAAAATAACATATTATGCAATGAAGCATACTCTAAATGCTTGTACTACACTTGAATTCAATGTAATGTAATGAATAGCTACAAGAACATCACTATTCAACTCAAGTTGATTGATATGTTATAAATCAGACTCTAAATTAGCCTATTCTCTTAAAATTAATCGATATACTGACAAAAAGATATATAATTATAGGTGTTAGATTAAAACGCAATCCAACGTACCTAATAAATCATCAAATATCAATTTTTGATTAAAATACAATAATATAGCAAACATTGGCTGTGTAATTAGAGTTTTATGTCAAAATACCTTCATACAAACAAGATCAAAGTTAAATTGTATTTATTTTCTTCAAATATAATAAAAACTAATTGAATACTCAAATAATGGCTAACATTCAGTTAACATAATTTATTATGTAATAAGTCATACTCCAAATGCATGTATTCCACTTGAATTCAACGTAATGCAATGAATAGCGGCAAGAACATCCGTATTCAACTCAAATTTATTGATATGTCAAAAATCAGTCTCTAAAAGAGCCTATTTTCTTAAACTTTATCGATATAATGATAAAAAGATATATAATTGTAGGTATTATATTAAAATTCAAATGTCCCTAATAGATCGTCAAATATCATTTTTCGATTGAAATATATTATTATAGGAAAGATTAGTTGTATAATCAGAGTATTATATTAAAATACCATTATATAGACAAGATCATAGTGAAATTGCATATATTCTCTTCCAATACAATAAAAGCTAATTGAATTCTCACACAATTACTTATATTCAATTAAAATAACTTATTATACAATGAATCGTACCCTAAATGTTTGTACTCTACTTTAATTCAATGTAATACAATGAATAGCTGCAAAAACATCACTATCCAACTCAAATTCATTAATATGTCAAAAATCAGTCTCTAAAATAGCATATTCTCTTAAATTTTATCGATATACTAATAAAAAGATGTGTAATCGTAGGTATTATATTAAAACAAAATCAAATATCCTTAATAGAATACCAAATTTCAGTTTTTGATTAAAATATAATAATATAGCAAATATTATCTGTGTAATTAGAGTTTTTTTTTTTGCCTGTGTAATTAGAGTTTTATGTTAAAATACTTTCATACACATAAGATCAAAGTCAAATTGCATATATTCTCTTCAAATACAATAAAAACTAACTGAATACTTACACAATTACTTGTATGTCGTTAAACTCACTTATTATGCTTGTACTAATCGTACAATAAAAATTAATCGTACTCTAAATGCTTGTACTATGCTTGAATTCAATGTGATGTAATGAATAGCTGCAAAAACATCCCTATCTAACTCAAATTCATTAATATGTCAAATATCAGTCTCTAAAAGAATCTATTCTCTTAAACTTGATCGATATACTGATAAAAAGATGTATAATTGTAGGTATTATATTAAAACTCAATCGAATGCCCGTAATAGATCGCCAAATATCGATTTTCGATTGAAATAAATTATTATAAGAAATATTAGTTGTGTAATCATAGTATTATATTAAAATACCATCGTATAGAAAAAATCAATGTGAAATTGTATATATTCTCTTCAAATATAATAAAAGCTAATTGAATACTCACACAATTACTTGTATTCAGTTAAAATAACTTATTATGCAATGATTCGTATCTTAAATGTTTGTACTCCACATGAATTCAATGTAATGCAATGGATAGCTGCAAAAATATTACTATCCAACTCAAATTCTTTGATATGTCAAAAATCAGTCTCTAAAAGAACCTATTCTCTTAAAATTAATCAATATATTAACAAAAAGAAGTGTAATCGTAGGTATTACATTAAAACACAGTCAAATGTCCCTAATAGATCACCAAATATTAATTTTTGATTAAAATACAACAATATAGCAAATATTGGCTGTGTAATTAGAGTTTCATGCTAAAATATCTTCCTACAAACAAGATCAAAGTCAAATTATATATATTCTCTTCAAATACAATAAAAACTAATGGAATACTTACACAATTGCTTGTATTCAGTTAAAATAACTTCTTATATAAATGAATCGTGCTCTAAATACTTGTATTACACTTGAATTCAACGTAATGCAATGAATAGCTACAAGAATATCACTATTCAACTCAAATTCATTGATATGTCAAAAATCAGACTCTAAAATTACTTATTCTCTTAAACTTGATCGATATACTAATAAAAAGATGTATTATTATAGGTATTACATTAAAACATAATCAAATATCCCTAATAGATCACCAAATTTTGGTTTTTGATTAAAATACAATAATATAGTAAACATTGATTGTGTAATTAGAGTTTTATGTTAAAATAACATCATACAAATAAGATCAAAGCCAAATTGCATATATTTTCTTTAAATATAACAAAAACAAATTTAATACTCACACAGTTACTTGTATTCAGTTAAAATAACTTATTATACAATGAATCGTACTCTAAATGCTTGTACTAGACTTGAATTCAACGTAATTATTGAATAGCTGCAAGAACATCACTATTCAACTCAAATTCATTGATATGTCATAAATCAGACTCTAAGGCCATGTTTGGCTCAAGGACCAAAACAAGACTAAAATAGTACTAGTTTAAAAAATAGCAATAATAAAAATAAATAAATTATTTTAATTATTTTACACAAATTTTAATATAAAAAATAATATTTTACTTCACATACTTAATAATTTTTAATAAAAATACAAATTTTATTTCACATCTCAGATCAAAATACTCGACTTGAATATTTTAGTCTAGAATGTAAAATAAAGTTGATATTTTTATTTTAAATTATTGAGTATATAAAGTAAAATAATATTTTTTATATTTAAATTTGTGTAAAATAATTTAAAATATTTATTTATTATTATTATTATTGTTTTTTAAATTAGTATCATTTTGGTCCTGTTTTGGTCCTCATGTCAAACATGGCCTAAAAGAGTCTATTCTCTTAAAATTAACTGATATACTAATAAAAAGATATGTAATTATAGGTATTACATCAAAACGCAATCAAATGTCCCAAATAAATCACCAACAAATGTCAATTTTTTATTAAAATATAATAATATAGCAAATATTGGCTGTATAATTAAAGTTTTATGGTAAAATACCTTCATACAAACAAGATCAAAGATAAATTGCATATATTCTCTTCGAATACAATAAAAATTAATTAAATACTTTTTGTATTCAGTTTAAATAACTTATTATACAATGAATCGTACTTAAATGCTTGTACTACACTTGAATTCAACGTAATGCAATGAATAGCTACAAGAACATCACTATTCAACTCAAGTTGATTGATATGTCATAAATCAGACTCTAAATTAGCCTATTCTCTTAAAATTAATCGATATACTGACAAAAAGAAGTGTATTTATGGGTATTACATTAAAACGCTATTAAATATCACTAATAAATCATCAAATATCGGTTTTTTTATTAAAATACAACAATATAGCAAGCATTGGCTGTGTAATTAGAGTTTTATGGTAAAATACCTTCATATAGACAAGATCAAAGTCAAATTGCATATATTCTCTTCAAATACAATAAAAATTAATTGAATATTTACACAATTACATACATTCAGTTAAAATAATTAACTATGCAATGAATCGTACTCTAAATGCTTGTAGTACACTTAAATTCATCGTAATGCAATGAATAGCTACAAGGACATCACTATTCAACTCAAATTGATCGATATGTCATAAATCAGACTCTAAAATAGTCTATTTTCTTAAACTTAATCGTTATACTGACAAAAAGTTATATAATTGTAGGTATTATATTAAAATACAATTAAATGTCTCTAATATATCACCAAATCTCGAGTTTTGATTAAAATACAATCATATAGCAAATATTAGCTGTATAATTAGAGTTTTATGTTAAAATACCTTCATATATATAAGATCAAACTTAAATTGCATATATTCTCTTCAAATATAATAAAACTAATTGAATATTTAAATAATGGTTAGCATTCAGTTAACATAACTTATTATGTAATAAGTCGTACTCAAAATGCATGTATTCCACTTGAATTCAATGTAATGTAATGAAAAGCGGCAAGAACCCTCATATTCAACTCAAATTCATTGATATGTCAAAAATCAGTATCTAAAAGAGCATATTCTCTTAAACTTGATCGATATAGCGATAAAAAGATGTATACTTATAGGTATTATATTAAAACTAATCAAATGTCCCTAATAGATCGTCAAATATCAGTTTTTAATTGAAATACATCATTATAAGAAATATTAGTTGTGTAATTACAGTATTATATTAAAATACCATCGTATAGACAAGACCAAAGTGAAATTGCATATATTCTCTTCAAATACAATAAAAGCTAATTAAATACTCACACAATTACTTGTATTCAGTTAAAATAACCTATTATACAATGAATCATATCATAAATGTTTATACTCCACTTGAATTCAATGTAATGCACTGAATAGCTGCAAAAACATCACTATCCAACTCAAATTCATTGATATATCAAAAATCAGTCTCTAAAAGAGCATATTCTCTTAAAATAAATCGACATACTAACAAAAAGATGTGTAATCGTAGGTATTATATTAAAATCCAATCAAATGTCCTTAATAGATCACAAAGTATCAGTTTTTGATTAAAATACAATAAACAAATATTGGCTGTGTAATTAGAGTTTTATGTTAAATTACCTTCATACAGACAAGATTAAAGTCAAATTGCATATATTCTTTTCAAATACAATAAAAACTAATGGAATACTTACAAAATTACTTGTATTCAGTTAAAATAACTTATTATGCAATGAATCGTACTCTAAATGCTTGTACAACACTTGAATTCAACGTAATGCAATGAATAGCTGTAAGAACATCACTATTCAACTCAAATTCATCGATATGTCATAAATCAGACTCTAAAATAGCATATTCTTTTAAACTTGATCGATATATTAACAAAAAAATGTATAATTATAGGTATTACATTAAAATGCAATTAAAAGTCCCTAATATATCACCAAATATCAGTTTTTGATTAAAATATAATAATATAGCAAACATTGGCTATGTAATTAGTGTTTTATGTTAAAATACCTTCATAAAATACCTTTATACAAATAAGATAACAACGAACCAAACCCCTTTAATTCAATGTGATTCCTATTTTTGGTTGAGAGGCATTAGCAACATCACTTTAGACGAATGTAATTCAACATACGTATCTATGAAAATATGATTGTATCTTACATTATGTAATTTAGAGCTATGTAGAGAAATTAAAAGAAGGTAATTTAGTACCACTACATGAGAAAATTGTTATTTTTATTTCGTGGTCCAATACTTCATAGTGTGTACATAATGCCACCTTATTTTTCTTTATATATGGTATTATTGTCATATAAATGATATATAAATATCTTAGGGGGCGTTTGGTTTAGTGTTATTTCAATGTCAATATTATTTAAATATCATATTATCTAAATATCACTGTTATTCATCAATGGACATTTGTTTGGTTCAATGTTATGATATTAGAAAATATCAATGCTATTCAAATAATTTCTGTTTAGTTGGAAGTTATTGACATTATAATGACAAATTGACAGTGTTATCTTGAGATGTCGTCCAATTTGGGGTGACATCTAGATGTCAGCATGTAATGGCATTTTGGTAATTAATTATAATATTATTTAAAAATATTATTAAATAAATAATTATTTTTTAAAGATAATATAACTTAATATTGAGATAACACTGAACGAAATGTCCCTTAAATAAATTTAAAATTTTGGATGAGCACGTGCAGCATTGCTCACTTTCAAAAAAAACTCCCACGTGCGGGCATCTCGTAATCCCAAACGTGCACGCAGCCGCCCGACTCGAGTCCACGCCGACCTCCCCTTTTCTTCTCCGCTTCAAAATCGTGCTTGCACAAAAGGAGCAAGCGGAGAGGTAGAAGAAATTTCCTCTCTTTCTTTCTCACTGTCTCGCTTCCTTCCATGGAGGCGACTTGCTCCCCTTCTTCTGTGCTCACTGTCCGTCCGATCGATGCCTTCCGCGTCGTCTCCCATCGCCGGCCCGGCCTCGGCCTCCCTCCGCCCGCGCCTCGATCCCGTGCCTCCCTCTGCAGCGGCGGACGTACTTCCCTTCTGCGCTTTCACGCTAATCCCCTCTCGGTGCGCCGGCCAAACCCTAGCAGCCTCCGCCGGCGACTTAAGTTGACCATCTCCGCCGTCTTTGAGCGCTTCACTGAGAGAGCGATCAAGGCGGTTATTTTTTCCCAGCGGGAGGCGAAAGCGCTTGGGAAGGAGATGGTCTTTCCCCAGCATCTCCTCCTTGGCCTGATATCTGAGGACAGGTCTCGTGACGGTTTCCTCGGCTCCGGAATTACCATTGAGAGCGCTCGAGAAGCCGTCAAGCGCATTTGGAGCGACGAAGCTGCTCATTCCTCCGCTGTAGCAGGGTCCTCGGGATCGGCCACGGACCTGCCGTTCGCCGTCAGCAGCAAACGAGCTTTTGACGCTGCAGTCGAGTTCTCAAGAACTATGGCATGTAACTTTATCTCTACCGAGCATATTGCTATTGGATTGTTTACTGTTGATGATGGCAGTGCCGGGAAGGTGATCAAGAGGTTCTGATTCCTCCCTTTATTAATTTTTCTTTTTTCTCAAGAAACGTTTTTAGAAAAAGACTCTCCGCAATGTGTAGTTCTCTTTCCCCTTCCAGGCTCACCTTGGTATTGGCCCACTAGTCTTTTTCTCCTGGATTGGGTTTATTTATATGCATTTGTTATGAGAAGCATGATAAATTTATTATTTTATCTCCTAAGAAGTGAATTGACGAGAATTTCTTGGTGGCAACAACGGATGGCAATAGCTTAACTGGGGAAAAAATCTTTAAGAGGGAAGGGAAAAGTAGAGAAAGAACATTTTTTTTATGGAAAATCTGGTGTTGTTTGGCTTGAGGGTAGGATAAGTTAACCTGGGTTATCTAGTTTACCCCAGCTGAGATAATAAATTTAGCCCTGATTTAGTTTGGTTGTTAACCCAGCTTACCCTAAAATCCTGTTTGGCAGTTTAAGTGTAACCTAGGGTAAAAATTAAAACCAAATCAAAACAAAAACTTAAAAATTATCCAATTATATCACATAAACAGTGAACTTGTTTGAACATAGAAGCCAATTGAAGATTGGGATTATGTAAGAGTCTATTAAAATCAGTTCACAGTAGACAGAAAAGGTAAATCACTTGATGCAAAGAACCAAATTATTCACTAAGTTCAAATCCAAATACAAGACTAAATTGCATGACATAAACCAGCATACGTAAATTAATATTAATGCGTACTCAATAAAGTGCTTGATCTAATTAATAAGACTATAAATAAATAGAGAATAATGATACAATCTTTCACATCGAAAACCAAATAAAACCTATAAATCTTCTAACTCAACATTCTCCAAATAGCGCGTTTATGATTGAACAGGAAGTGATAAATGATTGTTTATCACACTTGAAGAATTTCATCCCACAAATCATCAGTGGCATCTAGTATGTTTTTAGTTGGATCTCAGTCCTATCCACTATGCCCAACTAGTTCATAATACTTTTTAAATTTCCTTTTTTTAGGGTTTTTCATACATCTTTAAGTTGTTGAATTATTTTCTTATTGCGCATTTGGCTGTTGTAGGTTGTAGTTATCTTAGACCATGTCAAAGGCATTGGATTTCCGTTAACATCTCCATTGATGTGTTTCTCATTGATTAGTATTATTAAGACATCCCTTTCTTGATTGAAATAATTTGAATATCTTGTTTTACTTGTTGCCTTTGAATTGGAAGGAGTAGACTACACAACTTCTTTCGTATGTTGCACTTTCTCATTGAATATCTTGTTTTATCTTGTTTTCCTACAAAAAGATTATTCTTACTAGCTCAAAATCCGAAGTTCATATTGCCTAGTCCAAAAAAGAGAGAACTATGGTCCTAAAGTTAAGACGTAATATGAACAATATGTTAACAACTACATCAAAAGTACCATATATGTTTTACATAATAAAATAAAATCAAAGCTATAAAGATATGAAATAAATAAAATCAAAGAAAATATAGTTAAGAAGCTAGCATCTCAAATCACTATCAAAGATATGAAAAAAAAATTATTAAAATATATGCCTGCAGTTTTTAAAAAAAAACTTGAGCATGTAAGTCATTTGGTATGACAAATGTATGCCCGATTGGATGACTCAGCGTTTAGCAATTTTATGTTACTCCCAAATCCCAATCATTTCCGACCATTTTACTTATTGAATGGACAGCTTTAAACTATGAATCAAAAAAATTTCTCTAGTTATTATGAATAGAAATACTAATCTATATTTTGTTGAAATATAAATTGAGCTAAGCCTAGTTTCAATAAAAACAATATGGTTGGAGCGAGTGCCTGTATTTCACTGTATTATCTATATGTATATATTATCTGAATAAGTGTATTGTGTGAGCCCGGTAATGGAACCAGAAAAATAGAGGAACCACAACAATATGTTGGAGTTAAGAAGCACATACAAGATGAACCAACAAATTTATCAATGAATAGAAAAGGGAGGAAACAATCAATATATCAGATACCTAGTAGCAATTATAATTTAATAAAAAAATGAAATCATAGAGATAACATAAGAGAAAAATATAAACAACAGTTTGCCAAGTAACTTATCATGAATCATAGCTATAACATGGCATGAATGCAAGATGTGGCATATCATGCATGAAACAAATCCAACTCAAGAAATCAAGGAATACAGATAGACTCGAGCAATAATCCAACCAAAGGATTAAAAGTTTACATGTCTCAATATACGGAGATGTAATTAATAAAAGCAAATTCAACATAAATAATATGGCGTGAGCAAGTGTAGTATCCAAGTATATAAATTAGTGTGGTATCTGTTTGTATATGTGATATGAGTTCAGTATAGTATCAGAGTACATAACATGACGATAATTTGTACATAAGTATGAATAAGTGAACTTGCCAAAGAAGCACAAAATAGAGTAATCACACTAATATGCTAAAGATAAGAAGTACGGGTAACATATGTTAGCACATCCAACAATAAATAGGAAAGGTAGCAAATAGCCAACTACCAATAATTATTTAATAAAATAAGAATAAAATAATAACATTAAGATAAAAAAATATATATAAATAGCTATTGGGTGTGGCATGCATCATAGGGGTAACATGGCATCATTGAAAGAGGTTATATGGCATGCATAAGGCAAATCTGGCATAAGATATTAGGGAATACATCTGTCTCAGCTAGTAATGAAGCTCAATAATAAAGATAAACTCTATTAGATCTCAAGATGAAGACAAGAAAACCTCAATAGCAAATAGATGTGAATCAAATGAGGATGAAATCATCCAAAATTTCAAAAATAATTCACTTATCACTCATCAACATCATAGAGGGGTATCTCAAGATGAAAACATATACGAAACAAAAGTAAATTCAACAACATATCACTACAGCCATGAAAACCCTCTCAATAAATCATCTAGCAAAATTAGAAAAATTCTCTTTACACCAAAAATAATAATTTCTAGTTGCTCTATGTAAACGCTCAGCAGCATCATGGAAGGATAGATGGAGAGAAGGATGGTAGTATAAAGATATAGAAATTAGGGTATATACCATTTTCACTTCATTCTCCAGTAGATCTACTCACGCACAAGTAATTACACCTCAAAATGAGAACTTAAGTTTAATACGCCATACTATTCACTCTAATCAAGTTAAACTCTCGGATCTGACCAAGAGGGATGCCAATGTCGAAGAGGACAGGGGGAGATTAGGCTCAATAGCCTTGTCAAAGCCCGAAGGAAGAAGTGGAAGAAGATGTGCAGTGGAGAAATACGGAGGAAGATCAGGCTGTATAGCCTCGCTGAAGGCCAAAGGAAGAAGTGGAAGAAGATATGCAGTGGAGGAAGACAGAGGAAGATTGGGCTAAGAATAGCCTCGCCGAAGCCTAAAGGAAGAAGTGGAAGAAGATGCACAACGGAGGAAGACGGTGAAGAAGCGGCATCTTCTTTTCCAAGCCCTTACCCCAGCGACGGGCATGGACAACTACTCCCGAGGATAAACGGAGCAGGGATGCAGTACGGGAGTACCTCTAGATTCGATTTTAAGTTAACTCAGCTAACCCATCAAACCAAACGAACCCCTAAGAAGGAAAAACAATGGTGCTTGGTGCTTGAAGATGAGAAAGAAAGGCACAGTAATCAATTAAAATCCCCTTGAGGGGTTATGGGAGATCGGATCTAAACCGATTAAAGCTATTATCCTGTTGAAACCATGTCCACTTAATCAGATTTTATTCATGGGAAAAATATGCTTTGTAAAGTGATGGATCTTTTGATAGCCACTATGATAATCTGCAAAAGTTTTAATGAACATGACATCTGTTTTATCCGATGCAGCTCCTTCTAATTCTCATGTTTACATAGTTAAGGACCAATAGAATGATTCTGTTTGCATTGATTTTCCATGTTGTGACTGCATATTTCCCTGATATTATTGCCATGAATGGCTGATAACTGTAGCTTGGGTGCTGATATCAATCAATTAAAATCACTAGCACTTTTGAGACTTCAAGGAGAGCTTGCTAAAGACGGTAGAGACCCATCAATGGCATCTCCAAAGACAAGAGAGAAGAATTACATTAGTGGCAAATCTGCACTGATGCGGTCATCTGTTAAGTCAAAAGGTTGGTGCATTTTCAATTTTGGTCATCAGAATTTTCTTTCTCTTAGCTTTAGTATAGAACAATCTAGATCCCTATTAATTGTTTCCAGATAAAGGCCTGTTAGCGCAGTTCTGCATTGATCTGACTGCCCGGGCCAGTGAAGGGCTCATAGACCCAGTAATTGGAAGACAACTTGAGGTTCAAAGAGTTGTTCAGATTCTTTGTAGAAGAACAAAAAATAATCCTATTCTATTGGGTGAGCCTGGAGTGGGAAAAACGGCAATTGCTGAAGGCTTGGCCTTATGTATTTCAAATGGAGAAATCCCCATTTTTCTTATGGTTTGTACCTTTATCCTGCATGTGGAACTTTTGAATCCTGAATTTTTTTCTTCATTTTGTAGGACTTTTACTGCAAAACTTTTAACTAACTTTTCACTGCACCCATATGTACAGGCAAAGCGCATAATGGCATTGGATGTAGGTTTACTTATGGCAGGTGCTAAGGAGAGGGGAGAATTGGAAGCACGTGTTACAGGGTTAATTTCTGAAGTCCAAAAAGCAGGTCATTGCTCTCATTAGTTTGTGATTTTGGATGCTTTTGGGAACTTTGACTTAACATGGACAAAATGTAGGTGACGTTATCCTCTTCATTGATGAAGTTCATACACTAATAGGCTCGGGTACTGTTGGTAGGAGTAATAAGGGATCGGGTCTTGATATTTCTAATTTGCTGAAGCCTGCACTTGGAAGAGGTGAATTGCAGGTAATGCTATCATTTGTCTTTATTAATAAAAGCTTGGAGCATATCATTTATTAAGAAACTGTTAAAGATTGGTCACCTTTCTTTTTCTATTGTTTAATTTTGTTATCCATTAATGGCTGGAGGTTGATTGCATTGGTGTTATGCTATTTAATATCATTATGAAGCGTATGAGTATGTTGTGAAGTCCTTGTAATGGAACTATCGGTTTTAATTAATTCGTTGTCCCTCCATATTGGAATACGTAATTCTATAAGGCAAAATTGCTTGAAATTTGCATTGTAATTATTCATCTTGTGATGTGCATACACAAATGTGTAAACTTTTTGTTTGTTCATTTCTGTTTATGCAGGAACATATGCATCTAAATTTGGATCTTTGAAAATTTTCTGTTTTCTGCATTTCTTTCTATATACTTATCAGGTAATATATATGCACATACTCACAACTAGGATATTGATAGTATCTCAATAATTGATTGGTAGATTCACAGCTCCTTGCGCCTTTTGAAGTATTTTGTATTTTAAATTCTTCAATAGATGGTTCTCGACTTTTTTTTGTCATGCCTGAACCTTACTTTTAGCATTTAGCCTTTTATTACGAGTCATTTCTTCAGTATATATGTTTCCTGTTGCTTTATATATATTTCTGTTTTGTTGTTATTTTATTATGTCAGAATTTTTCATGTGTTGGTTGTTTTGATATTCCAGTGCATAGCCTCTACAACTTTGGATGAACATAGGGCGCATTTTGAGAAGGATAAAGCTTTAGCTCGCCGTTTTCAGCCAGTACTCATAAATGAGCCAAGCCAAGTAAGCCTGCAAACTATGTTCCATGACGTTTTCAATTTTTTGTTAGTATCTTATTATGTAGATATCACTTGCCTTGATATTTTATAGGAGGATGCTGGTAGTATTCTGATGGGTTTACGAGAAAAATATGAAAGTCATCATAGATGCAAATTCACCTTCGAAGCCGTTAACGCTGCTGTATACCTTTCAGCAAGATATATTCCTGATAGACATCTTCCTGACAAAGCAATAGATCTAATCGATGAAGCTGGTAGTAGGGCTCGTATCAATGCATTCAAGAGGAAGAAGGAAGCGCAGACTTCTATACTGTCCAAGACACCTGACGAATATTGGCAAGAAATAAGAGCTGTGCAGACAATGCATGAAGTGGTAATAATTTTTCTTGTAGGAATCTAGCGCATGCCATTTGATTTGCCTATATTTTAATTGCTCTGACCTTTTCTTAATCTAGGTGTTGGCAAATAAAATCAAATATTCTTCTATCCAAAGTGGCTCAGATGCTAATGATGTGGTGGGTAATGCTAAGACTACAATCTTGGAGTCCTTTGCTGCTTCAGTGTCCGATGAAGAGTATGAATCATAGCTTTGCTGTCAATATTTAAAAGTTTTTTCTACAGGTCTCCTTGGCATGTTATTGTATTTCTAAATTAAATATGCGTTATGCAGGCCAGTAACAGTTGGACCTGAAGACATTGCTGCAGTTGCCTCACTTTGGTCAGGTATCCCTGTTCAGGAACTTACTGCTGATGAAATGAAGCGGCTAGTGGACCTAGAAGAGGTACTAAAGAAACGCGTAATTGGCCAGGATGATGCTGTTATTGCAATATCTCGAGCTATAAAACGTTCACGTGTTGGATTCAAGGATCCTGACAGGCCTATTGCCGCTATGCTCTTCTGTGGTCCAACAGGTGTTGGTAAAACAGAGCTTACGAAAGCTCTAGCAGAAAGTTACTACGGATCGGTAATATAATTTTATTTTTTTCTCCCTTTCCCTTACTTTCTTTGTTTTCCACTATCTGCAGTTTATAGTATCCTTTCTTCATACCTTCTTGGCTGTGTACTTTTGATGCTCCAACATTAATTGACATAGTAGATCGTTGAAATTTTAAAAACCATATTACACTTCTGGTGCTGAAGCTTCCAAATGTCAAACTTACTTTTCAGGCATGTTGTGAGTAAAAGATATTTTTTCTTGTGACATGACCAATTGCTATTATTGTGTGGTGTGCCTTTCAGTCTTCTTTTGAAGATAATATGTCAACAATAATTCAGCAATGGGATGTTGTTGAATTTTGTAAACTAAATATTTTATTGATATTCCTGTTAACGGCAGAACAGAAATTCAAGATTTTGTTGTTGTTCCTGGAGCTTTAGCTATTCTTTGAATCTTTGAGCAGTTTTATGAATTTCATGATACTACTTTTCCTATTCTTTCTGTTTCTTTGGTTATAAGACATCTAGTGACTCTTTAATGAAGTATTATGTTAATCTATGTAGTCTATGCATGCAACTTTTCTGGGTATGGTACCAAATAAATCATATCCTTTGGTTTCCAGTAGGGCTGTGTTTTTCTGAAACTTGAATAGGTGTGTGTTTTTAATATTGCAGGAATCAGTCATGTTGCGGCTGGACATGAGTGAATACATGGAGCGGTTCACAGTTAGCAAGTTAATAGGATCTCCTCCAGGGTATGTAGGCTATGGAGAGGGTGGTACTTTGACCGAAGCAGTTAGAAGAAAACCATTCACATTGATTTTGATGGATGAAATTGAGAAAGCTCACCCGGACATATTTAATATTCTTCTCCAAATTTTTGAAGATGGACATCTGACTGATTCGCAGGTGATTAATTTATCATTTTACACACTCAGCACTCTCGAGTCTCGATATATATTCATGCCTACTGGAAGCTAGTTTTTCTTTGCTTATGTTGCCTAAAGAGACTGGCTAACCATACCATATACTTTCAAAGTCTTTCTTGTTAGTTTTCAAATTTCTTTGAGGCTTTATTTGGTTTTGGATAAAACCAATGCCACCTTTGGTTAGAGTTAAAGAAAGAAAAGAGGACATGAAAAATAAGAAATTAGTAAGAATTATGTCTCCTCTGCCATTTTGGTCTCGATGGGAATGGTGAAAATTGGAAGATAGGTAAAGGTCTTTCATGCTATGTATGAAGGTTTGAGAAAAGAAGCCCAAAATTTGCAGCCATCTCCTTTTGCTAAGTTGTAGTAGGATGTGCAGAACGAGATTTTACTGGTAAAGAACCAAATGCTGTCATCTCTTAACAACATTTCCCTGTCATTCTCTCAGTTTCCCATAATTTAGATTTTGTCTTGTCTGATCCATTCCTTCCTACCGTCCTAATCAATTTTGTGGTAAGTGTGGTGCTTCGTTTTGCCTTTTCTTTTGACTCCCCTGATCTGGCATGTGAATTTGTTACTTCATTTTTGATTGATAAACTTCCAAACAAAGAAGTTATGGGTTTACACTTATTCTGTGCAGGGTTTTATATTGTCTCTGCGAAGCATGTGTATTTTACTTTTACCATTTGGAAGTATATCTTATTTTTTTTAAAAAAATGATTTGCTATGTATATAAGCATGTTTTCTGAGTTATGACCATTCAGTTGTTAGATGAACTTATAATAATGGCATAATTTGACAAGTTATGATTTAATTTTGAATTGTGACTTTGCATAACATGACAATTGGACTGCAACGTGAGCGAGATTTATATGGTTGTGTTTAATTTACTGTAGAGTAACATAGTTTTGTGGAGTACCTTATGTTTTGAGGAATTTGGCTTCTAAAAGGATCCTTTAATTTTTACCAAGTTTCAGTTTCATTGGTTTTTTTCTTTTTCTTAAAGAGTAGTTTCATTGTTGTTATACTTTTGATTATTCTGTCTAACAGGGCCGAAGAGTGTCATTCAAAAATACTTTGATAGTAATGACATCAAATGTGGGCTCTTCATCTATATGTAAGGGAAGAAGAAGCATAGGTTTCATGCTTGAGGATGATTCAGAATCGAACTCTTATGCAGCAATGAAGTCTCTCGTGATGGAAGAGTTGAAGGCGTACTTTCGTCCTGAGCTGCTTAACAGAATTGATGACGTGGTTGTGTTCCATTCCCTGAAGAAGGAGCAGGTTGTTTATTTTTCTGGTGTAGTTTTGAGTTCTCATATTGTCTCTTGGTCCTTGTTGATGGGAACAACCTTTTTCATTCTTTTCATTGTTTTAAATTTTGGTTCAGCTCAGCTATGTTTGTTGGCCCAAAAGCTTCCCAAGCGGGCGGTGAATTGAGAATAATTAAAATTAATTAACTAAATAAATATAGTAAAAGTAACAAGAAACTTGACAATGGTCAATTTTTCAAATTGAACAGCAGTACAACAAATGATCAATAAAAACAAAAGAAGTAGAATAGATGAGTAATTTCAGAAATAGAATAATAGCAGCATGAATAAGCAATAAAGATAAAAATGTAGAACAGATGTTCAATTTCAGCAATACATCAATCAGCATAGCAAATGAACAATGAAAAATAACTGAAAATGTTTATATATTTATATCAATTTTCTATGCAAATATTAATTTTGAGGAGAATTTAAATCAAATTTAGAATAGAGTATATCAATTTTGTTATGATCAAGCCAACAAAAACACAGAGATTTATAGTGGTTCGGCTCCCCGCCTAGTCTCTCCCCACACTCCTCATGTAGGAATTCACACTAAACCACACCAGCTTTTTACGGGAACCAAAACTGAACAAACTCAGTACAAATTCTACGATTTTTTACAAGAACCAAAGCCGAGCAAACCTCCTAATCTCTACAGCTTTTTATAGGAACTAAAGCCGTGCAAACCTACACAACTATAATTTTCACACAAGGAGAATAACAAGAAATGAAGAGAAATTGCTAGACTAACCGGCTTAAATTACAACTTTAAATAAGTAGAAATAATATAATAAGGAGCTCTATGCACATGCAGAGTTGCAAGGAAACACTCAAATTAGTCCGAAAATAGCATGTATAAGAAAATAGTGAGCAAAAATAAATTTAAGATGCTAGAAATGAATATCACTATGTGTGCTTTCAATAATAACCAAAAATCTGATTACAATCAAGAGTTTAAGTAGATTGCAACAAGCAAAAGCATGAAAACTCAAGTTTCACAGTAAAACGTAGCACAAAACAGCAACACAATTATTTTAAAAGCTGGGAAAGAAAAAATCAGAGAGAAAATGAGCTTCTTTCCACTTGAAAAGCACCACAATCTTCTTCCTTAAGCTCTCCTTTAAAGGCTTTGCAAATATGGCCTTAGGGGAGTGAAAACCGTTGAGAGCTTGAGAGGTGAAGAGGGATTTTTGTTGCAGAAAAAAACAGAGCAGCAGCGCACAGGAAATTTTTAGGTGGAGGTTGTATCTGTTGGAAAGAAAGGGAGACCCCTTTCTTTTGTTTGAAAGCATGTAACACCAGCCAACATAAAAGAAACAACAACAGGTTGAGAGCAATAAACAATGAAATGAAATGATCATGCCTCAGTTTTTAATTAATAGCCATCACACAAAAAAAAAGAAAGGCTATATAAAAAATATTTTAAGCTAAAACGGTCAGCTCAAAACCTGAATTCATGGAGTAAACAAAGCACAAAATACAAAGGAATGGAATGAAAGCACCCCAATTTGGGTTAATGTGCTATGAAGTATTGTAGATAATATACAAGTATTATCTAATGGATTATGGGCTGCCACAAAACAAAGGAGTAGATGTAAAATATCAAGTTGCCAAATAGGCTTTCTATCATAGGCATACAAAATAAAAGATGGACAAAAATTATAATTTTTTCTTTAACCAATAGCATGATAAGCTCAGCCCAATTGTAGAAAAAATGAAGGGATTAAGAAATTTGAGTTATGTTAAATCATCATCTAATCTAGTTTATAATAACTAGTGAATTTTAAGTTAAGCTTCAAACTCCAATCAATTGATTAAGCTAACTCTCAATTCAAATTATTTAAAATAAATAGATTATTGTGGTTTTAGCTTAGCAACCAAGCAAAATAAATACAAAAAAAATAAGTTTTTCTTAACTAGAAAACTAAATGGAGAAATACGAGTAAACTCTTGGCAAATATGCATATGTTTATATCAATGTCATAGAGAAATAAAATAAAATTACAATAGTAGCTCTTGATCTCTTGGATTTGAATTCTTGTCTTTGAAGAAGAAATTAATCTATAGACACGCTTAAGTCAAAAATTAGTATAATAATGCTAAAGTAATTGGTATCATTATAATTAATAGAGTTCAACAATCTCTTTATTTTTGATGATGACAATGACAATTACTTTAATTTGCAAAAGCATGACCTTCTTTCTTTTGTTTGAAAGCATGTAACACCAGCCAACACAAAGGAGACAACTAGTGGAGAGAAATAAAAAATAAAATGAAATGACCATGCCTCAATTTTTAATTGATAATCATCGCACATAAAAAAAAATCAGGCTATTTGAAAAAAATTCTAAGCTAAAACGGTCAACACAAAACCTAAATTCATGGAGTAAACAAAGCACAAAATACAAAGGAATGGAATGAAAGGACCCCAATTTGGGTTAATGTGGCCCATGAAGTATTTTAGCTAATATACAAGTATTATCTAATGGATTATGGGCTGCCACAAAACAAAAAAGTAGATGTGAAATATCAAGTAGTCATAGGCTTTCTATCATAGGCATACAAAATAGAAAATAAGCAAAAATACAATTTTCTTTTCAACCAATAGCATGATAAGCTCAGCTCAATGGTAGAAAAAATGAAGGGGTTTAAGAAATTTGAATTAAGTTAAACCATCATCTAACCTAGCTTATAATAAGTAGTGAATTTTAAATTAAGCTTCAAACTCCAATCAATTGATTGAATGAGCTACACTCTCAATTCAAATTACTTAAAATAAATAGGTGGTTGAAGTTTTAGCTTAGCAACCAAATAAAATAAATATGAGAAAAAAATAAGGTTTTATTAACTAGAAAACCAAACGGAGAAATACGAGTAGAAACCTTGGCAAATATGCACATACTTACATCAGCATCCTAGAGAAATAAAATAAAATTACAATAATAACTCTTGATCTCTTGGACTTGAATTCTTTTGTCTTGGAAGAAGAAATTAATCTGTGAGCACACTTAAGATAAAATGTAGTACAATAATGCTAAAGTAATTGATATCATCAAAATCAACGGAGTTCAACAATGTTAAATCCTAGTAGTATTTACAGTGCTTTGAAAAGCAAATGCTAGAAAGTTCTCAACAATCTACCCTCAGCTAAGACTTCCAATACTCAAAACATTCACTAGTGATTTGCTTTTTTTAAAACCTTTTAGAAAAGAGCAAATCACTAGTCGATGTTTTGAGTATTGGAAGTCTGGCCAGTAGATGGTTGAGCTTGAGAACTTGCTATCTCCACGTGCTGAAGGGTTATGTTATAGGATTGCTATCCTAGTATCTTGTGTGGAAGTTGTGTTGGCGGTTAAGTGCCACAATATTTGTGAGGTTGTTGCTGAGATGGTGTTCAAATTAGAACGGACTGCATTATATAGAGGAGAGGGCGAGTGCTGTCAAGTAGAAGATGAGGGAGAGACAATAAAGGTTAGTTGACTTTGTCAAATTTGACCCATAGGTGTGTGTGTACATAAATGTGATAGAATTCATGTCATTGTGATAAAGCAAGGCAAGGAAAGCCAAAAGTTATTTGGAATATGATCATTTTCATGACCTTAAAAATCTTTGCGCGTAAAGAGCATTGCTTTTGTAATACTAAATAGAGATATCTATGTAACCAGAAATGCTTATAGCCGGTCCCTTCTTGTAGATTAAGAGATTGTTATTATTATTGTTTTTGAAACTTTTGTTGTTCATATTTTTTTGACTTTTTTTTTTTTTGGTTAGCAATTGTTGACTGTTTGTATGCTGTTATATCATTTGATTGACTCTTTGGCTTCTTTTTGACTTGTCAACTCAAAATATGGTTCAGTCTTATGCTAAACCTTTTACTTTGCACTCATTAACAGTCATTTTATCAGTTACATTCTTTCATCTCTGCAAGCAATTTTAGGACTTCTATTGTTTTATAGATGATGGAGATTCTGAACATAATGCTGGAAGAAGTGAAGGGCAGGCTTCTCTCCCTTGGGATGGGATTACATGTCTCTGACTTGGTTAAAGATCTGGTTTGCCAGCAAGGGTATGATAAGAGCTTCGGTGCACGGCCATTGAGGAGGGCTGTTACCCAATTCATAGAGGATGTGATCAGCGAAGCTCTTCTGGCTGGAGATTACAGGCCTGGTGATACCCTTTTGATCGATACTGATGCTTCTGGGAATCCGTCTGTTAGCTGCTTAACTGAGCAAGACGTGCAGATGCTGTCCGATGCTAAATCAATGCTGTAAGATTCGCATCACTTCCTGTACAAGAATGACGTATCAAGGGTTATATATTCTTACTGTTTATATGAATGTCGTAATAGTTATACGTATATACAATTCTTTATTATATTTTAGACATTATTTATATTTTAGGTTGCATTGGATATGTTTATTCATTATTGAAGGTGTCCCAACTCCCAACATAGTTACCTCAACCTTATGACTATATGTTGATAGCATGCATGATTCAATATTGTTCATTCTGGTAAGATGAACACAGAGAAGTATATGTCAGGAGAATCACTCACCATTTTTGTTTACTTGGGCCATCAAGACTTCAATTGGTCATTTTCCTTCCATGTCGATAGAATCTTTCCATGCTTTTAATTACTTAAGAGTACATAATCCTCATTACAATCCATTTTTCTATCGAAAATCCTGTGGTGTAGCTTAGTTTGTTGTTAAAGTCAATGTGGCCATTTTGGTAGCCACTTCTCTTTATTATTTGGGATGGCACCTTGTAACTGGGGTTTTGATGAATGAATTGATTTAATATTCTATCTTCTTTCTCCCTTTTTTTCTTATTCTTTCTACTTCTTCCTCCTCTGTTCCTTCTCTCTTCTCCATTCTTTCTTGTTCTCTTATTTTTAGGTTACCTCAATTTGGATGGATCATGGAGTGATTTAAATGGTTAAGATAGGGTCATGCACAAACGAAAAAAAAGAAGCGGTTTATTAACGTTATAATGAAGAGCAGGAAACAATAAATAAGAAGCAACTGCAAATGATAGAAGCACCTGCATTATAACATTGTACTATAATACTACATTATGACATTGTACTATAATACTACATTATGATACTATATTATAACACAATATTATAACATTACACAATAACACAACACTATAATACAAATGTTATACTATCACACTATACTGTAATATACTATTACACAATATTACACTGCAATATTATGTTATAACACTATAATATAATACTATATTATAACATTATATTATAATACTATATTGTAATATATAACACAATACTATGACACTATACTATAATGTTATATTAGAATACTATACTATAACACTACACTATAACGTTATGTTATAACACTATATAATATAACATCATAATATAACACTACACTACAATAATATAATATAACATTGTATTATAACACCACACTATAACACTATATTATGACAATATACTATAAGGTTCTTTTCCAAAAAAATTTACTACACTATAATATTATATTATAATGTTACATTATAATAATATACCATTGCACTACAGTATAACACTACATTATAATATTACATTATAACACTACACTATAACACTACATTATAATATTACATTATAACACTACACTATAACACTATACAATAATACTATAATATAATGTTATACTATAACACTATACAATAATACTATAATATAATGTTATACTATAACACTCACTGCAATACAATACTATAACAATATACTATACAATAACACTTCATTGTAACATAATATTATAATATTACGCTAGAATATTATACTATAATGTTATATAATAATATTATACTATAATATTATACTATAACAATACTGTCACATCCTCACCCACCTAACCTGCCCTACTCCCGTTGGTGGTGGAGGTGTGACGAAAAAACATACATAATGACGAGGACATAAAACCTCAAAATAAGATCGATATTACATAGTACATGATTTTCATCAAATAACACCACATGTTTTTATATTAAATACAAAAGATCATTTGAATATATCAAGTTCAGAGTAAAATAACAAAACAAGAAATTGCTCTAAGCATCATCCAACTCCTTGCCCTTGCCCTGTGCTTGTCTTTGTGAATGAGTACCTACTAAAAAGATATTAGTCCACCAAACAAGGACTGAGTAGACAAAAACTCACACTAAATAATAATTACACAAGCACACCGATTATCTCTAATATTGTCAGCAAGTAACATTGTAAATAGTAATCAAATTTCTCTTACAGACCTTGGACCGAGGTCCGCTCGGACCTCGTCCCTCGGACCTCAGTCACAATGCTTAAGCTACAGCATCCCTTATAACATCGGCTACGATACTCCTCAATCTGGTGTTTCGTTCTTTCTCCACATCGGTCACAATGCTTAAGCTACAGCATCCCTCATAACCTCGAATACGATACCACTCGATTCTGCTGGATCGGCCTTTCTCAACATCATTCACGATGCTTAAGCTAAGCATTTCCTATAACATCGGATACGATACTAGTTAATCCGGCGATTTGGCCTCCACATTGGACAGTGCTTAAAACTACGGCATCCCCCATAACCTCGAATTCGATACTACCCGATCCGATAGTTTAGCCTTCCTCAATATCGATCACGATGCGTAAGCTAAGCATCCCACATTACATCGAATACAATACTCCTCAATTCCGCTGGTTCGGTCTTCCTCTACCTTGATCATGATACTTAAGCTAAGCATCCCCCATAACATCGGATACGATACTAGTTAATCTGATAATTCGGACAGTGCTTAAAACTACAGCATCCCCCATAACCTTGAATACAATACTATCCGATTCGATGGTTCGGTCATTCTCAACATCGATCACAATGTGTAAGCTAAGCATCCCACATTATATCGGATACAATACTCCTCAATTTCGCTGGTTCGATCTTCCTCTATATCGATCACGATGCTTAAGCTAAGCATCCTCCATAACATCAGATACAATACTCCTCGATTCCGCTTATAAATACTTCCGGGTGAGGCACAAGTAAAAGAAAAGGATATAACAGTACACAAGATAGAAGATATTCTCTTACGAAACATCGGGGACAAAGCTTAAACACTTTCGTTAATTGGCCCTAATTTCTCGGTGTTGTCACTCTGCCCAAACAAAATTGAATAGTCCTCAGCGACTATCCAAGATATCACAGTGTCAAAGATCATTGTCAATCATACCCTCAGCAGTAAACTGGAGATCAGTAACATATACTTGTCAATCATACCCTCAGCGATAGATTGGAGATCAGTAACATATCCTTGTCAATCATAACCTCAGCGGTAGACTGGAGATCAATAACATATTGTGAATAGTCCTCAGCGACCATCACCTCAAATCATCAGTACTCAAATTGAGCAGACACGTACACCATGAGAAATCTATATCTTAAGCAGTTGTCGCACTTAAAACTTTTAATTCAATTCACCTTTCAAACAAGTCCTTTAGACTTTGCATTCTTGTAGTCATCAACTCAACATATTGCCTAGCAATATTAAGTAAAATAATAGCAACAACAACTCCTTTTCAAAGGAGCTAAGCTTGCATTGATTTAATATGTCCTGGCTGTGATTCCTTCTTATATTTTTCAGGTGATCCCTTCGACTCGAGCTGTGTTGAACTCTTTGGAGAGAGAATTTGCTCATTTTCTTTGGTCTAATGGCAATAACAAGAGGTATTTTTATTGGATTGATTAGGATGATCTTTGTTTTCCAATCACTTAGGGGATCTGGGAATTAGAAGCTTTACTAACATTCAAATTACTTGTGATTTTTTGTAAGTTTTTGTGGAAATATAGAGAAGGCAAATTCTTAAGATAGGCTGAATTTATGGAAAAAAAAAAGAGTATGCTAAAGGGGCTCATCCCAATAATATGAAGACAAAGAGTACATTCATGTAAGTTTAAATCTCAACAAAATAAGATATCTGTAAAGTTTTTAAAATTTGAGAATTAAGTTCAAAATTTTACCTTGCATACATCATCTAAGCATTCCAATCCACAAATAATAACATGTATTTTAAGTTACCCCAAATTTAAAGCTTGAATTCTTAATTTATATGCATGAGTTTTGCCTACTTTATGTCAGCTATTCTAATCAGCCTCCTATCAAGATCTCTTCCCAGAATTCCTTCGTCTTCCTCCGAACTTCTTCCTCTTTTCTTTGGCTATTTGTTATGCTTCAGAAAGATCAAAACATAATGAAAAAGTGAGAAGAAAACACAGCCAAATAAGATATTAAAGATATTCTCCCATATATTTTTTTTAATTTAAATATTTTCTTCTACACATTGTCATGCCTTTAGACACGTGGCACAACTTCTAATTCTCCTACATATGGCATGAAGGTCATGCCACTTGGGATGGTTGAATGCTAGCTCAAAACTAACTCTTTAGGGTATAGTTATCCTATTAAACATACTATTAACACCTGGATTTAGCATTGAATCTCAATTGTACACGCAGCACTTGGCTCACTTTACTTATCATCATGCACGAGATTCTGTTCATCGTTCACAATATTTAACTAATCAAGCTTCGCTTTTGCAGCTCTAACCTCGCACACGATGTTTGGGCATCCGCACTTCCAGTAGCATCTCAGCCAAGTTATTAACCAAATTTTAAATTCTAAATAAACATACATCCAATTCAAATTAACAAGACAATACAAAAGTTCAAATAAAAAATAATAAATACCTAGACGCTATGAATACACTATAATATTGTACTATAATACTATATTATAACACATTAACACTATACTATAATATCATATTATAATAAGTTCTTCGAAAGTATTTATGTCATGCAATTTCTAGATGTGAAAGCGATTAATATTTTTAGATTTAGATTACGATCTGTTACCTCTAAAGAAATTTTTTTTACAGACAGATGCTAACTTTTATTTGTTATTTGTTATTTTAACCCAATTAGGATTAATATATGCAACTAAAATTACACCTAACCCTTCATTTCTTAAATAAAGAGTTGATTAAATTTAGTCATTAAATGAAATCTATCGTTATATTTTTCATCTCTATCTTTTTAAAATTTCTTTTATTTTAATTTTTTATTTTTAAATTTTTTTTTTCATAACCTTATTATTGTAAATCTTCTTAAAACAAATTAAATATAATCTTAATTATATGATCTACTTCTTAGGCTACATGTATAATTCATTTTTTACTTCTAAAATATGCATTAATAAATTAATTTTCATATACACATCACATCACAATAACAAAATTAAATATGATTGTATTCATATAATGGAAGCCCAATATCCCCAACAAGCTCTATTTATTAGCAAAATATATTGAGCTCATCCGAGAGCAAACGTATCTAAATATTCATTAAACGCAAGCATAAACGTTGTGCAGCCTCTCCAAAAACTACACAAAAAGACTTCTATCTAGTTCAGCTAATGCAGCAAAGAAGATCAAACTAATCTCCCAGGAATATGAAAAGATGACATTGAACTATCAGCTGAAAGATATATAAAGACCTGAAACACATTGATAAACAGATGCAGAAACACAATATTTCAAATAAATACTGGGTTAGTTTACAGCATCCTTTTCATTTCTTGTTTTATTCAACAGTACAAGACCAACCTCACAAATAGAATGATGATCACCTGCTATTCAAGTCCAGCTCCCCAGCGTTGTTTTGCCAGTCTTGTGCTAGCCCATCCCCATTTTCTTGTTCATTCCCGTCATTGAGAAAATCCTCAGAGGGGTCCTCATCTACTTCTCCCCTTGGTGTATTACCACCCCAACCTTGAACCATTTCGTCCCCATTGCCTCTACGATGATGCTGCTGCTGCTGCTGCTGCTGCGCAATGTCACTAACAGAGCCATCCTCACCGAATGAAGCCGCAGCACTTGCTCGGATAGCCCGAGGCATACAAGCAGCCATTTCAGATTGTGCAAGGGCACCTGCCCGAGCATGCTCAGCCTGGGCCACTGCCATCCTCATTCTGGCTTCAGTTGCTGCTGCTTCCCTTTCAGCTTTCTCTCGGGATTCAATCTCAGCACGGAGTCCCAGCACCGCATGCTTCTCCTCCTGAAGGAGAGCTTGTTCTAACATGAGTTTCTCCTCGGAACGGAACTCTCCAAGAGACCTTTTGCGCGACATTATGTTAAAGGCAAGAACCTGTTTCTCAAAGGTAGCGGTGAGCTCAGCTATTTTGGATAGGATGTTGTGGTCCCATTGCTGGAGACGAGAGGGAATTTGACCTGTTATATCACTCTCCAGTATCTTGTCATCCTCTTCTGCCTCATAATCAGCCACGACATGGTAAGGAAGCAATCTGGAAGAGTTTAATACAATAAAGTGGCATGTCAAAGTAACAGAAAAAACTATGCAAATATTGTTCATATTAGTCTACTCAAACGTTTCTGCTCATATTCTTTGTATGTCATTTAATCCACAAAAACTTTTCATTCTTATTTTGTGTACAATTCACAACCTTCAATCTCGTGGTTGTTTCCACCATCTCCTTAAATATAATAGTGTCCCCTGACATCTCATCATTTTCATAATCACCTTTGTTCTACACAGCTTGCTAATGTATTGTTCCCTCCCATACCTCGAATCACAAGTTATTATAATTTCTTGTACTTTCTCTAGTCACCACACAACTGGTCCTGATTTATTTTAGCATTGCAAATTTCTTTCTATTAATTCTCTTCTCCTTTCCTTGACCTCCAATCTTTCACACCCGTTGTCTTTCAAATTTTTCTTTGTTAGATTATGTTTCACCTCAAGCATTAGCTTTGTTTTACCTTGTTTCCTACCCTTTGTTCTCAAGTACTTACATGATGAATGAGGATACAATGTTCCATAGGTACAAGATCTATAACTTGGTCTAACAAAAATAATAGCACATTAGCACTTCTTATCTAAAGCAGGAATAAGATACATAAGGTTCAAAACAGTCACAAATTACGGGGGGAAATAGAATACAGTAGCCAAGAACCAATACCGTGTGATGATCCTGCAAATGGTAACTAATGTATGTCAAATAAGACCTTCCGAAGGAAGAGTTAAAACTTGACCACGAGTTTTGTGTTACTATCATCAGCTTTCCCATAGCTTTTTTTACTTTATAATCTTTTAAAGATTAGTACAAAGCCCTCACCATATTGTTTCTTCCGATTCTAATTATCTACATTGATAAACCCACATTTATCTAAAAAAACACAATCATAAATCCTTTTTTTTTTGATAAAAAAAAAAATACAATCATAAATCTTGAAACTCTCAGTTTGGCTTCAGTCAACTATTGTTTTACCTTCAACTTCATTTACACTTTAAAGATGCAGTTTTGCAATCTCAAACTTGGCACAGAAAATAAATAGTGCTGCATGATCCAATTTAAATTTTGCATATCGAAAACATATTGGCCAGAAAATTGACTAAATAATCGTATATCCTTGAGGGGTTTAGTCTGAATATTGGAATGTAAGAGAATCAAATTAATACCAAATCTCCTAATCAAATGCTTAGATAGCTGTTCATACCTCATTCTCTCCGCACATGTGAATAATATCTGCATGCACTTCACCGCATAGAAGGATGTAACAACACGATGCCCAATATTTCTATCCCAATTGCAATTTATTTCTCTTGACTAACAATATCATATTACAACATACTCTTGGCCACCAAACTACATGTTCAATTTCCATAATGGCTAATCCTTGAGAACTTTAGTAGTAAGATTTTAATCTCCTCTAAATGAAGACAATTGCTTTCTTTGTTGTGATAAACCATTTGATAGCAATGACAGTCTCTGAATCTTTACTAGTTTCAGAAACCTGACTTCCTATTAATGGAATTTAAGCTCCCGATTGCATCATTCGCAGAAGTCACACAAAAGTTCTAATTTTTTAAAGTGACAAAATTCATAGGCCAGCACAGCAAATTGCAAACTCGCAATTAAGAAAAAATACTACCAGATCTTTTGTTGTTCCCATTAATTTATATGACGAACTCATATCCATTTTTCAATGTCAATGCTTATTAAAATTGTCTACTTTGAGTTGCTACTCCAGCCTCCTCACTCACTCATCCAGCAATCTACCAAGATGGCGTAAACATTTGATTAAAAACGACAGGTCTGAAAATCTGATTTACAGCAAACAATAATTTCAGCAGTCCCCCACAATCAAGAGTTTGGTCGATAAACCTAAAAAACTCAGTTTTTGCTGAACAATTTCGACAAACCAATTACTATAGGTTCACCAAACCAAATCTCCTTCTCCTCTAGTTTTGGTAAAGAGCTTCTTGTAGAAAGCAGAGGTTGGGGCTCTTGTATCCTCTGTGTGGCACCAGACTAATTTATCGTTATCCATAGGATCGAAATGTGGAAGTCTTATGATGTGATCGGTCAAATGTGGCCCAAATAATTGCTGAAGGCTTTCTTCGTTCCACTCCCCATCTTCACGTAATAGAGCTTTTACTATATGGGGTATGCCTTGCCTTATATTTAGGAAGGTCGGCCACTTAGAGAAGGGGGTTGTGTCAGCCCACGGATCATCCATAGCATTGCATACTTCCCCAATCCCAATTTGCATACTTCCCCAATCCCAATTATCCACCAAGTGTTATTAAGAGCCATGTCTCCACCTGGGCAAATAAGTCTCCATGCATAGGAGTCACCCCTTCTAGTTTTAAACATATCAATTATATTCTCATACTTGGCTTGCATACAGCTCATTAACAAGAAATCAATCCTGTTTAGGAAAGAAGCTGTCATCTTCTCCACAAGGATCATTCGCCACTCTACCAACCTATGAATCCCAAGCCCTCTATTACATTTGGGTGTTGTGATCCTTTCCCATGACATATAGTGAATTTTATGTTCTTGTAAATTGCCGCTCCACAGAAATTGTTTAATTAGGTTCTCAATCTCTTTCATTATATTACTAGGAGGTTTGTGTTTCCGTCATCAAACCATATCAAGGCTCGTTGAATCCCTAACTGAAGGAAACGGCAAGAAAAGGGCAGGCTAGCGCAATAGCCACCAGTACGCATAAAGAAAACCTATTTCCTTCAAATCACAGTCATTCTTGAAATCGTAAGATCAGAGGGGGCGGTGAAGCACGGGTCTTTACCTGTGGACGGCGTCCTCGATGGACGAAAATGGGCGCTTGAAGTCTGGGTTGCATACATTCATAACGTCCTGATGCACCATCTCCGCCTCAACCGTGCTGCCAGGCCGTGCCCTAACCGCGGCCGCAGCGGGGGCCTGAGGCTGCTGGTGCTGTTGCGTGTGATGCTGCAGATTATGGTTTGGCAGCTGAATGGGGAGCTGCCGCATCCCGGGAGCGCGGAGGTGGGCGTCGATGTTGGAAGGGAATCTGGCGATCGCCTGCTGCTGCTGCTGCTGTTGTCGCTGCATCAGGAGGAGCTGCTGCTGCCGCTGCTGCAGGAGGAGCTGCTGTTGTTGCTGGGCCAATGCCCTCTTTCCTTCTTCTTCCATTTCTGCTCCCTTCCGGTCTTCCCAGTTCCCCCTGGATCGCAAGCAAGGGTTCTATGGTTCGATATCGGCCCTTTTGGAACGGAGGTTTTTTTTTTTTTTTTTTCTTGATGAGTTTTGGAACAGAGTTTTAGTCGCTACAGCGTTAATAAAATAAATAAAAGAGTAAATTGCCTCTGGGTCCCTGAGGTCACTTTAGCAGTTTAAATAGGTCCTTAAAATTTAAATTATTTCACATATGTCCTTGACCTCTAAGCTTTTATTTCAATTTGATCTATTTAATAATTATATAATTTTTTAATTAAAAATAATTATATAATTATTAAAATACAAAAATAATCCTCTCCTACCTCTAGGGAGTGCGACCGCCCGCAACAGTTTGTTTGCATGCAGGCCACTCCGCGAAGGCCGCACTCATTGGAGGTAGGAGAAAGGAGTGTTGCGGCCACCGCGCTCGGACGCCAGGCAGGGCAGCCGCGCGAACATGGGTCACACAGGCCGCACCGCGGCAACAAGGTACACAAGCCTTAGTGGGGTGGCGGCCGCACTCACCGGAGGTGGGTGAGGGGATAAGTACTTTTATTTTTCAATAATTATGTAATTATTAAAAAGACCAAATTGAAATAAGAGCTAAGGTCAATGACCTATATGAAGTAATTTAAATTTTAAAGATGTCTAAAAGTACCTAAGTGACGTTAGAGACACAGAAGCAATTTACTCTAAATAAAAACTTGATCATTAATTGTTTTTTTTTAAGTAATTGGTTATTTGAGTTAGAGATAAAATTTTAATTTATAACTCAAATTTGTGACGTTTAATGACTTTCTTTGATAGCTAACCTAAGTTAGATGTACACTTCAATTTGTTGCCAGAACATCAGACCGAGTGGCTAGGATGTCCATATGGTGGCTAGCAACCTACTCTACAAACAGCTATTATTTACTGCTGTTGAAGAGTCAAAAACGACAAAATTCATAATAACTTTACTTCTTTTGTCATCGAGAAAATTATTATGTTCGAAAATTTATGCTCTTGATGTTTATGAGATTTATGATTATTCCAATGATATTGTTTTATTGTTTCTACTTTATAAATGTTTTGTCAATATGATGGCCGAAACTAGGCGATGAATGCCCAAACTAGCTGGGCTTACCCTTTATAATAGATCGTGACAAGAACGTAGTAATTTATTAGATGGCAATGACTCCAAGTAAACAATGACATTTATTTGGAATAGCCAAAGGAAGCAAAGTTATCCAACCTTATGATTTGGTCCTTTATTTGATTTTCATATGTATATATTTAGCTTTAAGGCTTTCTAATTTCTCACAAAGCATTATTAATAACTCTAGATAATGGAAAAAGAACTCCCCTTTGATGCATAAGCGCTCGATTAATAATACTTATCAAGATATTGGGGAGCATGTTAGTGAGACTTTATATCATATTCACTTGCCTTCAAATGGTATCAAGTACGTTAGGATGCGACAAATATAACTAGAAATTTGATCATTCTAGCAATAATATTCGTTAGCTTCCAAATACTATCGATGTGACTAATGTTGGTTCCTCCCTTGTGGTAATATTGTGATTTTGATGTTTAATAATATATTTAAATTAATTTGTACTAATATAATTATTTAGTGTTCTTAATCTCAGATTTATTAAAATTGCATCTCAATTATATACTAAAATTGAGATCTAATTAAGTTGGAAAGAAAGGTTTGAGCATTGAAGATTAAGTGAAGCAAATTGTATTATTGTCCTTTTTATTCTATTTGGGAGTAGAATTGTTGTGAGGTTGATCTTGATTGCTATAATAGCCTGGATATGAGTTTGAGCACTTAGAAACTCTGTGAGTTAACTAGATAATATTAAAAGTTTAAATTCTCCTAATTATGTAGCCTAGTAGTGGTGAGATAGTTCTAAATGTTTTCTTTAGGTTGTGCTAGCTTCAGGGCAGCTTTAGGATGGTTAAAGGGTGAAGGAGAAACTTTAGTCATCTTGGAAAAAAAATTTAGGTCGACCTAAAGGGTGAAGGAGAAACTTTAGTTATCTTGGAAAAAAAATTTAAGTCGACCCCGAGGTCGACCTTCAGCAGCGACCCTCAACAGAAACTTTGGTCATCTTGGAGAATTTTTCAGGTCAACCTGGAGGCGACCTCAGTGGTGAGGTCAACCTGAGGTCGACCTTAGAAGTGACCGTTGGCCTATTTTTATCCTCCAATGGCTAGCTGCCAGGTCTTTTTTGGAGGCCCTCTTCAAACACAACGTGAAGGCAGAAAAGAAAAACCAAAATATTACAATAAAAATAAAATCACTCACTCTTCCTTCTTATGATTGAATCTTGAGAGCTAGATGAAGAGTGGATGAAGAGTTTGAGCACTTGAGTCCAAATTCACCTAGATTGCCTTGAAGCTTGATTAAAACTCAACTTGAATGTTTTTATCGACTCTTAGGATGGTGGAGAATGAAGGTGAATGTTGGGAGCAATTATAAAATTTTATGAGCCAATAAGAATATACCAACAACCCCTATCTCCTTATATAACAAGAGCTCCAACGGCTAGAGGATTTGTATGGGCTTCTCCGCCTAAACCAAGGAGTATGTTATAGTGATATCTTTCCAATCGGAGTTGGATGGATTAGGCTCTAATTTGAGCCGAACCATATTATATCGTGTGTTCTTTGTGGATGTGATATTTTTTTCTTGTCTGCACTTATATTTGCTTTCGCTTGTTTTTTGCACTAACTGTTATATCTAGTAAATTAAATTAAAGTTTAATTACATCTATTCACCTCCCCTCTAGACGTCATACTTGATCCTACATTTGGTATCAGAGCAAGGACTTCTACATAGGTTTAACCACCCAGAAGTAGTATGGCTTTTAGAAATTTTGAAGGTCAATCTTTTCATAGGCCACCACTTTTTAATGGATCAGACTTACCATATTGGAAGATGAGGATGACTGCTTTCATTCAAACTGACTTTGATATGATGATGAGTTTTAAAAAATGATATATACCACCTAAGGGTAAGGATGGATTAAAGTTAGATGAGGAAAATTAGAGTGAAAATGATAAGAAAAGATATATGAAAAATGCAAGAGGTATCACTACTTTACAATGTGCCTTAACCAAAGAAGAGATCAATAAATTATGTCCTGAAACTAGTGCTAAAGAAATATGGGAGAAGTTGGTTAAATTATATGAGGGACATCTGAAGTCAATAGAACAAAGAAAGCTCTCTACAAAAATCAATTTGATAATTTTAAGATGAGAGAAGGTGAATCTGTAGCCCAAATGCATTCTAGATTCAAAGAGATTTATCATGAGCTTGTAGGCCTAGGTGAGATTTTAGAAAATAAAGAAGTTGTATATAAGGTATTGGAAGCTTTTCCTAGAACTCAATTATAAGTTGTCAAAGTTAATGCTATAGGAGTTTCTCAAAACCTTGACACATATAAAATTGATGAGTTGTTTAGCCATATGGAACTTCATAAAATTAACTAGGCATGGTAGAAAGAAAGAAATGAAGAAAAGCATAGCTCTAGTAGCAGAAGAAGTATCCAAGAAACCTTCATCATCACCTTCACCTAAACTCTCCAAGAAAGCCCAAGTTGGGATATCTTCTTCTAGTGATAATGATGAGGATAGTGATTCAGAAGCCAGAATTGTAGCCCATATGATTAGAAGAATGATGAGTAGAGGAAAGAAGTTTAGTAAAGATGATATGAAGAAAATGATTGGGAGGTCTAGTAGGGATAGAAATAGGAGAAATGTTAAGGATTACGAAAAGAATAATCATAATAAGAATTGGAGACAAAATGTTATATGCTTTGGTTGTAAAAGCCAAGTCACTTTCGAGATGAATGCCCAAATATCCAAAAAGAGCATGAAGGCAAGGATAAAGTAAAGAAGAAAAAGAAGGTATTGGCTGCCATTTGGGATGACTCAAATTCATCATCTTCATCTGACAGTGATGCTACCAAAAAGCATGTAGCACATTTTGCATTGATGGCCAAAACACATGATGAAAGCGATTCAGAAAAAGATCTTGAGGTAAGTGATTTTTCATTTGATGATATGCAAGATTTTATTTGTGAATTAATTGATGAGTTAAAACTATCCAAGTCTAAGGTTAAAGGGCTCCATAAGGAGTTAAATTTCCTTAAACTTGAAAGAGAATCTTTAATTAAC